>JAHTLZ010003542.1:39436858-39471465 GCA_023846285.1 Phrynocephalus versicolor
TTCTTCTTCTTCTTCTTCTTCTTCTTCTTCTTCTTCTTCTTCTTCTTATGGAGGATGACTAAATTATTTATATTCTTTCCCTGGTGTTTTATCCATGTGAACAAGAGAGGAGAGCAAGCCTGTATGGTAATTTTCCAAAGTTTTTCTTGCCAGGACTCTGCTGAAGGCAAAACATAATTAATGGTAATGATTGTACATAGTGTCCTTCTGATGCATGCCCATAAACATGGGATCTATACTTATATCATATGATTCAACCAAATCCATTTCTCACTCTCTTTTCTGCATGGTACGGAAAAACATTAGTGCATGCACTGCCTTTGAATCTGCTAATAATTTTATTCAGATAATTGGTCCTAAATGGATAATAAAATGACTCATGCTTGATTCACACCCATATTCGGCAAAGCCTATACAGTATACTAATGTAGGGCTGCCAAGTTCTATGTCAGCCTGATGTTAAAATACTTACTGCTGATCATACAGGATTGATATGGGTGTTAAATGAAACTGCAGAGTGGTAGGAACTGGAGAAATATGTTTTTCAGTTTTGAAGTGTACAAAAAAAGTAAATCTGCACAATAGAGTAGAGGAAATTATGACATTTGGAGTAGTGCAGGTAGTTGGGCATAGCATTGCGACCCATGAGTCTTCTCATTCTATCAAGCCTGGCAGCAATGCCACAAAACCTGGAAAAACTCTGCCTCCAAGCTCTAACCCACCTTGTGTCTTTGAAAGCCCAAAGGGCCATCCATGTGGCATCACCAGCATTCATCCTGAGCAACTCATGGGCAACGATGAAAGATTCAACAAGTATTTTCTGCTCTGGAAGTTAGGACTAACAGTTTACTTTGTGTATACTTATTTATCCTTTTTTTGTACATTGCAGTTTCTCCCAAAAGGTATACTGTACATGGGATTGTCCTGCTTTGCCTTCGGACTGCTCGCCAACAACCTTGCAAGGTATGCAAGATTAAGAAATGGAGACCTGCCAAAGCCAGTCAGTGCTCCTAATGGCTGAGGAGAGATCTGAAGCACAAACCCATAACAGAATTCAGATTCTGTAGTTTGTCAAAACAGGTTCTGCCATAATACAGAAGGGGTTTATTCTGGAGGATCTAGGTTAAGCAATATTATGATAAATATAAAGTGTTAGCTTTCTTTCTCTAATTTGCTTCTCCCTTTTTTTGTCATTACAACATATGGCGGGAGGAAAGAGGTGAAAAATGCTTGTTGCTAAGCAACATCACAGTACCAATGGAACAGGTCAATCCAGTACTGGATTTAAACTACTACATCCCACAAAACATGTTGAGATGATTTGTTGAAGAAACAAAAATAGTTATTGTCCCGAGGCTCAGGTCTGAAATCCTTTTATTTGTGGATGTCAAACACCCATGAAACCTAGTGGGGTGGACATGGCTGAGGACCTTTGGGTTTGTGGTGAATGAAAGCTCATAAAAATCATGAAATGAACCAATACTTCACTTCTCATTTCATATAAATGCTGGTTAACATGGTCACTTAATTGAAAGAACATGCATTATTACTAAATTGTCCCTGTTGGCCCTTACAGCCAGTGTTTCATATTTTACTTTTAGAGTCTAACAGGTTGCCTGGAACGCAAGAAAGGGAAAAACCAAACATTTTAGGTGGTAACCCTTTTTATCCGTTTATAAATTTGTAACGGCTACAGGTTTTGTCTGTGGCTGTTGATCCAACCATCCCAAGGACTGACATCTTGTCCACCTCCTGATACTGTTGGATTGCAAATTCCATCACCCCTCACGCAGGCTATTCTGACTATGGCTGATGGGGCATGTTGTCCAGCCAGTAGGATTGCATTTCTCAATTTAAAAAAATTATTACATATCCTTTAATTCCCTGTTCCAGAAGTTCCGGACAAGTAGACATCTTACAGAAAACTGAATGTGGTCTGGGAGAAAAACCAAAACTGGAAAGCTCTGGGGCCTAGTTAGGCAGAGGCCCACCTAACTTTCTGTTCAAAAAGAAATCTCTCAGCTAGCATCTGGGCAAAACGAGTAAGCCTAGGTGGAGCTAAGTCTCAAAGCTTTCCAGTTTAGGTCTTTTTCCCACTGATACACCTTCAGGTTTCTGTACAATATCTCTCTCGAGTAGAACTCCCAGAATAGAAATCTATAGGATTTGCAATCCAAACATCCCAGCTCTGTCAGCAATATTTGAAGGGTGCATGCTTTTGTGCCCATGTGTGCATGGACACACATACAGAGCATATATTGCTAAGTGACACCAGATGGCTCAGCAATTTGGTGCATAGGTGTGTCACATTACTCTGCAGGGCCATTTTAGACAGTAGAAGGGTGTTACCTTTCCCACCTGGTAATAAATTGACAAGGAAACATGAATCCTTGCTTAAAACACTAAAGGAAGAACAATTGCTTTCTGTACTCAGCTCACCACGCCCAGTCCTTACAGAGGCTAAATCTGATAGTATACAATCTGCAGATGAATTTCATTTCAGACAGAATCGCTCTTTAAATCATTTTTAAAGAATAGGCATGGCAACTTTCAAATGTGTTTTTGAATCTCCAGACTTTTAGAAATTAAAATGCTCTTTCATTCATTTCTGAGTCGCCAGCAAACCAATACTATAGGGTTTACTTATTCTGTCTGGTTGTCTTAAAATTGGTTTATTTTATACAAAAGGTGGAACGTCTTGCCAGCCCTTAATGGCATAAGTGTTAGGAGATGCCCCAGCTCCTTATTGTACACTCAGTCTTGCAGAGTCCTTTGGTAGCATCCCTTGAGCATACCAAGAGGATACAGCAAGTTCCAGTGTTTGCTGCCAAAGCTGGAACTTCTGATATATCTCCATTGGCCGGTCTGTTGTGGCTGCTGAGCTGCAGCTTCAGATCAGGTTTCTTTTTACTTAACATACTTTCCTTTCACACTCATTGTGATATATGCAATTGTTGCTGAGGTGTACCTAAGAAGAATATTTCTGTTCTCACTTCACAAATACTAGCATTTAACAGAGAGTTGAAGAGAAATAATAAAACCCTTTCTAGAAGCATACTCTTAAGTGGATACGTCTGTGAAGATTCTCAGTCATCCAGGTGAGTTTATCTGGAAGTTGAGTCATGGCAACTGGACTGCTTTTTCTTGAGAGATAGAAATGTTTCGCTGCTCATCCAAACAGCTTCATCACTCTGAATAAGGCTAGTGCGAGTCCTCCGTCTTATAGTCCACTTTGACCTCTTGTCACCCTGGTCTGAGATAGGCTCATAAGATGAACAATGGCCTGAATAGGCTTGTTAGGTAGATAACAATATCCATAGCCTTAAGGCCTAAGATTCTGAAACCCATAAAGTATGGGTTGTTAGCTATGGCCTTGATTTGTCTGGGTATTGTTTTAATCATAGCCTGATCAGTGGCAGAGAGAATGTGCCTGAGCCCCCACCTCTGTTGAGAAAGGGTTTTTCAGTTCTCACATGAATGGTTTCCCTTACTTACTCCTCTCTCAAACTACCTATCTTATCTGTCTAAAATGTGTACATCCTCATCTTTGAATGAGTGCCCTTTATCTCTCAAATGAAGGTGTACTGCTGATTCTGGTCCTGAGCTGTTACCCCTCCTATGTTACCCCTCATTCTGTTTAATGGCTGCTTAGTTTCTTCAAAGTAGAGGTCTTCACATTCCTCACTGCATTGGACCGAATATACTATATTGCTGCTTTTGTGTTTTGGTATCGGGTCCTTTCGGTGGACGAGTCTTTGCCTTAGTGTATTTGTGGGTTTGAAATGAACAGGGTGGTGGTGTTTGCCAAAAATCCTTTTAAGCTTCTCAGACACTCCAGCCGTTTAGGGAATGACCAGGTTCTTCAGTTCAATGGCACCTCTGGGTAGGTGTAGATAACATTGCAGACTTTATTCCGGTTGGAATCAATTTGAACTGAATTGCAAGTCACTTAAGTCATGTGGACTTTGACATGTGTGTGTGTGTGTGTGTGTGTGTGTGTGTGTGTGTGTGTGTGTGTGTGTGTGTGTGTGTGGTGTCACAGTTGTGACCGACTCTTTGTGACCCCATATCCATAGAGTGTTCTTGGTAGGAATACTGGAGTGGCTTGCCAGTTCGTACTCCAGGCGCCTACAGCACCTGGTGTTCCCTGGTGGTCTCCCATCCAAGTACTAACCAGGGGCGACTTTGCTTAGCTTCCGAAATCAGGCCAGATTGGATGTGCTTAGGGCATCTAGGCAGCTGAGGCCCTTCTGTACTTGGAAAAAAATGTTCTTGAAAACAGGTTGCTGGGCTAGATGGAGTACTAGTATAGCCTGATGTCATATATTCAAATATACTGTACTCCATATTAAATACAAACAATAAATACAAATAGTTTAAGATGCCTTTGGCTTCATAACTTTAAAAAAATTGTTCTTGTGCAAACTGAGATCTGGGTTTTTACAAATGGTGTTTTAAGTGTTAAGTGTTTTCAGGAAAAACGGCTCCTTTGTTGGAGCAATACAACAAAAACAAAGCCAATATGGCTCAATAACAAAACTGCAAAGGTTATATGGGGCATCAGGGAGTTAGCAGAATTGGAGAGTTGGGGCCTGGCCTGTATTCCCTTCCTGCTGTGCCTGTGTTTGAATGCTTGTTCCACTCTGTGCATTGGGGGGAAAGAAATGACTTTGTCTCCAGCCATCCCTGTTGTGCCTTCCACCCATCAACCAAAAAGCAAAGTGTCCTGCTTATATACCACCCCATACCACTACAAGTAGTCTCTGGGTGGTTTACAATTTTAATTACAGTGTGCAGGCTACACATTGCCCCCCAGCAAGCTGGGTACTCATTTTACCGACCTAAGAAGGATGGAAGGCTGAGTGAACCTTGAGCTTGCTACCTGGGATTGAACCAAGGTCATGAGCACAGTTTTACCTGCAGGACAGGCATTTAACCACTGCGCCACGAGGAATACTCAGGATGCTGCCACTGCATCCTCCATGACAAAATCTGAACTAATCTGGGGAAACTGGTCTTCATTTGGATCATATGTTACAGTCCGAGAGTCACACGCAGCCTTGCGTAAGAGGGACCATCCCAGGGTGCCCTAGAAAAAGGGAATGGTAGAACACTTCTGGGTACCTAGAAATCCCTGCAAAGGGTCACCATAAGTCAGAATCTAGTTGGCAGGATGATTAATTAATTTACACATGCCCCAATAGACCGTTTTAATATCAAATCACTTCATTACATTTTTCAACGACTTAACCATGAGTTCTACAGTAAACTCAGTGCCAAGATGGGAGAATGCCAGCATAAAATGCAATAACAAGTTGCTAGTATGGGTGCCAGTGCCAGATTAAATCTAGCAAGAGAGTGGAGGAGAAATAGTGTTTTACAGCACAGTATTTGTATTCATTTCCAAGTGCAGAGGTTGATCCTGTGAGGTGGCTGGTGCTTCATAACTTGTTGATGTCCACACGTTTGCTGCGCCTGTGCCATTTTTGGGTGGCTGAGTGGATTTTTCAGAGAAACCTCCAATCTCTGGTTTAATTATTTTCTCATACCTTTCCTCTTTCATTGCTCTAAAACTAAGACCACTTGCTGTTACAGAGTTCTCTGCCTAACACTTCCCAGGGAAGACCTTTCTTCCATTTGTCCCCTTTTGTTTAGTCATGCAAAAGGCAGTCATTCAGAAGTATCAGTGCTGATCTCCCTAACAAAGGATGCTCTGCTGAGCTGAACTTGCCCAACCAGTTTGACTCTCATTGTCTACTCCCAGAAAAATTGCAGAGCACCTTACAAACTGACTCATTTTACTTGACACAAGCTTGCCTGCCTGTAGCCCACCCCAAACAAAACCTCTTAGACATTCAAGGAGAACTCCAGATTTCATAACTGCACTTGCTAAAATTATAGAATCAATGGATTGGAAAGATCCTGAAAAATAATGTAGCAGATGAGTAGAAGATAAATCTACTGTACTCCAAAACTATAGGCCACTTGCTGTCACCAATATATCTGCCTAATACTTCCCTTAGGGAACCTAAGAGGAGCAGCCACTATTTTGGGTAATTTGCAGTATACTCACAAGTAGGGATGGGCACAAAACAAAAAACGAAATGCTGTTTCGTCGTGTCTTACATAACAATATGAAATGAAATGAAATGACTTGAGGAAGCAGCATTTCATTACAGACAAAATGAAATGGTGGGTTTTTTGTTGAAATAAACAATTTCATTCTGTCTGTAAGCCACGGGGGAGGGATTATTTTTTTTAAAAAACTCCCCAAGCCCCGCACACCAGCTGATCGGCACTAGGGTGAGGAAAAAGGTCCCCCCCTCACCCCAATGCACATCAGCTGACAGGAGGGTCATGGGGGGAGAGAAAAGTTTTTTTTAAAAAAGCCCCGGACTTAAAAAAAAAAACCTATTCTCCATCCCCCAAGTCCTGCCTACCAGCTGATCGGCACTGGGGTGGAGAAAATTTCCCCCACCCCAGCACTGATCAGCTGGCAGGTGGAGCTTGGTGGAGGGAAAAAGGTTTTTTTAAAAAATCGGGGCTTTTTAAAAAAAACTTTCCCCCCCTCCACCACTTTCCAGGTCCCCCACCCACGAACCATTTTATTAATGGTTTGTTTTGTATGATTTTTTTTTGGGGGGGGAATCATATGAAATAAAATGAAAAAAATGTGGGGAGGACAAATGGAAACGAAACGAAACATATTGTTTTTGTTTTGTGCCCATCCCTACTCACAAGTGCATTTCACTACCTGTTTTCACTTTCCAATAACAGGACACAAACAAGAGTTCTGAAATGAGCAAGTCCAAGGCAAACTAGTTTTGGTGCAGAACAATTATGATCTCAGTGCATCATTTGGGGGATCCCAGAAGTCTTTTAATTTTTATAAATAGTTGCAAGAATGAACCACTAAAGGACAGTACTGGGTGTTTCTTTGTATTTCCCCTCACCTGTTGGTTAACATAGTGTGTTAACATTACATGATGGCAACAAATTATTGCATCATTAAAGCAATGGCAATACGGACAAACTGCTTCATGTGATTGGAGTGATAAGTGCATACTAACTGATGAGAAATAATGAGTAATGCAACAAATTCCTTTAAAATATAACAGGTGTGCGATAAATTGTCTTGCAGTTTAAAGGTCAAACGAGGAGAAATGAAAAAAGACATTTTCTATGATATCTGGGGTAAATTTATAGATTATGTATTAGTCGAAGGAAAAGGGAAAGAGTCCACGAATATCTCACGACAGTTCTGGAGAAGAGAACTTTAAGAAGATTATTAGAATAATAGAAGATGGAGCAACGAAGAAGAATGCATGGATGGTCCCGTGGGATGTGGGTACACTTATATTGTTTATTGTAGTTTTTTTATTTCCTTATATTGTTTGTATGTAGCTTAAAATTTAATAAAAATATTTAAAAAAATATATAACAGGTGTGTATGTCTACATGTAACATCAGTGAGCTTACCTCTACTGCTGGGAAAATGCCTTGTCAACCTAGATAGTCTCAGACTCTTATTAATTCAGTATTGCTCAATTTCAGTTTCAGCTGCCTTACACCCTCCTGGTCGCCTATTGTAGCTGGATGCGGGCAAATACTAATTTAGTTACCACTAATGAGCAGTGAAAAGTAATTACTTCAGCACTAATTGCAGAGTGCGGTTGGAATAGATGCAAAGTGGCTCCCCGAAAGGCGATATTACTCTGGGAACAAGGTGTGGGAGAACATCGTGTAATTGTCGTTCAGGTGTGTCTAAAGGTTTATTACTCAGACACACCCAGATTTCACTTTTCTTGGACTTCTTAGCTTGGTTTATTGAGAATACACAGGGCTCTCGCTGAAAAACTAATTCTCAAGCCATAGGCAAATCACCATTCTTGGTTAGCCGGATCACATAGTCTATGTAAAAACTATTTTAGTCACACATCACTATGGTAATGGTGATAACTTAGGATTTTGAACTGCTTCCTCCTACGTTCCATTTTCAAGCCAGTTGCCAAGCAAGGAGACAGAGGGAGATTTCCATGCTGGAGAGAATGTGGAATGTGAAGGGTGTCTGCTAAAGGAAGGATGTGAAAACATCTCATTCTCTAGCGACAAGAAACCAGTAGCACATCAAACAGCAGTAAGTGGGCTATGTAGATAACAGCTGCCTGACAAGGGAGTTGCTCAATGTGACTGGACGCTATCTGCAAAGAACGAGGGCAGTCTCTTTACTTATTGACCTTGAAAACAGAACGAGTCATACAGATGGCGTTCTCTCATTTGCAAAAGTTTCAGCACATAAATGGCTCTGATTTGACATTGGACTGTGTATCTGGAGGAAAAAAAGCAATTTTCTTTTATCACAGTGTTTTATCTTTAGGCTTCCTTTCCCTGAGGTTAGTTACCTTCCCCCTCCCCCCCCACCACTTTCTAAAGATCAACTTTTCCAAAGTTAAAATAAGTAAAGCTTGACTTTCTGTTTTTATGTTCAGTGGGAATGAAATTCATATTTTAAGCAATTTTCCTGATGCACTGAGATAGTTCAGCTTGCACATCGTTTACGGTATATGAAACCACTGCTAAATAGCCCATCGGTTTAAGCATCTTGGAGTTCAATTTCCCACTGTGCTTGTAAAAAGGAGTTTTGAGCCGTGTAGCCATTAAAACAAACAAAATTAGAACTAGACTATGAGTGATACCTTCATAGCCTGCTGGTAGAAAAATAAAAAAAGTTTGCTGAGCTTTCGAGAACGCAAGTCCTCTTTTTCAAAGCAGTTATAAAAGTCCAAACATGGCAAAGGATGTAATTTGCCAGGAGAGAGATCTTAAAAGTTCATCTGGCAAGATGGACGCCAGGTTTTCTTCATGGTAGGCAGAGCAACATGGTCCGGGCTGATTCAAACAAAGAGCTGTATGGTGTGGGCACCTCCCCCCTGCTTACAATCATCATCTCTATTGGCTCTTTTGAAGCACAAGGCTCCTGTTCGGCCAGAAACGAATTAGAAGCAGGAGATTGGTGGAAAACCACAAAAAACAAGCTGGGGGGGAGTTTCTTTGGGGGGGGGAAGAATTTAAAAATGTCCCACTAGGTAGATCCAATTAAGGCCCAATAGAAGGGAAAATGATATCACAGTACCTAGTGTCCTGTTGCTGCAGATGTTTCTTTTGCCTTCTTTTTTGGTGGAAGCGGCTCCTTCGTGGCATCTTGTTCCGTTTTGCAGTAAAAAGGAGTTTTTGGCCGTGCAGCCATTAAAACAAACAAAATTAGAACTAGACTATGATTGATACCTTCATAGGTTGCTGGTAGTGCTTGATGATACATAGTGTCTCTTCAAGCTTTGCAGTACTAAGATGAGGAGGAGGAGGAGGAGGAGGAGGAGGAGGAGGAGGAGGAGGAAAATGGAGCAAATTTCTCAGTTGAATCGCATAGTCCGAACAACAAAATTTTGGTTATTACATGTATTTCTTTTCAATATTCCAATAAATATATATTCCATCAGGAGTGGGAAACTTCAGCCCTCCAAATGTTTTGGACTGCAATTCCCAGAATTCTGAGCCTATGTTGTCAATAAGAACATGAGAACAACCTTGCTGGAATAGATCATAGTGCATCCAGTCCAGCATTCTGTCTCACACAGTGGTTCACCATTTGCTTCAGGGTATTCCCAAGCAGATGTCTTCACCTGCTTCGGATTCCCCGCAAATGGCATTGAGAGATATTCTGCCTATCTCTCCTACCCGGAGGTTGTCCTTAGGCATCCATAATGATAGCCATTGATACCCTTGTTCTCCATGAACTTGTCCAATCCTTTCTTAAAGTTGTCAAGGCTGACAGCTATCACCACTTCTTCTATCAGGTAGTTCCATAGACCAGTGATACTCTGGGTGAAAAAGTATGTTCTCTTATTTGTTTGAGATCTAGCACCCAAAGGTTTCATGGAGTGCCCCCTAGTTCTAGTGTTGTGCAAAAGGGGAAAGAGTTTTGCCTTATCTACTTTGTCCATACCACATATGATTTTATAAACTTCAATCAGGTCACTTCTTAGGCGCCCTTGTAATAAAGAACTGTGGGAGCTGTGGTCCAAAACATCTGAAGGGCCAAAAGTTCCCCACACCTGCAATATACTGTATAAATATTCAGTAAATAAACATTCAATAAGTATGGTACCCCTGGCCACCCAGAACCCCGTTAGTTCAACATTGAAGGTCTCAGAGTGTTCTATTTGCCATCAAATACAACATCAGACATTCAGCATTCTAGATCAGTGGTTCTCAACCTGTGGGTCCCCAAATGTTCCTGGACTGCAACTCCCAGAAATCCTGGCCTGCTCAGCTAGTGATGAAGACTTCTGGGAGTTGCAGTCCAGGAACATCTGGGGACCCACAGGTTGAGAACCACTGTTCTAGATCAAGGAGCAAAAAGGACCTTTAAGGCTCTTTATACACGGTACTGTATGGACTATCAACACTATGAAAGAAAGAAAGAAAACTCCTGATAGAGAAAACTGTTCTGTATACATGTGTATGGTTGAGAGAGTGAGAGAGTGAATGAGTGAATCAACAGTTTGTGGGGCATAAGAATTATACTCTGATTTTGAACTACATGGGGGTCCTGTGCCCTGAATGCAGTGCTGTTCAATTACCCTTTAATGAACAGTGTTTTTAATACAATAATCTCCTGAACTGTATTTTAGCATGGTAACTCTATGTATATTTGTAACCTTTACCTACATTTATCTGGTTTTATCTGGTCCTATTTTTAATTTGTTGTGAGCTGCCTTGATTCCCAGACTTGGAAAAAAGATGGGATTTTATAAGTTTTGTAAAGTAAGTATATAAAAGACACACACTTTATTTGCAGAGTCATTCAGATTACCAGCTGGAACCTAAACCTCTTGACTCAGACATAAATCCTACAATACCAGGTGACTAACTGCAGCACACAAACCCTCTCATACCCATCCACATGTCAATGTAGCCGAATCCAGCTGAGCGAACACACCAGCACATGTTTGCTGCTATGAAACGATATTGTCAACATTTGCTTTAAGGAAAAAAAACTGTTCTTGCACAATAGCCCAAAGAATCACAACATCATGGCTTTAGAGAGTGGTCTTCTCCTACACGATGTCCTACAGTCCTGACCTTTTAAAGCTGTCTTGAGGTACCTACTCAACAACAAAAAAGATTGTGTCATTTTCTGCAAACATGTCACTATATCCATAATGACAACATTTATTGCTAAAGTATGAGTTTCTGTATTATTGGTAGGTCTGACTTCTTCATTCATACCAACCCTAAATCTGCCATCAATAGCAGAATTGAGATGCTCATGTTATGTGTTCAGGCAGCAGTTTTAGATTCCATAGTTCTGTTTCTCATGGTGACCTCTTGCAACCTTTCTGCAAATCTCGGTTTCAAATGAGGTGTCATCGCATACCTTGATAACATTCCAGACTAGGGCGGCAAAAGGCCTTTTGTGGAAACCAAGAGGGATGAGGCACATAGCAAGATGAATAGCTGTCAAAGGAACAGAGAGACAACCTCACGGCCTTCTTTTATCCAGAACCATTCCCAAGACAATTGGTTGCCTGCTTATTCATGAACTAGATACTTATCCATGGAGGAAATGCACTGAACAGCCCAGTTTCCTTCAAACCTGTGATTACAATCAGCGGGAGCAAAGTTTGGAAAAGCTGCATTGTTGCATTACAATTCCCAGAATGTTTCAGCCACAGTGGGGGCTAAACAGTGCTGCCCCCAGCAGATTTTGGGACTTGTAGTAATATTCTTAACCCTGGGGTGGAAGGGGAAAGGCCATTTCAAGAGCTCTGATATGCTATAGAAAATTTATTATCATTATCTCTTGAGTTCTGGCACATACAAAAATGTTCTCTTCATGGGATAAGAATGGCACCAAGCAGCAATTTGCATTTCTGATTCAGCCAAGATGGATAAAAGAGTACACATGGACCTCTGATTACCACTTTACAAATAATACTTTTCAGTAGAGGCTTTTCAACCAAACTCCTGCATCTTACATAAAATGAAGAATAGTGATGAGATACTAGTGGTGTCCATCCCTGTGTGAGATTTTGGGCAAAAGCCGTCAATTCAAAATTGTACTCCAGATCAACAGCCTTATTAGGAGAAAGGCAGCATCTAAATAAGTAAAATAAAAGAGAGAGATTGTTGAGGCACATATATATATATGAGGAAATCTTATTTGGGGAGGAAAAATAGATTACTCTTAGAGAAAACACATCCCACTGCATATTAGCTTAACTGGAGAAACTAATCTTCAACATTTTAACTTATTTCCATTCATTATAACATAAATTTGATCTGATAGGGCAAAATCTGATGGAGTATGTGTAGAAAGCAACTGAATCTGGACTTGATGTTCTTTGCTTTCACCTTGGTTGGTTAACTAATAGAATAGTGTTTTAAGAATTGAAACTAACTAGAGATGGGCACGAAATGAAAAATGAAACACTGTTTTTTGTTTTTTTTTTAGGTAACGAATTACTGTGTTACCTAACAAAATGGTAGGATGAGTTTTCATTTCATTTAGTCATAAATCACTGTATTCTTCTCTAGAACAAAACAATTCGTCCTAGTGGAGTCAGTGATTCAGTGCATCAGTGATGCCCTAACACAGGCAAAAATAATAATTTCATTTCCCCCAGCCCTCTGCAGAGAAACAGGCAGGCAAAATGTTTAACTGAGAGCAGGAGTTGGAGAGCTGCTTGAGGTTGCTATGCCATTTGGATGCAAAGATCATGCCCAATGGTATATCACTCTTCACTGTGACCTCAAGGAACCATATTAAGATCTCATCAGTTCACAACCAAAGAGCCAGTGCAGTTTGCACACTAATACTTAATTAATATGTATTTCATCAGCTCAGGCTGCACTCTTGCCGCACTGCAGGACCCACCTCTGACAACCCTCAGTTTAGGATCAGAACTGAACAGGCATAGAACAGGTCACCCCTTTTGCGCAGGAACAGAAGCCTCAGACATAGCAGCAGGGATGTAGTGATTTTTGAAACTTTGACTTGGCCTAATTGGGACTGACAGCCAGAGTGAAGGAAAAGCTACGAAAATGCTTTAGTGCGGAGCAATTATAGCAACGATTACAGTGCCAGGGACACTAAGAGGATTTGCACTGGATTATATCTAACATTAACATGATCTAATACTGCATGAAAATACAGCTCAGACTGGACCCAATTCTCAAAGGCATTTCCTTTATCCTTCAAAGTCACCCATATTTTGAGAAGAAAACAAAACAAAACAAAAATGAAGCATCTATGCCTCTCTACCAAACTTTCTCTCTCTCTCTCTCTCTCTCTCTCTCTCTCTCTCACACACACACACACACACACACACACACACACACACACACACCTCATAAGTAATAGAAAAATGACATCTGGAATCAATTTGTCCTGCTAGTCAGAAAAACTGCAGTGCAGCTCAATATGCAGTCAGTAGTAATTCAGAAAATTATGTCAGTTTTTGTGGTATGCGCCCGTATATTACAGTCTCAGTGAAATTTGCATAGGAGTGTAGCTAAGGTTTCAATTCTTGACATACTTACTTGAAAGTCAACCCTGTTGAATCCAGTGGGACTTTTTTCAAAGTAAATGTACCGTATGTCTAGGTGCAGATGAGAAATGCAGAATGTTCTGCAGCATCCATGCATGGAAACCTAGATGCACAGAGGTTACAACACATTGTATGTGCATCCTCCCTAATTTTTGCAACAACTCCGAGAGGAACAGTGATCTCGGTTTCACACTTTGGGGATTCATTTGAACCACGCCCAGGGCAGTATGCCCCAAAATCCCATAAAAAGTGCCAGCGGGTGGATGCTAAGTAATTGAATATGTTAATTAATATGGACAGATACAAAAAAGTAGAAATGATTGTAATATAAACTGTATTATAACGTAATTATAATATAAAAAGAATATAAAGGGAATCTTCCCGCTGACCCTGCTGTCCAGTTGTTGCTCACTCTGGATAGACAACTTCAGGATCCCTTGTTGCAGTTATGTGCTGATGGCATCTGGCCTGGATACCTTTTAAAAGGGGATTGGACCAATTTCTGGAGGAAAAGTCCATTGCAGGTTACAAGCCATGATGGGGATATTTGTTATTTCCAGGTTTAAAAGGTGCCTCAAAATACCAGATGCAGGGGAGTAGTATAAGAAGAAAGGTATGTAGTTGTCTCATATGCTCCTAAAGGCATCTGATGGGGCGACTATGAGATACAGGAAACTGGACTCGATGGGCCCTTGGCCTGATCCACCAGGGCTCTTCTTATGTTTTTATTTATGCAGCTCTTCAAAGAGAAGATGCCTTCAAAAAGAGGATGGGCCTCTGGTGCCTCTGCTGCCTCCTTATTTCAAACCTTTCCTATCATCCTTAACTTTCTAACCTTAACTCTACTCTTTCCTTGTCCTCTCTCTTATTTCCAGCTACGTGCTCTCGTCATCTCTAGCAATTTGCTGCCCAAACCATTCTTCGGTCTCATGGTTCTGATTATGTTGTGGTTCTTTTTAATCTCCTACACTACAGACCCCTGGACTTTAAGCTTTACATAGCCTCACCAGTTTCACTATCCACTCCACCTCCTCCTTTAAGTCTGAAGCTAATTTATACTCTCAAGTACAGTGGACCCTTGTATAACAAGCAGTTTGTATAACATAAAATTTGTACAACATAAAACATTCCGGAGATAGGGGAAATTTGCCTAACAGACTCGTCTATGGGGTGAATCCATACAACATAAAAATCATTTTGATTAGGGATTACTCTGTTTTCAGTGCATTCCTATGGGAAATTTGTATAAAGGAAAATTTGCTTGACATAATTTCATTTGGAACAAATTAATTCCTTTATACAAGGTACCACGTACCAAAAAATAATAAATAAATAAAATTTATTTAGTGGCGGTGAATCAGTGTTAATTCACCATCCATCCATTAAATCAATGAGCCTATTTTGGCTGAAACCACCAATTGGCTTTAGGCTTCTTTTTCTGTGTGCCAAGCTACATACCTGCCGAAAATCCTTATTTTACACAGTTATTAAAGCTACAGGAGTACAGTCCTCTTATTTTTCATGTGGCTGCCTTATGGACACGGCTATAAATAGTTGCCTCTAACCTTTCATAATAATTTCCTTATGTGTAAGGGCAACAGTACATTTTCCTAATTTTCCAAAGGTACTACGAATAAAATATATAATGGAGAGGCCAAAATGTCTTCTAGATTAAACTGAAGAGGGTTTAAAAGGGGAGGGAGAAAGCAGGAGAAAGGGAGGCCATAGAGAAGAAAGTAGAAGAAGATGACAAATAGGAGACCTGAGTGAAAGTGCTTTGGTGGACCCAACCCAAACTGCCTGAAGAAGTACGGCAAAGCTATTCTCCACCTTTTTTTGACCACAGCCTTTTTAGGGAGGCGTCTCAGGTTGCAGACTCCCCCTGGCAAACAAGGGTACAGTAGTTCCCCGCCACATCGCTGTTTATATATTATGGTCAGGGCCGGCGCGTCCATTAAGGCAAACTAGGCAGTTGCCTAGGGCGCCAAAATAGACAGGGGGCGCTGGCCAGCCTGCTGCCCCCCCACCCCGGCCCCTGCTATCCACCCCCCCACCCGTCGCCGGCCGCCCCCGCCGGCTTCCCACTCCGCCCCCTGCCCCCCACCACTGCCCACCCCTGCCGCTGCCGCCGCCCCCCGCCCCCCCTGCCACCCTCCCTCCCCCCGCCCCTTGCCTAGGGCGCAGAAAACCCTAGCGCCGGCCCTGATTACAGTCCCGGTATGTCCTGGATTTTTCCTTGTGAGAAGTGTGCTTCCAAAGAATGGCTTTTAACCCTCTCCTTACACCTCAGCAAACAGAGCTGCGGCTGCTCTTGCGCGCTTCCAAAGCAAGACTTTTAATCCCCTCCTGACACCTCAGCAAAGGGACCTGGGGCTGTTCCTGGCAGCACACACTTCCAAATAGATGCTTTTAATGCCCTCCTGACACCTCAGCAAACAGACCTGGGGCTGCTCCTGTAGACATGCACTGCCAGGAGCAGCCCCAGGTCTCTTTGCTGAGGTGTCAGAAGGGGGTCAAAAGCCACTCTTTGGAAGTGTGTGCTTGCAGGCGCAGCCAAAAGTCTGTTTGCTGAGGTGACAGGAGGGGGTTAAAAGCCTTTCATTGGAAGCCCATGCTGCCAGGAGCAGACCAAGGTCAGTTTATTGAGTTGTGAGGAAGGGGTTAAAAGCCTCTCTTTGGAAGTGTGCACCAGCAGGAGCAGCCTCAGGCCTGTTTGCTGATGCATCTGCATTTTGCAGATTTTTCCTTTATTGCGGGTGGGTCGGACACCTAACTTCCATGATAAACGGTGGAGAACTGTACAGCAAGAACAGATGCAGAGAAAATCCCCTTGTTGCATTTTTTTGGTCTGTGGCTCCCTTCAAATGTTCCAGCTCTCTCCTTCCCCCCTCCCAGAGAATGGATGCCCTAGCTCAAAGGAGGCACCAGAATGTTTTAACCTCCCTTCATGCTATTCTCCATGGTGATAGTAATATACACATTGCACCGTTTCAAACTGTTGTTGAAGACATTTATTAGCAGAGAAGGAATTGCAGTAAATATAACGGCTCGGCTTAGCTTTGCAACCAGAACCAGCTCTAGCACACGGCCCCTTCCACCAAGCATGTGACCTCCTTCTCAGAGAAATGGCTCAGATGGATGGGATGCAACTTTTTGAAACTGGGGCTAGGGAAAGAGGATGGCCTGATGCCTAGATAAAATATAGCATTTTGTAATTTTAAAAATGTCAGTTTCTTGTGAGTGGAGATACAGCCATGGGGTCAAAGAGTTGTAATGCTGCAAGTGTCGTACAGCATAATTGTTTCCACTTTAACACTCCGACTGTTACGATGTACCTCATAGGCAAGAATCAATAAAGTCAAGGCAATTTCCTTAACATGCCATCTAGAAGAGATTATGGAAGAGGTGGAGGGAAGGGCTTCTCTCAGTGGCTAATGCCGTACTAAAGTTCAAATGAGGCAATATATAGTAAAATAAATTCAATCTCGGTCTCCACTCCTGCATTTTTAGTGCAGACTAAATGAAATGGAACTGTGTTGATTCTAACCAGCTCAATATATCCCCACTTTCTAATAACCAAGGTCATTTTTACCTTCATGGGCAGAGAAGCCACATATATAATACTCATCCAGAGTAAAGAGAAAAGAATATATTTTCCATTTTTGAAAAGCTGGGTTGATGGGTGATGTATTATGTTATTTGCATCCTGACATGGCTTGTTTTGTTTTATAGATATTGTTTAACTTTACCTATTTTGTTTTGGAATAACTGTCATGACAGGATAAAAAAACACACATTTTAATATCAAGAAAGCATGCTTTCACAGACACATCTGGACACAGACCTCCTCCATTACTTCATTGACATGGAGAATAAGATTCACCAATCCCCTCAGTTGTTGATGGCTAGTGAGTATTAGGGTGTTTTGGAGAAGGTCCTATGGCAGCCATGGTCTCTAAAGGAGGTTTCTGGAGTTGGGGGGAAAATCCTAGCCTCTCACTGTAGGCAACCAGAGGGAAAACATTAGAGTTTTTTAAAAAAAGTGCTTCACATGTGGCCCTCCAGATTTTGTGGGGCTGAGATTCCCAGCCTCTTTCACCATTGGCTGAATCTGTTCAGTTGAAGTAGCTTTCTCCTGTCTTGATCGTCAGCTTCTGAGGTGGAGCTTTGTGTTCCTGAGCTACTAAAATTAATATGCTAAAAAACTAAATAAAATAGTAAGAGTGTTGTCCAGGAGGAGAAGCTTTTAAAATGAAATAAAATTGAGCTTTGGAAAAGAGGCTTTGCTAGACCGAATGTGTGCTACCTTAATAAGATAAGAGGCAAGGGATGAGGGGGAAAGTGGGAAGGCGATTTGAGTGTGCGTGGGCGCCTGCACCTCATCCTTCTTTTCTACATTCAAAAGTTCAAGAAGTAGACTATTTCCTGGTGGAAAAGGAAAAGCCACAGCTTGGGAAGGAAGGACTCCCAGCTGATTTGGAGCAGTGGGGGAGAGAAGGAGGGAATGTACCTCAGCCCAGCCAAAACCAAACATATTTTCCACAGTTTTAGATAATGTGACCAATTAGCATGGAAGCCTGGCCCATTTTTCTCCCCATCCCTAAGTTGTAGGCGGCCTGGCAGGTCAGCACAGAGGTATTTGTGTCAGTATGTTATGCTTGCTCTAGACAGTTGTACGTCATATTTTTTTCCGAGGAGGTGCAAAATAATGTCTGTCACACTGAAAAAAATTCGCACTTGCCCCAGGGAAGGAGCCACTCCCCTACTCCTGGTTTCACATTCGGGGCATTGTATCAAAGAGAAGAGAAAGCTTCGACCTGGCAACTGAGGTTGTAATTCAACAAACCATGCCACTGAGGGAAACTTTTTTTAAAAAAATCTTCAGCCTTAATTAGTGTGAGATATTCCCTGCCAGGTCCCACATAGGATTTCTCTTTTGGCTATTAATAGCTTTGTGCCATAATTTTTAGCCCGTTAGAAATTTTGGCCACTCTCTGGCAAATGATAGAAGAATTCTCTATTTAAAAGAAAAAGAATTCCAAAGGAGAACCTGTTTTGGAAAAATTCTGGTGAGTGAGCTTCAGGATTCTTGTGTGCTCCTTTCTGCTGAGAAATATGTGTGTTTGCCTTGTGTCTTTCACTGCAGTGCACAGTAATCTTTGTGGTACTCGAGAGTCCCCAGCCCACAATTTCCCTGCCTTCAGTTATAGCCCAGGGGGAGATATATAAACTAAGTCATTCTGGTGAGCTTTTTAACGTCAGAGAATGTAGGCAGCCAGAGAGATGTAGAAAAAACAGCAAATGCAGCGCCCCTGACCACATGACCTTCTTCTGGTAAGTATGAAGCATGGGACTTGCATGTATCTTCATCTTCAGCTCCCACATGGCCATGCATAGATTTCATGAGCTTCAAAGCTGTCTTAGAGAGAGACAGTCACCATTCCCCTTACCCACTAAGGTAGTTTCCAGTCCCTCTGTCTGCTTTTACTGTGCTAGGAAGATCAAGGATTTATCACAGACATGGTGACTTTCCCCTCTCAGAGGATTCTATTCACATCTTTGGAGGGCACCAACTGAAATCTATCCATTCTCATGGAACAAGAAAGGCCAACAGGATGTGCATCAACTCCAGCAACCACATCCACATGAACGCAAGGACAGGGCTCTCTAAATCCTTCACAGATGGCTTTCGAGTGATTTGCATCCTGTTCTCATGGCCAGGTGTACTCTGTAGGCACTTGACCACTTGAAAAAGCTCCTGCTGTGCAGATGCAGGGGTGACAGAGAAGAATGACTTCTTCACCACGGCTGCTGTCACAGCCTCTCCAAGGGTTTTAGCCTGTGTTTGGTCAGATCTGCTCTGAGTTTTCTGCCATCGCTGCTCCAGTCTACAGTCCTTTCCTGCAAGCTCTGTGGGGCGTTTAGAACCTCCTGTATTCACTTCTTTGTCCCTTTCTCCATTCCACAGTCAACTAGGGCTTCAACAGGATCACCTATGAAGGTAATAGGGAACTAACTGTTCATGAGCTGTTATTCAGAATGTCCTATGTTTCCAAGGACATTGATGAACTTCATTGACCAGAAACCCCAGCTAGCATGGCCAACGTTCAGAAATTCTGGAAGCAGTGGTGTTGTGGATCCAGGGCAAGTCTGGGACGTTCTAATAGCACATACTATCACATTGCCTATTACCTTCCTCAGGCTTTGTTTTCCTTTTAATCTTAGCTGCAAGCCTCACGGTAAGTAGGACAGAAGTTAATATTTCCATCAACAGTGCATCCTTGCAAGCTATCCTTGTTGCAATTGCAAGGCATCAGAGGGCAGTTTAGTTTTTGATGGCCAATTAGGAGCCACAGCCTTTACAAAAGACCCGCTCCTTAGTTTTCCACATGCATCAATCCAGTTGCCTAGCTTTCTGGGCTCTGTGGAGCTGAGTTGTTTGGGGAGAGCCACATCTGCACTTCTAAATATACCACTACACTACGGTTTGAAAACAGAGATCCAATGTCCGGAGACTCAAATTTAACAATTTGAGTCTCCGGACATTGAGCCATACCAATGAGCCTAAAATACGTTTGTATACTTGGAAAAGTACCACATAAGTATTGATGATGGTTCAGTGATATAAATGTAATCCTTGTGGTAGGTGGTGGCGGTGATACTATTATACAATGTTTCTGCCAATGCCTAACTGCATAGTGGCAAGGCTACTGGCCTTCTTTCCTCTTACCCTAATTACACCTGACTAGGAAGCAAAATTCAACATCAAAGTAGCACTCTCCCATAGGTCGAGATGGAACCTGCTCCTTTTGTTTGCGTTTTCAGGGAGTGCTGTGAGCAAACTTTGCTCAATGTGCATCGTCTCCACATGGGACCAAACAAATGAACACTGCTGGCCTCCAGAGCTGTAAGGCAGAGCCGTTTGGCACCCCGGGGGCTTCACTGCCCTTTCGGTTAAACGTGAGTGATGTGTGACTGGCAGGGAGAGGATGGAAGAACGGGAAAGAAAGCCTGGGTCAGAATGCCCAGTGACCTTTGGGGTTCCAACTGAGCTTGCACGTTTTGTGTTTCCTGCTGCCCGGTGAGGAGTGGCTGGAGACAGTATAAACATCTGGAGCAGCCAGGGCCTGCTCTTTCAGCAACAAATACTAACAGCTGGGTTCGTGCCTTCCAGCAGTTGTGGGCATTGTTTGTATTTTGGCACCCTGGGTCAAAGCCCTGCTTGTCCCACCCCAGTGACAGGTTAACTGGCCTTATTCTCAACAGAGTAGTTATATCACTGCAACCTAGGACTCCTTCAGATTGCAGTCCCTCTGCACAAATCAGCTCCAGAAAATAATAGTTATTTTAAGTAACCCAGATTTTTTTTTGCCAGTTGTTGACTTACACAAACATGCATCCTTCAGTGCATTTATTATTAGGTCTGAATTTTAATGGGCAGGATTTCTACAAATTACGAAGGCTTCATGTCCCAGGACCAGTTCTGTGTTATGTTCTGGCATTATAGCCATAGGTCACGTTTTGTGTGTATGTGTGTTTTTTGATGGAAAATTTTTAACAGCTTCTATCTCATAAATCTGATGGAGATGAAACAGGGGCAACCTCCGTTTTCTTGCCTGTAAATAAATTTGCATTCAGCTTTGTGAAATTGCAAACTTCGAAATTTGTAATACTATGTAATGTTCTGAGCTGAACTTTTTATTCCTTGGAAGGATTGCCAACACAGACTGAAATCTGTGCTGTTTTCAAATATCAGTTCACCCATTCCTCCACAAATATAATGGCTCTCAAATACTCTAGTATTGGAATCTATGGAAAATGTGATTGCAGTATTTTGTGACAGGTAACTTGGCAGCTAACTGGGTGGTGAAGAAGAGAGTCAGTGTGATGTGGTAATTAATGTGGAGTTGGATTGGGACTTAGCCGATCTAGATTTGCAGCCCCAGGAAGCAATGAAACTGGCCACAACCTTGTTGTTTAGCATAGTGAGTCAAGACCTTCATAAGTTCCATTGATTCAAATGCCCTCTTCTATGATTTATTTTAGCATACAACATTGCAGTTGGGCTCACTTGAATCAATGGGACTTCTTGAACAGCTGAATCACCAAATCCCCATTGATTAACTGGACCTATTCTAAAGAAATTTACTATGCTAAGCATCAGGATTTGAGCCAATCTGACTTTGGGCTATTCTAGTCAGGGTGAATGCTCTAACCCCCTTCTCCTGCCCTTTCTCTTGCATGTTTCTTACGCTTTGTAAGAGGTAGCACAATTCATGTCCAAGCTACAGCTTTCAAATCCTTTCTATAATCTATGCTTTTCCAGGAAATTTTGAAATCCTTTAAAAAACATGTAAACAATCCACTTCCCTGATGTATTTTCTTCTTCTTCTAGAGATGTGTGGGGTGGGGAGAGGCGGCGGCTAATTGAAATATTCAGGAGGTTCCAGCTATGGAAAAGAACTTCCAAAAAGAAGTGCCATGCTGGTAAATCCCACTCTCTGGAACAAAGCAACACTAAAAATAAACCATGCATTCAAACCATATGGGAAATCACAGAAATTGTCATGGGATGACTAATGGAGACGAGGAAGGATATCAAGTGGGTGGCAGGAAAAATATCAACATCTTTACAGAGAACCGTCTAAAAGAACTCTTAAATTTGCATGGCCCTTTTAATATAAGTTGAACTTAAGTTAGGGCCCTTTTACATGACCTCTAAAATCCGGTGGCAACTTAAATTTGGACCAGAGATCGTGGGGATTTGTCATTCTTCCTGTGTTCCCACTCCTTCGCACTCTATTGTTCCTGTCTGCATGAGGGGAAGGAGAAAAAAAGGGAGAAAAAATGCAGACTCACCTCCGTCTGCCAGTCGAAGCAGCCCCGAGCTGCCCCGTAGTGATTCCTGCCTCTTAAAGGGCGGTGGGGACAAAAAAACAAACAGAAGGTGAGGGAGCCCGGTATTCCCAGCTTTACAATTCGCACCGGAAGATTTTTTACCTGCTGGAGGCCAGGCACTTGAAAAGTACACGGGGACACACTTAGGTGGGCGTGGTCGGAAAACATTTTTAAGCTCCGGATCTGGGAGCCCTTTGCCTCGGATTTTAGGGGTCGTGTAAAAGCGCCCTTAGTTCCACCTAACTTAATCTAAAATGAATAGGATTTTTTTTAGCCCACAATCAGTTAACTAAAGAGTTAACCATTTTTCATAACCTTTCCATTGCTTGATCTACATTGGAGACTTTTTTACATTTTTAATTATGGTACACTTTTGAGAAAATTCCTATAGCTCTAAGATGATCAAAGTTGTGACCTGAAAAAGAGAGGGAGGCGCAGGTTCCCTTCTCTTTAGTTTACACCAATGTTTAAGAGACCCCATTAGCTATGTCAAGCCTTGTTTCCACCCTCTCTCTCCAAGGCCCTGCCGGAGGTGTTAACCATACTTTACACACTGCAGTACAGGAGCAATGCCAGCATGGGGTGGGTGGGAAGGAAAACAAAACAAAACAACACTCCCTTCCAAACTTCCTCACATCATTAATCTGCAATCCAAAAGGGCCCATCTGTTTCTGTTTAACAGTAAGCTAGCAGTGTCTGTTTCCTGGCCTCTGAATGAACCACACTGCCAAACTAGACAATCCCAGGCAGTCAAAACAATTGCTTTTATGGCTTGCACACATCTATTGGTCCAATTATTGTTTCCTCAGACTGTTGGTTTTAATTCTTTTCAAAGATTCTTCCTCAGGCTTGCTGTAATTGCTTTCTGGACCCTAGGATTCCCACTTAGTGCTTGGGCTTCATATTTTACAAAAGCTCTAGTCCTCATGACACTGTCAATCAGAGGTCCAATCAAGGGTAGCCCATGCTGTCAGTATAGGATGAGGGACCCCTCCTCACCAAGAGGCTGACAGCATCCCACAGTGGCAGAAAAAAACAATAAGTGGCACTGTTTACCTAACGATGCCAGTCCTTAGCCAGAGTGGAACAGTCACCTCAGGCAAAGGTAAGTAGAATAAAGCTGTAGTAAGGTATTGTAGGCTAGGCCTCCATGTGCCACATAACCTGTCTGGGACCTTCTACACCAGTGCTTCCCAATCTTGAGTCCCCAGGCATTCATTCTTAAATACAACTCAAAGAAATCCTGTCTAGTGGTGAAGATTTCTGGGGGTTTTATTCCAAGAACATCTGGGGACCTAAGCTGGGAACCATTGCTCTATGCTATTCTGCTGTCCTGACTCTATAGTGAAATTCTTTTGCCATTTTTGTTGGCTTCTGTATGTGAAATCAAAGATAGAGGTGCAATCTCATGGAATACATTTGATTACCCAAATACTAAAAAATACCAGTAGTAGACAAACAAATCCAGATTTATAAAAAAAATAAAAAGTCTACTTTTACTACTTGGCAAAGAGCCAAAGTGTGGGACCTCAGTTTTTAGTTTAAGTTGATTTATGTGTTTTAATTTGTTTTTTGGTATTGTCTTTATGTTTCATGGATCTATTTAACACGTTATTTGTTATTTTATTACTCTGCGATCCATCCAGATTGGTCTTGGTAGCCAGATGGGAGGTATAGAAATTGAATAAATAAAAAAATAAATCAAATAAATAAAGCACATCAGGAAAAATGTGAGTCAATCTGCTATGAGGTTGAACCTGGCAAGCCAGGTTTCCCCAGGTGAATTTGCTTTAGCTTACCATACAAGAGTCATTAAAAAGAGAGGGGGAAATTAGCAACCTCACTTGTTTGCAGTTTATTAAGGTAGCTCTGCTTTCTAGATTTGTAAGATGCAATGCTACAACAGAGCTACATTAAGAAGCTGCAAAGAGTTGTGACAATCAGCTGTCAATCAACAATTTGCCCCTTGCTCTCTGCTGACTCTTTGCTCATTCACCTTCAGCTGCCTACTGCACTAGCATTTGCGCAAAGCCCCCCTTCTTAAAAAATGGTTTAAAAGAGAATGGATGGTGGGTTGAAGAAAATGGACCTTTGCTTCCTCTTTCCCCACTTTGACTTAGGAAGCTGGTAGAGCCAGTTGCTGCTTGCCCATTCAGCATCAGCTCAAGGGATCATATTGCCTGAAACTATGCAGAATTGTTCAGTTTGAAAAAAAGTAAAAGCCCTAGTAATGAATGAAAAAAGTATGAATGGGGTGGGTGGGTGGGACTTCAGGCTGATTCCCGCTGATGTAGTCAATGGAAAATAATACAGATTAGACCATCCCATTGCCAGACAGGTTCCCACATTATTTGTTCCTATAGTCGCTACTAGAGATGAGCACGAAATGATTGTTTTGTTTCATTATTCGTTATTCATTTTGTTATGTAACGGAACAAATAATGACTCTAGGGGCAAATTTAACATGAACTGAACCGAACTGAGAAAAATTGGTTCAGTTAGGTTCGTTTCATTAATGGGGGGGCAGAGATGTCTCCTACCTGGTGCTGGTCCGGAGGTCCGGTCTTCCTGGATTCTGGGACAGCGACCGGGGGGGGGAGCCGACGGCCGCGCTACAGCTGTAGCACGGCCATGTGGTCGGCACAGTAAAAAAAAAAGGAGCGCCAACTAGGCCCCAAGGGTGGCCTGGTAGACACCCTAAAAAAACCAAACCAAAAACCCAGCACTGACTGGGCCCCAGGGGCTGCGCAGTTAGCGCTGAAAGGAAAACAAAAACAAACAAAAAAGCCGAGAGCTACAGCTGTAGCGCAGGGCTTGAACCTGGAAGTGGGGGGGGGGGGAGAAAAATAAAATAAAAATAAATTTAAAAACGGGGGAGCGCCAACCGGCCCCCAAGGGTGGCCTGGTCAGCACCCTAAAATAAAATAATACTAAAAAAAACCAGCGCTGACTGGGCCCCAGTGGCTGCGCAGTCAGTGCTGAAAGGGTAAACAAACAAACAAAAAAGCCCCACACTACAGCTGTAGCGCGGGGCTTGGACCCGGAAGTGGGGGGGGGCTAAAATAAAATAAAAACAAATTTTTTAAAAGGGGGAGCACCAACTGGCCCCCAAGGGTGGCCTGGTCAGCACACTAAAATAAAATAATAATAATAAAAATAAAAACCCAGCACCGACCAGGCCCCAGGGGCTGTGCAGTCGGCGCTGAAAGGAAAACAAAAACAAACAAAAACAGACCTGCGCTACATCTGTAGTGCGGGGCCTGAACCCAGAAGTTAAAAAGGCAGAGGGAGAGGACTGGGGCACCGAGCTGGCAGTGTGAAGTAGGTGTTTCTATGCCGGCGTCCTTGCTGCTGGGACCCTTGGCTTCCAAGGCTGGGCGAGGAGGTGACCTGCTTCCCGGGGAGAGGCGAGGCTGGTTCAGGGAGGAGGATGTGCGCTTGGGTGAACCAGGCCCCACCGCCTCCGCTGCCCCTTCCTCCAGTTTGGGTTGCCTCCTGCTTCCTTGCCCGGAGCGTGCACAGTGGGCACTTTGGGGGGAAAAGAGGTGCTGGCCCCATGCCATTGCCTCAAAAAGCCCCTGCAGCAGGGGCCAGGATCCGCTGAAGCCGCTGCCGTCCCCGCCCCTGGTAAGTACCCAAACCCAAACCAGTTTGGGTTCGAACAAATTTTTTTAAAAAATTCATTTGAACCTGAACTCGAACCGAATCAAGGGTGGGCCCGAACAAGACGAACCCAAACCATGGTTTTTCTGGTTTGTGCCCATCTCTAGTCAATACCGAAAGAAAGGACCATTCACTTGCACATGATTTGCTAAGCTTAGACATTTCGTGGGGGCAAGTTCCATAACAGTACTTTTTTCGATTATCATTCACATGATCCTACACACCCATTATTTTGTCTCATAAATAATTTCCCTTGCTCCTCATACTATTTTGTGCTACTAATGGTGGGAATGGAAGTGAAACAAACATTAAAAAATGTTTCAACGAAGCCTTCAAAAATAATAGCTACTGTGTTCATTTGTTTCCTTTGGGGTATGTTTTTCTCCAGTTTAAGCGCAAGTGTTACATAGAATTGTTCTGGTGTTTTTTTTTTAAAAGAGCTTCTGACCCACCCTGTGTTTTTCCAGAGGTTTTTGTTTTCCTCCTACATTTTAAACCAGACATCGTTATTTAGACTGTGGCATTAATGGATAACTCAGATCCAGAATCTGTGCCTACTCCAAAGCTAATTAGCGGTCCAAAATACACAAGCAAACAGGAGTCACTTCTAGCCCTATTTACAAAGACTGCAATCCTTGCAGAATTAGGCTCTTTAAATCTCATTAAGGTTGATGCAGTTCAAGATGTCTAACTGTATGCAGGATTTAAGCCAAAATAATTTCCCTCGGCACCTAAACAGCTGTGTGGATCTACACTCATTCTCTTAGTCCTACTGCCACCCCCAACTAATTTCAATAAATCCCCACATATAGAACAATACAAAACTCCGTGTCTAAATTTCTGCCCCAGCTGTTAAATCATAGCAGAGGCAAAACTGCCTTCGTTTTTGCAGAGAACTCAGGGACATTTGTGTGGACTGGAAGTGATTGTCTGCTGTTTATTTAGCCCCCACACCCTTCCGTCTTCCTTTGGAATGTTTGCAGCAAGTCAACTCCCTTCCTGACTCGAAATGAAAACTGTTTTTCAGACACATATTTGACTAGACGGACAGCAGAATTGGCAGATCACCAATTGTCCTTCTTTACTTTTCTGAAGGCAGCCTCCTAGGGCAGTCTTGGCGAACCTATGGCATGGGTGCCAAAGGTGGCACTCGGAGCCCTTTCTGTGGGCACCCGACTTCACCCCTTCACAGCCACCTGTATTCAAGGTTAAATTGCTGTATTGCCACTTTGCGAAAAATTAGTCGGCTTTGAATCAGAGTTTCAGCACTCAGTCTCTAAAGGTTCACCATCACTGTCCTAGGGTATGACTCCGTTACCCAGGCAATCTGAGAATTGTGCTGGGATATTATTGTATCAATTCATGTCACATGCTTTTTGCATCGCTATCCCCACCCTGCATGGGCCAGCCTCAAATGAACTAGGTTGATTTGGTGCAGGGGGATTACAACACTCTTTAAATGGCCTTAAACATACTCAAGGTTGGCACTTTGATCTACCCATGGGTCTTCCTGACTCTGCCTGCATTCTGTTCTTATCCATGATAATCCTGTCCAAAGTTATTTTTCTCTTTTTTCTTCTAAGTGGCATAGCACTGCATCAGTATTGCAGATAGAAAGACTTCAGTGTCTGTATGATGCAGTGTTCAAGTCAAAGAGCTTACTTAATTTTTTTTAAAAAAGAAAACTTTAGACAGCGGGCATGATTTCCATTTGGAAAGCTTCCTGCACCCCCTCAAACACATTTGTTTATTTATTTATTTTGATTTATTTTATTATTTATTTATTTTAGGGTATTTTACCATGCCTTTCTCCTAGGAAAAGGACCCAAGGCAGCTTACAGTAATGAGGGATAATATACAGTCCAATACAATTAAGACATGTTCACGTATTGAGAACAAGGAATTGAGGGACATCTTACAGCATTAATAGACAGCATTACATTAAAGCTACAAGGTTATAAGTAGTTATAAACACAAAGTCTATGTGAACCTATAGATTCATATAAAAGACACATAATGGTAGACCATCATTCATGGAAAGCTTGCCTGAAGAGAAAGGTGTTTGCATGTTTCTGGAAGGACAACAGAGATGAGGCAGTCCTGGCCTCTAGTGGGAGAGAGTTCCAGAGTCTGGGCGCAGCAGTCGAGAAGGCCCTTTATGGGTTCCCACGAGACGTACCTGTGAGGGTGGCGGGATGGAGAGAAAGGCCTCTCCAGATGACCTTAACACCCGAGTCAGTTCATACTGTGAGATTCGATCTTTGAGGTAGCTAGGACCCAGATTGTACAATGCTTTGTAGGTCAAGGTTAGCACCTTGAATTGTGCCTGATAGCGGATTGGCAGCCAGTGGAGCTGTTTTAATAGGGCTGTAATGTGATCTCTGTACCCCGCCACAGTCAGAAGTCTGGCTGCTGCATTTTGGACCCATTGAAGTGGTCCCACATAGAGTGCATTACAATAGTCTAGCCGGGATGTCACTAGGGCATGTGTCACTGAGGCCAAAACTGGTTTCTCAATAAAGGGGCATAACTTGTGTACTATCCTTAATTGTGCAAATGCACTTCTGGCCACGGACGTGACTTAGGTATCCAAGCTCAAGGATGAGTCCAAGAACACCCCCAAGCTGGAAACCTGGTTTTTCAATTGGAGGATGACCCCATCCAGAACAGGTTGCATCCTTATCCCTTGTTCTCCCTTTCAACTGACCAGGAGCACCTCTGTCTTGTCTGGGTTTAGTTTCATTTTGTTCATCCTCATCCAGTTCATTACTGCACACTCATGTAAAATTGAGATAGTAGCTCCCTTAGAGTCCAGAGATGATGAGAGGTAGAGCTCGGTATCATCAGCATACTGGTGGCACCTGACTCCAAGAGACCAGATAATCTAGCCCACTGGTTTCATATAAATGTTAAATAACATAGAAGACAGAACAGAACCCTGGGGAACTCCACAGGTCAGTGGCCGTGGTGTTGAACATGAATAACCTAATACCACTTTCTGCGTTCTATCCTGCAGGAAGGACCAGACCTACTTTAATGCAGTACCCCCAATTCCCATTTCAGAGAAACGATTCAGCATGATGCATTGGTCTACTCTATAGTGTCAAAAGCAGCTGAGATGTCTAGCAAAACCAAAAGGGACACAGATCCCATATCCATTTCCCTGTGTAAGTCATCTGCCAATGCAACGAGTGCTGTCTCAGTCCCATAGCCAGGCCTGAAGCCAGATTGAAATGGATCCAGGTAGTTTATCTCATCCAGAAATGCCCTGTTGTAAGGAGGCATTCACTACTCTTCCTAACCAGTCTGCCAGACCTTCTCTGGAAGCTTTCATGATCCATGAGGGGCAAGGATCCAACACAGATGTGGTGGCCCTCACCTCCCCAAGGGTCTTCACCGCATCATCCAGCTGTAGGAGCTGAAAGCCATCCATTAATACAGGACAAGGAGGGTGGGGTATTTCATTTACAGGCTCTGGATCAATAGCTGCAACCAAGGTAGCCTGGATCTATTCAATTTTGGCTGTAAACTGTTGTGCAAATTCTTCGCAGCGAGATACGGAGTGGTCTGTTTTATCTGCCCGTCGTCAGCATGCAGCAGACTTTTGATTATTCTGAAAAGCTGCCATGGGCGAAGTTGTGCCAAATCAATAGTGATAGAGAAAAATGCTTTATTTGCTGCCTCCACTGCCTTGGAGTAAGCCTTCCAAAGGCCTTTCAATGTTGCTTTGTCTATTTCAATCTGGGTTTTCCGCCAATGCCTTTCAGCTTTATGGGCCACCCATTTCAATTTTGCCAACTCCCCAGTAAACCAAGCAGCCAATTTGGGTCTACTTTGAGGAAGGAGATGTTTAGGAACTACCCAGTCAATGGCTTGATATATCATCTATAGCCAAACTATGTCTTTTAAGGATGGGCTTAACCACCATCTCCAGCTGACTGGGAAAAATCCTGTCCCTGAAGGAGGCGGTAGCGATGGTAGCCGCCCAATCAGGCAAACCGAAGAGACTGAGGAGGTGCAGCACTGGCCACAACCGGGGAAAGTTCAGTGCAACCAGAATCCAGATCAGAACGGTTGGCATCAATTTTAGATTTAAAAGGGGCTGTGAATCACTCACTAGTGAAATCACTAGGACAAGGCCCTGGCGGACCAGGATTGAACCCAGAACAACTCCACTTGGCAGTTGGGGGCCCACCAATTCTCAGTGAGGCAAAATATTTTATTGAGTCCCCAATGGCAGAGGCATAAGTTGTCGGAAAAAGAAAACCAAAAATGTAAGGAAAAGAAAAATAACTGAAAGAAGGAAAAGAAAAATAAAGAAAATAAGATGAAAACTCATGACATTGGCATACTCCCCCTGCTGCCCGCCATCTTGCTGGAAAAAATAATGCCTTGCAGTCAGAACATTTTGAATCGATCTGCATTGTGCAAAACCTGGGGTAACTGGAGGAGTGTATTGCTATGTAGCCACACCCTCAGTTGCTCAGCATTTGATACGGATGTTGGTTTCACACATATCTCACCCCAGCTTGGGCCAATTTGGGTTGAATAAGAAGAAAAGGGATAATTTCCTTGCTGGAGATTTCCCAAGAATTCTGCACATGGATTTTCCCATCCTGTTAAAATTTGTGTACATGTTCTCTTCTGTAGAGGTATATCTTTATGCTGAATTCATTCCTGTTTGCCCCTAAGCAGGCATGGGAGAAAAGGAGGGAGAAAAAAAAAAGAGGCACCCAGAGCCTGCCATTTCTGAACAGGCAGGTTTGTCTATTATGGATTATTTTCTGGGTGGTTTAGTTGTGTATGTGTGCATTGATTGATTGATAGTCTTCAGACCCTTTCGAGCTCAAGGCTACAGATGTTATTTCACTCTCCCCATTTTAGCATTGGCTCACACTGACTGATGGACTTTCCCCTTTTTATTAAAATAAGAACATAAGACCTCTGCTTAATATAAAAACCAGAGCAAAGCTTTGGTCAGAGTTGAGCTTTCAGCTTTCAATAGTGGGCAACAGCTGCCATTAAACAAGTCACATTCAGAGAGTGAAATTGATATCCTTTCTGTTTTTCACTTGTGTGTGCTTGTTTTTACTTTCTAGCAGCCCAGTGATCAAAAGCACACAAAGGTCTCCATAGGACATCCTAAAAAGCAACATAAATCTTAGTGGGCAAGGTAAGTTGCTAACCTTGTGTCACAAAAATCTCTTCTCTGGATAATAATGATAATGAGTGAGATATGGCTTCATTAATTATCTTCCCCGTAAGGTGTCCAGATACAAAGATAATTGTGAGTTGCTTCTAGGCTGTGCACCTGATGCTGCATGAGATATCCTATTAAATTGTTCAGAGCAGAGCTTAGAAAAATTACTGTTTGGGCTACATATCCCAGTATCCACACAGACTTGAAGATTCTGGGAGCTGAAGTTCAAAATGCAGCTTGTCCAGACTCTGGTTTTAATTGTGCTGACTATTTGTGAAGTTGAGGAAGCTGATGTCTGAGGTCTGCACACTCCTACCATCCTTGATCCAGAGGTTAGATTAAGTAGGGGACTCACAGTATGAAGACAGAACACATGCAATGAAAGCTGATGGTTACAAGGATGTAAACTTGAAAGCAAGGCAGAGAAAAATCCCAAGAATCCAGAATGACACTGCTAGTGATTTTGGAGGTTGTAGTGCAAAGAATGTAACTTTGCCAGGCTCTACCAAGAGCAATCTGTTGGTTGATTTTTTATTTGTTTTTCTGTTTGCAGGAGTGCTTAAGGTGTTTCTCATCCCCTACACTCAACTTACATAGTTATCTGGAAGTTAAGTCATGGCAACTGGACTTCTTTTCTTGAGAGACTGAAACGTTTCGCTGCTCATCCAAGCAGCTTCATCAGTCTGAGGAAGGTTAGTGGTACGTCCTCCATTTTATAGTTCACCTCAATTTCACATCACCCTGGTCTGAATAGGCTCATAAGTTGGACAATGGCCTGAATAGGCTCGTTAGGTCAACAATAGCCTGAATAGATTCATAGGTTCATGATCTGAATAGACTCATTAGGTGGACAAAGGCCTAGGGTACGTGAAAGTCCCACCTATGCAACCTTTCCCAGCACCCATTAAGTATGGGTCATTAGCAATGCCTGTGTTTTCACCTCCACCAGGAAGGCCATAGCTGCAAGGAAGGCTTCACGACTCACTAACCAGAAAGTGGCCTGCAGCCTCCCACCCAATGCCTCCTTGTGAGGGAGGAGGAAGGCCCAGGATGAGCACAGGAGAGTTCTGTGGACCGCACTGCTGACTAATTGCTTTCCCTAACTAGCAGCTCTGATGGCTGTGTGTCCCTGGCATCTGCAGACTGTTGCAACAACTACAACAGCTACTTCTCTCTTGTAGTTATACTGCAGCAGGTAACCATTCTAAGAGCCTGTAAAAATACTGGAGATACTTTCTGAAAGTGAGGTATCATCTCTCCATATAAGCATGGGATGGCCTTGGGCATTTTTCCACACCCATCCTCCCATAGTGCCTTGCATTAAACCAGGGGTGGTTTAATCAGTAACGCAAATGGGGTGCTGCTCCACTTGCCACTAGATGCCCTGTTCCTACCTGCCTCCAAAGACCTCCATTTATGTGAATGCTTTCCTGCTTGCCTCTATGTGTACCGATGTGAGTATGCTGATGTGTGTATGAATATCTACTCTTGTCTCAGTACTGCCTACCATTGGTTCCTATGGCGTCAACCCAATCAACCAGCCAGACTAGAGATGGGCACGAAATGAACAATTTTCCGTTTCCATTTTTGTTTTTTGTTTCGTTATGCAACAAAACAACAAATGAATTTTATCTCTAAAATGAAACAAAACGAACAGAAACACCAGAAATTTTGTCGTCTGTTTCATTTTCATTACGGCAATACATTGAACTGCTTTAAAAGCTAAAAAAAAAAATCACAAAAAAATGAAATAAATGGTAACAAAATGGTAACAACCGAACGAAAATGAAAATGAATTTTTTGCAAAAATTCACGAATAACAGAAATGAGCCGAAACGGACCCCCTAAATGACAAATGACAAACAAAATGCCTTTTTTTTTAATTCGTGCCCATCTCTAAGCCAGACACATTTTGAGAAAGGACCCTTTTACTACAAAACATTTGGGGCCTGGTAATGGCAGAGGGAGGGAAGAAGCATAGGCAAAGCATGACTGCAAAGGAGAGGGAAAAGAGACTACAGAAAGAATGGGAAAGCAGAGAAGAAAACACTGGCAGCCGTGTCTTCTCACCTGAGGTGATGGGACACCTTGACTAGCCCTGCTTGGGGATTTCCTACCCTCTGCTTAGTGACATCTCTGCAGTGCAGGATTCAACTGCAGTGACTTTGACAAATGGGCCTTCCAGCTTTCATTTAAATGCCACCAACAAAGGAGGCCCTCCCTGCAAGGAAGTAAGTCCTCAGATGCTGTTCCAGTACCAGACAGTTCTTATGCTATGATGTTTCTTCTAATGTAGGGAAACTTTAGCCTCCCAGATGCTTTCAATTTTAAGTCCCACCAGCCCTTGCTGGCATGGCCAGTGCTAAGAGATTGTTGGAACTGAGGCTGAAAACATCTGGAGAGCCAAAGGTTTCTCAACCCTGCCACACTATCTTCAGTTTAATGTTTATTTATTTGGCATTTATATCCTGCCTTTCTATGATAAAATCAAACCCAAGGCAGTTTACAAATGAAAAACATAAATCATACACACATACACACAAATAACCTCAGCAATAAAACAACAAGCAATAAAAACAGCATAATAAAACAGCATCACAAGAACTCTATCAATGACAGCAGAATAACGGTTAGTTCCAGTGTCCTTCCCAGCTAAAGCAGAGTCATTAAAATCAATGGGACTTATATATGGTAAGTTGTGATTAGTCATGCGTATTTCATTGGAGCGGCTCTAGTTGGATGAACAGTGAGTTTACCCATAAGGCTGCAATCCTTAGATACTTTCTGGAGACTGAGTCCCATTAAATTCAATGGGATTTTCTTTCAAATACTATAGATATCTATAGTGTAGCATTGGCAAATAACCTCTCTAAATTCATTTATAAATGTGGGAACAGATGATATTGAAGTCCCATTGACAAGTAAATAAAACAACTGACAACCCTCTTTTGCAAGGTTATGGTATAATGACCACTGCCAAAAAGCCATTGGTCCTTGCCAACTATAATTCTCTGAGTTATCCTAACACAGAAAACTATCACAACTGGAGGTTTTGATCAGGTCTTCAATAATCTTGTAAGAGAGGAAATAGTGGGAAACAGCTGTTTAATCCAGCTATGCAATTGAAATTTTGGGCAAAATAACACTTTTACTGGATCACCACAAAGTTCTTTTTAATTTCTGATAGATCTCTTTAAGTATAAATTTTGGGAGTAGAAGAAGAAGCAGACAGTAAA
>JAHTLZ010003542.1:39486925-39508423 GCA_023846285.1 Phrynocephalus versicolor
ATATATATATATATACACATACTGTATATTCATTACCGAAGAAAGCTCCATAATTGCTGAATGTACTTAACTTTATTGTTACAATGAACTACATTTATTTATTTTCAAAAGTATAAAACATGTGAGACTCCACGATTTTAGTAATACACTCAGGAGAAACAGAGTCTGAATGGTGGCAGCGTAAACACCAGAGTATGTGACACCCACTTTTTCAGGAAGGCTTTTAAGAACCATAACTGAGTCCTTGGATTTTGAGTTTTAGCTTAGTAAGTTTGCTTTTAAAGTTCTAAATGTTTTAAATCACCCAATGCATATTTAATTGTTATTATAATTTAATTGCTTTTTAATGTGTAATTTACTGTGTTTTTAATTTTATATGTTTTAACATTCTGAGTCACCTTGGGACCCCTCATTGGGAGAAAGGCAACCGACAAATGATGCAAACAAATAAACTATAAATAATTAAATACTGAGCAGAGAACAAATGCTCCCTCTGAAAAACACCTGAGCCTGACAGTTAAACTAGACATTTGCATTAAATACTAGGCACATGCTATGTTACGCAAATATTCAAAAGCAGAATGGCTTAGAGGGGGGTGTTTTATTCTGGAGTGACTCTTGCATGGAGCAAAGAGCTTGACTTTATCCACAGGGTGAAGTATCCCCACAAAGGGTCTGTAATATTCACTCGGGCATTCATAAAGTTTAAAAAATTGGCAATTTGAATTGAAAAAAGAAGAAACTACATATAATACAGTAACAGCAGCCTACACTGGCACCAAAGAATGTGACAACAGAACCCCAATAAAATCAGATATCAACTCTGGACAGTAAACCACTGAGGTACAAGGGAGGGCTCAGGTGGAATCACCACTTACATGCCTTACCTTGTCGCTAGATATTGCACAGAGCTATAGGCTCAAGGGGGGGGGAGTGCTGTACTTTTTAGAGAGCCTTTCGGCTTTCTGGAATATTCTTCTTTTCCTCTGGTTTCCCACTCAGCTTGGTTTATTAAAAAACTTTAAAGGTAAAGGTAAAGGTAAAGGTTCCCCTTGCACATGCGTGCTAGTTGTGTCCGACCCTGGGGCAGTGCTCATCTCTGTTTTCAAGCCGAAGAGCTAGTGTTGTGCAAGTCCATGGCCATGTGGCCGGTATGGCTGCAAGGAAACACTGTTTTTACCTTCCCTCTTTTTATGGAAGTACCTAGTTATCTACTTTCATTTACATGCTTTTGAACTGCTAGGTTGGCAGGAGCTGGGGTGGCACCTGGGATTCGAACCACTGAGCTTCCGACTTTGGAGCCAACAGTTTTCAGAGCCTTAGTCCACTGAGCCACCACACAACATTATTAGACGATCAGAATCGCTATACCCAATGCAACATTAGGATGCAGAAGGCCTGGATTCAAATCCTCGCTCAGCAGTGGAAACTCATTAGGGGTGTGGAACTGGTAAAGCCACTCAGTGTAAATATCCCACTTATCTTGAAGCCGTTCCTAGGATTGCTATAAATTGTTCCAACTTGATGGCACATAATACAACATAATAACTGAGAGAGTATGCTTGTGTGTGATGGTTGCATGTGTTTGGAAGGAATGGGTAATACCATGGCATTGCGTAATACTCACCCTGGTATTTTTTTCCTTCCTCTCCCTTGGAGCTGCCATCTTGCCGATGTTTCTTCCCACTATTTTGTTGGGTTTTTCTTTTTTTCTCTCCCCCCCCCCCCCGTGTGTGTGTGTGTGTCTCAATTGTTCTATGGATTTTATATTGTTTGTTTAGTCTCCTATGTAAACCTCCTGGAGTTTCCCTGGGAAGACGGGCGATATAAAAATAAATAAATAAATAAATAAATATAAATAAATAAATAAACAAATAGCCATTTCCTGCCCTGCCCCACTGTGTGAGAATATCCATATACAGGTATGTGTGTTTTAAAGAGATCCAGAGTTACACCAATAACACAATGAGTGTGGTGTAAAGCAGGTAGGAATGAGAGTTGAGCTGACTGAAGGACTGATCGCCTCCCATGTATATGCCTTTTATTTAGGTTCAAAGTCAGTTGGGGGGGAGGGGGAATTCTACATAATGCTACTAAATCCACAACGTGCAGGGAAGTCTTATTTCCTGTTTAAACTTGCAAGTAATGATGCAGGAGCTTATTTTGGATCAGGCCCTCTACCTGTGGTTTGTGGAGATCTAGACTTTTCCTTTTGCCGTCTTGTCCCTAAACATGATAGGGGCTGCTGGATGTTGATGTGATGGAGGCTGAGGTTGGGAGTTCAATATCTTACTGTGGCTCCTTAGGACAGGCTGGACTCAATCACCCATAGGTCCTTTCCAGCACTGCAGTTCAAAGGTTATTATCATAAAGATTACAGTATTCCCCTCCTCCCTCCAACTGGGACAAAAAGGTGAATTGCTCCTGCTCCTAGTTCAGTGGTGGTGAACCTCTGGCACTCCAGATGTTTTGGACCACAACTCCCAGAATTCCAAGCCTTTATTGCAAATTACAAAGGACTGTGGAAGTTGTGGTCCAAAACATCTGGAGTGCTGAGGGTTCATTTTGGCTGTCCTTTTCAGGAGATCCCTGAGCTTTAGATCTCTTAAATCAGCCAGAGAGCGTGTGAGTGGTTCAGTGTCATCAAAAGTCTAACTACTACACTGGACCATCTTTTGGGGCAGCATCAAGAAACTGGCAAAAGAAGGGTAAAAAAAAGTTTCAAGTGCCCTCTAAATTTTATAGCCCGTCGCCTTGTGGCAGAGAAAAGTGGAAAGGAGGGGGGAAAACTGCCCTTTCCTCAGGCGCCTACTTGCAGATGCATATTATCAGGTAGGAACCCATGGTCATAAAATGCTGCTTCTCCTGGCACCTCAATCAACTGAAAACTGGCTTTAGCTGAACCAAAGAGAGGGAGGGGGTATAGCAAGATGGATGCAGTTACTTTGAAAGCAAAGTAACTTTGAAAACAAAGTTCTGGAAGATTTGTAGTAACTGAGAATTTGAGCAGTGGAATGTCCATGAAAAGTCTGGAAGGGTTGGGGATGGGTATAAAAACAGCATAGAGAATTTAGTTCCTTTGGCTTAGCTTTTCATAAGATGCAGTTATACTCATTGTCTTCACTCTGCTAATGGTCTGGAACTTTGCTTCAGTTTTACTGTACTGTACGTACTTGTACAGCATAGCTAACTGTATTCTTTGAGAACTGTTCTTGAATCGCCCTAGGCTCAAAAAAACCAAACAAATGATTTTTGATCGGTTCTTGAATTTTTTTGAAACAAGTTTGAAAACTGCTTTGAATTTTATTTTATTTTTTGACATTTTGCAACACCTTCAATAAAAGAATAAAGCTTTCGCAGCAGTGTGGTTCTTTTGGGAACAGGTGTTATTGGTACTAAATCCAGGTCTTGCTTTGGGCATCTACTGCATCCCTTTGCATTTGTAATTTTAATTGGTTGGCGGACAAGTTAATTGGTTGGCGTACGTTAAAAGTTTGTAAACCTGCATGTTTTAGTATTCCCTGGAGCACCTGGGAATCAGAGGGGCTCAGAATGTTGGACATGGACTGGGGCAGGAAGATCCCCACCCCCACCCCCGTGGACAGCTTACCACTCCTCTGGAAGCTACCCATGCCAGGAAAGTCAAGGTAGTGGGGCTGAGTGGTTTGTGTGGACTTCTCTGTCCTGGCCATAATTTGTAATGATAGTGTGCTATCAAATTGGTCCCATCTGATGACAATCTTTTCCACAGTTATGGAAGAAGAGAAGTCATTTACCATTCCCTTCTTCTAAGGGTGCCCCAGGCCTACGTAGCTTGCCTGTGACTGAACGGGCTGGGTCTTCTCCCAAGAGGCCCTGTGGGAAATGCCAGCCTCTAACACTGCAGCCAGATACCCACCCAAGCTCTTTCTGGAAGTAGCAAAAGCAAAATGTCAAAAGAAAGTGAAGCAAATTTGCAAACTCTGCTGTTTTGCTTCTCTACATGCCAATTCATAAGGCATATGAAGATATTAGCATTTCTTGGAGCATAGGCTGGCCGAACTAAGTGCAGCTATCACTTCTGAGCATGGAGTTCACAGAGGACTGTGTGAATGCGGAACATTTTTGTGCTCTTTGTGTGAGATATGGATAGACCAAGAAGTCAGCTGTGGAAACAGACACTGAGATTACAATTATAGAGCCATGTACCAGGATGTAAGTCCCACTGAAAGCAGCGAGATTTACTCCAGAGTAGACACATGGAGAAATATTCTGTGCTTAATTTTTAGCAAGCAGTAGCAAAATAAATGGGACAGTGGAGTTTTTTAGTAGTTATAAAAAGGGGCCCAAAACATGTGAAGGGAAACTGGCCCTTTTGGGTGGCATGTAAGTATGACGAAAGGGACTCAAAAATGAAGAAGTGGTTACTGAGTGGCTAGTGGAATTTTTCAGCATGGAAATAAGCATGTGTTCAGACAAAGAAGTGATGCAAAACACTACAGGCAGCATTAGGGAACAGATTTAGGTTCCATAAATATTTCCATTGCTACCTTTGTCACAGGAACCCAAAGGTCAACTATTGCTTTGATCAGCTGAAGTCTAAGCTAGATGTGATACAAAATGGCTGACTGTTTTTAACAAGTCATCGTCTACTTCTCCTCCTCCTCAGCTACTGAAATTCTAAGGCACAATTGGCAGCACACAACACAAAGAAGAAGGAGTTAACCTTCCATGGTCTTCATGAACATGTCCATTCACCAAAAGTGCTGCTCGACACATAAGGGAAAATTCCATTGTCATTTATGAAAGTTCCCCCACCTTCAAGTGTGAGTTTGGACAGTGGCATTTTGCAAAGAACTCTTGTATTGCGCATTCCTTCTTAACAGCCAGGTTGCCGTTATATCATTCCTCTGACTGGGCAGGTAATTTGTTGCAGTGTGTGTTATTAGCACATTGCACTATTATTACAAATGACCCAGGAAAGTTTCAGCTCCAGCTTCAAGTCTCCCACCTTCTGTAGCCTAGTCAATCTCTAGTCAGTTTCAGCCTTGACACTGTGTTGTACTCTCTCTCTCTCTCTCTCTCTCTCTCTGTGTGTGTGTGTGTGTGTGTGTGTGTGTGTGTGTGTGTGTGTGTCTTCTGATGGTAGGAACCCTCTGCTTTCCCTCCCATCTGTGCCATATTGCAAGAATAAAAAAAGGAATTTAAAAAACGCACAGCAGCAGCAGCAGCAAATAATGGTTGTGAGAGATCCAAGAGCAGGTGGGTGCAGGATGAAGCCTTGAGTGAATTATTCTAAAAGCCCACATATGCCCCTCAACTGATATACACTGTAGTTTACGAACAGATTAAAATTGAAGCAAAACAAGTTGAGGAGCCATGTAGCCATCACAAAAACCAAATACAAAAGTGGAACAGATGATACAGATTAAAAGTTTTTCCAAGAACATGGACGTACCAACCCCAAAATGATGTGAATACTATGGAACTCTTTAAACTGAAACAACCATTATGGTGTTATTCATTATACTTATAATGTATTTTCTGTAACTATTATTTAGGCTACGCCAAAAGGAAGTTATTACCTAAAACTACCCTGGCTTTTATGAGTTCCTTCTGATCTCTGCTGAAAGCTAATGAAGAATGTCCAAAAAGGTGGCTTATAATAAATATTTGTAAAAATTGAAATTTAGCTGTATACAATGTGTATATAGATTAATTGTACTTCCCTATGAATCATAAAACCTGTGGATCTCCCAAGAGGAGATTAGCCATATTAAAAAAGAAAATCAACTAAACATTTTCAGTATTTTGACTGCTGTACACTACCCACAGTAGCCCAGGAGCTAGATCGGCACTACATAAATCTAATAAGAGCCTTCCCTGTGGCTGGCCCCTCGCTCTGCAACCATCAGCCAAGTGAGATGCTCCCTGCACAGTCCCTGCCTGCCTTCAAAAAAGGACTTAAGACCATGCTTTTTAGAGAGGCATTTGGTGACCTTTCAATTTTTTTGCTTTGTTTTTGTTTTTGTTTAGTTTTTTTAATCATTCTGCCATCTTGCCATGTACTCTTATGTTTATTTTTATCATTGTTATATGTCCTATTATGTGTTTGATTCTGTTTTATTATTTTTCTATTGTTGTTAACCACCCATCTTTGCACTGTCAGCTTTTCCCTGGACAATTTTAATGTACTGGCCAAGGAGGGCTTTGTTAAGAACATAAGAACATAAGAAGAGCCATGCTGGATCAGGCCAAAGGCCCATCTAGTCCAGCTACCTGTATCTCACAGTGGCCCCACCAAATGCGTCTGGGGGCGCACGAGACTAGATATCTGTCTCCTGATACCACTCCCTTGCATCTGGCTCTTGAAATACCCTGGTTTTAAGCCGGGAGATTATGCATCTCCATCATGGTTTGTAACCTGTGATGGATTTTTCATTTAGGAATCTGTCCAATCCCCTTTTGAAGGCATCCAGGCCAGATGCCATCACTACACCCTGTGGCAGGGAGTTCCACAGACTAACAACACGCTGGGTAAAAAAAATATATTATCTTTTGTCTGTTCTCACTCTCCCAACCCTCAATTTGAGTGGATGTCCCCTAGTTCTGATATTTTGTGAGAGGGAGAAGAGCGTCCCTCTAACCATTTTACTCATGCCCTGCATTATTTTCTATGTCTCAATCATATCATCCCCTCAGGCACCTTATTTCTTCCTCTGGGAAGATGGGCGGTATATATATAAATAAATAAATAAATATATTTTTTAGCAATTTTCAGTTAATGTGCAGTTTGGACTTGATTTGCAATATGAGGAAGTCTCAGTTCTGTAACGTCCCTTGAATGTTTCCAGCTGTTTAAAACATCTTAAATATGTAACATATTTACTCAAAGCCCACACTACAATAATCTATCCTCAATCACTCACATAAACAACCCTAATAGTACAATAACATTTCAACAAAGTGCAGTAAAGTAAGCTGTGGGGGAGAGAAAAGAAAAGGTAGAATGTTCCCTAAAGCCGACAGTTGAACCAGTGACACAAGCTTTCCACTTTGCTCTGAAGTTCCATGAAATAGTAGGTGGCACAGTTCCTATGGGAAACACAGTGCCACAGTCTGAATCACCCTTAGAGCCTCAGCAGTCAGAACATTCAGGGAGATGTCCAGCTTTATTGGGCAGCTCAGGTGTCAATCGCCATCTCCTCTGGTGGCAGAAGCTTCTGATTTCCCCTTCCTTCGATGCAAATCTTTAACAACCTACACCCAACACACCTTTAGAACCCAGAATGAGATATGAAAGGGCCATTGTGGTGTTGCTGTGCCCCAGGGGGTGAACAGCGGCTCTTTGTTCCAGTCTGTAGTCACCTCAGAAATGCCAAAATACCTCTGATTTAGTACATTTTTGTGAAATTCTTCATATGTATGCCAAGCTCAGATTGTCAGAAGGTAGGAAGCATAATCATACATGGAAGCGGAATAGTTGTGGATTTGTAAGCAAACAGGGGGGCGGCCGCAGCTAGGCATTCTGTATGTTTTAGAGAACTAGCAAAGTGTGAGCTGAAAAGCTGGGGTATAAGTAAAACAAACAAGAATGTAAAACAAAACATTCTGAACGTACTGTCCTTAAAATAGTAAAAGGAAACCATGCTAGAGTAAAGCAATGTAAGACTTTTGTCTAGATGCATTATAAAATATCAGATGAATGGATTGCTTCTTGCCTGCCTATTTATTTCCCTGCCTGTGTTCTGTTTGTTCATCTGTTCTGCAAAGAACCAGTGGAAGATCCTTCTATTCAAAGAAGCGAAGTGTGGTTCCTCTTCTTTTCTCTGAAAAGTGTACTTCTAAAGTGAATTTTTTGAAAATTACCAAAACATGATAACAACATACAACAGGATCACCTGGATTTGCAGGACTGATATCTGTGGTTTCACTTACCCACAGTTTGCTACAGCCTTATGTATAACATCCAAGGGCACTCCCTTGTGACCTTTGTGCTTCCCCCTTGTATTTTGTAGGGTTCCCTCATATCCACGGTTTCAGACATCACGGGAGATTATAGAACCCAGCCACACACCCCAGATATGGGGGTCCTATTGCAACTTTTGCTTCAAAGATATCTTTATAACTGTGTTGCACTTCTGTTGTTGGAAAGCTATTGGCTAGGGTTTTTTTTAACTTTAATAGACATGCTAGTAAAGCAAATGTTCTGCTTTGTATGCAAATCTGCTAGTATGCAGATTTCCTTCTAGAGCACTACCATAAGAAGTTCACTACTCAAAGAATAATCTTCTGTTTGAATTTTAAGATGTGTTCTTGAGAAAGGTCTGGAGGAACCAGAAATGTAGCAGAACCAGGCTTGCAGGGTAGAAGTTCCAGGAGGTTTTAGGCAAAAATCAAGGAAAAGAAGGGGGGGGGGAAACGGGAAAAAAACCATGTGGCATCTTAAAGACTACGTTTCATAAATTAACGTAGTGTTTCATGGACATGTCCACTTCATCAGTTTTAACTAGTAGGGATGCTGACACCCCCTGCCACCTTTCTCAGACCTCCCTGAGCTCAGTTGTCATTTTCACTTGGCTAGGAGAAAGGAAATCTATCTGACCTTGTACCCAAATACTTCAGTCTTATGTATTTAGTATACTTTTCTATGGTGTTGAAATTTGGACCCAAGCATTTGAAAAGTGGACGTACAGATGGATTCTGAAGATACATTGGACAGCCAGATATTTTGCAGCATATGAATAAAAAGGTAGAAATACCATAAAGAGAAGAAAATTACAATATTTCGGTCACATAATGCTGTGTTGCGAACATGGCAGAGGTGAATGAGAGCTGTGGGCGGCAGCGGCAGTGGCAGCAAGGGGGCTGGAAGGGAGAAGGGGGAAAAGAGGAGGAGGCCGGAGGGAGAGGAGAGTCGAGTAAGGCCCCAGGCAGGTTGGGAGGGGAAGTACACCTTTTTTTATAAAGTCTTCCAGCAGCCTGGGCAAGCATGCACACGTCTCCCTTGCACCTGCCCACACCAGCTCGAATGGGTGCAAAGGAAGCATGTGAATGGTCAGCCTTCCCATAGGAAAGCATTGAACTATGTTCCCTCCAGAACGGATTAATTTATTTTCAATGCATTTCTATGGGAAACTGCTGCTCTACTTAACAATTTTTTTACTTATGACCATGTGCTCCGAATGAATAAAAGTCGTAAGTAGAGGTTTTAGTGTAGTAGCCCTCAGGCACTTTGAGCTGGAAAAAGTAGACCTCGGCCTATTCAAAGTTGGACATCCCTGCTCTAAGTTATGTAATAATGCTGAACCTATTCCATGACTATTAATCTTTATGTGAAATATTAATAAAAAAATTGGCTGTTTAGGGATGCCTTTGGCAATCAGTAAGGTGTGTTTTTGCTTTCCCCATGTTTGTTGTCTGTTTTGTTTAGTAATTCTATACTTCTTTTTGGATATTTGTTTGTTTTTGCATTATTGATTTTATTATTTTTATTATTATTTTCTGGTTTTCTCTTACGTTGTTTTATGTAAACCGCCCAGAGTTAACTTTGGGGAAATTGGCTGCGGCATACAAATAAATAAATAAATAAATAAATTTAACAGGAAAAAAAACACCTCCTCCCTTCAAGAGAGGAAAACCTCCTTCAACAGAATGGCCTGAACAACTCCAGTGGGTAACTCCAGAAACAGCTCAGGTCTGAGAAAACTCAGTGGGCTGAAGAAGCAAGCTGACTGTTGGGGTGGGAATGAAAAATCAGGGAGGGGAGATGGACTGGGGTAATTGGTTGGAACTCTAAATATGATGACTTTGTTCTGGAACATAGAGTTTCAAGGCCCAGTTGTTCTACATATATAGGACCAGGTCAGGCTCTAGGACCCCAGGGATGAAGCTGGATAAATCCATCTCTACCTCATACCCACGGCCTCATGCTTACCTCACAATACACTCACATGGACCAACTTGCACTATCACTCTCCTCTTACTCATTATCTATGCCACAACATCTCTTCAGATATCCTATGTGACTGTTGACAATTGTCCAATACTCCTGAAACTTCCTCCAAAGGAAATACTTCTTCACGCTATGCATAAGTGTTCTTACCACAAGAATTTCATGCCACAGGGAGTGATGATGGTGGCTGGCCTTGGCAGCTTCAAAAGTGAATGCATGGACCCATGGAAATCAGGGATAAGAACATAAGAAGAGCCATGCTGGATCAGCCATGCCCCACCAAATATGTCTGGGAGCCCATGAGACTAGATATCTGTCTCCTGATACCACTCCCCTGCATCTGGCCCTTGAAGTACCCTGGTTTTAAGCCTGGAGATTACACATCTCCGTCTATTCCTTCCCACATCAGGGGTAGTATGCTCAACAGTTTCACTTGTCTGAGGAGCAAGAACACTTCTGAGAACTACTAAGCTTTTGGTCTGAGCTGGCATAGTTTCTCCTGTATTCTTTTGCCTAGCATGAATGGTTTAAACATGTTAAATAGATATGTGAGGGTGTGTTGGACAATTGAGCTGCAGAGTGATGAACAGAAAATCTTTCCACAGCTTTATTAAGCAATCATATGTTTCCTTTTTCATTCTGTTCGCTTTGCCTATAAAAGTTCAAACACAAACTATGAGGGTTAAAAGATTTTAATTGCAAGGGCTGTGTACTGAAGTGGTTTCTCGTGAGTGGTTTCACCATGAATATTTCCTAATAGCTTTCTTCTCGCCATACAGAAGGAGATGTTATTCTAAGAGAATCAAGTGTTTATTTCTCCTTTGCCAGAGCTATCAGGAACAAATGGACTTCCAAGCAGTTGTCAAATGCCAGTTATAAAACCCAAAGCTTCTGCTGGTATGGAAAAATGTGAATGCTAATAGGCACCTCCTATCCTTCAAGCCCAATTCACCCTTCAAGACTGGTCACATTTGAGACATTTTGGCTTAGGGCAGGCAGTAATTACATTTTTCTAGGGAAATGTCTTGCAAACCCTTCTCATAAATCTCTTTAGTCTTGGGCTGCTTCACATACATTCCTCTCTAAACACGTTATTTGCATGCCCTACAGATAGCTGGATTCCAACATCTGGGAGTGTTTTAGAGATGGTTGGTCGATGTATGCCAAGATATTACTGAATGCCATGAATGTACTACTGTTTCCACCAATTTGCTCTTTGCCATTTACTGCCAACTTGCAACTGAACTGTTCATGAACTAAAACGAATTTAATTTTTCTTGGGACTACTGTTTCTGTCACCATTGGATAAATAGGCCACCCTAGCTGAACATATGAAGGGGGGGGGGGAACCTCCACTTTTGTTTCCAGCAAATTGCAGTACATTTAATTTTTATTTACTTCCCCATCTATCATATTCTTTTAATTAAACATATTTCCAAGCAAGTTGCTCTGGCAATTGTGGTGCTTTAGATTGTTGCTGGGCAATCTGCAGCCTATGGCCTATTTCCATGTGGTCGGAGGCTAATTTCAATTGCCAACGATTTATCACTGGCCAGTGGCCAGTGTACTGGGTAAGGCCTTAAGAAACAGAGAGGGGGGGGAAAGAGAGAAGCAGAACACTGTAACATATTCACATTCTCAGATAAATGGAAGGGTGGTAGAAAGGGAGCAAGAGAGAGAGAGAGAGAGAGAGAGATGTAGGAAGACAGTGTGTGAGAAAATATAAAACCAGACATTTGGGAATATTTGTTTTACCTGCAGTGCCAACAGCTCTCCCACCCACCCATCCCATGATTTCTTAAGTGATAACAAGGCTGAGCACTTAGATTTGCAAATGAAACTTGTGTTTACTTTTCAATGTCAAAACAAAACGTGCTGCAATGTGAGATGCAGAGTGGAGCGAAAGCTATGTCTTTTGGCATTTCAGAAATTCCATTTGTAACAATGTGCATGTTGTATCATCCAGTTTGACCCCCCCCCCCCAAAAAAAAGAACCATCATACTTTGGATCTCACCCTTATACATTTCTAGTTCAGTTTTTGACTCAAAAATGCACATGAAATCCATATTTCAGAATAGAATGTGTTTACATACTTCAGCAGAACATATATTTAGAAATGGCTCTCAACAGAACTTTCTCACCCAGAGGTGACTGGGGGATTCTGAGACTTTTATTCTAAAAAGGGAATATTTTTCAACTAAGATCTCAAGTCAAGCTGAACTAGACCCAACAAAGTTTGCCCATTCCTAGATTTACACTTAGCATTATCCCTTTATCATCTTGACACAGCTTAGCCATGTGACTACTATGGTGTGAAAGAAAACTATCCTGGCCTTGCTTGAAGATATTTTTTTCCGGACTTGTATTATATTTCTACTATGGTCAGTATTGGGTGGGTAGCATCTGTGTGAGAGTACTCTATAGCTATAAAACCAGACTGGGTGTTTTATCCATTAGAATGGCATTCATTATGGGCAGTATATGATGAGACCTCTGCATAGAGGAAGCATCTCATTTACACTAGAGAACGATTAGGTGAATGCCTACCTTTGGGTGATGAATGCTTATATTCTTTTGCTGCAGTAATATACAGTACATGATTTTCTCTGCGGAGAAGCTGTCCAGATTTAGGCAGATAAGTGCCTCCTTTTGTTTACCTCAGAATGAATTGTGAAGCTTGACTGAGCTTGTGGTGTGTCTTGAATTTTTAGCACAGGACTGACAATGTTTGAATATTTTCAAGACTGAATCTCAACATAAATATTACATTTCCTTCTTGCTGATCACATGATACTTCTGTGTTATCTGAGGTGTATTTTTAAATGGATTAACTTCACAAGCGCCTTAATACTTCTGTAATACTTGACCTGTAGGAGTTCCAGGGCCAACCCGAGGCATTTCGCTATTTGAGGGAAGAACAAGATGGCGTCCCATCCTCCCACCCACCCCCAGAACACCTTTCTCCTCAAATCAGTAGCATGTAAAAACAGAAACAAGTTCTGTGGGTAACATTAAAAGAGGACACCAAAGTGGTTATACACAAAAGACATCTCAGTCTATTAGGTCAAATGCCAGCTGAAGCAGAAAAGTATTTGCCAGCTGGGATAAAACAATAAAACAAAATAAGGAGATAAAGGACAGGCAGGCCCTACTATTAGACAGCCTGCTGAGGTGGCTTCAGTTGATTCTGAAAATCAATATACTGTCAATGAATGTATTTCCTATTCTTGTTTGCATAGGCAAGGAAGGGGAGAGATGCTAGGGGAATCCTCTGCTTCTAGTGCTGAGTAACCTAATCCACTTTGGGCTGTGGTCATATCAGTGAAATGTCCACCTATGGTTGTCATTCTTTACTCCAGAAATAAGGTGTTTCATAATATAGGCTTGGTAACAAACCATAGTTCTATCACGGTCAGGATCTGATAGAAGTGTTCTGGAAGTCGCCAGCCACAGAGTCTGGTGAAACATCAGAAAGAAAAAATTCCATAACATGGCCAAACAGCCTGAAAAACCTCACAACAACTATCAAACCATAGTTTCTCCTACATCCTAGGTGGTTACGCCTGAAATCAAATTAAACTCAAGCTTAGAGTAGCATTTCTTCTCAGAGTCATTCAAGATATTTTGCTGCCAGCATTCTAGAACACAGTCCAATCCATATCCTTATAATCCATGCAGAGACCTAAACTGGACTGGCAGTTGCCACTGTGTTTCTCATGGCATCTGAGGTCAGCAGGCTAGGCTAGCAAGTCAAGGACCAGAGGACATGGTACATGTCACTCTACCTCCCAACAGAACCAAATGTCCAATGGATTTGGGAAGACTGAACAAGCAGCAGTCACCATGGATGGTGTTGGAAGAGCTTGCTTCCCTCTGTCTCATGGTAGTGAAAGGTAGACATGGGATTTTTACTTATTTATTTACTACAAATTCCATAGTTCTTTGTTCTGGTTTATAAATACCTGCAGCAAAATTCAACAAGCTCTTGTGCCATTTATTCTTCCTATCAGTGTTAAAATAGGATTGATAACAACGGATAACCCCCTCCACCCCAAATATATATCTCAAAGATGAAGATAAAAAAGTTAGTTAACCTCTGTCAAGTTGTTTGAGCTAAGATACAATTACACGTGTTAAATCTGATCATTCAGCATCATTCTTAGAGCCTGCAGTGGTGCCGCAGCATCCTCTGATTTGTTGAGAACATTTTTGTTGATCATATTCATGAAGAAACTCATTTCATTTGCAATAACAATTTGTTATGTAGTTCTTCTGCCTGATTACTTATGTTTTCTGTCCTTCCTGTTCTTTTATTTCCTAAAATATTTCCTGCTGCAGCACATCTGTAAAACTACAGGACAAGCTGTAAGCATTATAGGGGAAATATGGAATATTGTCTACACACGAGAAGCAACACATCATCAGCCAAATATCACAATATCAGAGAGTCGTAGTAAAACCTGGCAGCTGTTGAGCTTTGTGAAACATCATAAATTTATAGCCCACTGCAAGTTACCCCATGTAAGTAGCACTAGGTGGTGGTGGGGTGTTTATTAATCTTTTGATGTTTGACAGCAGGCTTCCCAACTCAGAAGGCATTCCTCTTGCAAAATCTTCGAATTATCCAAGAATTAAGAACAAATACAGCAGTCAGAGTGGAGTGTGTGTTTGTAAAGTGTCGATCATCTTGCGATTCCAAATCCATGACAGTTTGTATCACTCCAGACAGACAGGAAAGGTGATGGGACTTGCCTTCTTTTGTTGTGACTACCTCTCCCATTAGCTCCAAGGGGCCTGCTACTAGAATTGACAGGTCTTGGATACCAGCAGATCCAAAACATGCCTCTGCAGCAGATCCCAAAGATGCATAAAACAGTCATTAGAGTGAAATTATAGGATGTCAAGGTTTATAACCAAAATGAGTTATAACCCTTCAGAGATTTGTACTGACCAGCGGAATTGCAGTTGGTATGGGCTACAGAAGAGCCAAATAGCAGTGCTTAAAATAAAAACACAGATGCAGCAGTGATTCCCCTAACCAAACTTATCTGAATTTACAAAATATACATAAAGCAAACTTTGTAGAATCAACAGGCATAAGCGTAGTCAAAATACAGTCCAGTCCAGTGATCCAACAATCCCAGAACTCACCAATCTGACTGGCAAAATGACGCTGTCTCTCTCCAACATACCCCAACCACATGTGCTATATATCAAGCCTCCTTTTATACTCTTGGCTGATGCAACAATGATTCCGCATTTGGAAAAATGAGCATGTGCAAAGTGTCACCTGATGTCTATACCTATCAGACAAATATTTCACAGCTGTGCAGCAATTTCTGTACAGAGCCCCGTGGCGCAGTGGTTAAATGCCTGAACTGCAGCTAAAACTGTGTTCATGACCTAGGGTTCAATCCCAGGTAGCAGGCTTATGGTTGACTCAGCCTTCCAGCATTCCGAGGTCATAAAATGAGTACCCAGCTTGCTGGGGGTGGGTGGGCGGAATGTGTAGCCTGCATACTGTAATTAAAAACTGTAAACCGCCCAGAGATTATTTGAAGAAGTATGGGGCAGTATATAAGCAGAACACTTTGCTTTGCTTTAGTCACTCTCCTAGAATTCAATATGCCAATTCACTTAGAAAGCAAACCTTGACATAGGTTTTAGATTGTAGTGTAAGGTTTTTATTATTGCTTGATGATTTATTGATATTTTACTTCTAACTATTTTAAATTGTTTTATTCTTTGGATTGTAAGCCACCCAGAGACCTTTGGGTAGTGGGCGGCATATAAGTTAAATAAATAAATAAATAAATAAAATAGGAGGTAAAATTATTTGCCCTACTGCCAAAGTTTCCTAGCTGTGGAAGTTGCAAATTAAATTGTTTTTGCTTGTTGATTTGTCATCAAATGATAAATACAGGGTTTTTTGTGTGCAAGCTGCTCATACTGACAACACCCCCCAAATCTATGGAGGGAAAAGCATCACATCACCTTTGTATTATGAAGCAAATGTCTTGTTCAGGCTGCCCCTAAGTCTCCATTTTGCTTAGTGCACATGGAAATCTATGTTTATACAGCCAGGAAAGCTAGTTCATACAGAAAGTACCATGCATCCAAACCTGAATTAACAAGCAGCAATGCAGCATGCAAATCTATTCCATATGCAACCCGATGCAGGCTTGTCAGTCACAGGAGCTGCAATGCTTGTGTGCACTACTGAGTGTGGCCACACCCTGAGCTGCAGTTGGCCACAGACAAGCGGTGTGTGCTGTGTGACAAACTGTACCTGATTTGCATGGCAAGTGTTGCATGTAGGAACTTTTCAATGCTTGAAGAAACCCTGAAATGCCCTAAGTCAGGGGTGCCCAAACTTTTTGTAAGGAGGGCCAGATTTGGTGGCTGAGAATGTGTCAGGGGCCAGTTGCTCCCTGACCCTACCACCCCACTGCAAGCCCCACCCACTGACCCGTTGCAACCCCACCTGCAGGAAGGAAGGCGGGACCAAGGAAGGGAGGAAAGAAGGAAGGTGGGGAGCAAAGGAAGCACAGGGAGCCGTGGCCACAGGTCGCCCCTTGGAAGAGACAATCTGTGTGACCTTGCACCCCCCCAAGCTCCCCAGCGGTGGCGACAGCTCGCCCGCCAACCCACCCCAAAGCTCCTTGGCGGTGGCAGAGGCCCACTGGCCTGCCCACCCCACACATTCCCCTGCAGTGCCAGTGGCAGCAGACCGTCCATCTGCCCAAGCTTCCCAGTGGTGCCGGTGGCACGGCCCACCCAATCACTGCCCCCGCGTGTGCACCCAACCTCACAATGTTCCCGGCTATGCTGTGTGCGCGCACCAAGCTTCACAAGGTTCCTAGCGGTGCCGATGGCGGCAGCCTGCCCGCACGTTACTCTGGCGTGTGCCCCACCTCACATGGTTGCTGGCGGTGCCAGTGGCAGCACCCCGTGCGATGTCTGGCTGGCCGGCCGGCCCAGCCCCACAAGCTTCCCGGCGGTGTCAGTGTTGGTGGAAGATTTAAAAAAAAAAAATACATGGGGCAAAGGAGGGGGAGGGAGGGGCGGGCCACCCAGCCACGCGCCACTCAGAATGGCCTGACGGGCTGGATTTGGCCCCGGGCCAGACTTTGGGCAGGCCTGCCCTAAGTGTTAGGTTTGCTGTTTCCCACATGATGTAAAGGTCAAATACTGTGATGGCTTAAGTCTTCCTCATGGGATGGTGATAGAGGAAAAGTGTACAGTACTCCTGATGGTACTAGAGTATAAACTCTGAAGCTACAGACAGGTAGGAACTATGCAAATCCCTTCATGGAACAAAATAATCTGCCAAAAGTAAAATGGGATGAAAAGGTAAGTTAATTTTATTCCTCTTTCAAGAGAATCTTTGCTGAAAAGCGAAAGTGAGTTTAAGATAGTGGAAAAATAGACAGTACTCTTCAAATAATTAACAAAAGACTAATTTGATGCAATAAAAGCCCCCATAAGTTTCAGCAATAAATTGGATGACAAATGCCTTACACCCCCTCTTTATTTAACATTTAGTTTTTGTAAAGAATGATAGGAGCATTATTATCACCATCACAGTGAAAAGACAGTTAAATTAAACTTCTGCAAAAATACATTAATTTTTTTTCTTTCCAGCTCATCTTCTTTCAATCAAAAACTGAGAGGCAAGGTCATTGAAGAAACAGCTAGAATCAATTCCATTGCTCCCTGCATTGAAAGAAACTCAAAAATGCTGAGGCTTGATTTAGTTTTTGTGTAGGTTTAAAGCCAGGTTAGAATTTATAGTAAATATGTTACTTAAAATTTTGTTTTATGCTTCATTTATTACTCAAAATCAGTACAAAATGAGGAGGAGGTTATTGTTGGAATAATTGACCGGACCTCCGGACCAGGACCAGGTAGGAGACATCTCCGCCCCCCCCCCTCATTAACAAAATGAACCGAACTGAACCAATTTTTCTTGGTTCGGTTCGGTTTGTGTAAAATTTGTCCCTAGGGTCGTTATTCATTTCGTTATGTAACGAAACGAATAACGAACAACAAAGCGAAAAAATTCATTTCATGCCCATCTCTAGAAAACAGCAAATACTAGATCAATTAATCAGTAGAGAGAGGGAGGGAGGGAGCATGGAAAAAGAAAAAAACAAACAGAAAAATATTTTACATGTATGTATTCTTCTCTAACAGCTAGCATGGTCTAGTTCTAGTAATGCTTGTGAAAACAGGGTGTTTTTGTAACCTCCCCAAAATATTTTTAATATTTTCAGCTCATGGATAATAAAACTGTGGACATTGATCCTGTGGGTATGGAGGGCCTACTGTACTAACCATATGGATTATGGGTTCTTGTCTGAGGTAAGGAGTAGAAAGCTGGATAGTTCTATTCTACTTGCTTTTATGGGGCATGCATTTTCTAAGACAACTTACATAGCCATCTCCAGGCTGGTGTCTTTCAAATGAGTTGGGTTACAATCTCCGTCATCCATATCAAGCATAGGAAATAGTATTAGGCTCCAGCTATAGTGGCTGGGGATCACAAAGATTTGTTGACTCACACATCTGGGGGACACCAGATTGGAGAAAGCTTTTCTACTTGGAATAGAGCTGCAGTAACTGCCTGTCCTTCAGAAGGGGCTGTTACTTGTGTCTTTTCTGATGTTCACCTGTAACTCCAACCGTAGTTGCTCACCATCAGTTACGATGGTTAGGGCAGAGGGGAACTACAGTCCAGCAGTATGTAAAGAATCCCACTTGCTCATTCTGGACTTGATTTAGCAAGAGCTCCTCCTGTACGTGCAAAGGCTTGCTGGATGAATTTTACCATTTGATTACCATTATGTGATATACAGTAACCCCCTGCCTATCGCAGGGGTTAGGCACCCACCCGACCCGCGATACATGAAAATCCGTGATATGCGGAAGCAGGTTGGGTGGGGGCGGCAGGGAGTTATTTGATCGCTCCCCACCCCCGCCCCCCCCACGACTCCGAGGCTTCCCGGACAGGAGTTGTTATATATCAAATGATAGTTTCCTTCTCTTTAGCTGGGAAAATATTCCTTAGTTCTAGTCCAAGGGCTAGCTCATAGATTGCCCTTCTATATGCATTACATTTGGAGGAGTTTCAAAAGAGTGAAATTTTGAAAGCCGTCTAACGGAGATGGCCTTTTCATTTCAGAAGTAGTCAGCTTCCGAAATGAAACATGGGAGCCCAGCTGACGTTCAGAACTGGAGGAATGAAAGAACTGGAGGAATGAGGCCTCCCGGGGGGGGTGCCCCCGCAGGTACTGCAATCCCGCAATAAGTGGGACCGCAGTAGCTGAACTGCGAAATGGCGGGGGGGGGGGGTGACTGTATTTGGTTTCTGAGAGACTCAGCCCAAATTAACAGCTGGAAATTGGAAGGCCAGGCTGTCAGCCTTCTCATATCAACCTATCAGACGTTCTGGCACCACTCTGTGTCTTTGGTTTCTGCATTTTATCACTTGGGCCTGTTTGTAAGTTGACCGGCCACTTGGTGCCTTTGCACATTTGGGTAGGTCTGATAATCGCAGGGCTTTCTGAAGAGTAATATCAATGAAGCCTTATAGCTGTAATCAGAAAGGAGAGAGCTTATCATCTTTGACCACTCAGAGTGCAAACATAACGTGATGCTTAAAGGTATATGCTGGAGTTAACATGAAGAATTAATTATATACAGTGTGATGTCATCATGGACTGAAAATTCAATAGCTTGACCACTGAGGTTGACTAGAAATAATGCCTGTGACAGAGGCAGAATAGATCTATCCTGTTGTTGATTTTTTTTTAAAAAAAATATGTTGTCCAATTAAAATGTTCTTGCCAATTTCATTTTTACTTTCATGATTTCTGAATAACAACTTACCTCTTTCCAGGAAGCTTTAGGCAGTAGAGATGCACTTTTTGTTTTGGAAGTAGTCAGCTTCTGAAACGAAATGCGGCAGCCCAGCTGACTGAAATCGACCAGTCCCTTAACTTGTGCTGGGATGGTGCAGGGCACAACTCCAACAAGGAAGAAGCCTCTGACTATCATCTTTCCTTCTCCCTAGTGCTGGCCAATCAGACAGGGAGGCTTAATGGTGCATTTCCCTGCACAGCTTCTGACTGACCAGCACCAGGGAGGAGGAAATATGATGTGTCGGAGGCTTCTTCCTTGTTGGAGTTGCACCCTGCACCACCCCAGTGCAAGGTAAGAGATTGGTTGATTTCATTCCTCCAGGTCTGAACGTCAGCTGGGCTCTCATGTTTCGTTTCGGAAGCTGACTACTTCTGAAATGAAAAGGCCCTCTCTGTTAGATGGCTTTCAAAATTTCACTCTTTTGAAACTCCTCCAAATGTAATGCATATAGAAGGGCAATCTATGAGCTAGCCCTTGGACTAGAACTAAGGAATATTTTCCCAGCTAAAGAGAAGGAAACTATCATTTGATATATAACACCTCCTGAAATCCTCTGTTCTGCATAATTGTAAAAGTCAAATACTTCATCAAAAGGTAAAGCTGTGGGGTTCTTTTTTAAGCATAGGATTTTTGGATTTTCTGGACTACAGACACCAACATTCTCTATTCTGAAATTTCAGCCTACTTTGCAAAAAGACAATTTCTGTAGTGAAAAGCAAAGCAAAACCTAGATAGATGACAGAAGAAAGTACTGAAACTAGCAAAGGCCATATGAGAATTAAAACTAAATGGTGAATTAGTGCCAGAAACCTGAATGCAGAGACGTACTACAACAACTGGTACAAAGAAATAGTGGAGGAAAAACAACAAAAGGGGAAAGCAAGTGATCTCTTCCAGAAGATCCAAGAAATTAAAGTCTAGATTAGGAATGACAAATGACCAATGGAAAATACAATTGACAAAGAGAAAATAAAGAGAAGGTGGAAACAGAATACTGAATGTCTCTACAGAAGATGTAAAAGGATGTCAGAATCTTTGAAGAAGACATCCTATGACAAAAAGCCTGCAATTCTAGAAAGTGAAATGAAAGCGGCTCTGAAAGCTCTGGGAAGTAATAAATCATTAGAAGCAGATAGGATACCAACAGAACTATTTTAAGCTCCAGAGTCTGAATCTATCAAAAATCCTAACAAGAATATGCCACCAAATATGGAAAACAAAACAATGGCCCACAGACTGGAAACAAGCAATCTCAACATGTATCCCAGCTCCCAGTTTTGGCTGCCAAGGTAGAACAATAAATCTGTGTTGTCTGTATCACACTGTGTTTCTCTGTCTGTCTGTCTGTCCGTCTCTCTCTCTCTCTCTCTCTCTCTCTCACACACACACACACACACACACACACACGTTATTTTAAAAATATTTCCTGTGGACCCTAACACTGTAAGATCGTAAGTGCTCATTCTTATGATTTCACAAGCACTTGACCTGGCAATCAGACCCACCAGATCTTTGGTTATATAAGGTAAGCATATCATGTTATGACTGTTATGTGGCTCTTACTCCCTCCTAAGAAATGTCATATAGCCATCCCTTTTGTTTACTATGTAATTCAAGACATTAAGAGTCCCATATGCAC
>JAHTLZ010003542.1:39508433-39520332 GCA_023846285.1 Phrynocephalus versicolor
TGTAAATACAGTAGATTCTTTTTGCTTTAGTAGCTTGAACAAGTATCAGTCCTTGGGATTTCAATCCTTATTCTTCTGGCACATTTTCTCCCTGGCTCTCATTGTTAATTCTTCTTGAATTATAGAACTGGAGCTCATCATCATCATCATCATCATCATCATCATCATCATCATCATCATCGCCTTGGATCCTTTTGGGGAGAAAGGTACAATATAAATATTTTAAATAAATACTAAATAATAATAATAATAATAATAATAATAATAATAATAATAATAATAATAATAATAATAATAATAATAATAATAATAATAATAATAATAATCTTCAAACAAGAGAGGTGGAAGAGACACTGTAGATCACTGGTCCCCCAATGTGTTTGGCACCAGGGAATGATTTCCCAGTGAGCAGAGTTGCGAGCACAACTTCCCCTGCACTGCACTGGTTCTGTCATGATGACCAAAACAAAAGGGGTCATGGTGAATGCACAGAGAAGAAAAAGCTCCATGCAGGGGTGGAGGGGAAGAGCGCTTGTGCCCACTTGGGTATGCCCATTAGATGGAAATTTGCCTTCACATCTTTGATAACACCGTGGTTTGGGTTGTACCCCAAAAGTCCAGGATTGGGTTTCAAACCCCAGCTCTCCAAACAAAGAGGCATAGGCCATGCCCACCCAACCCCCTTCTCTCCATTTGGCTCTTTTGAGACTAAAGTCCCTGTCGACCAGAGTCCTGGACTTTGATGCAGCTTTTACGCCAGCCCTGCCTCCTGCCCTATCCAGAGAATGCCTGGCTGATATCTGGCCAGTAATTTTAACACCTGGCAGACCACATCTCTTCCCACAACTGGACGTTTGGTACAATGAAAGCTCAGCTTGCTATGGGCTTTTGTTTTTGTTTGTTGGGTGACCTATAAAGCTGCCTAGATGCCCTAAGCACATCCGGTTGTGCCTGATTTCAGAGGCTAAGCAGGGCCAGCCCTGGTTAGTACTTGAATGGGAGACCACCAGGGAATACCAGGTGCTGTAGGCGCCTGGAGTAGGAACTGGCAAATCACTCCAGTATTCCTGCCAAGAAAACTCCATGGTCATGATGGGGTCACGAAGAGTCGGTCACGACTGTAACGACACAACATACACACACATAAAGGTATCACCTGGCCTAGGCAGCCGAATGTAAGTGTCGCGACAGGCTAGAAAATTCTTAGTTATGTAAATGGACTTTGTTTTGTCGTTCTGGCTAGGAACAGGGAGAAGAGCATCTGCCAACAATTCTCTTGTAACAAAATAAATTGCATGGTTTGGGGTGCTATATATCTTGTCATGGGCAGATAAACTGGAGCAGTCATTTGCTGTTCAGCCTCAGGCAGCAAGATGTCTGGGAGTCCTTTCCAGGAAGTAATGCCTTTTCGAAGGCTTAAAACTAGAGTGGGGTACTTGGAACTGGCTACCCTTAATTAAGAAATGCTTAATTAAGAAATATGAGTACTTTGATTAGAAATTTTAATAGTCTTACCGGCGCTGAATGAACCACAAGCCAAACCTATGGGAAAATGGAGAAAGAGAAGAAAACCCACTAGAATGGTTTTTTTAAAATATTATCTCACTTCAGTTTATCAGCGCAATCCAATATTAAAAACAAAGAATATGGATTATAGAAGAGAACAAAGAAAGCCTGTTAATTTTCAACGGACATACAGTAAAACGAAAGCATAGTTCTAACAAGAGGGTGTTTCCTGGCTAGGTCTGGGAATCCACTGCCACATACAAATGTCCTTAGAGCTTTTCTTTGTTCCTACTTTAGGCTGTGCCCAGCCAGTTTTCTAAAAATTATACAGTATATAATCCTTCTATGGTTTGATTGAATCCAAAGTAGTGATTTAAAGCACAGTGATGCCTCAGATTGGGGAAAGCCCATTTTTGGGGGGCAATATTCAGGAAGGATTGGCCCCTCCTTTACCAACGTGTGTTTCATGGACCAAGTGCATCAAAGCAAGATCTGCTAGCCTTCCCCATCCTGGCACTCTCTGGATAGGAGGAACTCCAAATTTCTATCAACCCCCCCCCCCCCCCGGTTCACAAACATTATGCTGAGGAAAAGGGCAGTTGCAGTCCAGAGGGTGCTAGCGTGGAGACAGTTGCACTGTTCACCAGTGATAAAGAGATCTTGAGCTGCCAGCCTGCTTGAATAAGCAGCACGAGCACCAAACAAGGATTATTCCAAACTGTGGAAAGAATGCATGAACAGCGGGGGCGGGGAAAGGATTTCATGTCTTGCCTGGTGCTCTCCATCTGCAAACTCCATCTACTCCACCTTGAATTTTTTTGCCTAGAGGGGAATCTAAGCATGCTCGGCTGAATTTGATTAGAGATCTCCTTGCAATGCAAAAACCTAATCGTGCATGGCTCCTTGCTCTAGTGAGGTACCTCAACTTGTTCAGCTACGGCCTGGATGTCTCAGTGGCTTGGATATAAGTCTGCCAAACCAGTGTTTGATTTCCTCCTGGGCCTTCTGGAAAAAAAAATAGCCCACCTGCATAGCCTTGGGCAAGCTGCACAGTCCCAGGGTAGATACATACCACACACCCAAGAAGAAGGGAATAGCGAACTACATGTGAATGCTGTTTACCTAAAACGCTGGAAGGGGTTTGCCATACGTTAAAACCAACTTTGATGGCACATAATTATTATATTGAACATGTTTATCTTAACTCCACTGAAATTAATCACACTATTTACTTCTTATTAGACAGCTATAGTGGGCTAGGCAAGTTGGCCCTCTAGATCAGTGGTTCTCAACTTGTGGGTCCCCAGATGTTCCTGGACTGCAACTCCCAGAAACCCCTTCCAGCACAGTGAGTGGTGGAGGCTTCTGGGAGTTGCCGTCCAGGAATATCTGGGGATGCACAGGTTGAGAACCACTGCTCTAGATGTTCTTGGATTTCAGCTCCCACTGGCCCTGGTCAGCATAATCAATGACCAGGAGTGTTGGGAGTGGCAGCATTCGGAGGGCCCTAGATGTCCACTTCTGATTGGTCCAGGAGGGTACTTAATTCTATATGGCACTGAAGTCCGTGGAATCTACTTTTAATAATTACTTAAATCTTTTCTATATTAAAAAAAAACTCTCTTCACTACAGGGGGCATACTTATTGCATGTTAAAAAGCACTGGCAATAAAGCCAATGGAAGGGAGTTAAAATTAATTTGGGGGCGGGGGAACCCAGCAATTAGGTCGGTTCTCCTTTAAGAACTGAGGAATAAGGAGATCAAAGCCCAGTCCCTCAACATTCTGCAGCGGCCTCTCAACCTTCAAACTTCCCAGCCCCTTTGAACATGAAAGCTGCGTGTCAGGCTTGGCAACATATGGAAGTAGTAGATGATGGTCAGTCCCAGTGTGTGTCCCCTACTGTGAACAAAGGGAAAGGAAATTGCATGCACGAGCGTGCACCTGCTTATAAAATATTACCTGAAAGTCCCATCAAAGAAATGGTTGGAAGAAAGAGAGAAGGAGAAGTTGTTTCCTTATGACTGCTGTTGGTGGCTTTCGCAACAACGTTCACAGGGTTGATTCTTCAATATGAGTCTGAAGAAGGCACACATCTGGCTACTCTGTGTTGACAGAGATCAGGGTAAGCTGTGATGTTAGACTCCCTGAAGCAGAGCAGTTCTGAGGCAGGGCCTTTGAGGAGGAAGAGGAGGGATCTGCTTCCTCTCATGAAGATTACTTCTAGCCTTTTCAGACAAATACTGAATACTTTATTTGGGGAATTGTTAGGCTACCTTAGGTCTCCAGGTGGAGAGACAAACTTCAACGTGAGGGCACTGGAGATGGAGGAAGTTTGTTTTTTCTTTGTGAGGCGGGTTTAAAACCTGGGTACCACTCACTCCCATCTTGCGCCAGAGCTCAACAGATCAGCAGAACACTGCCTTAATTGTCTCATACAGTATGCTTGTATAATTGTGTGTTTTCTCATGCCTTCTGTGAGCAAGGTCACTCACACTCCAGAAAGCCATCAGTGCAATAAAGTCAAAACTTTATTCAAGAACTACATATGCTTTAACCTTCACTGGCCCTTTCCTGCACCTTCCCCAGATCCTTGCTTCCTCCTGTAGGGCGGTTCATCCTCACCCCCTATGACTCCCATCCCCAATCCTCTGAGTGGTTCTCTTCCCCGGAAGTCCTTGAATGTCTTTGCTCTCTCACATGCACTTCTTTGGCACCGAACCCATGCTGAAGCTGCCACAGCCATTTGGATTGTCTTTCACTCCGCAAGTGTCAGAGTTGAGTTGGGTCAGAGTAGCTCATGTTGGGTAAAATGCTGCCAAGAGTGGGCACTCATGGTCGGCTCAATATCTTGCTTGTCTACTTGCCCTCCTGCCTGAGCACAATGGGCCTTATGGGTGCTAAATGTTAGGGAAAGGCAATCCGGGGCAAGGTCCATGTAGCCATGATATGAATGAACCTCGGGCACTATGGACCCGGGAGCATCACTTCATATATCTTCTCCTGTCTCTTCTTTTCTGCTGCCCTTCTCCTCCGGCATCCTCCAATTTTATACTGTCTTTTCCTTCCCAAAGGTTCTGGGATTTGCACAGCCACTGAAAAACTCTCCAACGAGAGCTTAGCCCATCTTGGGTAGTGCCCCAGTGAAGGATGTCACATAGTCTTCCTTCAAATCGGTGCTTGATGGGGTTGTGGAAGGCATTGAGGTTGACCTTTGCCCGGGGCTAATAGCCAGCCTCTTGCAATAATATATATGACTGCAACAAAAGGCTGCAAATTAAGTGATTAGAGCCAATGGGTACTGCATTTGGACCCCTCATGCAATTTGTAACAAAGCAGGGAGTAGGTCAGTTCACATGAAAGTGCAACCCTTGCTCTGAAGCATTCCCCTCCATAGAATAAACAGCAATAACATTTAAGTCATGTCTTAATGCATTTATATGTGGAAGCCATGCACCATGAGCAGAGAAAGAATAAAGGAGGGATGGATAAGCACTCCCTGATTTGATGGTCAGAATGAGGAAGAGAGATGTGTTAAGAAAACAGGGTGGGTTGCCCCTTGCTTGCTATGAAAAGCTAAATATGCACCCTGAATTCTGTTGGTTGGGATGGATTTCTTATTGCACAGATTGCTACTGAAAATACAGCACAGAAAGTTCAGCAGTACCATATTTTATGTCTAACAGCGCTATCCCACAACCGGAAGAACTTTCTCCTAAGAGGAGGCGGATTCGGAATGGGCGTTTCTGTGTCCTCACGGACGCTGCTGTAGTCTCTGCCTAAGTTTTGTCCCCACCACTGTGATGCGCATCAAAATGCCAGTTTCTGTGATGTTTCCCTGCTTTTCTGTTGCAACTCCATGTGGCACTCACCACAACAGTTTTAAATAAAAAGCAAACGAAAAAAAGAAATACAGGCCAGCACATATGGCGTGGGCTTGCCGGTGTATCCATATCCTGAAACCACAAATTAAACAAAAACAAAAACATGGGAAGTAAGCACAATAGGGGACAAGAGAAAAAACAATGGCATTTCGGAGTCCCCAATTAAGTTTGCATCGGCTTAAAAGACGTATCAAAAGCGGTTCCAAAAATCAGTACCCCCAGACGTGGTGGCTGGAAGACCCACTGGGATGCACTTAAGGGGGCGTCAGGTGTGTGTTTTTTAAAGCCAGCTGTACGTGGGGGCACGATTTTTGAAGATGGCTTTTCCTGCATTTACAAGTGCTTTTGAGCAGTCGTGGGATAAGGAGTAAACATCCTTAAAATTGATCTGCTCTTCTGTGTTAATCTTCATGTGATGCCTTGACGTCAAAATAAGTGATGACTGAAATTTGCAGTGGAAGTCCATGTCAATTCTAATTGCTACTGATGTTACTGTTATGCTCCCCCCCCACCCATGGCTTACATTCAGCTTATGTACAGCAGAATGTAGTGAGGGGTGCAACTTAAATACCTCCCGGTAATCAATATAATTACCAGGAATCCCACTGCAAAATTTGAGCTTGCTCTACTTTCCCTCCCGAAAGAAAACGATTTAAACCCAAGGCAGCTGTGAAGAAATAATAAAGGAACAAATAAAAAAGAAATGTTCTATCTGGATGGACCTTTTCTCATGTTGTGAGCAAATGACAGAAATCAATGGGACAAATCAGTCACGGCTAACATAATACCACTGATTCTCCTGGCTGTATTCTAAGTACTGTATGTCTAAAGTAAGATAATCTGAATCCAACTCATAAAATCAGTGCTACAATGAAAGCATTTGTTGCTGGAATAGCATAAAGAGATTGAGCAATTTTCTGAAATATTGCATTTATCTATCTATCTATCTATCTATCTATCTATCTATCTATCTATCTATCTATCTATCTATCTATCTATCTATATTTGATTTATATACTGCCCATCTAGCTGACTGGCTATTGTACTATACAAATAAACTTTGTATTTGTCAACATACACAGGGACAATATTTCTTTATTTATAAAAGCACTTATGAAGATTTCCTCAAACCTGCAAATACAGTATCTGCAAATGTGTTATCTTTACTTTTAATACAATTGTTGTGCTCTTCACTTGTAATATCTGCACCCATAAATACAAGTTGTTAATCTGGTACTATATGATCAAGGAATAAATACTGTGTACTCTATATTACTATGCAAATAGAAACAAATTTCTGTTCCTTACTTATGCTTAATGACTGGCCATTCTTTGCCTAAGCCAAATGAGTGGCAAGAGTGGCTTAAAGGAAAGCAATCTGGCCAGTTTCTCAACATCATTGTTGCAATGCCGGCTGATGGGAAGAAAGCAGGAATTTCTCCTTATCTCAAGAAGAAAGGTGATCAGCTAGCAAACAATGTTTGTGTGGTGGGGGATATATGAACAAGCCAATGAACTGACCTTCTTATGCATTCCTTGCAATGGAAGAAAACAATGCTCATGGAAATCACGGAAAGTTGAATAAATGTATGATTATTTACACTGAATCTTATTCCATCATATCTTTTTATTTTGGTTTGACTTTTGAGGAGTGTTTTTTGGAGCTCATTATTATTTTCTTCAGAATTTAGTAACCCTGACATGATTTGATTTCATCTGCAAACCTGAACACCTCACTAAATACAATTGCAGAATGGAACCTTGGAGTTTTCCATCCATGGTGCCATTATTCATTTCCTTTCACTATCAGGACTTGGAGCTATTTATCAGTCTGGAAGAAGCCTAGTCCCCATCAATGACTGACAAATGTCTTTAGGAGCTGCTCAGGAGGGAATTTGTTGGAAGCTTTTTGAAAATCGAAGCGTGCAAAGTCTATCAATAGGCCTTCACATTTACCCATTCTGCCAATCTAGATTGGTTGGTGTCCTTGTGTTGCACTTATCATAAGTACAAGTGCTGCAAACTGATGAATGGTGTCAAGAGATTAGTGTTCCGTTGAAACATTCAGAAACTAAGCTGTTAGGTGAAGCCGTTGCGTTTAAAATGCAAAGCCGTATATTCTGCCACGGTGAGGATCCTGTCTCCATAAGACATTGGATGAGTCTGAATCTGCATTCTCCTACCCTGAACTTTATACAAAATCCCAGTTCTTCAAAGTATTACTTGCAGGCAGTGAAGTGTGGTTAGGGCTTTTTGTTGACATGTACTCAAGCAGCCATTTACTAACAGAAAGTGCATAACAAGTCAAAGTTTTTTATAGTTGAATGGTATCAATAAGGGGATGAACAGAACAGATAATTTCGGCATATTCTTTCAAATCACTGTCTAATTGTATGGGTAATCCCAACTAGAGTTGACTCCTATCATTCCTCGAGGACCATCCCCAGAGAGTGCAGCTGGGGGAGATGATTTCTATCCCTTGGAATAGCCCAAGGGCTGATCGTCTCCCCTCTGCCATTTATGACACCACTAGGCAATGTTATCCAGAGATTTGGATGTTTGTGCTATAAATATGGGGATGAGACTCATCTCTATGTTTCCTCCCATCATTCTGCATTGGATGCCACCCCATCCTTTGATTCTGAAGTATATGGGGACCAACATAGTGAAAATGAACCTGGACACGATGGAGGTCCTATGTGTGGGGGTTCCTGCTGCTTATAGATGGAAGGCCTCCCTTATCTTTGCCAAAGATGAGGTTCACAGCTTGGGTGGCATTCTGGACCCAACACTGTCAATGGAATCCCAGATACTAGATCCTCCTACTTCCATATCAGTCCCATTGCCCAGTTGGTCCACGCACGGGTAGTCATAAGAAGGCTGATCTGGAAACTTCAACAGGTCCAGAATATGATGGTCAAGTTTATCTACCAGCTTCAAGTGCATGACAAAACACCAACTTCCAACACAGGCTGCCTATCCTACCTGCACATCCCAGGTCGGATAGCTGAAGTCCTTAACCCCAAGGGAAGCCCAGAGGGGGGAAGCAAGGAACTGGGCCTTCTCAGAGGTGACTATCTGGCTTTAGAATGAATTACCACCCAAAGTCCACTAACCCCCCCCCCCCCGGTATGGGAACCTTTAGGAAAACCATCAAAAACTTTTGGCAGGTTTTCCTATCACCTACCAAATTCCATTGCCATCTGTTTTACCTGTACAATGGTGCATCCAAGATGAATGCCCTGTAATCTTTCATAAGACAAATGAAATTTCCAGGTATAGGCATTTTTCACAAGATGATGGTTTGCCTACCAGATGTCTTGCGAACAATTCATCTTATGGGGCACGTGTTTGAATTTTATGCTTCCACAACCTGAGGGGGTTATAGGCACATGAAATTCAACAGCCTGGTCTTCCATCCTGGCTTTCCCGACCATGTAGCACCCGATCTGCAGGTGCTACATGGTCATGAAAGCCAGGATCTTAGGTGCCACCCCCACCCCCACCCCCATTTAAATGGCTCCATGGATGGAGTCTCTGGTGAAGGGGAGGCATCGCCTTGTGTGCTTGCAAGCTGCTGCCTTCCTTTCCCCAGTCACTTGGTAAATGCAAATGACAAGGACAATGAAATTGTGCACCTCAATCCAATCTTCCTGCCTTCCCCAGGAAGGGTTGGGTGGCAGTCCCCAGGATCACTCCCTTCCCTTCTCCAGGTGCAACAGGGGTGGGCCGATCCACCTTCCCCCATATGGCCACTCATTCCCTCTCTGATCACCTTGCCTGATCACCTTGCCCCAAAGCGATGACATGCAGCTCAACAAAGTGGACTGGCAGTGAATGGGTCCCTCCCGCGTGACCCCAATGGTGCGGGCACAAGTGCGCTTGTGGCGGGGAGGGAATAGAAAGGTGTGTGTGTGTGTGTGTGTGTGTGCGCGCGCGTGTGTGTGTGTGTGTGCATGTGTGTGTGTGTGTGTATTTGCGGGGAGGGGGAAGAGGGAAGAGGGAGAGAAAATTGCAGCTGGGTGCTTTCTTGGCCCAGACCTAGCAACACATGGTGAGGCGGGAAGCTTGGCGTTGGGGATGACATGCATGCACCCAGAATGCTTTTACACGCAGGTTGGAGCCTGGGTGCCTGAACTAGAAGGACCTCTAGAATAATGCTGCTCCATGCAGCGCAGACAGACAGCTGATTTTGACAGCTCAGGGTTGTCAAAATTAGCTGACTGTTGGCTGTGGGGGCAACAACCTTTGTCTGTCCGTTGATTGAGGGGGGTCGAGACAGCATTCCCATAGGATTAATTGGTTTTCAATGCATTCCTATGGGAAACCATGCCTCTTAAGATGAATTTTTCCTAAAATGCATGGATCCCTGGAACCATTTAAATTAGTCTTATGAGGCACCAGTGCAATATTAACTTAATTTTCTTCTTTAATTCTTTTTATTAAAATGGGATTTTTATTTTACTTTTATTTAATACTGTAGAGAGGAAATATGACTAATTTAATTCTGGACTTTTAAACATTGTTTTGTAAATTTTTTTTGTTCCACATAAACTAGTAAACAGTTTAGGAGATTGTTACACCATTTGTTACTTACAATTACAAATTCTGTTTGTAATAATTGTTTGGATAGACTATATTTTGATATGCTACTTGTGATAATTTTATTCCAAGTCAAATTGTCCACAGTCATATTTTATGTTCCTAAAGTAACAGAATGACTTTCATGCTATAAAAGGGGGGGGGAGGGACTGCTAATGTAGTATTTTTTTCAATTCTTCCAAAAACTTCTGTTTCCCCCCCCCCCAAAAGGGTGGTGGTGGTGAATTTTTTTCTGAATGTCAAAATTTCTGGAAATTTTACATCTCTAGTTCCAACCCACTTACCCCATTACTTTTAAATGATTATGGATTGAAACTGAGCAGGCAGCTTTTCACCAATTAGATTTTGCAAACTAGTGACCTGCCCAGAGATTGCCATTTCGGTGTCATGCTTCACCAAACATGCATTTTTTGGGTTCAATTTGGATGCTTTATGAAAAGATCCCATGGAATACATAGACCACATGCAAGCATCTGACATCACATGGAGCAAATTTACTGCTAGACGTCAGCAGCCACTATCATGGCTATTTGAGATGGGATCTTAATTTACTTTTGGTACATAAACACTCATGGGGCTGCAGAAGAAAAGCATAGGAGAGCCTTGTGTGACTGTAATTATTATACCAGGCTGGCTGCTGGAAGCCAACAGGTAGTTGATTTGGTATAAGGTTTTTAATATTGTTTTAATTATTTATTGTTGTTTAATGTTTTTAACTGTTTTAATTCTTTGATTGGAAGCCACCCAGAGACCTTTGGGTAGTGGGTGGCATATAAGTTGTAAAAATAAATAAATAATAAATAAACAAGTAGGGCACTTAAGACTAGTAGCAGCATTCTGATGAAAGAAATCATGAGGGGTTGGTGCCTTTTAGCCTAATGTGGTCTAAAAAGTAGTGCTGGAAAGGGTTCCTGTAGCGACTGAGGTGAATATTAGTGCCTAGACAGAGGGAACACTTGGACCCCAGCAACCCAGCTAAGGCATTTCTTCAATACTAACAGAGGAAATAATGTCACCCACGCTGCGACCAGCTTGACTTCCCAGAACACCAGAGCATTCCTTAGAAGTTTCCTACTTAAAGGCTAAGCCTGACCAGGGCTGACCTTGTTCAGCCTGTGAGATATGACAAGTTCACTGCCTGAGGTGAGGAATGACACAGGAATGGAGGTCATAATCTCAAAATGAATCCCTTTATCATCTCCTTGCAGCATAATAGCACACCAAATTCCTTTGCTTCTGGATGTGATTAATTACAGGAGCAAGTGTGCCCCGTGTTTATGGAATACCATAAGCTCATTATGAAAATTCACTATGTTGAATACCAAGCACATTCATTTTACCGGTATATTTATGTATAAACCTGGAGAGCATCTATTTTTAGCTCCCCACAGCATACATCTAGCAGTTTAACATTAACACAATGTGTTTTCTCCTCTCTTACATATCAGTAAATGTTGTAAAGAGGAGGCTGTAGACATGCAGGCAGATCAACAGCAGCATTTAAAATAAAGCAAGGTGAAGTACCAACTAGATAATGCAAAGGAAAAGCATTGAGCCCTAGGATAAGAGGAGAAAACATGGAATTTCTGAGGATGGACAAACATCTCTTGAGAAACACTTTATCTAATATCAGCATGTTTCTGAGTTGTACCGTACACTGATCTTATTAGAAATGTTCTCAATATCCACATAAAATATGCCTTTTCTCACTTTGTGTGCTTCTCCTCAACTCTTGCTTTATTTTTTGTACTGCTTTCTTCTAGGACAGAGTTTAGCACTATAACACTTCCCAAATATCTATCTATCTATCTATCTATCTATCTATCTATCTATCTATCTATCTATCTATCTATCTATCTATCTATCTATCTATCTATCTATCTATCTATCTATCTATCTATCTATCTA
>JAHTLZ010003542.1:39520342-39534406 GCA_023846285.1 Phrynocephalus versicolor
CTATCTATCTATCTATCTATCTATCTATCTATCTATCTATCTATCTACAAAATGTTTTCCAGTTATGTCTCATTGATCTCAGAATTTATGTTGCCCCCATGCAAACTCTGCACCAACTCCTGCTTGCCAGGAGGGTTCTAATATCTTTGTTCCAGGGGTGTTGCAAAACATTTAATTCCGTGATGTCCTGTGTGAACAACCATGGCGAAACTTTTCCTGGAAAAGCTGTCATGTGAGGCTGCTGCCACTACTGTCATTCAGCTGAGCCTTTGTTTTATTTTGTTTTGTTTTCTTTTCTTCCCCCTGTGTCTGAGGTTGTCAGTGCATTGGAAAACTGATGCCATTGGCCTCTGCACATCACCTTTCGCTTCTCAGCCAGCAATGGGACACCGTCTGGCAAACCTATTTCGCCGATCCTTCTGCCAGGTGGTGCTCCTTCCCCTGAGCCCTTTGATGTTTTCCTCTTGGGAACCTTATGGCCTTGCTGCAATGAGAACAAAGCCCGGCTACAGGTTTTCTCTGTTGCAAGAGGCATGAAAACAACGGAGCAGCCCACACCTATCAAGGAAATGTCGTAGAAACGATGTAATTTTTTTAAAAAATTAAAAAAGGAAAAAAGGGGGCCCCAAGGACATAAACAACACAGAGATAAATATTCTGGTGTGTGTGTATGTGTGTGTGTGCGTGCGCACGTGCGTGTGTGCGTGTGTGTTTTGTGTCGTTATAGTCGTGACCGACTCTTTGTGACCCTACGTCCATGGAGTTTTCTTGACAGGAATACTGGAGTAGTTTGCCAGTTCCTACCAAAGTATAGTTGGTCACGTCACATCAAATTTAGGGAAATGTTGCAGTAATTCAAAAACATGTCAGGATTCAGCTTCTGGGATATATGCACATGACTGCAAGTCAAGAGAAATAAGGAATGGGGAAAAAAACTTGGGAAAAGAGGGGAATATTTCACTGGCATGACCCTGGCCTCTGTAGTTACTAACAACAATCGAACAATAACAGAACAACACTACATAACATAATCAGCACTGACATAAAGTAAGTAACAAATAAAGTAATACTACAATTAAGACTTTTGAAATATGCAAACCATTCTTAAAAGACTCCAGAATGTGATAAATTTTAAAAAAAAATAAGGTTAGTGCACTCAGGTCTTTATTTGCCCCATTTTGAAAGGCCTGACGCAACAAGAGTGTTTTAAAGGGCTTTTTGAAAGACATCAGGGAGGGAGCCAGGCAGATTTACTTGGGGGGGGGGCTTTGCGGAGGACATAGTGCTGCTGATGGTGGTGCCACTGCCATTCAAACGGTCTGTTCCCCCTCTTTTAGCTGCTTCTTTTCAGACACCAACTTGGGCTCCTGCTTGGGCTCCCCATATTAATCTATTGCCAGCAACTGGACAATAGCCAAGGACATGCTCAGCTGTCATTCAAAGGCAGCACAAATCCAGGCAGGTCCCAAGAAACCCCATGGTCTTCTGCCACCGAGTGACAAATTACAGATGAAACAAGGTAGAATAAACACTGCATCTGGAACACCTCTTACTTAGCCTTCAAGTTAAATTCAGGTGAGTATTGTCAAAGGTACACAACTGTATACTCAAATAAATTTCACAGAGTTAAAAAAAAACGGACCCCCCCAATATATGTGTAATTGTATGGTGTTGCAGCCTAAGAGGCTAATCCAATGGTGTCCAACAACTGGTGGACATTAAAATAGAATATAACACACTGGCACTTGTGTGCTTGTAGCAGGAGGACTCTGGAAGCTAATTCAAAAAATAACATCCCCATGGTCCATATTAGTTACCGACAAAATGAAACTTTAGAAAATTGCAAAGCATAAGAAGTCATCACAAACAGTGTGTCAAATGAAGGCCTCCGACATTATTTTTTCAGAAACAAGAGAAAGCCAAATTTGCTTAATGATGTTACCCCACAGTACGTAATGAGCTTTGGAAATGGACATTGTGGTACAGGAGATAAAAAGGCAAATAATGAGACAGCTAAACACAAGTCTAGTTTTCTCTGAGTAATTTAAAATATATTTTAGAAAAAAAGATCTATACTTAAGGAAATCTACTTTGACTTATACCATCTCTGGTCTAATTTGTCTTTGAGCTTTTTGAAATGGAAATCAATGGTATCACTCTACTAGCTATTAGAGCAGTAGCTGCCAAACACACTGCCTCAGATGCTTGTTGGACTACAGGTCCTATAATCCTTGACTGTTGGCAGGTGCATCTCAGAAGAACATATGAAAGGGCCTTCTCTGAATGAGAGACTACCTACTATGTGACTTTTAGATGGATTACCATATGATTGCATTGACTGATTTCATTAGAACACTAGCGTTCTCCATGTTGTTTTTCACTCCTCATAATGGATTTTTCTTTTCTGCTTACATACTCCAGCTGGGCGGAGACTGATCAAGCTCCCAAGCACAGTCAATTGGAGACACGTGTAGGATGTGGGAGCTTGAGGCTGGAGAATAACAGAGGGGTAGGATTCTGGCCTATCCAATTGGATGCCAGCAGGATGTTTAAACCATCCAATGGCCAGCCATGAGGAAATCCTGGGAGTGTATATAAACAGGCCCTTGGGCCATTTTAGCAGTTGTTTTTATCCCTATGAAACTTGTGTTTGTGTGATGGAATAAAGAGCTGAATTATGATTCTGGGCATCATCTGGTTCCATCAGACCCACTGCATTATAATACCCCCCCCCCCCAAATTAAAGTTTGCTTTAAAAGAAATCGGCCAGAATGATTTGTCCAAGTGACTCAGTGTGCAGTCCAGATTGGGATCAAAGTTTAAATTTGCTTTGCTTGACCTGGAACCAAATCTGAAGCCATTTTTACTTTCATTCCTTGTACGAAAAGATCTGAAAGGAGCTGATCTGGTTATTAAGGCTTTGGCTGAAGCCAGTGCACAGCCCTATTAGAATTTTCTGCTCAAAAAAACAGGCGCATTCTCCTGAACTACAGCGGAGACTCACATAACTACAGGTCCCATTGTACAGGACGGAGGCATGGCACATGGAGGGGAATCAAACTGCTACAAATCTGCAACATGGAGATACTCTAGATCACTCATTCCTTTTGGCAGGGATTCAGTGGGTTTCCCATCAAGAGACATGTCTTCTGCAGCTCACTTCATAGTTCCCACTCCTGATGTAGAGGCTGCGGCAGGGAAAAAAACAGAGAGGAACTGCCATACAGGAATCCTGAAATGAATTTATTATTTTAAAATATATAATCACACTGTGTCATAGTGACACACTCAATACAAACTAATTGCATTAACACCTTTCTTTGTAGCTTTGCTCCTAGTGCTTCTGATTCTTAACCATTAGCATGCAGAGCAACTTAATTTTAGAAATAAATATTGATACATTAGACTGTTCAAAAACTAGGGGACCTTGGAATATAATGGAGATGTGATATTATCTTAATTTAACCCATCCAAACTGCATGGCTAAGATGTTGATCATTTTTTTGCAGAGACTTCCTTAGTTTCCAGAGCTACTGCTACTTCCGTGGTATTTCCGCAGCATACCCGTCAGCCCTTAGGAAAATAGATCAGAGATTGCACATTTCCATTCACTGCAATACAGGGGTAATCATTTTGTCAGGGTGTTTAACTTACATGCAATATTCTCATCTGACACATGAGCCTGGTGGTCTATGCTAGCTTAGACATTTTGAACCTAGAACGTTTCGCTACCCCCATTCTCCTGCTCTGCTATTTGAGCGAGAAAATCCAGGAACATGATCTCATTTGTATGTTGCAGGTAACTGTTGCAAACCCATCCATTTTGGAGATTCACTAGAACAGACGTGTAAATATATAATATAATCTTAGAATAGAGGAGCTGGAGGGGAGCCTGGATGGGTCATTGAGCCCAGCCCCTGTCTAGGAGGCACGGTGGGGAATCGAACTCCCAACCTCTGGCTCTGCAGACAGAAACCAAAACCCCTAAGCCAGTGGTTCCCAACCTGGGGATCAGGAGCCCTTTGGGGGGAGGTGCCGAATGACCATTTCACAGGGGTCGCCATGAGCCAGTGAAGAAAAAGGCACAAAGGGCTGGGGTCTGGAGGAGGAGGAGGAGGAGGAGGAAGGGGGGAAAGTGAGTTACAGTTTGATAGGTTGGAGGGGATGTCAGTCAATGGCACAAGAGGCTGCGATTGGTTGAGGGTGCCTGTAGAGGGAAGTTCCCTATGGCACCTGCAGAAGTGGCCTGCCAAAGGGGGCTTGTGGCCTCTTCCAAGCAGGGCAAGGGGTCACCACAACAGGAGGAGCTGTATGAAAGGGTTGCGGCATTAGGAAGGTTGAAAACCACTGCTCTAAGCTATCTAGCAATTCTAGACCCAAAGGTGTAAAAACAGTGGTTTTTTAAAAAAATATACAGCTATCATTCTACATTGTCTACCACGTAGCACAATAAATTTTCTTGAGTGGCTTAAAAAGAAGAGAAAGTTCATGACTACTGCAATATTAAGGTGTATAATCTGAAGCAGAATGCAATGATACATTGATATGTTCTTGCAATGAACATAAAGAATTGCAAGGCAAAGTATAAAATGGCCAGAGTTTATTATCATCTTTGTACGAAGTCACCATTTCAACGTGTATAATATTCTTTGGGCTCTTGACCCATACAGATGGGCTCAGTTCTATAGCAGGTTGTTTAGACAAGTCATTTATCTTGCGAATGTTTCTCTTTCTAGACTTAGAATTTGAGAGATTTTATTAATTCCCCCCTCCCCCAGAAAAAGCCTTTAGGGTGCTCCTTAGTCATGTTACTCCACTGCAGTCTTTTAAGTTACGAGAAAACATAAAACGACTGCAGCAATGCCAAAATCTATATAACACATCATTTTTAATCCATCCTTATGGCTGTTACAAAAACAGAAATTGTATTGGGAAGCCACAGTGGTAGAAGATGAATGGCTCCTGTTTCTTTTTGGTTTTAGTCCATGGACATATTCCTGAGATCAAGTTAATTGCTACTGGGTAAAGACAGGCACAAACAAATCATTACTACTTAGCCGTGAAATCTTTCATAATACAAGTTTTGGCATGGTTGCCTTCTGTCAAAGCTTGCTCCATTACTGTGAAAAAAAGATGTTGTTGGAGATGTCAACACATGCACATTGATGAATGATCTAGGAAACATTCAAAGACCATCGGTGCTCATCAGGTTGGTTCAGCCATGTGCTATTATAAGCCAGAGTTGCCTCTGGTCTTCAGACACCTCTAGTGTATAAAAGGTTTATGGTCTACAGCAGTGTTGGCGAACCTATGGCACGGGTGCCAAAGGTGGCACTGGGAGCCCTTTCTGTGGGCACCCAACATCGCCCCTTCACAGCCACCTGTATTCAGGTTAAATTGCTGTATTGGCACTTTGTGAATAACTAGTGGGTTTTGAATCGCAGTTTGGGCACTCGGTCTCTAAAAGGTTTGCCATCACTGGTCTATAGCTTCGGCCAGTGGTTTCAAACTGGTCTTCATCTGATGGGTTGCAACCCACAAATTGATCTTTTAAGTGAACATGAACCACAGGCATGGAATCACCACCACTTACTTTCCCCTGACTGTGTGTTTCGTTACATTCATTAAAAAGGTAGATAGGCAAAGAAACAAATGCTGATGACACATCCAGTAAATGGATGACACATCCTTTAATTGTAAAGGAGATAAAAAGCTGGCTAGATAGCTCAGTGGTTTAGGTATCTGGCAGTGGAACCACAGGTTGGGACCTCAGTTTCCCACTGTGTCTTCTGGGAGAAGAGCCAGCCTGTATAGTGCTGGGTATCCCGAGAAGAAGGGGATGGTAAAGTACTTCTGGCTCTTTTCTACCTGAAAGACCCTGAAAAGAGTCGCCATAAGTCAGAATTTACTTTGTAGTGCATGATTTATTATCACATGAATTAAGGCCCCCTATACCTGCAAAAATATTAACAACCTCAGATATGCAGATGATACTACTATGATAGCAGAAAGTGAGGAGGAATTAAATAACCTCTTAATGAGGGTGAAAGAGGAGAGTGAAAAAAATGGCTGAAGCTCAACATCAAAAAAACTAAGATCATGGCCACCGGTCCCATCACCTCCTGGCAAAAAGAAGGGGAAGAAATGGAGGCAATGACAGAGTCTATTTTCTTGGGCTCCTTGATTACTGCAGATGGCGACTGCCGCAACGAAATTAAAAGACGCCTGCTTCTTGGGAGGAAAGCAATGGCAAACCTAGGTAGCATCCTAAGGAGCAGAGACATCACTTTACCAACTAAGGTCAGGATAGTCAAAGCCATGGTTTTTCCAGTAGTGATGTATGGAAGTGAGAGCTGGACTATAAAGAAGGTTGATTGCCGCAGAATCAATGCTTTTGAGCTGTGGTGCTGGAGGAGAGTCTTGAGAGTCCCCTGGACTGCAAGGAGGTCAAACCTATCCATCCTGAAAGAAATCAACCCCGAATGTTCGCTGGAAGGACAGATTTTGAAGCTGAGGCTCCAGTACTTTGGCCACCTCATGAGGAGAGAGGAGTCCTTGGAAAAGTCCCTGATGTTGGGAAAGATTGAAGGCAAAAGGAAAAGAGGACGGCAGAGAATGAGATGTTTGGATGGTGTCATCAATGCAACTAATATGGATTTGACCAAACTCCGGGAGGCAGTGGAAGATAGGAAGGCCTGGCGAGTTCTGGTCCATGGGGTCACGAAGAGTCAGACACGACTGAACGACTGAACAACAACAACAATACCTGCAAAAATAGTGCAGAAAACAGGACCTTTTCTGCTCTATGTGACAAATGTGCTAGTTGCCCAAATTTACTGGACAAGGTGACTTATAGCTGGAATTCAGTCTGGGGTTTAACCTGAAGAATTTGACCTGGGTCCATATTTTACATTGGAAATGTTTTTCTCAAGAGACCAAATGAGTCCCAATCAGGAAAAATGTTGAGGTTATTAAATGTACCCTTGGGCCTTTTAAATATCACTCAGTGGATTGTAAACTTTGATTAATGTTGATAATCCATCTGGTGCTGCATAAAAATGGAATATGGAAATAGAATGATATACCTTTCCATGAACTACCAATCTTTAAATCTTATTTCTTTGATCCACCATCCAAATTCCCCTTGTGCATGTAAAGCCTTTCTTCTAACCTTTCATTCTGACCTGTATGATTCCTAACCTGTTCACTCCTGTAAACGTGAAATAGTTGCTTCCAGTATATGTTCTTCCCATTCATGACAAGCTTATGCCAATTTAATGTTCAGACTCATTTATCTTTTGTTTTTAATATATTCACTTATTCTAATTAAGGCCAGCCCCACCATTAGGCTTGATGATCCAGTCACCTAGGGAGGTGGGGTGCTGGGGGTGGTGTGATAATAAATGCACCGTTCCCTCTATTATCATTGCTGCGCTATGAAAGCCATGCAAGTTTGAAGAGTTGTTGCTTTGGGGTTCTCTCTCAAAATGCCTATTTCAATAATGGCTGCATCCTCCAGACCTTCCTTACCCCACAATAGTAAAGCTGAGAAAGAAAAAGACCTGGAGGTGTTGGTGACATTGCCACACACCAACAGAAGGAAGAACGAATGGCTCTTCCATAGTTGGATGATGTAGGAACGTGGAATGTATCTCAGGCAAAGGTTAGGGCTTTACCCCTGTGGAACAGGGGTCTCTGTATAGGTAGAAAGAAACACTTTTCATTGTTATAGTGTGTCAGGGAGGGATCCCCAAGCCCTTCGGTGAAACAATTAAAATCCAAAATGCTTCATTGTTAATAAAGTTTTTAAAGAAGTTTTCTGTGTAGTTTAAGGCCAAAGCTAATTAAAGCATACAACAGAAATCATGCATAAGCAATGTAATTCATTCATTGCTCAACCTGCAGTAATTGATTTGTTGCAAATAGGCCCTCCAGTGAAAAATGTTCTAGAGCGCCTCATTAATGGACTTTGTTTTTTTAAAAAAACATATCATGGATGCATTGATAACAAAATAGCTTACTCTTTGCAGTTCTCCAACTTCTGAACAGCTAATTTTGTTTCAGCCTTTTATTCATAAGTTTCCCACCTAGTCAAGAGTTTATGTATGCACGTTTCGATTCATTTTCCAAACAATATTACTCTATACTACTCATCCCTTCCTCCATAAAGCTCAGGGTAACATCCACAGGAGTATTTCCAGAAGACTCTATGTAAAGATTGGAAACAGATAAATTCATTGGGGTCGGATGGGTACTTGCCCTTCAAGTTGTGAGTTGAGCTAGGGGCTTGGTCACCCAAGGGGAATGTTTTCTACTACCCCCAGTTAGAAAGTTGCTTGTGCTCCTCCCCCTGTCACATGACACAAAGTCAAGATAGAAATATTTTCCTGGCCAGAAGTGGTCCTCAGGTCAGATGGGCAAGAAAGAAAGAAAGAAAGAAAGAAAGAAAGAAAGAAAGAAAGAAAGAAATGTAATAATGGTTTATTTGACACTCCCAGGAAGGGTTGTATTATTTGGTACCTCTGTTGTATCGGTGCGTTCCTTACTGGAATAATCTGTGTGCATGACTTGCCGTTTCTTTTCAGAATCAAAGCCAAAAGATGCAGGAGTATGTGGAAAGAAAATGGCAGATTAAGCTGAAAGGCAGAGGAGATTGTGGAGGAAGTAGATGGACCCAAGCCATTCCATAAACAGGAGGAAAGAAATTGTTGGCAACTTGGCATTAAAAGTTCCTGGGATGTTTGCCCTGATATATGCACCATGTGATCATCATGCATCAGTATAACAGAGGCGTGGAAAGTATCAGGAGAACGAAGGCCTGTTTCCTGCATGCGACATGACCTGAGTCATTTGGTGGTGGTGGGGGGGACGACAATTCTGAGTTGAGTCACTGGTGCAACTTAAGACCAACTTGTGTCCTGCATCTTAAGTTCCCATCCCTGGGAACAAAAGGCTTGATCATATGGGCCTTTAGTCTGATCCGACAGGGCTCTGGTTCTCTTCCCCTCTGTTAAATCCATCACATTCAGTTCATGAACATCTGGGTTTTTACTAACAAGGAAGCAAAAATGGCTTAATTGTCTCCTCCCACAGCAAATGTTTCTTCCAAAATACAGAGCAGTCTCTCTCTCACTCTCTTTCTCTGCTCTTCAAACTTAAAAAAAGAAGAAGCAAAAACAGTCCCGGGTGGGGTGGGGGGAGCCTACTGGAGTGGCGAAAGGGGAAAATTAACCCCTCCATTGTTGTGTATGGTCATGAGAGCCAGGTCAGGCCCACATGGGCTTCCTAAACACAAAAATATTCTGAAATGCATGTTATGAATGAAGTGTGTCACACAGCATTGCGTAGTTAGATTTTGAGTCCCTCTGCAAGAGCTCCTAGTTCAAGACACCTGGCTTCTTATAGGGCTCTGCAATTTCCATATTCTATTTTCCTGTGGACACTTCTGGTTCTGCAAGATGGGAAATCATTTCACATACAGATACTACAAAAAAACCCAAATACTGCACTTGGAGACAACCATTGGGATGTAGCCCTCCAGATATTATTCAACTCCAGCTGTCAGCTGCCAACACCAAAATGGCCATCGGAAAAGCATTGTGGGAATTGGGGTGGCAATGCCTAGAGATCCACATGGTTCTTTGTTTCTTAAAGATGCATGCATTCATAATATCTTGGAAACAGAAAACTATTGAAGAAAGAAGTAGAAAGGATTGTGAATGCCGTTCACTGGAAAATCGAAATACTGACCTTAGCTCAGTTTTCAGTTTCGTACAAGACCACAGTTTTCAGAACAGCTTGTTATTTGTGTTCACTCAACCTTGATGTGTGGTTTTAGGTAGCACACTCTTCTCTAATGCTTTGCCTAGCAGTATTCATTTGAGACAATTATATTTATATATGAGATTATTGTAATCGTACAGACATGCAGGGGCAAAAAGAAGAAAGAAAAGCAGAAGCCCTCAACTTCAAGCACACCACTGCAAGCCCACACACAAGAGACACAAATGAATGATTTGCGTGTTGTTCACATTAATGGGGGGGAGGGGGGGGCCCAACCCACACAACTCAGCAACACAGGGGTGTGGTGTGCATTTTGCAGTAACAAGCAAATGAAAAAGTCTTCAAAGCTCAACGGAATGGATCAAAGCAGGCACATTCCAGCTTTATATAGACGTTTCATTGGTAGTTAATTCCTGCTGAACACTCAATTAAAAAGCAAAACAATCATGCCTTGGAGCTTTAAAAGAGATTCATGATGTTTTGTTTTCTTTTCTTTCAAAGACAATATTTCTATATTAAAAGAGCAATCCATGTGTGATTACAGAGCGCTTCCCTCTCTACCCAAAAGCTCTGATGGTTTTGGTTTTTTGTAGCAGGATGGAAGTGGGGAGCCTCCCCTCTCCCCAGTTTACGGCACTTAAAAGAAAAAGAAAAACTATAAATCTTGGAACAAAATTCGCACTCGGTGAAAACAATGAGAGGGGATTCAAAGAGGCAACCTCAGGAATTGTTCTAGCTTCTCCCATGTTCCCTCCAACAGACCTTTGTCCTCTCTCTATTTGCACGGCTCCAGCCCAACAAACAGAACTGCTTTTTTCTCTTTCCAAGGCGCCAGTTTTACTCACAAGGCATGGAAGTTACGATTGTAGGGCCACAGATTTAGAGTGGCCTCTGGATGAAAACAAACCAATCTCATTCCGAGTTTGTTAGAACTGTATACATTTGTTTGGCAATGCTAAGGGACTCCTTAAGCCTGATGCAGCTTAGGAGAAGGACCAGCAAATTCATTGGATCCAAGGTCCATATTTTATGTCTACAGAACACCGCCACAGGCCTGTTTAGGGAATGAGAAGTTTGAGGAGCTACCCACTTGAAATAGCAGTAACCCTGGAGGCCTTTTTAAGTCCGTCCGCTGAGGGTATTAAAAAACAACATGTGAGTGACCAGCTAAATCATCTTGCTTGCCTTAATGTATGCCTCAGCCAACAGTCCCTTTCCGTTTTCTCCTTTTCCAGATTATACTTTGCGTCTGCAAAAGTTGTTACTTACAATACGTTTGTTGGAAGGCCTGGGAAGTAACTACATTATATACAGATCCTTATTAGTTACTCAAAATTATTACTTTTTCCCAGTCATATTACTTTTTTCCAGTCATAAAGGCATCATGTTAAGAGTACAACTTAGTAAGGGATAACTGAGATGTATAACTTTTCTTTTAGTTATTTTATAGTTATGGGATGTGTAGTCCCACTAAATGGTGGAGACAGGGCTGGCGCGTCCATTAAGGTGAACTAGGCAGTTGCCTAGTGGGCCAAAATGGAAAGAGGGCACTGGCCAGCCTGCCCCTCCCCCCACCCCCCGCCGCTGGCCACCGCCATCCGTCCCCCGACTGCCCTTCAGCTGTCCATCACCGTCTGCCCATCGCTGTCCGCACGCCGTCCCCCATGCCCACTTAACCGGGTTTCAGCGAGTTTTTCAAGAACCAAGGTGGAGGGTTGGTAATTTTTAATCTGGTTCAAAATGTGTGTTTTTACAAGAGGCAAACATTAGTGGGGGTGCAGAAAACCCATTTCCCCCCTTTTTGTTGTTAGTTTACTTGTTATGCAGGTCGGCAAAATTCTATCTTACTGTTTCCCCCAAATGCAGTCTCTATGATATTTTGCTTGGGAGATTGCCATCCAAGTTGGGGCGAGGAGGAGGAGGAGGAGGAGGAGGAGGCTCACTTGTGGGACAAGGATGAAAAGGGCAAGTCACCTCTTCTGAGGACAACCAGTGGCAGCCAGAGACTCTCAACAAGGGTGTGGGTCAGCACCTGCAGTGGGCCTCCCTTTCCGAAGGTGCCTGGGTGAAAGCCTCACCAGCCAGGGACTCCGTTGCCAGGGGAGGGGGAGAGGTGCAGCTGGGGTGAAAGAAGAGGGAACTCCCTTCTTGGTGAAGGAGCGAAAAGGAATCATTAGGCTGGCGAACAAGCTAGCAAGTGACTGACAGGCAGCCTGGAGCAGCAAAAGCCAGGCATTGGAGGGCTTTCCCTCGAGGACCATCAACAAGGAAGCCCCTCGTTGGTGGCTGCCTCAGGTCAGGCTGAGGAGGGCTCAGTGGCGGTGGCACCAGGTTGAGAAGTGGTGTGGAAGCAAAGGGCAGGTCAACTGGCACCGGCTTCTGCCAGCGCTGGTATATCTTTATTCTCTCTCTCTCTCTCTCTCTCTCTCACACACACACACACACACACACTCACACACACACACACACACACACACACACACACATTCTCACCAGCCTGTCTGCCTTATTTTATTGATGGCAGCAGCCTTGTTCCCCTACCTCATGTTGACATTGTGGCCCCCGATCTTTATTTTGTGGCTGCCCCACGGCAGCTTGAGCTCCCGTAGCACCAGAGCTTCTAAGCTCCATGCCACCAAGTCCCCCTTGGAGCTTCTAGATGTGGGTTAATGGCGTGGGGACATATAAAATGTGCCCATGGGAACATGGGAACTGCATTTTCAGTCATGTGATGACTTTAGAAAGAAACAAGGATTCTATTATTAACCGCCTTTTTCACTCGTGTGATAGGGCCCTGAAGAACTGAGAGATCCTTTTCTAAATTTGTAATGGTAGTGGTAATTAACTACCTGGGGAAGAAGGCTGGGGTGTTCTCCCTGGACACAACTAACTTGTAAATGTAACACTGCAAACTCTGATAGGGAATTATTCACTGCATATGGACTTGGGAGAAAAACAATATTCACAGCAAGGAATCATTCGGAATTCGTGAGCAGGCATCAGTGCTGATATCTATTTCTGTAACCATGCATGCAGCTTTGGGTTCCAGCCTTTGGAGGCTAATTACATGGAAAGATTTTCATACGAACATTCAACAAATCGACATGACAGACGGCCTCTTGTTCACATCTGCAGTATCAAAGAACCGTCTGTGTTCGAAGAGAGAAGTTACAAAACATTTCATGCCATTAAATAGCTCAGTACCCTCCGGTCCTTCCTTTAGCCTTGTGGCCTATTGCGTTCTCTTTCTGCCCAAACACTGGGGCTTCCGATTCCCAAAATAGCACAACAAGAAATGTTACCCAGTTCTCAGTTCAGAAACAACAGCTTGCTATTGAGCTGAATGTGTGGGATTTTTCACCCAGTGTATGTGTGTGTGTGTGTGTGCGTGTGTCTTGCTGATGGGAATACAAGAGAGACAGATACTCTGTAAGCAAATGGGTGAGAGAGGCGTCTTGCGGGAATTCTCAGTGAAGCGAGGGCATTTAGAAGTGTGGAAAAAGACTGGCCCCCTGTGAGTCATCTACAACTACTCTTGTGCTTGCTGTACTTGTACGCCAAGAAATTTGCGATTAGGTTATCAGCAGAAACTCTCCATCACATCTGAGGAAAGTGGAAAGGGAATAGAAGAGCAAATGAGGAACATGCTATTGAGCTGAAATTTATCACAGGATGTTTTTATGAGAACATTTCTGAGATGCTTCTGCTTAGCACTCCCTCACCCCAAGTAAGGGAGGTCAGAGCCTGTCCAGACAGGAAGCGGTGTGGTTTACACTTAAAAGGGAGGGGGGAAATAAACCATATCACCCCAATCCTAACTAGCCTGCATTGGTTATCGGTCTCGTTTTGTGCCAAATTTAAGGTCCTGATTTTAAATAAAGCTCCGAATCATCTGGGACCTCATTACATGGCTCAATGTCTTTTGCCAAGTTTGACAGACCATCTGACCAGGTCCTCAGAGACCACAAGCTTATGAATATTAAAATCTCAAGAGGATTGGAAAACAACAACCAGAAGCTGGGCCTTCTCTGTTGTGGCCCCTTACTTATGGAATATGTTGTCACAGGAACCTTCAGCCAGGCTACCTGGGATTGAAACCCTGGTCGAGAGCACAGTTTTGGCTCCAGTACAGTAGTTTAACCACTGCACCATGGCAACAACTAAAACCAGAGCTTTTCAAGGAAGCCTTAGAGCAGCATCTTCTCAATTGATTAAATGTCTGGAGGAGAACACTTTGTTGTTGTTGTTGTTGTTGTTGTTGTTGTTGTTGTTGTTGTTGTT
>JAHTLZ010003542.1:39534416-39555153 GCA_023846285.1 Phrynocephalus versicolor
TGTTGTTGTTGTTGTTGTTGTTGTTGTTGTTGTTGTTGTTGTTGTTGATCTATTCTTTGTATCTCAGAATATGTTATAAGGATTTCTATGATTTTGGCTTTACTCTTTGTGTACTGCCCAGCCATTTGCTAGATGAGCAGTATAAAAGTTGAATACACGCATGCATGCATGAATATTTTATTTTGTTGTTGCTGTTAAATAAAGTAAGTGGCATATCAAAAGAGCAATGTATCCATCTAGTTAGACTTGCTATGTGTCAGTTAGGGAACTATTTAAAAAATCACAGCCAGCTATAATGCACAGGGCTTTCACTTCTGATAATGCCACCCAGAGCTCCATTTGGGTGCAAACTAACCTTCTGCACAGGTAAAAAATGATATAATTCAGATTGTGCTGAACTGTCCTAGTGCTGTGGCAGAACAGTCTACAGCAGCTCTTAAAGGGGCAGAATGGATTGATCTAGAGATGGGTATCTTACAAAAAATGACACACTGTTTTGTCATTTTGTAAGGTTATGAAACCTTACGAAACAAAACGAAACAGCAAGCAGCGTGTCATCAAGAAGTGAAACGAAACACCATTTTTTTTTGTTTTGGAAATGAAACTATTCATCCTAGCCTCTTTATCCAGCTGTCTTGACAACAGGAGGTTTATTTTTAAACTGATTTGTTTTTCTTTCTTCCCGCACCTCAGCCTGGCACAGCTAGCTAGGGGCTGAGCTCTTCCCTTCACTGGCTGCATCTGCAAGTTGATTTAAACCATAGCTGTCAAGTGTTCCCCATGGTTGCCCAGGGCTGGGAGCTGCAGGGAGGCAGGGCGCTGGCAGCCAGGCCCTTCAGCTAGGGGGTCGAGTCTCATTTGCATACACGGCTCGCAGAATCCCTTGCAGTGGCTTCAAAATGCTCACTTTGACCTAGGTGTCTCAGCTTTCTAGGGGATATATATATACCAATCCAGATAGCTGGTGGCGTATGGTTGCACAGGGAGAAGTGCTCTGTGGTGGGCCACCTGGAGGCCGGCTGCACAGCCGCCCAGCAGCATCCAGAGCTCAGCTGCCTGCTGCCGGAAATGCGGGACATTTCAGGAAAAAATATTTTTTCAGGAAGACAGCGGAAAAGAGTGATTGAACTGTGAATGTCCCGCCAAAAATGTGACACTTGACAGGTCTGTTTAAACTGAAATGTTTATTTTCCTTTCCTGATTAAGTTGGACTGTGGAGGGTTTTTAAAAATATTTTCCTTCCTTCCTTCGCAGTGCCACTGATCAGCTGTTGAGCGTATCTCTCTGATCTCTTGGTGCAGCAGCTAGCCATTAGGTTTCTAGCTGGTTTCAGAAGGTTTCTTTGCTTGAAAGCAAATTGATTGGAAGCAGGGCTGGCGCATCCATTAAGGCAAAATGGAGAGGGGGCGCCACCCCCCACCGCCACTGCTGGCTAGCCTGCTGCCCCCTGCCGCTGCCGCCGCTGCCGCCCCCCCCCCACCACCCTGCCCCCTCCCACCCGTGCCTCCCCCTGCTGCCACCGCCACCTGCCTGCCAGCCCATCGCCCGCCCGCTGGCCTGCACCTCCCTCTGCCGCCGCTGCTCGCCCGCGCCTCCCCCTGCCATCGCCGCCTCTGCCCGCCCGCCTGTGGCCCCCCTGCCGCCGCCTCTGCCGCCCCGCCGCCCCGCCCGCCACCTAGGGTGCAAAAAATCCTAGCGCCGGCCCTGATTGGAAAGTTTGAGGGTCTTTGATTTAGGGCAATGGGCTCCCTGTTAAATAAAAATCAAGATCGCTCCCTATTATTTATAGCCTTACAAAGTGTTTTGTTTCATTTCGTTTTATGACTAAAATTCTTTTAAAAAACGAAATGAAATGAAGACTGAAACGAAACGAAACAAAATGCTATATTTACATTTCATGCCCATCTCTGGATTGATCCAAGTAGAAATGTATGGATGCCATCAGTTGGCTCAAGCTAATAGTGATCCATACACCAATCTATATGGCAGTCCACTTGATATTCACTATAATTTGGGGATGACACTTCCTCTCTGTACACCATGCCTAGGAGTAGTTCTTGTGGAGAACAAAGTGTGGAGTAGGCAAAAGAAATGCATCTGAAAGACAATGAGGGTATATGCTTAAATTCCTGCTCAAACCTCCAGAAGGTGACCAGCTGGAGTCACTTCACAGAAGATGAAGTGATGGAGAGCAAAAGAGGACTGTTCAATAAAGACTCTTTCCATGCCCTTTTCTTTGAAGTGGAAAAAGGCAGCAGTAGGTGATATGACGAGTGTGTGTGTGTGTGTGTGTGTGTGTGTGTGTGTGTGAGAGAGAGAGAGAGAGAGAGAGAGAGAGAGAATTGTGGGCTTGGGCATTTTGTCCTCATGGCGCATGGCAGAGCCATTTTTCCCCAGTGCTTTCATGCCAGGCCAGTACCTTGTGCTTTGACCAAAAGCCTTGTGTGTGGCTTGTGGACTGACTGGCCACCTTTAATTTAAAAAATTGAGAAAGACCGTACATTCGACATTATTGCAGTTGGAGCACACATCAAGCTTACTCTCCATTTTGAAACCTTAGTTTAATTTTTGCTCCTATGACCTCAACATCTGGCCAGGATCATTTTTGAACTTTTTGGTTTCTCTGGCTATCCCACACTCTGCCATGTTTAGCTTGATGCAGAACCTCAATTCCAGTCCTTTTTGTTTCTTCGTTTTTGCTAGCTGTCAATAGGCCCTCAAAAGCCCAACACTAATTTCACTTTATATTTTGAGAGCAAGCTGGCTGGCATTATGGTATTAGGTGGCGAGAGCTGAATTTCCTTTCTTTCATCCACTCTGTCATATAACTTGACAAAATGTCAAACAATGTAATCCTAGCAATTCCCCCCACCAAAAAGCTCATAATCACCATGTATGACTAGTTTGACCTTTATTGTTTGTTTTATTTTGATTGGCTAATTGGTTGTGTCTTTTCTCACTGCCCTGCTATCTCTGGGGATAAAGGGCAGCTCAGAAATATTTCAGGAAACTATATTGTATTAATTAAGGAGGCCTGCATTTGCACTTGTGAGGTATGGCTTAATACCTTGCTCCCAGATCTTTATTATACTAGTCAGAATGCAATATCTGACTGCAATACTTTGATTAGTTTTTCAAATTATTGTGTCACCCCCTGTATTGTGCTGCCTTTTGAAAGTGTTTGGAATTTTTGGTGGCTCCAAGATGCTGTAGCAAATTTATTACCTGAAACTGGTTACAGGGATCACATATCCCCAGTTGCTCCACTGGCTGCCATTTTGTTTCCAGACTCAGTTCAAACCACTGGTTTTGACCCATGAAATCCCAAAGGACCTGGACCTAAGCTATCTGAAAGACCATATGAATCTTTATGAGGCTACTTGGGTTTTAAATGGTCCTCTTTCAGGTTTTTATCCTTTGGCCCACTGAGAGAAGAGGAGAGACTGGAGTTTTCATTTTGCCACTAACATTACATGACAGGTCTCCAAGGTGTATTTCAAAAAATGATAGTTTTTTAAGTTGAAGAATGAAACTTGACCAACAGTGGACCTTTATAGCAAAAGACCAAATGTAACAGCAAGCAGTGACCCCATGTTGTAATAATTCAAAGTGTTGCTATTCTATGTCTTCAGAACAAGCAAAATAAATTCTATACAGTAGTACCTTGTATAAAGGAATCAATTCGTTAAAAATGAAATTATGTTAAGCAAATTTTCCTTTATACAAATTTCCCATAGGAATGCATTGAAAACAGAGTAATCCCTAATCGTGACCATTTTTATGTTGTACGGATTCGCCCCATAGACAATTCTGTTAAGCAAATTTCCCCTATCTCCAGAATTTTTAATGTTTTACAGATTTTATGTTATACAAACCGTTTTTATAAAAGGGTCTACTGTACATCCAAACTGACCACCAGAGTTCATTTTGGGAGACTACAGCAAACAAGGGGGTAGTTTCACAATCAGCAGCTCTTGTGCTTTTAGCAATAATTATTCTCATCTTTTCATATTTAGCCATGCAACCAGGAAGACTAAAAACTTGACCATGAAGATAAACACGGGTTTACTAAAAACAAAAACAAAACCCGATGAAGGCACCGAATGTGTGCAACAATTAATATTCATGTTTGCAAAGCTCAGGTATTTGATATGCAGAGATCAGGAAGGGTCAGAAATTCCTGGAAGCATGCAGTGTGACTCATGCAGAGAGGCAGCAGTCTTGCATTTCAAATCCAGATATGCAGATCGTTCCATTGCAGGGAAAAAGACTATGACCGGAACTGAATGCTGAAATGGTGTATTCATGCTTCCCTACATGGCCTCTACTGAGCTCGATGTAAAAAGTCAGCCGGTATTCTGTCTAGCACTGCTGGGGCTCCCAGGTTGATGTATCTAATACTAATTAGGCATTTATTCTCAATCAAGGAACACTCTAAGAATGTGCGCTCACTCCTAATGGGTTGCACCGTTAAATTAATTAATACCATTTAATCTTTGTACTTTGGAGAAGATGAGGTGTGGCACCTTCCTTCTTCTGCCGTCTTGCTTCGTTTTATTTTGCACTCTTATGAGCAGTGTCAGAGCAACTGTTTGGGTTGCCCGGAAGTCTGGTAATTAGTGAAGACTTGTGGCGTTCATGTGTGTGCTTTCAAGGAAATAGAAGAATATCCATGGTGGCGTGTTGGCCATGGGAGAGGGAGATGCAGCCATAAGAATGCCATGAAATTAATGGCTAGCATATTTAGTGCTAATTAAAAAAGAAAAGAAAAAGAGAGGTAGCTTCACCCAGCCTACAGGTTTCCCCTCTGTAGAGCCATCATTTTGTCAACGGTGCCAGTTGAGGGATATCGTGGCCATTACTAACTGTGGAAGTGCTTATGCTAATAAACAATAGTCAAGAATCATATTTCTAGCTATAACTGCCAATATTTTCCCCCATGGCAGGGTACTAGTTGCTAAATCATTTATCCGAAGAGGCGAAGCTAAGCCCTCCCAGTTGATTCATGACGACTACCAGAGTAACTGCTTTGTTATTAGCTACACTGAAGACTGTGAGGGAGGCTGACAATGCTTGGGAAAGCTCTTTTTTGGTACTATGACTTCCAGAATCTCCTTGGGGTTCTAGGAACTGTAGTCCATAAAAGTGACTTTTCCAAGCCATGAGCAAGCCATAGTTGTGGGATTAATTAACCACACATGGACACATTGGTGAGTCCAAGCATGCTGAGTCCTGTGCAGCAGCTCCTCCTACTAGCCTGGGCTCAAGGCTTTTTATTAGTTACAATAACCAATCATCACAAGGGGTGGAGACAGGCCTGGGTGCCAGGGGTCCGGTAAGCTGGTGAATTCCTGGGAAGCCTTATCTAAGGACCATGGGCAGCTTGTTTTTCCTGCAACTCATTCTCACAGGCTTTCTGTCTGATTGGGGGAGGGGGTGCAGATAGTTCATTATGCTTCTTCTTGGTGGTATAAGCACTAGAGATGGGCACGACTTAGCGGAATTTCCGTTTCCGTTTCCGTTTTTCGTTTCCGTTACGTAACGAAACAAAAAACGAAAAACGGCTCAAAACTGGAACGAAAACGGAAACGAAACGACTAATTTCGAGCCAATTTTCATTTTTCATTACTGGAAAAGCACTTAATGGAGCTAAATGGGAAGAAACGAAAAAATTTTTGTTTTCGTTTTCGTTTGTCATTTTGTTACGCAACGAAACGAAAACAAAAAAATTTTCGGAAACGAGCCGAAACGGACCCCTAGACGAAAACGAAAACGAAAACGAACAATTTTTCTTAGTCGTGCCCATCTCTAATAAACACTGATGAACTACAGTTCTTTACAAATCTTAAAGCAGAACAATCCATGCAGTGTGTGTTTTCCAGAACACTTCATACAACTAAACTATGATGATCTCCTCAGTTGCTTTCCACCAGTACGAGGAAGAAAAAAATGTGCCTTTGAGCTCCAGAATATCTGAGCTTAGAAACTGACTCAACTGTATTTATTTCTCCACCCTATTTTCTTCAGTAGAATTTTCCTATTTCACTCACATGGGCCTTATAAAACAAAACCGCTTTTTATCAGACTTGATAGGAAATTAGAAGCAAAGCACACTCCCTGGAAAGTAAGCTCTATGTTCTAGTTGGCTGGGCAGAGAAAAGCTAGGGTTTGTGGCAACTGCAGTCCACCTTGTTTTATTTATTATTTATTTTATTTTATTTATTATATTTTAAATATTCTTCTGGAAGGCAACTGATGTTTTACCACTGAAGCGGACGGTACTAGGTTAGGAAGACAAATGATCTGATCCAGAGTTTGGAAATGTTCTATTTTTTTTTTTTTTTTTGACAATGTAACATTTCACACTTCTGGTATAAGACAGATTCTCAGGGCTGGAGTAATCACAGCACTATGATGCAATCAAATAAATAGATCCTTCCTATTTACACACACATCATGCATGCAAAGGCAAGAGGGGCTGCCTCAGACTAGATTTCCTGCATGGGAACAGCATCTCTATCTGTACAAGCCACACTTTGGTCCCTTATAAATTGCTCTTAGCTGTGTCACCTTTTATCACTGCCTTGGTTCTGGGCTTCAGTCACTAGCAATTAGACATGGGCACGACTCGGCGAAATTTTTGTTTCCGTTTCCGTTTTTTGTTTCCGTTACGTAACCTGGAAGCAAATGGTGAGCCGCTGTATGAGACAGAATGCTGAACTGGATGGTCTGTATCCTGTTCCAGCAATGCTGCTATTATGTTCTTATGTTCTTAAATCTAACAGCCCACCTCTCTGGAGGCTGAAAAATATGTGCAGTGTGCATAGGAATTTGTTCTCCCCCCCCCCCCAAAATTGTAGTCTGGCCCCCAACAGTGTCTGAGGGACAGTGAACCGGCCCCTGTTTTAAAAGTTTGAGGACCCCTGATCAGAATCTTTTTGCATCCATGTACTACCTATTGTCACAAAAGCATGGCAAATCTTTTAAAAGGGAGGATGGGAAGTGGCAAGCCTTCAGAGATGGGACACAAGTTCTTCTTGGACTGTTACTCCCAGAATTCTTGTCCCAGCTTTAATTAAGCTGATGCGATTATCCTGGGAGTTGTAGCTGTGAAAAGAAGCAGTTGTGCTCTGTGTTTTTTAGAATGAAAAACCTCTGTGTAAGAGAAGGACAAGGCAAAGAGGAAAGCTGCCTTATGATACCTTAGATTTCCCCTTTCCTATTTTTATATGGCATGCAATGGTGTCATAAAAGTAAGACTTGAGGAACAACGGGCTACCGAGTACAAATGAACAGAAGGCCCTTTAAGTACAGCAGGGCTGGCTATTGACAATGTGGTTGATGTACATCACCATATAAAAAGGATTCCACCTGCCCCTCCTTCTAGACTGCTTGTATTCCAAGCAGAAAAAGCACCTCACCCTGTACTAGCAGGGTGAGTTGTGCCTCCCTCATTCATGTCCCCTATTATCCAGATTACACTGCCCTCAGTTCAAGCTCAGATTTTCAGGGATACAGTTCCCAGATTCTGCTCCACTAGCAGGATGGAGTCCCAAAATGCACAGCCAGGTTTTTCCTTTCCAAAATTCATCCGCATTACTGCTGCAAAATCGGAAGGTGTTCGGCACTTCTTGGGGAGTTATCTATCACTAGGAAGTGCCTGTGCTGGATCACATCAAAGCATCAATCTATTCTTGCTCTCTGTTTCCAAGAGTGATGAAGCAGATACCCCTGGGAAGCTAACAAACAGAATGAGATGGAAATTGCCAGAGACAATTTAACAGGCCAAATTACTGCTCGACATGCAGCTGTTCCGAGTGGCTGTAAACTATTTGACCAAATCCTGCACCTCTTAATAGCAACTTATGCTGCAGCAATGCCAGGAAAAGTTTCTCTGTTTTGAGTACAGCTCCCAGAATCCAACTTGATATATCAAAAAAGCAACTCTGCCAAGCGCTGCTCTGCAGACATCGCAAGACAAGAAACATAATTTAAATATGGTGATAGAACTTCGCTTGATAGACTTGATATGAGCACAAGGCTGGTTATCCCTCCATGTAAACTTGGCATCCCTTCAACATTTCTCAGGTCAAAATGAAGACATGCTTGAACCACCCCTATTATGCCAAAGATGACAGTTTAAGGCCACACACTAAGGGGAGAGAGGTGGGTGGGAATGTTGTTTGGTCTGCCTTTTTAATGAAACAATCTAATCCACATTTCCCAGAACAAAAGACAGATGGGAACACAGCGATCCAGTTTATGCATTACTGTGCTCTGGATTTTGCAGAGCAGTTCTCAGCTCAGGACATGTAGGCAAAAAAAGTTGATATCAAATGTAGAAAAAAAACACACATATATTAAAGAGCTAAGAATATAAAAAAACATGTATTCAAGAAAATTGCAACTGAAAGACATGCAAATATATATATGCCTGTTTTTATAAATCACATATTCTGGAAATTGGATAGAACATATTTATAGCCACATAAATTAACATGGATTGGATACTGACTGATGCCTTCCTACTTGCCATGCATGCTTTGTTTATACACTGCTCAAGGCTCTGTTCCATCTAATATATATATTCACCAAGATTCCAAGACACTGTTTTGTTCTTTTGGCTAAACATATGCTAGAAAGCTATACACTGTCCTACAGCTATTTTATTACAAATTCAACATGACTCTCATCTCAGACTGGGCATTCTATGGTCACTTTTGAAAGGGTGGTGGTGGTCCTACACGTCTTTGAACTCACAAAGCGGGGAATGTTAGGAGCTGTAGTAAAAAAACAGTAGCCTTCCCAAACTTCGCTATAATGTCACCGGGTAGATGGATTGCCAGATGTGTATTCAGGGAAAAGAACAGTGCTTGTGTGCCTCTAGTATGAATTGAGATTTCAGCAGGTATAGTTGAGAAAGTCCAGTGGGATTTGGCAGGCCGAATTGAACTACCCACTTAATTTCTTGCAACACCCTAGAGTGCCGCTAGGCAAATGTCCTTATAATTCCTTGGAGTGACAGTTAGCAAAGCTTTAAAGGGGAACTGCCAAGTCAAGCCAAATCTGCTGAAATTCCTTTCTTGTTTTTCCTCAAAACAATTAAAGGTCTGGGAGCCCAGGACTCTGAGGAGATATTCCATGTGTTGTTGTGCTAATCCTAGCAGATAAAGAGAATCCAAACATGGAGCCACCTGCTTTGATCCACACATCAACAAAACTGCTCTAGCAATCACCTGAAACAAGTGTCTTGTATGTCAGTAATAATCTCTATGTGCTGTTGATTGCAACTTGCAACAAACCTCAGGGTTTTCTAGGCATGAAGTATTCAGAAGTGGCTTACCAGTCCCTCCTTTTGGGCACGCCTGAAGTCATTCAGCTTGCAAAAGGCTACATAGGTGACACAACATGGAACCCCCATCAGCTACACCAACTCCAGGTGATCCCAGATGGCCTGTCTTCTGGTAGGCACAGTGGGGACTGTACCACCTATAGTACAGTCTTATTTGTGGACTGAAGACCAAGCTGCTCCCAAATACTTTCCAACACAACAGAGATAGCTCATAACAATCTATTAGGTCTGGACTCCACTGAGGGAATTCAGGCACCAAATTTATTTATTTATTATTTACAAAAAAATAGTTGCCCCACTACCAAGTGGCACTCCTAGCTTCCTCCAAGAGCCTGAGTCCAAAAAATGGCAATTGCAGACATTTTGCTGGTCGGGAGTAAACAAGACTTGCCTGCTGAGCAATTCCATTTAGGGGCTAGTGAAAGGCTTTAGGAAACCCAAAAAGGCATTTTCAGTCTCCAGGAGGGGGGGGGAACTGATGAAAATTAGGCTTGAACCCCATACTTGTTTCCAGGGGCCTCTTGTGGCCACAAAGTTATCCTTGAGGGCCAAAGTGGCTCAGGGACCGCAGATTGCCCACTTGGTTCTACTGCATCATTTGAGTTGAGTTGTCATATTCCTGGGTTTTTAAGTTAGCGATATAAAATAGAATGTCACTGCTGAAAAAGTACCATTTTACTACTACTACTACTACTACTACTACTACTACTACTACTACTACTACTACTACTACTACTACTACTACTACTACTACTACTACTACAGGACATTTATGGAGGATGCAGAAACAGTTGCAAGCCCGGCTGATAGCAGAGCTCTCCTATGTCCCAAATTGTAATGGTTTTGTGGACACAGCATGCTCGGCTTTTAAAGATTTTGTTTTCCCAGAGCATACTAGCTCTGCCATTCTAAGAGGATGATCATGATACAGGTAATTTCTTCCACCATGAGGTTTGCAATTCCTTGTGAGTCACTCCAAACAAATGAAGCCTTCAGCTGTGGCAATATATCTTCCCATTAGACCTCCAGGCTGAACAGCTGGATAGTCAAGTCTGCCTGATTATCCCTTCCCCTCCCCCCCCCATTTCACCTAATGATCATTCATGGGATTTGAGATGAGTCAGCCAGGGCCTTTGATCATACCTCAAGTCTGCAAACAATCTTGCTGGCTATGATGGGATACCTACGGCCTATGGAAAGTACTCCAATTGCCCGTGGAAGTCTTATTCCTCATTCAGCTGTAATTATGTCTGCAGCTGTTGCCAGGGGCAACAGGGACAGGTGTTGAGGTTTGGAAGACTTTTAGGTGTGTGATAATCGAGGAATGTTACTCAGTGTTCAATGTGGTCTGGCTGTTTTGATGTCAACTAAATGTATCTCCCCTTGCTTTAATTGGCGAACTGCATACCTCAGCAGCAGAGCAAAAGATGCACTAGAGGATGTGCATCCAATAGAAATGGAATGTTAGGGGGAAACCAAGGCCTGTTCCCTCATGAAAGCTTCAGCCGCCTCAAAAGGCACTGGCTCCCAGCCCCATTTGAAAGGACACATTTACTTAGCTTTAGCGTTCAAAAACACCAACACAAACCTTGATATCAAACCTCTCCCCTCCCACTCCATTACTTTGTAAGCTAGCTGTCTGCAGTTTATGGCCTGGGCACCTCACTGTATCACTTAGTCAGGGTTAGTCCTTCCCTCTCCTGCTCAGGGAGTGGCCTAACCACAAGGTACGCTTGAGCCTCTTGTTGCAGGTAGTTCATGGTTAAAAATAAACCCCCTGCCAACTGTCAGAGATCAGGGCACTAAGCCGTGAACAGCTGTGCAAGACAGGGGGTCCAAGTAAGAACAATTTCCCACCTATGAGATCTTCCATGCTTCCTGCAACATCAAGCATACTGCTGATACTTGACAGATGCAAAATGGACAACATGAGTGGTGGGGATGAGGAGATATGATATATTACTACTTGCTTGCAGGATGTAGCACCTATTTCACAATCCTTGCTAAGCAGCATGGCAACAGCCAGAACTTAAGTATTTCCACCCTCCTTCCTGGAGACTTCTTTCACTGGCCAGTGGCCACACATCAGCCATCCTGCCAGTGCAGCATGTGACTCCATAAAGGGAAGCCAGCAAAGGTGCTGCACTGGTGTCTTCCCATACTGGATTTCCTACAATATAACTAAAAAAATAGGACTTTGGATGCAGGGAATCTCTGAGCTCCCAGCAGGGCTTATTTAACATCAGGCTTCCACAACATTTGACAATTAGTGGAATTAAGCAGCTTTGGTGAGTCTGGGAATCTCTTCCTCACCACCACCACCACTTTAATCCACTGCCTACATTAAATTGGAAGTGGCTAAAAGTTCAATTTCTGTTTTGGTAATAGGGCATTTCAGGAAGTTAAAAGGTGCAGGGGATGCAAGCAACCTATTTAAAAAGTGAATGGCTGCTCCTGGGGTCTTCCAGGAGTGGCAATGTGCACGTCTTTCACAGGGAAAAGAGACCGAGGGCTGCAGAAACAGCCTGGAGTGGGCCACAGGTGGCCTCGTTGCTGGGCTCTGCAGCCCCTTGCTCAGGCGAAGGGAAAGGCAAGATCTGACTAGAGCACTGTGGACTAAAAGCAAAAGGGATGGATAGAGTTTTCAACACTGCTGCTTCTCTGACAAGTGGCTTTTGTAAGAGCATTGTGCCTTCAGTTCCAAAATTAGCCCTGTGGCATGACATGATCAGGGTGCTGCGGGAGAGGGGGAGTGAATGAGAAAATGGAATGTGGATTAAACAGAAATAGCGCTAAAGGAATATGACAAGGCTTGTAGATGACAGCCTTGGTAGGCCATAGAAATACTAGTTCAGTATAAAGTGCTGTGGTAATGGAACAAGTCCTTCCCAGGAACACCCAGAGCCTCAGCAAAGCTACTGCCTGCTCAACATTGAGTGGATCCTCTCCCTCCCATGGCTCTCTGCATTCATACTAAAGCATTTGGGACTCACCTAATGCCTCAATTCCCTGCCCATGGGCGGGCACAGCTCACCTAAAGGGTAGCACCTGCGCCCCACTCCCTACAAGCCTTGTGAGACTCCGTTTACAGGTCTCACCTTCCTGCTGGGGGCTGGACACACCAGTGCCGGAATGCCCTTTCCCACTAAGTAGCTGAGCTACTCCCCCACCTCCCCGTCTTTTGCTATGAAGGAGCCTGGAGAATGTTTTTGTTCCTTTTATCACACAGTGGTCCCCCACCATTTTGCGGTTCACATTCCGAGGTCCCGCTATATTGCGGGACCGCAGTACCCCAAAAGGGCTTGAGGGAAAGGAGAGCCATTGCGCGCAGCTCACCTGCCCTCCCCTTGGGGGTGTGGGCAGCAGCAGGTGATGTTTAAAGGGCTCTCAGCCGTGGAGAAAAAGCTCTTGTCTCCGCAGCCGGGAGCCCTTTCCAAAGATCGCTCACTGCCCTCCCGCCCTCCCCTGGGGGGAAGCGGGCATGCAGGAAGCGATGTTTAAAGGGCTCTCGGCATGGAGACAAGCGCTTGCCTCCGTAGCCAGAGCCCTTTCCAAAGATCGCTCGCCGCCTGCCAGCCCTCCCCTGGGGGTTGCAGGTGTGCGGCATGTGATGTCGGCTCTGGACAGTGCACGGTGGCGGCGGTGACAAATCAGATCCCCCAACGCTGCTGCTGGGCGCTGCTCTGAGGCAGCTCTGCGCAGCGCCCAGTGGCGGCGGCGGGAAATCGCTCCAAAGTGGCTCTGTGCAGCGTGCGGCAGCGGCCCCTCGCCCCCCAGGCCCCACCCAACCCGCATCCACATATCGCGGATTTTCAGCCGTCGTGGGTCGGGTGGGTCCCTAACCCCCACGATAGGCGGGGGGTTACTGTATCTTGCTAATTCTCAGATCAGTCTCCGATTTTGCCTTCCTAACATCATCTTTGCAATTATTTGATACCCATCAGTACTTTTTCTTTATGGCTTTACCTTCCTTCTACTTCCTATATCTTCATCCTTTTTTATGTCCTCTCTGAGGTTTTTGTGAGGCGGTATTGATCTTTTTTGCTGTCTTCTACCTTTTTGATGAAATTGTTTACAGTAGTGCCTCTAGAATCCCATTTTTAATATACTTTCAACCATCTTGCCTCTTTTTCTTGATGGAAGGTTTATCCTGGCTTGATTTAAACTGGATTTCCTAAAATCCAGTGTACACATTGGTGCACTGCACTTCTGCTTCCTTTGAAATAAAGAACTCCAGTATAACATGGTCACTTTCCCCTTGAATTCCCGTCACTGCAACTTCTTCCATCAAGTCATCTCTAATGGCTGGAATGAAGTAAAGGATAGCTAATCCTCTAGTTTTATCCTCTGTGTTTTGTAGGAGAAAATTATCAATCACAAAACCTGGAAGTTCTTGGAAGAGCCATACATGACAGAAATTGCCTCCGAACAAATATCAGGATAAATGAAATACCCAGTTACTACTACATCATGTCTCTTAGAAGTTCTTGTAATTTGTTTTTCAAAGGTTTCACCCTCATCTTCTCTTTGATTGATTAGTTGAGAGTAGACTCCAATTAACACATTCCTTTTATTTTTCACCCCAATTATATTAATCCAGATGCTCTTGATGGGACAACTAAGCTCATCTTTCCGCCTTTCCATGCAGGAATATGTATTTTTGACATATAGTGTGACTCCACCACTCTTTCTATTCTTTCTGTTCTTGTTAAACAATTTATATATTTCAGTTGCTGTATTAAGTAATGGGAGTGATCTCGCCAAGTTTCAGTTATTCTTATCAAGTCATGTTTTAGCTCCTGAAATAAGATTTCCAGTATTTCTTGTTTTTCACACACACTTTGCATTCGTATATAGGCACCAGAGATTGAGCGGTTTGCAGTCTGATTTCCTTCATCCTTTTTTTATGAAGATTATTATTGCATGCTATTAAAGCTGCTTGTTCTATTCTTCTTATTCTGCATAAGACTTCATCTACCTTTTCCTCTGAATTCACATTTCCCTCCTAATTTATTTTAAATTCCTACTGATGATCTTCTTCGTGCTCTGGCCAAACACATTCTTCCCATTTCTTGTGTGGTGCAACCCATCACTTGCCAGCAGTCCATCTTCCAGGAAACAAAGCCCATCATGTCAACATTTAAATCCATCATGCTGACACCCTCTTCAGAGACAGTTATTCACCCCAAATATTTTTCTTTCCCTTTGTTCTTCTCTTCTGAGCATTGGTAGGATGGATGAGAAGGCTACCTGGGTCCCCAAATCCTTGAGTTTCCTTCCCAGGACTTCAAAATCCGATGTGAATTTTTTCATAGTTCCTCTTCTTGGCTGTGTCATTGGTTCTGATATGGATGAGAAGAATGGGATGTACATATGCAATGGCAATATTTCCATCATATCTCTGATCCATCATCCAGGGAGATAGCACATCTAGCAGATCCATGGATTTTCCTAGAGTATTTGGGTTTTCAATCCTATGCAGTAGTTTTCTTCTTTTTGTAGGGTATAGGTTGAATAAGTTTCACCTTCTCTCATGTCCTCCCACAGGTCGTCCTCTCTGTATTCTTCTGCATGCTGTCTGCAGAATGCCTGTTCAACAATGTACATGTGATTTTGCCATTCTACTGGTCAAGCTTGTCTCCTCCTTTGGCTGCTAAATGTGACTTCGAAAACCTGCTAATGTCATTATCAAAAAGAAGCAAGGGGGCAACTAGGTGGGTTTTTGTTTTGCTGTTTGTGCTATGTTTCCCATTGTTTCTTTCAATATTTATTCCATCAGCTGTATAACTTTAGCAAAGATCTTTAGCAATAACTGTGGGTTTTTTTAAAAAAGAAAATCAAAGTATTCTGCTTATATACCACCCCATACCATTTAAAACACTCTCTGGGAGGTTTACAGTTTGATTATGCAGGCTACACATTACCTATATCCAATTCCCATTTTGTTCAACCAGTAAAGCTTGTGGGGTTTTTTGCATCTTCAATTTTAGAAAGTGATGTGAAAGCTGCTTTCAAAGCACTTGGAAAAATAAATAAATCACCAGGAATAGATGGGATATCACAGAGCTATTTCAAGCTACAGAAATTGAATATCAGAATCCTAACAAGAATTTGCTACAATATAGGAAAAAATGCAATATTCCAGATTGGACACATCCAGTATAAATTTCAATCAAAGAAAGTAGATGCAAAAGGCAGAAGTAATTATCAAACTATCAAATTAATTTTCCATGTAAGCAAACGGATGCTTAAAATTTTACTCAAAGACCTTTACAGTATGAGAAGCAATAAATTCCCAGTGTTCAAGTTGGATTCAGAAAAGGAAGTGATTTTATTGCAAATATAAATACACTAGAGTATACCAGTGAATTTTAGAAGGAAGATGATTTATGCTGTATAGATTACAGAAAAGCCCTTGACAAAGTGGATTATCAAAGACTATGAATTGATATGTGGTAACATTTTATTATAATAATGCATAACCTACACTCTAGACAAGAGGGTGACATTGGAAAATATGGAGAAACAGAATGATGCCACCAAAATAGAGATGTAAGACAATGGTGCATTTTATCGCCCTATCTGTTCTATCTATAGAATATATCGTAAGGATAGAGAGAATAACAGAGGACTTGTGGAAGAAATATCAATAACATAAGATATGTAGGTGATAGAAAATGGCAGAAAATAGGAGCAGCCTGAAATGATTGCTGCAGAAGGTGAGAGAAGAACGTGCAAACACAAGATCGCACTTGAACATTATTCCATAGCTGAATAATGTCTGCAGAAGAATCAGATGACTTTAACACTGACAATGAAGAGATTGAAACTGTTAAAGATTACCTATACTTGGTTTAGTGATTGATCCAAATAGAGCTTGCAGCCAAGAAATCAGCAGAAGACTGATATTTGGAAGGACAGCTGTGAACGAGCTAAGAAAGATCCCTAAGCATAAGGATGAGTTACTGTGCATAGACGTGAAAACTAGACAAATACTGAGGGGCAAAAACATAGCATTGGAGGAGATCTTTGTAGATACCATCATCTAAGAAAAACAAATAAGTGGGTTCTAGACTAAATCAAGTTTGCAACTAATACTAGAAGGAGGAGTGATGTTATTTTGCACCCTTATTGGCTGTGTTGGCTACAGCCAGTTGTCTCTGGTGAAGGACCACAGGTCCTCCATGCATAGAATCATAGAATCATAGAGTTGGAAGAGACCTCAAGGGCCATCCAGTCCAACCCCCTGCCATGCAGGAACCCCATCACAATATTTCCAACCTCCAAAGAAGGAGACTCCACAACCCTTTGTGGCAGCATATTCCACTGCCGAACAGCTCTAACTGTCATGAAGTTCTTCCTAATGTTCAAATGGAATCTCTTTTAAGTATGATATATCTTCATTTTTTCTTCCTATCTCTGGGATCTCTTTTGCTACTTTCAGTCAGGCTGCTTGCCCTGGCTCTCTTTAGCTCTCTATGCCTCTTTCATTTTCTTAAACTGTTCCCAGCCCCTCACCCTTCTTATCAGCTGGTGTGCCTATATTCTCATTGCTGTTTAGGTGGCTATGGGATGCAACCAGTTCTTCTGGCACCAGGTATTCAAAGAGAAATAAAGACTAGTAGCCATTTTAGGACTGAAATACAAAGCATGCCCTCACCAGGAAGCCTCGGCCTGCTTGCCTCACTTTCTCTCAGCGGTTTACGTATAATGAACTACAGTTCTGATCCTTCCAGATTTTTATTCCAAAACCCTACAATCGTACTTTAAAATACATTTATCCAGGCATCGTGCCAAAGCCAAAATGAAACTTGTCTCTCTCTGAGCTGGAAAACACGATTATGAGACAAGATTGCCTAGAGACAAGTGTACACGAAAATATCATCCTCCTTGTGGTAGATTGTGCTAATGGAAATATTATGGGGTTGACACCATTAAAAGGCTTTACATGTTTCCTGCTTTGCTTTATAATGAGACCAAACAAAGACTCCAAAAGTGTGGATTCATTCATAAGAGAAACATGGTAAAAGGTAGGTCTTTGTCATGTCTGGCAGCTTTTGGAGATGTATTTCTGAATGTTCCTTCACTACTAAAGCACTATGATTATGGTGACTTTACTCTTTTTCATCATGAACTCCATCTCTCAAGATACGTTATTTGTTGCTTGCAAGAAATGTCTTTTAGGCTGCAGTCCTACATTTCCCTGAGTCTTTTTGCTCCCAAAGAACTAAATACAATTGTTAGCCCCAACTTGAATAGATAGATTCATTGGATCAATGGGAAATATATCTTTCTCAAGTAGAAGCTAATTATTAACAACTATGAAAAAGAGAAGAGAATGGTAATTAATTATCTCTGTCCTCTCTGTTAAGGCCCAGGGTCTTCTGTACTTTAGAGAGAGAATGTCTATTAGCATGGCTGATTCAAGATGGTTTGGTGCCCTAGGCCGAAAATCAGGATGGCACTCTCTGTCACTTGGTGTACAACAACCAGTTGCATCTATCACCAGTACTAGTAGTGACTATATTTTCCACCACAGCAAAAAAGTTGATTTAGGCAGTAACTTCACATCCGTTTTGTCTCTGTTAGTGTTGCGGTACAAAAAAAAAAAGTTACTTCACGTCCATCACACAACTACTGAAATTTGTCTCGACCACACCCCCAGAATGGGTGCTAAGCACGACAATACTGTACTTGTTGTTGAGGTTGAGTTTTCCCTTGTTACTTTTTGTTCCCGCTTTTTGTTCCGAGACAAGACACCGTGTAGTAATGACTGTTCCGCAACAAAACATTCATTTCTCTCAGCAAACTGTGTCCGGGTTTTGGTTTTTTGGTTGTTGGTTTTTTTTGACTTTTCAGAAGTGAAATATCGAAAAAGAATTTTTAACCCCCCCACCCCCAGAAGGAAAAAGGAAGCTAGACAAATTCACTGTTTGTCACGGTACAAGACCGTGAGGTAACACTTGTCATGAGACAAGTTATCATGACCATGGGAACACTGAAACAGGGACAAAACCATGTGATCGCAACCAACGCTGCCACAGTACAAAACTAGTCGCGGAACAAAGAAGGATGTGAAGTAACTGCCTGAGGGGAAAGGGGGCAGATCTCTCACTCTGCCAAGATTCTGCTGTCATCTCAGGCATCAGCTTCATGACAGAGCCAATCCTATATCCTAGTATAGGCTCTCCACAGGTTTTAAGTAAAATGGAGATGGTGCGTGATACAACATATTCCCTGATGTAGATGTTTCCCCCTCAAGGAATGTGTGGTGCATTGGGGACAGCAATAGGGACATGACTTTGACCATGGAAGAGCCCAGAATGGCATCACATGGAGAGAAAGAAGCTTGATTCACAGTGGCCTAGTTGATTGAGATTTAGTCCCATTGTGGTATCTTTAACCCCATTGTTATCTCTTATGTGATTGGTGGTCATTCACTCCTGTGGGGAAAATGACTGGAAACTGTGAAGAAACTGAGGAACTGGGGAGTATGAAATGTGAAATTCATTTACTGGACACTTTCATGCTTCTGTTGTGAGTGCCAGGGAAGCTGATTAAACACGCAGCAGTTAGCAAGTAAAAGGGCAATTCACACCTTCAACCACCCCCATGTTACTGAACACTTCCAAGAAAGGCCTGAGAGAGAAATGGGTGCTTCTGTGCTTATCTTTTGATGGCCTACTGCTGAGCTTGCCTCCATCTGGGGGGAAAAAACTCACACCCACCCACAAATTTTGGAGAAAACAGGACACAACTTTATTAATTACGGTAATTACAGTGACAGTTATTATGGCCAGACATTGGGTTGGATTCCTTGCGTTGATGAACCCGACTGTTCCTCTATATAAGACCATCTCCTCAAGAGACTCCAAGAAGGGACTTCTGGATGCCACCTGGACGTAAGCCACTTCATGGTGTCATCCCCTCCTAGGGCAGGGGGGCAAATGGCAACTCTCTGGGAGGGCAAAGCACAGCCCTGCTCCCATGGTTGCCAGTTTGATTCCCTCAGGCTTTGCAGGACCCCCCCCCCCGCCACTTGCTTACCACAGGATCCATCCCAATGCTAGTGAAAACTCCCCTAACAAGTTGTGACAATATATGAACAAAAATTAAACCATTGCTGGGTGGGGGGGTCAGGCAAGGTGTCTTTAGTGAGACTGGAGCTCCTGGCCCCAGCTTGCACTTAAATCCCTGGCCGGCGGATTGGGCTGAACCATCTGCCACGTCACATCTGCTGGCCAGTGTCCCACCCTTCTGCTGCTGCTCAGCCAATCCTGGGCCCACAGCCTGCCCAGGTCATTCTTCCAGTGCCACTGGGAACCATCCACTTCAGTGGCAGCCCGGCATCAATGTGGGACCCTGGTAAGTAAAGTCCCATCCATATCAGAGGGCACATTATAGCAGCCCCAACAGGAATCTAATAGTTTTCTAACAAGATTTCTGCCTTGGCTGCAACATCATCTAGCCATGGACGTTAAGAACATCATCTAGTCAAGGACTTTAAAAGTAACCTCCTGGTAAAGCACATCTTTTACATCTTTCTGGTATGTTTCCCCTGCCTTGAAGCCTGTCTCTGAAGTTGCTCCTAGATTTTGACAAAGCATTTTTTGTAACTGTTTCCAAATTTTGCCCTTATTATTGTTGTTGTTGTTGTCGTTAAATTATCACAGAGCAGAAAAGATAAGTAGTCAAATGCTTCCCAAGCATTTAGGACTATGTGATCTATCGATGAATTATGCGAGCAGTTCCCAGTAAGATGGCTTTCTGCAGCTGGCTGATGGTGACTTTGTTAACTCCAATTTCTTCTAAATACGTGCTTAGCTCTTTAGGCACCGTACCCAGTGTGCCAGTTATCACTGTACCGGTTTTTGCCAGAGTCTCTGAAGTTCAAATTATTATTATTATTATTATTATTATTATTATTATTATTATTATTATTATTATTATTATTATTATTAACCACACAGCTAGCTACTCTGGATTTTATAATACAAATCACTAGTCAAACGCTTCCCAAGCGTTTAGGACTTTGTGATGTACCGGCGAATTATGTGAGCAGATCCCAGTAAGGCAGCTTTCTGCAGCTGACTGATGGTAACTTTGTCAACTCCATTTTCTTCTAAGTACCCAGTGTGCCGATTACCACTGGGACTACTGGGACTGGTTTAAGCCAGAGTCTCTGAAGTTCAATTTTCAGATCCTGATATTGGGCAATTTTTTTCAAGTTGTTTCTCAGTGATAGTAATCACCTGGTATAGCAACATCAATGATCCACACTTTTTTCTTCTCCACAATCACAATATCTGGGGTATTATTATTATTATTATTATTATTATTATTATTATTATTATTATTATTATTATTATTATTATTATTATTATT
>JAHTLZ010003542.1:39563539-39575151 GCA_023846285.1 Phrynocephalus versicolor
TGTGTGTGTGTGTGTGTGTGTGTGTGTGTGTGTGTGTGTGTGTGTGTTGACATTCAGGTTCCCCTTTGGAAACAACATTTAATAGAACCACTTTAGCTACTTCATCTCGCATGAGAGAATCCCTTTGGATTGACAGACTCGTTATTGGTATGAATATTATCTACAGCAATGATGGTCAGGTGAATTATTTCAGCATTCTTGACATATACTGCTGGGAGAGATGGGAGGAAAGGAGGTGGGGTACCTAAGTCATTCAGCTTGTCTTTGAAGGAAGAACGAAAAAGGTCAAGTTTTCTATAAGAGTGAGGAGAGAGCAATTTTCAGTCACGTGATGAATAACAATAATCCCAGAGATGATAGCAATCATAGTTTTCAGAGAGCTCGATGGGGCAAATCAAGTGAAATTAGCCATAGTTAGTTCAGCATTCTCCTTGGATACAAGGATATTTTACCCCTTGTCTTTGCTTTGATTCAAGATATTGCTTAGATCCTCCCAGCACTGTCTGCTCTTTGTTTTTGCTAAAATAAATGCCGGTAAAGGAATTCTTGCTGTGATTTTTTTTAAAAAAAATGTTTTTAAAAATCTGTTAAAAAGTTTAAATTGAAACATAGCTAAATTGGGTGTGGAAAAGTTAGGATTTTATTCTAAGGCCAGACACACCCCACCCTGACACTGATGGAAAAGGGACTAGACATTATTTGCCTATGAAGTGTAAAACGCAGTCAAAGAAAGGTATAGTTTATACTTCTGACAGCTCCACGTTTTTTACTAATACCACTTACCATTAGAGATGGGCACCAAATGCCAAAATGGTGTTTTGTTTAGTTTTTTGTTTCTCCTTGCCCCAGTTCATTTCGTTTATTATGAAACAAAATTTTAAAACAAATTTATTTTGTAATTCATTTCATTTTTGTTTTTGTTTTTTGGGCTTCCCACTACCCCATTGGTGCTTTTTTATTTCTATTATTTTTATTTTTATTACTGCAAGCATCCAGCAGGGGGCCTGCACTGCAGCTGATTGGGGCTTTTAAAAAAAGCCCCAACCAGCTCTAGTGAACCCATGCTCGGCACTTTTGTTTTAAATTTATGTTTATATTTATATTTATTTTTTTCCCTGCAAGCCCAGCAGGGGGCCCACACTACAGCTGATCGAGGCTTTTTTAAAAAAAAAAAAAAAACCTCAACCAGCTCTAGCATGCCCCATGCTTGGCGCTTTTAAAAAAAATATTTTTATTTTTATTTTTATTTTATTTTTAATTTTATTTTTCTGCAAGCACCCAGCAGGGGGCCCACACTACAGCTGGTGGAACTTTTTTAAAAAAGCCCTGATCAGCTGAACAGTGGCCCCAGCCCGCACTACAGCTGATAGCTGGGGCATGGGGAAACAGGTTTTCCCCATAGGAATGGGCTAATGCATTCCTATGGAGAAACGGAATGGAACGGAACGACATAGAAATTTCTGTTTCGTTTCATTTCCTTTCTCTTCCATAGTGGGGTTCATTATTTGTTTTATTAGGGAACAAAATAAATAACGAATAATGAAACAAATTAAAAATTCATTTCATGCCCATCTCTACCATTCAAATAATAATACTGGTCATGACTATGTCTGGTCAAATCCATCAGTTTCAGTCTCTCAGTCTTCATTTCATTTCATCCAATTTGTGCATTTTGTGCATCCATTTGCTCTTTTTTCCAAGTCAACATTAAAAAATTTTCCCCACATAAAAGCCTTTTTGTACACACTTTTGAATAGGCATTTTTGCCAGCAAGTGTTGTCCCCATTTCTCCACAGACCCAGATAGCAAGGTTGCTTTCCTGAGCTTCACAATATACAGTCTTAAAGCAAAACTATTTTCCTTTAGAATGATATCCTATGAAGATACCTTGGATGTGATTGTTACCGAGGCCTTCAGATGAACCAGCAAAAAGATGGGTGCTTGCACCTACTGTATAAGGTTAAACATGGGGTTGACCAACTCATCCACCACTGAGCCTAATTATTTGACTACAGTCAGCCAAATAACAAATTATTTAGAGTTCTGCTAATATATTACCACAAGGCATGAGAAAAGGCACAGGATATAGAAGTGTCTACAGGCTGACAAATATTAACTTGGCACAATTGAACAAAGGGGTAGTCATGGAAACCTGTCTCTCAAAGTCCTCATACTGCCTGGAACAGCCTCAAGTGCTACTATTTGTGTCCAGCAAGGAAAACTTGAGTGAAAAAGGTCAGCTGTGATGACAATCTCTGAACTGCCTCCAGGTGAGAGAAAGTGAGGTATTCTGTAGGACAAGTTATTCTGCAGAAGAGCAGGGGAAGAGGCTGGAAATTAGTTTGTTGGGAAAGTAAGAGACACTGTCGTGTACTAGAGGCTCTACTATGGGGGTGGGTTATAGGAAATCTGGTCCCAGGCCTACCTGAAATACTGTGGCAATTGATTTTTAATTTCACTCCTCCTTTTTTAAAAAAAAAAGTATTGGGTGGATAGAAGATGTTCTACAATAGCTGTCTGCATGATTATAAGGTAATAATAATTAATTGCTCTCTGTCCGAACTTTATTAGGCACCATGGTGCCACCAAAGCAATAATGCTGACAGCAGTATTACCACCAACGGACTCTTTTGGCGGGATCTGCTCATCTTTTAGCCATGAGGAAGTAGTATATGGAGTTAATCTTACAAGGATGCATTACCCATGGTAACTTCAAAGGAGTTAAATGGGAGAAGACCTTTACTGTGTCAATGTTCAATATGCATTCTTTTCATTATGCACCTTTGGAAGCCAGGGATAGAGAACCACTGACAGTAGGCCAGATGTAGACCACAGCTGGTCCCTATTCCTTTGAGAGATCATTCTATTATTACCTCTGATCAGAAATTGAAGAGAAGAAATCAAGGACTATCCAAAACCTGGGAAGCCTTCCACCAATCCTTCCTTTATCTCTTTTGTCCCCAGATGTGGTGAGACCTGAAGTAGGCTGCTTTACCAGGCTACAGGCCAGAACTGACCTTGTGAACAATGTTTACAGTGGATCCAAGATTCACCACAGAACCAACTTATATTCTGTAATACTATCTGGCTGTGAACCTAGAGGTTGGGAATTTGATTCCTCACTGTGCCTCCTACAACCAGCCATGTGGCCTCGGACATTTATTTATTTAGTTAGTTAGTTAGTACTAGACGTATATACCACACCATCTAGCAACAAGGCCACTCTGGGCGGTGTACAAATAATTCAACAAACAAAACAAGAACAGTCTATTGTGGAGTCACGAGAAAAGGGTGGATATTGAAATGAAAGAACCGCAAACAAAAGCAGAGCGGTTTTCCCTTAGAGAATGCTTCAGGGACGGAAAAACTATTCATAAGCAGATGCCAGCCAGATCCATCAGGGAGAGCAGGCTCGTACTCAGGGGGAGAACTTTTACCTTTTCTCATTCTGCTGTGGACCTAAATTATTGGCTTGACATGGCTCAATTTAACATAATATAATAACCCTAGACTACCCTTGCAGATAGGGACAGGAGTACCTTGATTTCTCCCCAATGCTAGGTAAGAAATATTATGGGCTCCTGTAAGAGTTGGTTGGGGGTCCCCGCAGACCCCCAGCCCTTGGGGAAGAGACAACCTGGCCAGAAGAATTTTCCTTTGTTCTCCCTCTGATTCCCTCTTTTCAATTCTCTTCTGCTTCCCTCTGCCTCACTCTAATTCCTTTCCTTGTTTGCCCTTCCTCCTGTCACAGGAAAGCAGATAAGACTTCAACAATGAGACAATAAAGAAAATCTTAACTTCATTTGCATCTGAACATGGTCTGCCTTTAGAGCCTTGATCCACTCTTCATTTCTTTGTTTACCTGAGAGCTCACACTATTGGTTATCTTCTGTTTACCTGGAATCACACCATTTGTCAGTTTGTATTTTTAAAAGTTCACACCATTGGCTAATTCTGTTTTACCTAGAGTCCATCCCATTCATCAGTTTGTATTCTGGAAGATTTGCCTAATTGGTTCATTTTGTATTCCTCTGTTTCCTATAAAGCACCCCTGACCCTGTTCTCAGGGGGCAGATCTCTGTTTTTCGCCTCTCAAAGGCAGTATCTGTAGTACTTTTTTTGGCCAATAAACCATTTATTTGAACTCTCTCTCGTCAGATCTTTATTGGGAACTTAGATCTGATATTTGTCCAGAGACTAGCTCTGTGACCCGATAACTGGGGTTTCCCTGCCCAACATTTCAATTTCAAAATGTAGCTAATAAGCAAAATGAACATAACTAAGTTGCACAGTCCCAGGATATCCCCCAAGAAGAAGGCAATGAGAAACTCTTCTGAGAATTCTCTACCAGGAAAAGCCTGAACAAGAGTTGCCATGATGGCACATTGTTGTGCCTTATGAAACCCAGACCTAGCATTTCATTTTTAACAATCCACATAAACTTCTGAAAGTAAAAACATCATTCACTTAATGTGTGGAATGCAATTCCACTTCCTTTCCTACCAGTGTTATAATTCAGGACTGTACTACAAGAAACATCCTAGATCAGTGTTGGCGAATTTATGGCACAGGTGCCAAAGGTGGCATGCGGAGCCCTTTCTGTGGGCATGTGACATCGCCCCCCTCACAGCCATGGTACTTCCCCCTCCACTCAGAATACACCACTGTGCTCCGTGGAGAGAGCTGGGCGAAGGGGAGGCAGCATCTTGTGGACTTGTTTGTAGACCCAGTTTACTCTCCAGCCATGTCACTCTGGACATCCCAAAAGCAATGTGGCTGGAGTGTAAACTGGGGGTATGAAGGAGCCCACAAACTGCTGCCCCCTTTCACCTGGCTCTTTTCATAGAACTGCTTTGAGACCACTGAAATGGCTCTGTGCAGATAGTTGTGCAAAGAGCAGGCAGCGGTTTGTGTGCTCCTACATAGCCCTAGTTTACTCTCCAGCCACACCGCTCATGGAATCCCAAAAGCAGCATGGCTGGTGAGTAAACTAGGGCTACAAAGGAGCCCACAAACCTCTGCCTCCCCTTCACCCAGCTCTCTGCATGGAACCATTCCCAAAGGGCACCACCCCTGCTCTTCAATCCTCACTTTCCCAAAGGGTAGCACCCTTCAGGAAAGCAACACATGAACACCAGGCTTTTGAATTACCCACAGCCATAGTGAGGGTGCTCTGGCTGCGGGGAATTCAAAAGCCTGCTCTTCTATTGTTACTTTCCCAAAGGATAGCACCCAAATCATTTGTAACTTGGGGTACCATTGTAATCAGGTTAAATTGCTGTATTGGCACTTTGTGGGGGGAAAGTGGGTTTTGAATTGTAGTTTGGGCATTCGGTCTCTAAAAGGTTCACCATCACTGTCCTAGATGGACTTTTTGAAAGAAACAATTGCTTCCAATAAATGAAGAGATACAACCAGTTATAAGAGCATTGACTTTTTCAAATTGACTCTTTCCCAATGGAAGCCAATTTTAATATGTGGTAATGCAGCATACTTATAGAAATAAATCTGAACTTGGCATTTTCATTGGAAGGGGGAAAAGCAACAGCACAAATAAAACTGGGTACATGTTCATGCTACTTCTAGTTGAGTGTAGTTCAAGTGTAACTTTGTAGAATTGCAGCTTTTCAGTTTTCTTTTTCGCAACAGAAAAAAAGCCCGAGGGGTCCATAAGGTGCAGAGATTCTTTTCTAGGAAATGCTTCATTACTTCTGTAGAAATATTTAAAATGTGGTGTGTTTTTTAAGCAAATGTAGTGTTCAACATTTACTTTTTGCAAGTAATGAGTGGCAATACCTGGTCTTTTATTAGTTCGTCCATGCAGATGAAGCAACTGAAGAAAGTAGTAATGACAGGCATGAATGTTCTAATAGAATTTTTATGAATGTATTTGTAACAAATATTCTTCTGTGAGCAGATGATTTATAAATAGGGATGGGCATTTTGTTTTAGAACCAGTAGGTTACGAAACAAACCACACAAACCCAGGTGGTGCTCGGAACCGTCTGAACAGCTCCTGATTAGCCAGCACCCACAGAGGAGGAAATATGACATCGCAGGGTGCTTTCTCACTGCAGCTCAGCTCTGCGCTGGCAGAGAAAAAGGTAAAGCAATTGGCTCTGCATGTATCAGATGATTCTGAGCACCACCTGGGCTCACATGATTCATTTCGTAACCTACTGGTTCCAAAACGAAATGCCCATCCCTATTTATAAAGTAGGAAGAACAGCAATAAAAATACAGTTCGATTAACTTAATTCATCTCATAGAGATTCACCCTTACTTAAAGGTAAAGACCAACAGCCTGATGTCCACTAGATGTTTTGCAATGCATCAGTCCCAACATGAATGGCAAATGGAAAGGGGTTTATGCACAATGTAGTCCAAAGTATCTGGAGGATACCATATTGGCCACTCTTCCCTTAGTGAGACATATTTCATAAAGGCAGTATCAAGTAAGAGTAAGCAGGAGATGAAAAGAATATTTCTCTTGATAATACTACCAATGCAAGATATTACATGCTCTTCTTCTCTTTAAGAGTATAGTGTTAATAGATAAAAGAGATGGGCATTAAACAAAAATATAGTGTTTCGTTTCATTTAGTTTCTTTAGTAGTTTTGTTTCATTTCATTAGTAATGAATTTTTAAAATAGTTCTGTAATGAAAGGAAAGGAAACAATATGCTCCTCTGGTTATTAGAGGCATTAAAATGACAGGGGAGATTCTTTGGACTCTTCCCTGTAAGTTCCCGAAATTTAGAAAGGTTTGGGGTTCAGGGGGCTGAGTTATTAAACTCCAAAGGGGGTCCACCTAGGAAAAAATCATTCTAATTGATTCAGGAAGCTGCAGTAGCCCCCCATGGACAAGCAATTAGCAGCTTCCCAACTTAATTAGAATAATTTTTCCTAGGGGGACCCCCTTTGGAGTTTAATAACTCAGCCCCCTGCCCCCCAAAACTCTCCAAATTTTGGGAAGTTACAGAGAAGAGTCCAAAGAAGCACCCCTGCAGGTTTGGTTCCTCTAGGATGAATCATTTTGTTCCCAGAGGAAAAAATGTTGTTTCATTTTGTAACAAAACACATCCTACCACTTAAATACAAAATAAAACAATTTGTTATGTAACAAAATGATGAAACAGCATTTCATTTTTTGTTTTGTTCTCATCTCTAATAGATACAAATTCTTGGATAACAACCAGAAAAAGGATGGATTCCTAGGAATATTTTGTATTTCTTTTATTATTTCCAAACCCCTCATCCCAATGAAGGATCCTTCAAGAATTTCGAATTGAGAGCTTAGTTATCCACCAGTTTTTACACATCCCAAATGTTCTCACACAGATATTGGATCAAAAAATAAAACAAAGCAATACAAAACAAAATAAAATTTCACAAGACATGTAAATGGAAATTTTGAGAGAAAATCTATGTTAAAACTTCTGTGTGAGAGAATATTTAGGGTGGATTTTTTTTTCAATTACAAATTTATGAACTAAGATTTATTTACAAACACACACATAAATGGCATAGAATGGAAATAAATTTGCGCCTTAGTTTGTAGTCCTAATCAGGAACCTTTTAGCCTATGGTTCCCATCTTTCCGTCAGCTATCTATTCTTATTACAGAACACAAAATGTTGCATGTTTAATCTTAGAAATTACTGACTGTGGAACTAGCTTTTATTTTGTACTATTTTTAAGTAGTGTTTTTATACAGCAGAGCAAGATTGATTATGAGTTTATATTTCCCGCACGTGAGCCTCCTCTGTAATTAAACATTACCTCTGCATTTGCTCAGCTGTTGATTCCTGTGTACAAAGGGCAGGTGATAACTACAGAAGAATGCATTATGGGAATACATTATAATGTGCAACAATAAAAACAACAACAACATGCCACTTTCTATGATGCATTTGACCTCGTCTTGGAGGTCAAAATTTCACAATATCTCAGTAATGACTTGATGGCAAAAAATTTAACATGGGATTAGTAACTCAGCAAGCAAATTACAAATGATGAAGGAACCCATTTGCCTATCATGAGTTCTAAAATCTCTATGATTTTAGGGATGAGAAGAATCAATTTAGTGTGAAGCTTCATAAGAGGCTAAAGCAATCAAAATGCTTTATATTCTTATCTAATGATTTCCTATCTAATAATTCAGTTTCAGAATCAGAAAAGGGAACAGTCACTTTTTCAACTCTAGCATCCTACCAGGGGAGATTTAAATTTTCGATAACTGCACATCTTATTTTATAGGTAACCAACGTGCTTACTGCAAGCACAAAAACAAAACAGATACTTCTAACCTAACCAATTGACTGTTCAGATACATTGAGTGTCCTTTGTGTTGCCTTTCCATTGCACCTGCTCAAAAAACACCAAAAGTTAAGTAATGGTTAAGCATAAGAAAACACTGGACATTTACCAGCTTTTTAAAAATGGTTCTAAACTTTCATTCCTTAATGAAGCTGGGGAATAAGCAATGATTGATTATTTTGTGTTAAACTACATCATTTTGTAGTATTTTAATCATGGCTGTATGGAACCTAATGGGAGCCATCTGCCATTTTTATCCTCGGTGGCATCACTGACTCCATTTTCTGTGCAATATAGGAACGACTTTAAGGCCGTTACCCCACATCCACTTTGTACCGCAACAAGTTAAAATGTGTAATATATCTTGTTGTGGTCACATGCTTTTGTTGCTGTTCCTGTATCCCCAGGGGTGTACTTTATTTTCACATAACCTGTGACCCTCACGGATGGGGTCCACATCAAAGTGCATTTTGTTTTGTTTCCCCACAACAGTATTTTTTTTTTAAAAATGATAGGTAGGTATATTGGAATATCGATTTTCATTTGTCATTTGTCAAACTTCAAATACTACTTTTTTGACTTCTTTCCGTGCGTAGTGGTTTCTCGTACTGTGAATTTACTGTCATGTGGCTGTTCCAAGGGGTGCCACTACGTGGCACTATGGCGACGGAACAGTTATGCTGCAGATTAAACGGTACCCCATGGCGTGTGTACCAGTTTAAAAACTGCAATGGAACAGTGACAAGGATTCCACCACCCCGAAGCCAGGTACAAGGAAGATGCGCTGACTCGTGCTTTGGGAGCATGGTCACACTTTATTTTGCTTAAAGTGTGACGGATGTGGGGGAACAATTTTAAGATCCACATCTCAGAGCACTTTCTAGAGCAGGACTGTTGAACTTTAAACAGGCCAAGGTCTACTTTTTCTGTCCCAAAGTGCCTAAGGGCAACTACACTAAAACCTCTACTTACGAATTTTATCTGTTCCAAACACATGCTCATAAGTAAAAAAAAAATTGTAAGTAGAGCAGTGGTTTCCCATAGGAATACCTTGAAAACCAATTAATCTGTCCTGGAGGGAACAGATTTCAATGCACCCTGGCCCTTGAACTGCCCCGCTTGGCTGAGACAGTGGGCTGGCAGACCCAGAACTTTGCTGGGGCAGTGGTGGTCCTTGGGATGGGTAGGAGGGGTGGAGAACATATCCCCTCACTTTTTTTATTGATGGCCGGCGGGCTACTTTTAAACCTTTCATGGGCTACCAGTAGCCTGAGGTCTACCTGTGGGGCAGGCCTGTTCTAGAGCAACAAAGTGGACATGGAGTAACCGCCTAAGTTTCCTGAGTGCATAAGTTTGTTCAGGGATCCATTCTGTATCTTTGTACCAGCAAAACACTGAAGCTCTAAAAGCTCCAGCCCCACAGGCAAAAACAACCCCATACCAAATATCCTGTGTTTTCGGTAAGTATGTCAGTTGAGTTTCTCCAACAGAACTGAATTCTCCCGTAATTGAGCTAATGCTTTCATAATGAGTTTGTGTTACAAATGTGCTGTGATGCTGTGAAAGGGAATAAGGATCAAGCAAAGCTCTTTTGTTTGTCTGCAGTCTAGTTTATAGTAAACACAAAGACAAATTCCTCTCTAAAAGACCATAATGCGGGGAACGTGGGAAGAGTAAAATGCTCATTGACACATTGAGGGAAATTATAATGTGATCATTAAAAGAAAGAACAGGAGGGGGGGAGAGCTGAAGGTTGAAAAATAAGTCCCCTGCATCCCAATCATAAGTATATTTATTTAGCTTAAGGCTCCATGTATTTATGGAAAGCATCTTCTGAATAATGTCTTCATTTTGGTTGAAAAGATGGAATTCACTTCTCAGAGAAAAAAATCAAGACATTTTCTCATCACAATGCATTGTGCCTAGTTATTCAGCATCGAGCTGGTTGCCATCCTGACATTCTTAGAAATTAAAGTCTCTCCCTCTTTCTCCTCCTCCGATAACCCAATAGACAATTGTGACAAGGAATACATCACCTCAAGGAATCATCAGCCTGAAAAGCCTTCTCCACTGACAATCTGAAATCTGCAGAACCCTTCATAACTGTCCATACTTTGGGTGACCAAAACTTGATCACCATATCTCAGCCTAACAACGTTTCTCACAATGTTGAGAGGATGAAATGAGATTCCAGCTCCCCTTCTCCACTTCTGCTCAAACTTCTTAGAAAGCAGATGGAATAAACATCTAAACGTATCTCCTTCGGACTCTTACTGCATAACTTTTCTGAGGGATAATAAAAGCTGTTAAAAATTGTTCTGAAGGGAAGCAAGGAACCCAAACAGCCGGCGGGCAGTAGACGATAGGATGCCAATCTATGGGCCATTACCGCCCAAGGGTGTAGGGAAATAACCTACATGGACACGGGGTTGGGTTCAAGTGTCAGGCAGCCATGCTCTTCTCTTCTCTGAGCAGGCTTGCAAGGCACACCTTTATTAGCTGTAAGAGGTGGAGTTACAGATATTGTGTGGTGTCCTAGGTGTCAGCCTGTCATTGGCTTGATGGACTCCTGGGGAGGGCTTTCTGTGATGTGGTCATGTCCCCTAGCAAGGGATGGTAATGATTGATACCCCAGCAGCTTGCTATCCCATCCCATGACATGAGGGTAATCATTAATGGTCTGTTTGTTCCTTGTGGCCAGAAGGAAAGGACAAGATGGTCAGTTATCTGCTTCCTGCATCTTAATCTTAGGGACTCTATTTCCTCTCTCCCAGGGCTTTCCCGTACAGGAGAAAGAGTCAGTAATGCCCCCCAGAATGCTGTGCAGGAAGCTTACTGGATCATTAACATCTGTGCATATTAATATCTAATATCTCTCAGGGGAGCATTCCTACATTTCCCCCTTTTTTGTTTAAGAACATGGAATAGGCCAATCTCTTGAGTGCTAGAGATGGGCTGCCGGGATAACAAGCTGCATGGTATATCTTGTGCATGGCAACTGCAATGTGGCTTGGCACTAAGAGTGAGTGGAGTTCCTATCTAAGGGAAGGAGTCGCACTGCTTGCATTGGGAGTTTGTGAGGTGATATTCCTTGTGGCGTTCCCCAGTCCACCCACATGTTCCTTATGGTGTTACTAAGGTTATGATAGGCATCCTAGGCTGTGGGCAAAGAGTGAAGGCTTCTTGCATCTGGTTTGGGGGAGACTAGGGTGTACATCCTGATCTGTGGTGTGCTATCTAATTGTGGCCTAAAGTGTTTGGCTGAAGGTAAGAGCCCTATATATGTGTGTGTG
>JAHTLZ010003542.1:39575161-39643448 GCA_023846285.1 Phrynocephalus versicolor
GGCTTTCCCGTACAGGAGAAAGAGTCAGTAATGCCCCCCAGAATGCTATGCAGGAAGCTTACTGGATCATTAACATCTGTGCATATTAATATCTAATATCTCTCAGGGGAGCATTCCTACACAAGGGGGTGTTGTGGTTTTTGAAGGAGAGGGACACATGGTCCTCTCCCCATTTATTTTCTCCATGCACCCCTTCCCCTTCTCCACTTGTACCTCCCCCAGCCAAGTCCTCATTGCTCCCCACTGTGGAGCTTCTGGGCACCAGGGCCCACTGGTTGTAGACTCACCTTCTTTGGCAGTAGTAGTAGCAGCTTCTCCTTGGCTCTAAGATATGGATGGTTGGCGACTAGCTGGCTGGCTGAGTTGAGGGACCAGGATGGGGAATGTAGCAGGTGGGCTGTGTCAGGGGTTGAGAAGTTAGGAGGCAGCAGCAGGCTGGAGGTGGAGTGGGAGAAATGGTGGGGAAGAAGGGGAAAGATTGCTGATTCCAAAGGATATTGATCCCTCCTCAGCTCAGCGATGCATCACCACCAGGGCAGCCATCTCAGGCAGAAAAGCTGAGGCAGTGGTGGCAGCAGAGACACCAACCACCTGAAGGATTGTCTCTCAGGGAAAACTTGTGCCCCCCCCCGGTAACACTCATTTTAACCCACTCTAGTTATGTCCAGTTGTCCACCTCCCAGAACCCATTAAGGGACTGTTGGAGTGAGCATGAGTAGCTTTAACAGACAACTCATCGGCAAATGTTTGAGCTGATTGTCCAGATGCAAGTACAACATTGCATTAAATATTTGTTCAGAATTATATTCTGAAAAAGCCTATTTTGGTGTTTTCTTTCCCTCCTTAAAAACACCTTTTAATGCAAATATGGCAGGGGGTCTCATTTTATTTGTCTATTATAAAAATGGAAAAGTTGGAAAACATTGCTGTATAAGAGGATTTCAGTTTAGAGTGAACTCATCTTTTGGGACCATCGATTGCCCCAATGTGCAGCTTGTTTTGTTGCAATTTGTTTTGTATTGTTTGGAAAGCCATATACATCAGTGATACCATAGACAGCCTGTGTATTATAGTGTCTAACAAATTTCTCATCCTTACTGGGCCACCTCACAGGTTGTTTGTGAGGATAAAGTAGAGGACATAGCCCTGTATGCAACCCTGAACATATTAGAGATCGGGAAGGGTTATAATTGAATAGAGCATAATACCCCATTCAAGAGCTAACTTCTAGGATGTGGGGCTCTCCCGATATCTATCTCTGCTGCTTGCCTGCTAGCAAGCTATAGATAGATAGATAGATAGATAGATAGATAGATAGATAGATAGATAGATAGATAGATAGATAGATAGATAGATAGATAGATAGATAGATAGATAGATAGATAGATAGATAGATAGATGCATTAGGTATCAGAGGTATATATATAAAGGCAGGTCTGGATGAATCACAAGCCGGAATTGGAAGAAATATCAACAACCTCAGATATGCAGATGATACTACTCTGATAGCAGAAAGTGAGGAGGAATTAAAGAACCTCTTAATGAGGGTGCAAGAGGAGAGTGAAAAAAATGGGCTGAAGCTCAACATCAAAAAAACTAAGATCATGGCCACCGGTCCCATCACCTCCTGGCAAACAGAAGGGGAAGAAATGGAGGCAATGACAGAGTTTATTTTCTTGGACTCCTTGATCACTGCAGATGGCAACTGCAGCAACGAAATAAAAAGACGCCTGTTTCTTGGGAGGAAAGCAATGGCAAACCTAGATAGATACTAAAGAGCAGAGACATCACTTTGCCAACTAAGGTCAGGATAGTCAAAGCTATGGTTTTTCCAGTAGTGATGTATGGAAGTGAAAGCTGGACTATAAAGAAGGCTGATCACCGCAGAATCGATGCTTTTGAGCTGTGGTGCTGGAGGAGAGTCTTGAGAGTCCCCTGGACTGCAAGGAGATCAAACCTATCCATCCTGAAATGAATCAACCCCGAATGTTCACTGGAAGGACAGATTTTGAAGCTGAGGCTCCAGTACTTTGGCCATCTCATAAGGAGAGAGGAGTCCTTGGAAAAGTCCTTGATGTTGGGAAAGATTGAAGGCAAAAGGAAAAGGGGACGACAGAGAATGAGATGGTTGGACGGTGCCATCGATCCAACCAATATGGATTTGACCAAACTCCGGGAGGCAATGGAAGATAGAAATGCCTGGCGAGCTCTGGTCCACGGGGTCACAAAGAGTCGGACACGACTGAACGACTGAACAACGACACGACTGAACGACTGAACAATATACTGTATATACGCCTTGAACTGGAAGCTTCCAGATAGTTAAAGCAGAGGCAAATGTGAAGTCAGCTAAAGTTTACTGTGAAGTGTATTGCTCTAATCTGACCAATTAAAAGGCTACATATTACACTCATTTGTTAATTATCTAAAGCCTTTTGAAGATGAAACATGCTAACTCCTGCCCTTCCCCCCCTCTTTCTTACTGCAAACCAAAAGGCACCATCTTGACTCCATGTGTGTTGAATAAACAGCATTGCTTCAGACATTCTATTTGATGGAGAATTATGTTAGTGCTCAGTGGTGGCATACACTGTGTTTTTTTGTGGCTTCGGAGCCATACTATAGAGCACAAGGCATACATGTTATAAAGGAGATTTGGGACACTGTGGCCACATACACTGTTTTACAGAGCATCTCCATTCCCTTCCTTTGGCCATGGGGAAGTGACATTGGGAACCTCAAGAACAGCATTCTAGGGTGAAGTCAAGTCAGAATTGGCAACCTCAATATTAGCATTCTAGGGTGAAGTCAAGTCAGCACGGGTCAGCGCAAGCCCAGGACAGTACCACGCAGTTCAAACCCAGTCCAATATATTTTGCTGCTTGAGGCAAGGACAATGCTTCCCACTAGGCAGTCCACATACAGATGTTAGCAGGACTGCCAGATGAACACTAGTAGTGGAATTGCATCTTCTACCACACTGGAGTTTATCAGGCCAATTTCGGAAGAAGAGGGCAGGTCATGTACTACACAAGCAGTATCTTCCTGCAGCAGGAGGAATGGGCATAGTCCTCAAGAGGGCTATTGCTGCCTTACAGCATCTGTTACCTAAGTCCTTTGCACCATTCTGACTAATAGCAGGCAGAATTGTGGACTTGAATGTCCATAAACATGCACTCCATGTGCTCAGTCAGCTCTTAGATAAGCTCCCACCATTGCTACCAAGCTCCTCCTTGCTTTGTTTAGAATGCAGACTGACAAACCAGACAGTAGGTTAGCTCTGGCGATCCCCTGGGGTTCTTTTCTTCAGGACTATGGAAGTATAGATATAATAAAAAGTGGAATTACTGATTAAGAATGATGAGGGGGTAATAGCTTTTTGAGAAATAGAGCCTGTGGATAAGATGTGTACAATTTCCACCCCTTCCCACTTTACTGCCATTTCTGAAGAGCAAATGTTCGCTTTTCTAATAACACCACTTATTCCTCAATGTGCTTTTGCTGTTTGTGCTAAGAAGATTTTCTGCAATTCCTGAAAAGATTATTTATTTATTTTGCTTTGTTAAAAAGCAGGTAGAGATTATAGGCAGGGGGATATTTCAATTCCCCTTGACCCCTATCTGTCTTCAATTCTGAAATTCTAGCAAGCTGATGTCTGTTCCCCTCCCTGCATGGGAAAAAGATACCATGAATAACTCACCTCTGCAACTCTGCCCACCTCTTGATACAACACAACACAATACATTGTGAGCCTCCTTTTAAAAAAAAATAATACAGCATATTTTGTGCAAACTGCATCTTTCTATTCTGTGTGGAGCAGAGTAGCCAGGAATGGCAAACAATGTGCCTTATAAATTCCTGAAAGTAGTGGTGCAAAGGCCACTGAATGGGGAACAAATTAAAGCATTCATTCATGTAAAGTCAATAAGAGAAAGGGGAAGCAATTTTTAAAAGGAAGAGAAGAGACTAAGGCAAGAGAGAAAATGAATGGGACTCGAAGAGATGGTGAAGCAGTGAGGCACACTGTGTAGTATTCCCCCACCTGCCATTACATAAAAGGTCTGCACCACCACACAGATAAGAGGCCTATAAAGTGCGGTACAATGTACATATGTGTGATGGAATGCTATGCTCCATGGGAGCATGGAATGAGACACGGTGTAATGCAGTCCTATGCCAAGTTTTTGAAGGGAATAATTATGCCTTAGAGCCAAGGATTCAAACGATGGCTGAATGACCATCCAACTATTTTCCTCACAAGCAGAATAACTAGCAATTGCCAAAGACGGAGAAAATATGTGAGTTCCATATGCCTTTTTTCAGTTATAAGAAACATTACTCTTTGGGGCTCCAACTTTCAGAGAGAGAGAGAGAGCACGCACACACAAGCACATGAAGAGCATGCATTGTTTTGGCCACAGACATATGGCAACAACTGGAGCTGCTACACACACTTTGCCACCACCCAGGAAGCTAGATTTATGGGGAGGAGCTTAACTCAGTGTGTGGACTGCCACATTAGCTGATCAGAACTCTTGCCTATGCTGTCTCTGTGGAATCACACCCATGCCTAAGGGTTTGGCCCTGAAATCTCAGAGTATGGGAATATTGCTCAGCTGGCAACCCTATTATTAAACGAACTGTTATCTCTCAGAAGGGAACACTCTGGAAGGTTGGCAGAGGGAGCGGGGCAAAGTGTTGATGGGAAAGGGGGACAGCACTTAAGAGTGGTTTGTGGAAAGCAGCTTAGACAGAAATTATTGAGATAAAACAAATGACAAATAAATTAAGCAGCATTAAATCAAACACTTTCGAACTCTTGTTTGACAAAAATGCAGCCACTCGAATACAAAAGAATAAATCAGAATTCTAGATAATTATGGCTTATTGTTTTTGAGCAGGGTAGTAATGGGCCATATCTCTCTATACTATTGTCTCCAGGCTTTGAAACATTTGAGGGATTTGTTCTTTCATTGAAAGTACTTGCTTTTAGTTGGGCTGTGTAGGGAGTTCTTTTCATTTGTTGTGAACAGCCCAGAGCAGTGGCCTGCCACTAGATTTGGGGGAGGGGGGTATAAATGTGCATAAATAAATAAGGGCCTTTTCACACGACCCCTAAACTCCGCTGCAAATGGCTCCCAGCTCCAGAGCTTAAAATTGTTTCCCCACCAGCTCCGGAGTTTACAGAAAATTAAGTGCGACCACGCCCACCTAAGCACGTCCCAGCACACTTTTCAGGTACCTGCTCTCCGGGGGTGAAAATCCCTGATGCGGATGTAACCTAGTTTGTGCTGGGCTTTCCTCGCTTCTGTTTGTTGTTTTTTTGCCCCCTGCCCCTTTAAGAGACAGGAATCAGGACGACAACGGGGCTCGGGGCGGCTTCGACCAGCAGACGGAGGTGAGCCTGCATTCTTTTCTCCCTTTTTTTCTCCCTCCCCTCACGCAGACAGGAGCAAGGAATGCGGAGGGGTGGGAACACAGGAAGAGCAACAAACCCCCAAGATCTCTGGTTCGAATTTAAATGGCCAGCGGATCTTAGGGGTCGTGTGAAAAGGCTCTAAGTAGCATGGAATAAGTCCTGAATGGAAGGTGCGTTGCAAGGTGAAATCGGTAAATGTTGTTGGTTTGTTTTGACTTGTGTTTATGTCAAAATCTCAGATTTTGTCTGCTTAGCTCCTCCCACCAGTGGGTGTGTAGAAGTACAGTATACCTAATCTATAATTCCTGGAATGAAAATACACCTGAGTCTGGAGAACCTGCACAGTTTCTTTGCTTTTAAAATAAATGTGGCAGCATTCAATATCATTTTAAACAGCGTGACTGGCCTAACACAGCACAGGATCCAACCTACACAGACTACTATGATTGTGCCTACACCTTAGTGGGGCAATCCATGAGTACTCCCTCAACCAGCAGGAGATAAGAGCATCCTCTGGCTGATTGAGGATGGAGGCCATCTCTCTTCTGTGGTCCAGAAATTGTCACAAGGCCATCAATAATAAATTAACTTGGCCTTTCTTCATTTCTGTTTCACTTTTTTGTCAGAATTTTTCCCTCACCTCGTACTGGCTGCTTCTAAAGCCTCCGCTTTGGTGTTTCTTTCTCTGTGAGTAAATAAAATAAAATATTTAGGACAAAGGTATGGACTTTCCAAGCTGGTACCCAGAGGGCTGTCCTCTACTTTTAACATAGAAAAAGATCTTTAACACATATTGCTGTCCATTTTCAGTGGTGAGTGGAGGAGGACAGTGGAAACCAATCCAAACCCAGAGATCTCCAGAGGCCATCCAGATGCCCTTGAAAAACTGGAGCAAGTGAGGGCAATGATGCCCCTTTAAAATGTGATATCCCAGCAACTGAAGTAGTGCCAGGGGAAAAGGCATCTGGATCCCCTATAGCAACAAGCAGCTGTGTATTTATTGTGCAATAAAAACAATCCTCTGAAAAAGCTTTTTATAAGAAAGAACAATGTTCCTTTTACATCAAACCACAATGTTTCTTTCTTCTTTTGGGGCAAGCACTTGGGGCCTGGGATGGGCTTAGCTTTGGGAGGAGAAGGCCACCAGTCGGCAGGTGCATTATGGGCCAGCACTTCAGCCAAGTGACACAAGTTAACCCACAAGGCCCATTTCTCCTGTTGTCGCTCTGGGGAAATGCCTTTGCTTCTTCATTGGATACTTCCCTTTCCTACAATTATGCAAAGACTCACTGCTTGATTTGGGTTTCTGGAATTAATATTTCCATTGGTGGAGTTCGAATATATACTTTGATCCATTAAAACAATAGGTGCATAGCTGTTCTAGCAGAAGAAGAGCTGTGATCTGCATGTGTGGTTTTTAGGAACACAGGTTGCCCATGTTTCCTGGGATGCTGAGAGTCAAAGGTCAATATATTTCTGGATGGGAAGTAGTTCTGTCAAATATGAACTAGAGGTGATCTATTCATTTCGGAAGCTACCAGTTCCGAAATGGCATGCGCGAACTCAGCTGGCGTTTGGAAGCCTCTGAAGCACAGTCAGCCAATCCCATACCTTGCACTGTGCTGACACGGGGCTGAGCTCCAATGAGGAAGAAGCCTCCAATGTCATCTTTCCTTCTCCCTGGCACTGGCCAATCAGACAGGTAGGTGGGATGATGCATTTCCCTGCCCAATTCCTGATTGGCCAGCGCAGGGGAGAAGGAACAATGACATCAGAGGCTTCTTTCTTGATGGAGCTCAGCCATGTGCAGGCACAGAGCAAGGTAAAGGATTGGCTGATTGCGTTTCAGAGGCTTCTGAAATGAATAGCCCATCCATAGTATGAACTGATTTATAGCGAGCCTAACAGGACTTTCAAAGTTAGGGAGATATTTAAGGGGTACCATTTCTACTCTCCCCTGAGTCTCCATGGCTGAACAAGGATTACAAAGCCAGGCCTCCTGAGTCCTAATCTGTCAGATTTACCCAGTACAGCACATTTGGTATCTTTTGGGAAGGTTGGTCTAGTTAATTAATTAGTTAGCTGATTTATATGACCCATTTCTATAGAAACCCGTGCCCAAAGAGGCAGAGGACATATGTTAACTTGTCAAATACATTTCATGTGTAAAGAAAGAGCATTTTTCAAAATATAATGTTGAAATAATGTAAAATATACAAAAATGAGGGGATAAGCGACAAACATTAGATTATGAGTGGTCTCCTCCTCCTCCTCTTCTTCCTCCTCCTCTCCCCCTTATTAAATACATAACAAAGTGAAAATAAATTCCAAAAAACTTAAAAAACCCTTGACTGTCCCTGCCTAGCATTCCCCTTGCTGTATTCCCAAGGCCTGGTTTAAACAGAATTCTGCAAGAAGACCTACACTTCATAGGGATTAAAATGTTTTTACCATGGTAGATGTTTCTTATTTTACCTTCCAAAGTGCCCAGTGGCAGTAGAAAGGCAAGGAAGTACCCGGCAGTGGCTGTGGTACTAAGCAATACTGCTTCCCCTTTCTCTTCCGAAGTCTTTTGGCCACTTCAAGAGTCAGTTCTCAGTAGTGCAAATAATCATTGCAATGTTACCCCTCCAACATGCAAATCCATGTACCAAGGCTTTCAAGCCCTCACTGATCTGACTTAGTCTGCTTGGACCTACAGCAGTTGTGGGTTGAAAAGAGGGAGGTATTTCTCCCTAGGGTTTTCTTTCCAGCTAGAAAACAAAGCAAAGTGTTCTGCTTATATACCTTCCCATACCACTTCAAGTGGTCTCTTGGCAGTTTACAGTTTAATTACAGTGTGCAGGCTACACATTGGCCCCCCATCAAGTTGGGTACTCATTTTACCAACCTCGGAAGGATGGAAGGCTGAGTCAACCATGAGCCTGCTACCTGGGATTGAACCCCAGGTCGTGAGCACAGTTTTACCTGCAGTACAGGCATTTAACCACTGCACCAAGGGGCTCTCAGCTGCCCAGTATTAAACGTTTGTCAGGAATTGAGGAAGGAGTCATTCTTAGCTTTATGTGAAGAAACCAAGGAAGGGATGTCACACATGTTCATGGAAAAATTCCACCCTGAACCAGAGATTTGGCATTGCATCTTTGGGTTGTTTGTGTTGGTCGAACTGCCAAAATTCTTCATGCCAACCAAGTCTTTAGATTGAAAGACTGTGGGGTTTGGGGACCTGTAGTCCAAATCCCACAAACATTTCCCATCTCTGCTCTAACCACACCCAATTTTATCTGAGTTCAGAAACTAAGCAGGCCTGGCAAGGACTTTCATGGGAATCCTGCCCTCCCCCCGAGCCCCCTAGGGTCTCCAGGTAGAACTGGGAAAGAATCCTGACAGAACCTCTGGAGAGCCACTGCTAGTAAATGTGGGTAATGCTGGGGTAGATGGATGAAGCATCTGACTCAGTATTAGGCAGCTTTCTGCATAGCTTGACTTCAACCACTATGTGTTCCGTAGTGGTTTGTACTTATGTTAACAATTTTGTACCATAACCTCTGTCACATAAACAGCTTTGAACTAGGCACAATTGAAACAGTAGCTTAAAATGGTCACCCTCCTCCTTCCAAAGTGAGACAGAAAACATTTGCTCGAAAGGAAAACACTTCAATAGATTCGTAAGGGTTTTTCCAGATGATGATCTCCTTCACACTCATCGCACAGCTGTTGACTCAGCAAATAACTACAGGGCTGGCCATCTTACCCCAGGGCCCCTTTGTCCTTTCTCTGGAGGAGCGAGAAAAATGTAATCTTCCTAGCATCCAAATTACAAATGACTGGGACAGAGAAGGAGGACCTGATTGCCAAAAGAAAGTTGCTTTTCCCCCCAGGTGGGATTGTGAGTGTTTGTGTGGGTCCATTTCCTCCCCAGGTATATCAGGCCCACAAACCTGAGGGAGGTGTGAATCTCTGGAATGAGTCAAAGGATGAAACATTCAATCTGTGGTAAATAACAAGCTACCAGGAACAATAATTATTTTTGGATGCTCTTTCAGTTCACACGACCAATAAAATCCGCTGCAAATGGCTCACAGACCCAGAGCATAAAATTGTTTTCCCACGAGCAGCGGACTTTAAAAAAATAAAGTGTGACCACGCCCACTTAAGTGTGACCCAGCGCATTTTACAAGTACAGTGGTACCTTGTATAAAGAAATTAATTCGTTCCAAATGAAATTATGTTAAGCAAATTTTCCTTTATACAAATTTCCCATAGGAATGCATTGAAAATGGAGTAATCCCATTTTTATGTTGTATGGATTTGGCCCATAGGCAATTATGTTAAGCAAATTTCCCCTATCTGCAGAATTTTTTTATTTTGTGCAAATTTTGTGTTATACAAACTGTTTGTTATACAAGGGTCCACTGTACCTGGTCTTGAGGTGGTAAAATCCTTGTCACTGTTCCAATGTGGATTTTAAACCATTACACAAATCCGTGGGAACATGGAAAATCTGCACCAAAACCTCCCCCACCCCATTATGGTGTCTTTGCTGCGGCTCTCAGTCGTGGAATCAGAACAGTTGCGGATTTTCAAAACACACCCATGGGAACACCCAATCCGCGACATCAACCACGTGACCACTCCAGGGGGTGATCCGGATCAAAGTTTGCTGTGGATTTTAGTGGTCGTGTGAAAGCACTGCTACTTAGCAATCCTGTCTTAGAGTTATCACAACTGAATCACTTTTGTAGCCAGTAAAGGTTTAGAAAGGGAATCCTGCTTTAATTTTAAAACATTATTAAGGAATAGATTTTAGTTTGAGCTAGTATTTGTATATTTATAATTTAGTGTTTATTTTGAAAATTATTTGCAATACTTTGGACAATTTGAAATATGGTAGGACAATTATCTATCCACATAGGATTCACCCTATATTTATGAACAATTAGGGCATGAAAAGGTCTTATTTTGACAGAAAGGTGTCAAAGGAAGTGGGGGAACAGAACCGCTCTCCCTCTCGCAAATATCTTCCCTAGAGCTGGCACTGTTTCCCATTCTCAGCTGGCATCCAGGCTGAGAAAAATAGGGAACAGAGAAAAGTCACTGGGGAAGCAGATCGGGGTGGGGAGGGAGGAAGCAAGAGGCAGTTTCACTGCCCCACATATTTCTTTCATTCACTATAAGAGACTGTCAGACTTCTTATCTGAAATCCAGTAGTCAATCACAACTAAAGTAAACCCATTGAATAAATAAAGCATATGGAGCTAGCCTACCAAATCTCTCTGATTCAACTGACCTACTCTATGTGCAAGTTACCACTGGATTTCAGCCAGTGTTGCTTTTAGTATTAGCACCCTTAACTATATGGATTTATTTATTAATTCATTTATTTATTATTTCACTTATTAACCACACCGACTTTCCCAAACAGAAAGACAAAAATTACTGTCCTCTGGTGACACTGAAATGTTCTTTGCTTCTGGTCTTGAGGGTACCCTCAAGATTCTTCCACCCAACTATCCCCAAAAAACTGTTTGTTTGTTTGTTTGTTTGTTTGTTTGTTTGTAACATCCATTTCCTGCAGATTTTGATACCCTGCCCACCCCTATTCCAGGCCAACAAATGGTAATAACAAGCAACAACAAAGGCAACAATGGATATAAAAATGATTGGCCTCACACTGGGTATATTTCATAGTGTGAAGATCAGCTAGAAATTGTATGAGGGAAATGGTGCTCCTGATTTTTTTAATGTGAAGAATACGTAATAGAAGCAGTAGACATGACTAGAAAAATGGCTGGGGTTGGAAGACTGTTTACACCTTTTCTGGTTAGCAATGCAGGATAACCTGTCTTTACACCCATGGGAAAGGGCACCATCTCTTATCCCTTGGAGGCAGACAATCAGCTTCAAAGCACTTATAAGTGGGAAACAGACAGAAGATATGCCAGCAACCACTTTCCATGTGGTTCCTCTGGTCCAGAGTACAGCCTTCCACAGCTGCCTTTTAGTAAAGTGACACTTCTGGAAATGCACGCAGTACTCTGTTTGGGCTCAATCAAGATGCAGGGTCTTCAAACCTGACGATTTCATGATTCAAAGTGATGGCAGAGCTAATCCTCGAAATGTCAAGGTTTATCCAGTGAAGCTTACATGACACCATCAACAAGCTTCAAGTTTAACAAGGCGCACGCAGGGATATTTAAGGCAAGGGGGAGGCCACTTTTTGCCAAATTCTTCATGACAGAGCAGGAAAAAAGTCAAACACATGTACATCTTGAACTGTGCACTGTGAACTGCCAGAGCAGCCATTGCTTCCCAAGGATAGTAAATATGACTTATTATATTCATTTGCATGTGTGGACTGGAGCCATCTACAATCGCTTCCTCCTGCTTGGCACATGCACTGGATTGGATTTGAACCAGATGTGAAGCAATAACAAAGATTAAAGTGTCTTCGCACATGAACAAAGTGCTTTTAATTTACCAACAACAAACCATCACCACCCCTAAACATCTGGCTGGAGAGGGAAACTGTGGAGAGCAAGATTCATGCCCCCTGATGCCAAGCAAACATAGCGCTTAGCATGCTTTTCATGGTCACAATTCATTGTGCGTATGTCTATCCAGTACTGCCAAGGAAAAATCCAAAGAACAGAAGCACCTGAAAATTTGCCTGTTTCTTTAAAAATACATTTTAAATTGTTCATCAGTTGAAGGCCTGAAGGTCAGGCCCATTCACTGCTTGGCGAGTCTGAGTCTAGACAAAGCAAGGGTTATTTCAGGTTGTAGGAAAGTCAGTGCAGATATAGTTTTATTTACTTATTTATTTGAAATATTTATAGAATGATAGATCAAAATTCAGGCCATCTGGGTTTGAATCCTTGCTTGGCCGTGAAAACTCACAGAGGGACAAGGGAATAGTAAAACCTTGCATGCTTTTAAAACCTTATTAGCCGTGTAACAGGCAATGCCGTTTGACACCATCAGGAAAAAACGCAGGAGGAATAAAGAGGTGGGAACAGTAACAATGAGTGGTGTGGGATTCTACCATTCTTTTTCCTATGTTCCAGTTTTTCAAACCTCAAGGTCTCTTTTCAACAAATATGAAAAAAAATATTAATTCTGGCAAATTCTTTAAAATCAAATGGAAGTGCATACATATATCCCAACCTGCGCTAGTCACATTTAACAGATATGGCTTCTTCTGGCATGTATCTTCTAGATCAGGGGAGTCCAAACTCTGACCCTCCAGATGTTTTGGACCACAACTCCCACAGTCCTTTTTCATTGGCAATACAGGCGTGGAATTCTGGGAGTTGTGGTCCAAAATATCTGGAGGGCCAAAGTTTGAACACCCCTGTTCTAGATACTGTACATCTTCTCCCAGCATGAGGAAGACACTAATGCAGAATTCTCCCAGAATTCTAAGCTTAGATTGCCAATGGCAAAGGACTGTGGGAGTTGCAGTCCAAAACATCTGGAGGGCCGAAGTTTGGACATGTCTGCACTAATGTATCTCCCTGAATTTAACAAACTAGGATACAGCTTCTCTGTTTTTCCCAGCAAGGATTGTGATGCTTGACCCTGAAAGGTCTTTCAGGTGTCAAATTCCCCCTCTGTCCCAAAATAGACAGAGCATCTAATTCATCAGCAAGATGGTTGGGCATACACAGGGATCCCAATTCTGATTTCTGAAAGTTGAGCAAATATAGCAAAGGTCTCTGGGCTGGGATGAACAAAAGAGTCAGTGTAGTTTTCTCCTGATTTTGACATTTTGAAGGATCAAATTCATTCTATCTCAATTTTTGCAATTTTTAGTAAATTATTTGGAAAATTGAACTGAATTGAAACTCTTGCTGATCCCTAATCATAACTTATTGTTCTGACATATAAATTAATCTGAGTTTATCTGACAATTCCTTTCTACAGAACTAAGCTGATACAGTTTTGTTTCTAATATGTATGCATCAGGGAAATCAGCTCACCAGTATTGGCCCCCTGCCTGAGAACAGCTGACCTTTAAAAAACACATTTCTGAACCAAGTATTTTTGACTGAATAAGGAGCACAGTTTGGGAATGTAACTTTTCTTGAACTGCAACTCCCTGCATTCTTCCAACAGCATGGCCCAAGACGTCTACAGGTACAAAGTTAGTCATGGAAATAGTGTTTTTGGCCATTCAAAACTGCTACACAGCATCCCTCAGCTGAAAGATAGTACTGCTTGGAAGAAATATAGAATGAGGAGCCAAGGACATGGGGCGGGGGCAACCACTCCCGCTGCATTGACAGTCTGCCACGATTTTTCCTTTGCCTGATCCCATGGAGGGCAATGAACCTGGCAGGATTTCTTGCCATTTGGGGTCATTTTCAGGGTTAGCTTTGAGGCCTTGGCTGATGGCATCACTATACCAATTGGAGGATGATGATGTCACTACAATGGGAAAAATTTATATATATAATTCCTCCATCCCTCTTCTCTCCTACAGCTATTCTGATTTACAAACAATTCTTTTCATTGTAGGAAAGCCATCAGATGGAAGAAAGTCTTGCATTACCAAAAAAATCACTGCCACTGGATCGCATTGTGGGCAGGAGGAGGTTTTCAATAAGGTTTCCTTCTCCCATTCCGTGGCTCCCAGGGCTTCTACATAATGAAACAAATTATTTTAAGGCACAAAATCCACAGGATAGAAGAGATCTCCTATCTTCCCTTGCTAATGACATCATCACCCTCTCAATGGTGTAGCTATACCAGCAAGATATCAGTCAATTCTTTTATCCAGTCCTGGTCTCTAAATTTACCTTATGTAATAATACTTAGCTTTATGGATGTGCTATGATTCTAACAATTTGGGAGCAATGAATATAGATGAGTGGTATTTTTGGTGGTAAATTATAGCTTTTATAACTCCCCCCCCCCTCTCTCTCTGTCTGTCTGTCCATCTGAGACCAGAAGAACATGAGGAAAGGAGAGCATCGGTAGTTTGGTGAGCGATCTGCCAGTAGAAAAAATCACAGTGGAGAGAAAGGTTTAAAAGTATTATATGCCAGTTCATAAAATTATCAGCTTCAACTCTTATTATAGAAACAAGGCAGAGTCTGACAAGATCTTCCCTGGAATAATGTAGGCTTATACCTGGAAATGAAAGCGAGAGAGAAAGCTCTGCAATAATCCACACACCTCCTAATACATCAAGTGCCTCCACTTGAAGAGACTTTTAATAAAAGTGTGAGACCCAGCAAAACGTAGGCAATGTATAAAAGGATTTTATTCACTTCAGTTAACTTGCACAGGAAATGAAAGACCATAAGGTAAACATGTTATACTTGGCACAGCCAACGATAATTTATCAAATTTCCCCAAGCGTTATTGTTTCGCACTTCAAAGCACTTACAGTTTTCTAAGGCAAGGATGGTCAACTTGTGGGCCTCCAGATGTTACTATGCTACAGCTTCCATCATCCCACACAACTAGCTGCATATGCTAACTCAGAAAATTTCGAAATGTATTGCAGTCATATAATCCATACATAAGAATATACGATAAAGAAATGATGAGGGGCTACAGGGAATTTGGTGCATTAAAAGGCTGGGAAGTCAATACAACCTCCATCTTCTTGCACACGGCAGGTAGAAAGAACTTTGACACCTGTGTTGAGATGTGTGAGTTCTGGTCTGATAGGTGGTATTGTACTAGCCATCTGGAAGGGTGGCCTTGAAAATTATTCAGCAATGGGAAAATCAGGTCATGTCTGATTCGTTCATAGAGTGGGCAATGTAAAATCAAATTCAGGAAAACCGGTTCCACAAGGGCAGGTTCTGCCTCGATGTGGAATTCCTTTATATCTTCCCTGGAGAAGTGCTGAGAGAAGTATATTCAACCTAGCCATTGTGGATGCCCTGTAAACCTTCGGTGAGATATGCTAACTCTATATATGAGCCATGTGGTTGGAGGGGAAGAATAAATAGTAGTTTATCAGTTGCAGTCCAACAGTCTCTGAAGTGTCACCAGATGCCCAACTTTCCAGTGGGCATCTGTTATTTGAAAGATAACATCATTTCCGCCTGCAGGCTTACAATCTAACAGATATATTAAAAGAGGAATATGAATGGGGATGGAAGAAGAAAATGAGTACATCAGCAACAACAGATGGATGACCCTAAGTTGGTCTCAGTTCTAAATGGAGCTCTTTCTGGTTGACATCACACAGTGTTCTTGTGTGTGTAGATAAGGTCAAAACATGTTATCCTTCAGGCCACCAGTCACAGGGCAACTGGATCATAGTAATATTGGTAAAAATAGTTTAGTCTTATATCAAATAAATTTTTCAGCTTTTTGGCGTCATTGCAGATCGTTTCCTTTCAAGTTGTCTTAATTGTATTGAACTGTATATTGTCCTTTATTACTGTAAGCTGCCTTGATTCCTTTTTCAAGGAGAAAGGCAGGGTAAAAACAATCTAAAATAAAAAATAAAATAAAATAATGCAGCTCATGGTTTTCTCTGTTCACCCCCTTTTTCATTCACTGGATCTTATGTTTTTAATAGCTAACTCTGAGACATTTGTTGGATAAAGAATGTCTTTACTTACAATTGCTATAAATTGCAGGCTTGTGTATACTACTTTGTTTCCTTCACATATACTAGCAGCCAACTGAATAGATAACAGCAACAAACAATTGCCACCAACTGTAAAAGAAGGTAGAGATAAAGAGCAGGGAGATGGGGCTCTCTTTGAATTCAAAAGCTGGAAGGAATAATTGGTTAAGTGCTGGATAGATTATCACCCTAGCCTAGGAAAGTCTCTCCTAGTCACTCAAACTACAGGCAACATGCAAGGTTGCAAATAAAACTCCAACAAAATGCCCATTTTTCCTTATGGCTTACAAGCACTGATCTGCATCACCTTGCCCGAATCTTTATAGTGACAGCATTTTCTTCAATTTTTCATTCCAGGCCTGAACAGCTTGCTCGAGCCCATACTGGCCTTTTTAAACTTTGCAGACAAAATCAGGCTGTTTCGGGTTAATGAAGGCAGGCATGTATGTAGAAACACAGATTTGACAGCTAGGTACTTGACTTGTGTCTGTTTGGAGCATTCTTATCATGCTGCACTTCAGAACAGGAGTAAAGTTTTCATCCAGGTATTCTCCATACTTCTGCAGGAACCCTTTTTCCTACCAGTCTTGCCTTAGAGAGTCCCACTTTTCCTTCTGCACCCTGCTTTACCTTGAAGACCTACTTCCATTCAATGGCTTTCTTCTCTAGTGGCAGTTTGGTCAGGGGCGACATATTCTTCGTGCGTAGGCCTTCTATCTTTTTTCTTGCAGCTTCTCTCCAGTTGGCATCCATTCATTTTCTGTCCAGGTCATTGGCTCATCCATCAGCATGAACTTAGCAAAGCAGGTGAAGCAAGGAAGTGGTACACCTTTGTTTGATTATGATGAGTGTCTGCAGGCTAGCTCTGGAGCATGTTTTGGTACCAGTGTCTCTTCCAGTTCAACAACCTCAATATCTCCATCTTTGCCCCCTTTCTTGATGTAGCCTGCATGCCACTGTCTTCCTGCTCTTTATTTGACTCAGGCAGTGAAAGCATTGGGACTAGTGATGGCCACAAAATGAAAAACGACATGCTGTTTCATCATGCCGTAAGGTTACGAAACATTTTGTAATGTAACAAAATGGCAGACAGTGTTTTGTTACTAAACTAAATGAAATGAAAGACCATTTTTTACTATTGAAACAAAACGATTCATTCTCCCTCGCCGCCCCCACCTCCCAGGTGGGTTTTTTTGACAGGTTGGGCTGTGAGGAGTGGCGTCTGCCTGCATTCCCCACAGCCCGACCTGTCATAAAAAACCCAGCTGGGTGGCAGCAGCTTCTGAATCGTTTCATTGCTCATTTCATTTCGTTATGAAAATTCTATTAAAAATTTGTTTAGTAACAAAATGAAACGAAATGCAATGAGTAACAAAATGAAATGAAACACTATTTTACTGTTCCATACCCATTTCTATTTGGGAGTGCTGCGCCTGGAAAGGGTTCAAAATAGTGGTCTTGCCATGCAGAGGGAATCCAACGCATTTCCTCTAGAGATGGGCACGAATCAAAAAATGGCATTTCGTTTGTCGTTTGTCGTTTAGGGGGTCCGTTTCGTTTCGTTTCTGTTTTTTGCGAATTTTTACAAAAAATTCATTTTCGTTTTCGTTCATTTTGTTACCATTTCATTACCATTTCATTACCATTTATTTCAATTTTTGTGATTATTTTTTTTAGGATTTTAAGCAATTCACTCATATAGCAGTAATGGAAATGAAATGCACAACAAAATTTCCAGTGTTTCTGTCCGTTTCGTTTCATTTTAGAGACAAAATTCGTTTGTTGTTTCATTACGTAACGAAACGAAAAAACGGAAACGGAAACAAAAAATTGTTCGTTTCGTGCCCATCTCTAATTTCCTCTTTTGTCAGCTCTCTTCTGCTTTTCAAAGTGTACCATATGTCTGCAACCGACTTCACCTGTTTTTGACTTTATAGCTTTTGTTGCCAGGGGGGACAACTGAGTAAAATACTGTGTTCTGTTCTCGAGTCCAATTTGTGCCTTTTGTCTTTTGGTATGTAGGCACATGCCAGGTTTCTAAAGACTCAAATGTATTCCACACTTGGCACCATGCCATACCATCATTTACAATGTGTTTTCATGGTCCTTTGGCTGGTCATCTGTTCTGGAGATAAGTTGCAATCATGATTGGCTCTTCAAAAAATTGCTGGGATGCTTTGCATCTCCAAGCATGGATTTTGTCATCTCAGAGAGAGGGAGAGAGGGAGAGGGGGGAGAGAGAGAGAGAGAGAGAGAGATCAGCTTCTTCTCCACCATTCCAGTCTGGTCTGGAATACATGTAACACTTCACCTGTGCAAGATGCATTGTTCCACCAAGAAGGCTTGTTGTGTGTAGTTTCCCCTCTATTTGGCATTGGTGAGGCTTTATCTTGAGTACTGTGCCCAGCTCTTCAACTGTATTTTTAAAAGGATGGCAGCAGACTGGAACTGATTCAGAGGAGGGCATCAAAGACAATCAGGGAAATGGAGACCAAGCCCTATGAGGAAAGACAGAAAGAACTTCATCCTTGAGAAAAGAAAACTGAAGGTTGCTCATGGTCACATTTTTCAAATGCTTGAAAGGCATACAGAGGAGAGGCACAGCCTGATCTCAGACATCCCAGAGTGCAGGAGATATAATGATGGGCTCAGGTTATAAGAAGCCAGATTGCTGCTGAATGCCAGCAAAAGCTTCCTAACTGTTAGAGAAGTATGACAATGGAACCAATTGCCTCGGGGGACCCTGAGTGCTCCAGAGCGGGAGGCCTTCAAGAGAAAATTAAACAGCCATCTGTCAGGCACACTTTCTGCACTGAGCAGGGGTTGGAACTTGATGGCCTTACACACCCCTTCCCACTCTGTTATTCTAGGATTCTATAATACGCCGCAAGATAGTCACGTTGTTCAGCTCTCATGCCAAAAAAGAGAGGAGAAAATCCTTCAGATACCAAGAAAGAGTAGTATGGATAATGGAAAAATGTTGTTCCCAAATAACTGTTCTAATTTCTGGAGCAAAAGGCAGCTGGGTGCTGTACCATTTTACTGCAAATAGCTCAGCAGCATTTAGCACCTGGGAGCTGTACCATTTTACAGCAAATAGCAGCGCAGCTTTCTTCCGCCAAAGGTTTTGATTGACACAGTTATCTTGGATGGGGAAAATGTGTTTTGTATTCGTTTTTGAACATTTCATTGACTAGCCTGAATACGGAGTGGGGATGTGATCAGAATGTAGTCCAGCTAGACATGCCTAGTGGTGATGGTTTTCTCAGTATCTCTGAACACTGCAAACTGCATTGAATAGTATGCTAAAGCCACATGTAACCATACAAACCCCGTTGTGATCAACTGTGCAAGATGCTTCTTCTACCAAATGGATCGATGGGTCAAACTTTATGCTAAAGAAAGCCTCTGGTTAGATGAGGGTAAACATGTGGTTTAGTTATCTGCTGTGGATCTAGTAAGATTGGAATCAGATTCCCCACTGAGCCTCCTGCAAGTAGAGCCAGCCTGTGTAGCCTTGGGCAATCCCCACAATCCCAGGGAACCCCCTAAAGAAGGGAAGAGTAAACCACTTCTGAGTATTCTCTATCTGGAAAACCCTGAGAATGGTTGCCATAAGTCAGAATTGATTCGACAGAACATGATTATGTTCACAAACATATATTATCACAGTGGGAACTTTGCTACACCTTTCCTACGTTACAAACAAACTTGCTTTGCTACTGATCTTTATTTGCATGCGAACGTAGGCAAAAAGTAGGTTCTAGACCAGTGGTTCTCAACCTGAGGGTCCTCAGATGTTCCTGGACTGCAACTCCCAGAAATCCTGGCCAGCTCAGCTAGTGATGAAGACTTCTGGGAGTTGTAGTCCAGGGACATCTGGGGACCCACAGGTTGAGAACCACTGTTCTAGACTGAATCTTCTCAGAAGCCAAAATGACTAAACTGAGACCATTATACTTTGGGCACATTATGAGAATACAGAAACCACTGGGAAAGACAACGATGCTTGGAAACGTTGAAGGCAAGAGGAAAAGAGGAAGATGGAAAAAAGAGATTGACTCAATAAAGGAAGCCATGGGCTTCAGTTTGAAAGAGTGGGGTATGCCTGTTGATGACAGGATTTTCTGCATGTCACTATTTCAGAAGGTCACAATAAGTCAAAAGTCTCTTGATGCCACATAATAACAAAAACAACAAACTTTTGGGATTCTAAATCCCTAAATCCCTCATATACAAATTGAAGCTGTAGTTTCCCACCTTTGGATTAAGGAGAATATCCTGCTCCATGTTTCATCGTGTCCCATATCTAATATGCCATTTTAAAAATTCTTTTTGTAGTCATTTCACAACCCAAGATTGGCTTTTTTGAAAGTTACTTTTGAAAAATAGTTACTACTATGATACCAATGCTTCCCCAGTGTTAGTTACCAAAACAGTTACATTCTGAAATCACGTATTTACCTTTACTTTTCTCAAAAATATCTATAATTGAAAGAAAAATTCTGAATTCTACAAACACATGGCTTAAAGTACAAAATACTTTGCTCCCACCCAGAAGAGAACATGAGCCAACAGCCAAAGGCAGAATATGAACCAGCCTTTGCACCACTTGAACATGAGCCAGTTGGTAGTGACTAGTGAGTGCCAACTGACTAGCAAGACATATTCAAAGAGCTTCTACTGATTATAGAGCCCTACAGAGGCCAGAACCCCACCTTCTCTTTTACAGCTGGGGTGAAATTCTTCCCTCTGAATGGTGGCTTCTTTCTGTACAATGGACAAGGGCAGTGATGGTGAACCTTCAGCACTCTTTGAACCACAACTCCCACAGTCCTTTGTCATTGGCAATACAAGCTTGGAATTATGGGAGTTGTGATCAAAAAAAATCTGGAGTGCCGAAGGTTTGCCACCACTGGACTAGAGAGTGTATTTGATTGCAATGTGGAAAAAGAAGGTCTTCCCCATTGTGACTTCTACCATGTGAACTGGTGTCATCTCCCCACTAAGATCTGGCAGGCTCCAGATACATAACACTTCCTCCAATTGATGAATTTATCTATTTATTTTTATTCAGGCATTTTCCCGTTCTTTAACATAGCCACATCATTGGTGATTTTATTGGCATTTATGAAATATTTTATTGCTTTCTTGTTTTGTTCCACTATTCTGGTTTTATTATTTGATTCCCTGTTTTATTAGTTTGTGAGTTTTTATATGCAATATCTTAAAACACCTGGGCATTTTTGGAATGACAAAATGTAAAGATCCAAAAAAAAGGTACATTCTTTGTCCACCATTTAGTTAGGCCCCCCATCTCTGTAACTACAACAATAACAAAAATCTACAGTTACACCACAAAAGAAATAAAGTCATACATTTGTAAGTTATATGCATAATGTTATGTACATTTGTCCCCCACCCTTTTGCGGTTCGTATACTGCGGTCCCGGTATATGGCAGGTCCGTAGTATATGAAAAAAAGGCCCCTGGGCTAAGGAGGAAAGGCCTTCCCAGGCCCGTCAGAGGCCCCAAAAGTGCTTTGCCGCAAACCGGAAGTGACTTCCGGTAAAACCAGAAGTGACCTCCGGATCACTCGAAAGCTCTTTTGGGGCAGCACCAGGCCTGGGATAACTACAAGAGCCCCCAGAGAGCACGCCCAGTCCCGACCCAACCCAGCATCTGCATATTGTGGATTTTCAATTATCGCGGGTCAGGTCGAGTCCCTAACCCCCCGCAATAGGTGGGGGTTTACTGTATACTTATTCTGCTCCTCCTTGAGGAGAAGGAAGCTCAAAACAGGGTGGTAGGGATTGGGGGTGGGGTTCCTATGGCTGCTATTCTCTCAGATCAAGATTTGCCCATTCCTTTCCTTGTAATTTGCAGATGATACCAAATTGGGAGGGGTTGCTAATTCCCTAGAGGATCGGATGAAAATCCAAAAGGACCTTGACAGATTAGAAGTCTGGGCCAAAGCTAATGGAATGGATTTCAACAGAGGGAAATGTAGGGTGCTACATCTAGGTAGAAAGAATGAATTGCACAGATATAAGATGGGGGACACTTGGCTAGAGAATAGCACCTGTGAAAGGGATTTGGGGGTCTTGGTGGACCACAAATTGAACATGAGCCAGCAGTGTGATGCGGCGGCCAAGAAAGCCAATGCGATTCTTGGTTGCATCAACAGAACCATAGTGTCTAGATCAAGGGAGGTGATAGTGCCACTCTATTCTGCTCTGGTCAGACCCCACCTGGAGTACTGTGTCCAGTTCTGTGCGCCTCAGTTTAAAAAGGATGTTGACAACCTCGAGCGAGTGCAGAGGAGAGCGACTAGGATGGTTGAAGGCCTGGAAGAGATGTCTTATGAAGAACGGCTTAGGGAACTGGGAATGTTTAGCCTATCAAAAAGAAGACTGAGAGGGGATATGATAGCTATGTTTAAATATTTGAAAGGATGTCATATTGAAGAGGGAACAGGTTTGTTCTCCACGGCTTCAGAAACTAGGACTCGGGGCAATGGTTTCAAACTACAGGAAAAGAGATTCCATTTGAACATTCGGAAGAACTTCGTGACAGTTAGAGCTATTCGGCAGTGGAATATGCTGCCACGGAGGGTGGTAGAGTCTCCTTCTTTGACGGTATTTAAGCAGAGGCTGGATGGCCATCTGTCGGAAATATTGTGAAGGGGTTCCTGCTTGGCAGGGGGTTGGACTCGATGGCCCATGAGGTCTCTTCCAACTCTATAATTCTATGATTCTATGATTCTATGATTCTATGATTCTATGATTCTAATTGTCAATCTCATGCAATTCAAGCTTAACAACTTAGACAAGAGAGGCCTGGGCACAAAAATGGCTACTTGTGGTGTCAATATTCAGAAAAGTTGAGTTTCTAGAGCGCTGGGATGGTTGAGGCACAGCAAGAAAAAAGTGCCTCAAAACCAAAAGCACATTTGGAAAAAAGTGCTTCTTGAAGAGATAGTTTACATTAATTGTGACTGTTTTTTCACTCCTTTGCTACATTCCAAAATAACATTGTTGTTTAGGAAGAAAACCCACTGATAAGATAGCATGGAAGTGTTTCATTCACTGTGTACCATAGTCTATAAGTGCATGTATTTGTAAGAATGTAACTTAAATAATGTTTCTGCTATTCGTATTCTGTATTCTATTTGTAGTAGAGCAGCTATATCTAAAAAATCAAACAAATAAATGAATAAATGCAAAAAATAAAAAAATAGTAAGTAGGGCAGACTGTATCTAAAATTTGTAAAATGCCAACGGTTTTCCACTCTTAAGTCGAATTGCTAGTAAGTAGAGCCACTCATAAGTAGAGGTACCACTGTACTTAAGATACCCAGATGAATTTTGAAATGCTTGTCTACTTTCATCCTGGGATAATGTCAGCTATGATGAATCATAGGCTTCTGTTCTTTGCCTACGAAATTCATAAATTTCTATACGGTTCCTGGAGGAGTCAAACATCCTATTTAGGATTTTGGCAATGGTTTTGTTGATGACTGCTAATTAGGGATGCGCACAAAACAGAAAGATAGAGTTTTGTTTTGTTTCTACTAGCAGTTCATTTTGTTTTGCTTTTTAAACAAATTTTTGTTTAAAAATCATTATGAAATGATTCATTACTCTATATAATGGCTCCCTTGGATCATAGAGGCACCAAATTTGGTGGGTAGCTTTTTACAAGGCAGCCAATTTACAGAGTAATGAAATGTTCTGTTTCCAGTGGGAAAAAGTAGTGTTTCATTTTGTTTCATAACAAAACGCCGTTTCCTGTTTCATTTCATTTTGTAATATTTTGAAAGCTTATACAACAACAAAACAGTGTGTTGTTTTTTGTAAGCTGCCAATCTCTGCTGCTAATCATGATGGAAATGAGGAATTGAGAGAGGTGGCTGGCTTTGCATACTGTATACGTTGATTGAGAAAGAGGGGTCATATGTTGCTCCACCTCAAACAGCAAAATGACTTGAGGTGGCCCTGTACTTGGTACACTGTGTTGCTTTATAACATTTCCCAGGTAGTTTCATGTATCTGTTGCACAGTTGTAGCACCACACAGAATCATGGGGAGCCTCACTTGCCATGTAGAGAAACAATTACCCATAAAGGACTATTTCGAATGCCTAGATTTTCTAGAAGAGGTCTTGCGTCCTTAAAGGTCAAGGAGAAGAGACAATGTGTAGGCGGGGGGGGGGGGGTGTAAAGCAAGCCAGTAGTAACAATCTAAAGCCCGTGAAACTACCTGCGTGCAAACTGAATCAGTAAACAACCGTTGAACCTACATTTGTCTTATATCCCTGAGAGAGAATGACACTCTTTCCAAATGAATAAAAGCCCTCTATGAATATTTACCACACACATATTGTGCACTGGCACTGATAAACAAGAAGGAATGCATTTGCAAAGTGAATTCATTCGCTATTTTCCTGTCAATGTCAAGGCAATATATTCAGAAGGGTGTAGCTCACGCTGAGGTATCATAATGAAAACATAGCCTTTGTGCATCGTCTATTCATCTGTTTTGCCACAGAAGATTAATTTGAAGGAGAGAGGGATGTGAAGTAGCAAAACACTGATGAATAAACAAGAGAGAGCAGGACTACACATTCATAAAGGCCTGCTTAGTATCATTTAAGTGTCCTTTCATGAAGCATGTTATCCATTTAGGAGGCAAAGGGAGTGCTTGGTAGGTTTACTCCCAAGAGCAATTTAAGAGGTTTGCATTTTTGTCCCATAAATGAATAAATGGATTGCCAGTCTGTTCTAAAATAATGTTTCTAGAGAATGGGTGAAAGCATCCAATAGCTTCCCCGCCCCCATAGGAGACATCTTCATTGTGTCTCTTTGCACAATAGCACTATTTTCCCATTGGCATTCTGTATGTTTCCATCTATCTTTATCCCCACCCACCCTGCTTCAATATTATCCATGTGGCTCATTCCATTAGACTGCATGGTATATGATGCATTCTAGTTCGTGTCCCCATGTCAGTGATCCTGGACATGGGTCCTCAGGATCATTTCATTACTTAATTTCCATCTTTGAAAGCATCTTACTTGTTGATGGATGTTACTTTTTTACTTAGATGAATGGTTAAAGTAAATTTTAAGGATGTGTTTCTTGAACAATCCATTTTTCTTAGAGATAATGCTTTAATTATCAGACTCGCCAATTAGGCCTGCTTCATCATCCAATGACCAATCATAAAGCAAAATTTGCCAGAATGTAAGGCAGACAGGTAAGGAATGCATGTGCTATGACATAACAGGCATCACCCATCCCTTAAGGAACCAGTGCTTCTAACCACGTTATAGCTATGCACAAGGGGCTGTCACAATGCCCCATACATATTTATGTGGGCATAATAACAATCTTGCATGCACCAAAACTGTATCAGTGGAAGGAGGCTTCACAACAGAAGATGATCATTCATCATAGGCACTAACCTATTAGTAGAGTTCTTTTTCTCACCTCTGGCATTTGAGGCAAGTGCACTCCTCCTTTTCCTGTTTTGCTCACTTCTATTGTTTGTGCTGTTGATGACCTCTCTTCTTTCTCTAATCTCCAGCCATGCAGTATGCGTGGCTAGATCTCTTGTCCAGAAGACAGAATCAGTTTGTAACTAAAGGTCATCATAAGTAAAGATACATTGTTCTACTTAACTCATTTCTAGTGTGTTGTCTTATTACGTAAAATGCTTGTCACTGTAAAAAGGGGTGTAGTGCTGGGACTTGGGCTACTGTCCCATGTTTCCCATTTGCTTTAAAAAATCTCACACTCCGTTAACCATATGAGGAATGATGGTAATTCCCCAACAATTTTGATCAGAGAAATGAGGTTGGCATTTCACTAACTTTCTTCAGGGGAAGAAAAAATTCACCAGAACAAAACATTCTCCAAGACTTAAGAAGCAACAGCAAAACAACAAAGTCCACCCCTACCCCCAACCCATCTTCTACATGAGACTGGCAGTTACTTCACATCCTACTTCATTCCGCGATTATGTTCATTCCGTGACAGCGTTGTTTGCGGTCACGTGGTTTTGTCCCTGTTCAATCCCTGTGTTCGTTTACCCACCGGCATGACTACTTGTCTCGTGACAACTGTTACTTCACGTCCTTGTTTCGTGACAACTACTGGATTTCCCTGGCTTCGTTTAGCCTTTTTTATTGTCAGGCTTCTGTTTTTCAATATTTGAATCCCCGCTGCGGGTGCATGGGCTGTCTTGGGAAGCCCGGCAGGAAGAGCTGGGTGAGCCCTCACCACTTGCCGTGGGTGAGCGGCGGTGGCGGCAGCGTGAGCGGTGGGCAAGACACCCTCACCCTGAACTCAGCAGTCTGCAAGCTGGCAGGCGAGCAGGCAAGGAGTGTGCAGCCCTGTCTCCAGGACCCGAGGAGGACGGACCTATGCCTGACAGTGGCTCTCCACCTGTCCCTTCAAGAGCTGCCTTCTCCTGCAGGGACAGGCGGGCAGCCGAGCCTGGCCTGGCGCAAGAATTTCAGTTGGCTTTCTCGGTTGTTGGAGTATTCCTAGAGTGAAAGGGGGAAACAGCCATTGCTTTTACTTCACGTCCCTTGTCTCGGAACAGGAACCGGGAACAAAGCGTGACAGCAGAATTCCCCAGCCCAGAGGCAGGTACGGCTCATCACACTCTTTTCCGGTTTCAGGGGGCATGGTCGCGACGAGATTCTGCTGTCATACTATGGATATGAAGTAACCTTTTTTCGTACTGGTCCCAAGCAGGATAGCAAAGAGGGACAAGAGGGACGTGAAGTAATGCCCATTGTCACCTCTAAGGGCACCAGCTGAAGTCTCAAGGAATTGGTACACATAGCCCTGTATGTCAAAGAGGGTATCTCCCCACTGTTTAAGTACCCCTTGACTTTCTTACCAGTCCACAACAAACTCTGTATTTCGATGCCATGGATAAATATCTACCATGTGATACGGTACCTCTGTTTGTGAGAAAGAGGTCTTGTTCACATAAACTCACATTAAAATATAACAGTCTTTGACACTCCCTGAAAGAGTACACACCAAAAAATGAGTTTTAAAGGACTAGAGGTCTGTTTTCAAATTGAAGTTTACAGGCCCTTTTCCCAACATATCCAATGAGAAGTCTCAGTAAACCAGCAGCCAGAAAAATCTATACAGTACCTGTAATTTACTTCCAGTGAAAGGAAACATTACTAAACTCACTGCTTTCTAAGAAAGCTTCCTAATGTTTTGCTGGAAAAAAATCTTAAATTTGTCTTATTAATTCTGTATTTGTCTGAATATGTCTGTGAAGATTCTCAGTCATCCAGGTGAGTTCATCTGGAAGTTGAGTCATGGCAACTGGTCGCAACTCACTTTCTTCAGACTGACGAAGCTGTTTGGATGAGCAGCAAAACGTTTCAATCTTTCAAGGAAAAGAAGTCCAGTTGCCATGACTCAACTTCCAGACCAATGCCGAATACATTACAGATAATTTAATCTAGGAATCACCAAGACATGAATTACAGTAGACATACCTCTTATAGCATACTTCACTTATTTATCTTCTATAATACACATGCAAGTGGGCACTGCTATACAAAACAGAACGTTCTCTTTCTTCTTTCAAAACTGCAGCCTGAGCATACATTAAAGCCACTTAAGGAGAACAAACAGCAGTCCATGAATAACCGAGGACAGGAAACAATTACTGCACAATAGTCCATATGTATTATTCAACCTCCTTAAGCAACATGGACAATAGAACAAATGTTTCCTAATAAAATTACCTTTAATTGAAGCACCAAAGAGCCACAGGGACACTTCCCTTTATCCTAAAGGACAATTGGCTTCCTGATCTCCTTCTATCTGGCAATGTGGGCTTTATTCTCAATATTTATATCCTGGTTCAATTTTAATTCTGTTCCATTTCGTCTCTTATTAGAAGGAAGGCCATTTTCATAGGCAGTTTAGAAAGCCACTAGTGCAAATACAAATTCGCCTAATTCTGACTTACCAATGGTGTTGTTTGTATCAGAACACATTTATTTATTATATTACCTTTCCTTGTGTGTGTGTGTTGTGTTGTGTTGTTACAGTCGTGACCGACTCTTCGTGACTCCATGCCCATGGAGTTTTCTTGGCAGAAATACTGGTGTGGTTTGCCATTTCCTACTCCAGGCACCTACAACACCTGGTATTCCCTGGTGGTCTCCCATCCAAGTACTAACCAGGGCCGACCCTGCTTAGCTTCCAAAATCAGGCGAGATCGGGTGTGCTTATGGCATCTAGGCAGCAGCTTTCCTTGGCAATGAGTAATAATCCACTCACCTTGTTAGAGATGCAGGATACCAGTGTGTACACAATGCAGGTAGTTCCCTCTGTCCTAAAGGAGAAGATTCTCATAAACTGAGCTATGCATATACAGATGTGGGCATTTTGTTACCATTATATTTCCTAGGTCAGAAAATATTTATTTATTTATTTAATCTATATCCTGCCTCTCTTCCCCTGTAAAACCCCAAGGTGACTTACCAAACTATATTTCAAAATCACAAATAACTGGAAACTCTAATTAAGTCTTAAAACTGCAAAATATAAAAATTCCAATGCACTATTTCTAAACTTATAAAACAAAGTTTTAAAAGCCCATTAAACTTCCCAATTATTTGCTGACATCCCCCAAGCCTCTCTAAAAACGTGTGCCTTCAATTGCTGGTGGAAGGGAGGGATCAGCTGAATATAGCCTGAGGAAAGAGAGATTATGGTTATGGAACTTGAAGGGGGGGGGCTCTCTTTTGAGTCTTCATGAACCCTATACTTGTCAAAGTGGTGGGATAGAGAGATGGCTCCCTGATCTTGATGTTCACAGTAGTTTGTATCAGGAGATTGGGATAGATAGGGTGGGCCCTAAATCCTTATAGGACTTTTAAAGTCATGATCTGTTTGTTACCATTAAATTTGCTTTTAGAAATATGACTAGTTATTTTTAAGTTTCTCATAATGAAATTATTACTTGGCAGGGGACTGCTGATAAGAAAAAGTATAGAGGTTTTATAACTGTACCAGGAGGGTGTACTTCTTTGTCTTTAACTTTGGTGGTTACTTCACGTCCTTCTTTGTTTTGGGACTAGTTTTGTACCATGATAGCGTTGGTCTCGATCACTTGGTTTTGTCCCTGTTTCAGTGTCCCCATGGTTGTGATAACTTGTCTTGTGACAAGTGTTACCTCATGGTCTTGTACCATGACAAACACTGAATTTGTCTAGCTTCCTTTTTCCTTTGGGGGGGGGTCTTAAAATTATTTTTTGATATTTCACTTCTGAAAAGTCAAAATTAAAAAAACTGGACACAGTTTTCTGAGAGAAACAAATGTTTTGTTGCGTGACAGTCGTTACTACATGGTGTCTTGTCTCGGAACAGAAAGCGGGAACAAAGAGTGACAAGGGAAAACCCTACCCCAGCACTAGGTACAGGATTGTCCCACTTTGAACCCGTTCTGGGGACGTGGTCTAGACAAATTTCAGTAGTTGTGCGATGGACGTGAAGTAACTTTTTTTGTATTGCTCCTAAGTGCAACACTAACCAAGACAAAATGGACGTGAAGTAACCGCCTTTGTGTACCTTTACCAGTAAAATAAACTGTTTTAGTGCTCCGCTCTCTCTGTAACTGTGCCAGGAGGATGTACTCCTATACTACAAAATGCTCTCCTCCCACCCATATCCAGACCAGCATCTGAACCATGTGATATTTCTCCTCCACCATTTAGCAGGGCTGTGTCCTTTTAATTATAAACAGAACCAACTTTTTACACTTGTGTTACAAAAAGAGATGTTATCCCTTGTTACAGGACGGCCGTAATGTGAAGCTGTTACACCTTTGCTGCTGTGTGGGGTGGGGTGGGAACAGTTAATCACAAGCAACCCAATGTATGCAACTAATTCCTTCCAAGCTCCACATCATACAGATACACTCTCCAGATGACAGAATGTGTGAACTGATCTTTAAACATGGGTAGATTTTTTCCACCGACCACAAAGCCTAGTGTCAAAGTCTGGGTTACCATAAAAGGATGTAGGAAGTTGATTAAGCAGCTACAAATTGTTTCCGTTCACTGACAGCTACCATCAATTTCTACTCCCTTGCAGTTGTCAGATTTCAAGGATGGGGTCCATTCATTGTTTTGGCTGTGCACTACCACCGCCATCACCAAGAACATCCATAATTTAATTTCCTGCCCTGGAACTCTGTGTAGGGCTGGGAGGCTGAGTTGAGACTCATTTCCTTTCTCAAAGGGGACGGCAGAGAATGAGATGGTTGGATGGTGTCATCGATGCAACAAATATGGATTTAACCAAACTCCAGGAGGCAGTGGAGGACAGGAAGGCCTGGAGAGCTCTGGTCCATGGAGTCACGAAGAGTCAGATACGACTGAACGATTGAACAACAACAACAACAACAATCCAATATAACACTATCAGGGGACATTGTGAAAACTAAAAGCAGGGTTAAACCCAGGGCTATACAGTGCAATACAGATAACCCATCATTAGAACAGGGAATTTTATAATTGCTGAAATCATCCAATTGTTGCAACAAGAGCTCTTTTTTTATTGCTTCCTAAAATTTGCACATCAGCTTTCTTTGTTTTGTGATCAGTCATTTTGAGATAAGCATGGCCACAAAACAAAACAATATAATTGCTAAACTGAAAAACTCCCGGAATCACATCACTGGAACACCCACCGGATCTCAGCTCAAAAACCAGATGCCATTGTCAGGTCAAACCAACTCCCTAGGATCCAGGGCCAAATCCAGCAGACCGCTGCCCAGGCACTTGTGATGCTCTGAAGATGGGGCAACAGTTAGAGACAGAAATACTTCTGGCTCTCCTGATTTTTGGCCCCTAGAGAGGCAGCCTAGGCGAATGGGCTGTGGACCGTGGCTTTTGATCTCCCTGGCTTGCTTGTCTGCTTAGTATTTCCTCCTATTCTCTTGCTTTTTCATTGACTTGGAAGTTCTTCAGCTGGGAGCTGTGGCCTGTTGGCCCAACATGGAAGACAACACTTGGGAAATTGTTTCTTAACAACAATTAATTTTCATTATTTGCTAAAAGTAATACACTGGTGATATTTTAGTGACACCAAAAGAGTAATTTATACATTTTGAGTTGCTTGATACCACCCATTATGATACATTCCAAATTATTTGTCTTACAAGCTGCAACTGATTTGCTTTCAGCCACGTTGTAGACTGTACAATTTGATTTGTACTGGAATATTGTAAAGCAGTGGTTCCCAACCTTGCGTAACCCAAGTGTTCTTGGACTGCAGTTCCCAGAAAGTCCAGCCAAAACAGCTGGTGGTGAAGGCCTCTGGGAACTGCAGTCCAAGAACATCTGGGTTACCTAAGGTTGGAAACCATAGCCTTAAAGTATTTATATTTAAGTATTTAAAGTATTCATGATGATGTGGTGTGGATAAGGGGCTAAACTCAGTGTCATCACCTATTGGTTGCCTTCAGAGCACACATTAAAGCATTCACCTGTTTTATTCCTTCTTTTCCCCATCTCTCTAGGACAGTTTTGTCCAAACTTTGGCCCTCCAGGATAACTCCCACAGTCCTTTGTTATTGGCAATCTAGGCTTGGAATTCTGGGAGTGGTGGTCCAAAACATCTGGAGGGCTGAAGTTTGGACACCACTGCTCTAGGACCCTTGCAATTTACTCCTTGCCCAGCTCCTGTTCTTCTCTATCCTGGACCAGAAGGAAGGAAAGCACAGAGCTGGCATAGCCCCCATGGCACCTGGTGGAATTGGGGTGTGTGTGTCAGAGTTTATTTAATGGGAAAGAGATAAACTTTGCTGCTGTAGTACCTGATCACTGCCTTCTGTAAACTGCAAAAATGAAACAAGCCAAAATGCTGCAGAGAAGAAGAAAAACAAAATCCTGCTATATTTGCTGCAGAAATTCCTGAAAAGCACAACTGCTGGCCAAGTCATCTTGGTGGTTCCAATGTTCAATAAATACTTCCCTCTCCTGTCCCAGGGCCCACATTGCTTTCTGCTGAAGAAAGGGGTTACACAAGAGCCCTGGGACTTTTATGCGAAAAGTTAGAAATGGTTGATTTCTGAAACATCACTTCTGCTGCTGATATTATCAGCTTTATAATTAATGACAACCTTTTTTCCAAACTCCAAGCATTTGCAAATTTGCAAATGACAGGAAGTGAAAAAAGCTCCTGCTTTTGACAATCACACATAATCAGCCCTAAAGGAATTCTCTCTTCAAATGACGAGTTAACGTATACAGTAGTTGGGCCCTTGGACACACCATCTGCCCAGCTGCACAAGAGGAAGAATCCTGCTCCTTTAAGGTGTCCCCCCACCCCAATGCTCCTTCTACTGCAACTAGCATAAACACAGAGCCCTGGTAACCAGGGACTGATGCTTTCATTTCTAAAGTGAATGAAAACCGAACAAATCTGTCCCAATTTGTTTCTAATTCATTTCTTTGAGAACCTAACGGCAACACAGCGACAAATGAAAATCCCTTTGTTTCATTTCTCTAATTTGTTTGTCTCGGAAGAGGGATTCTTCAAACTGATCGGAGGCTTGTTTTTGCATTGTTTAGTAAATCAAGGCACTTAAGTAGCAGCCGGCACAGAATGGCATCCTGGAGTAACCTGATTCTAACCAGACATGAAAATTATCTGTTGTGAATATTATAGCAATGAAAAGAATAAATTATCCCCCTTTCCCCCTTATTGCTTTTAAAATTGGGAACATTTGCTCACTGTATCTGCAGAGGGGCAGCCCTAATGTTCTACCATAGAAATTCCCAAACATGGGCCTCCAGAAGTACTTTGAATGACCTTGGTCAGTGCTAATTAGGGCTTTTAGGAGTAGTATACCAAAAAAAAAAATCTAGGGCCCCAGTTTGGGCACTACAGCTCAGGAGGTTGCAAATGTCATGCACCTTGGATAGAAAAATTGAAATTCTAATTATCAGAAGACAGGACTTGACGATGATCGATGCTAAAATGCAATACTGTATGGGTGATCCAGAAGCCACATCTGAACACTGAATATAACACAAATCACAAAGCAAACCAGGGAGTTAGGAGTGGTAATGGGGCACTGCATGTCCCTCTTCTCAACACTGTAGGTGTCACCTCATTCCATTGGGTAGTAACGCATGTGCGCAGCATGCTTATTTGTAGAAAGGAGGACTCTGCCTCCATCTGTGCATATGGAGATCTCAGTTTTGCAGATACTGTCCATGTTCTGCGTACAAATATGAGCCAGAGGGGAAGCACATGATGCTTAGAGCATGGCTGTATGCTGCATCCCTGACTTGCATGTTCATGTCACTGATTTTTCTGAAAGACCACAAAAGAGAAGGAATGTAAGGAGATGTAAACCATCTCTCTCTCTCTCTCTCTTTCTCTCTCTCTCTCTCTCTCTCTTTCAACTACTGTCTTCGTCATTTCAGCCTGAGCAGCCACCATGCCAAGGGAGGGATGATGGTAGCTATAGTGCAAGACATCTGGAAGCCGTCAGTTCAGGGAACCCTGAACAAAAGGAGTGAAGCAATAACATGTTTCTTTTGGGCCTGTCAGAAAAGCAATGGGAAAGAAAATGAACCCGACTCAAGCGTGCATCTTTCTTGCCCATCGACTTAGCAAAAAACTGCCGCCAAGGAGCCATTTCACAAGTAGTGGGGAAATTCTTTCTTTTTGATTGTGTGATTTTTTAAAAAAAAACAGACTAGCGTTAAAGACGCTGAAACAAGTACAATCAGAGGAGCCTGAGTTTAGTTAAAATGTGTTGAAAGGAAAAGTACCAGCTTGAGGTCACCCCATTCCATATCACGTGACCTATTGCCCAGGAGCCTACACCTAAAATTTTGCTTTTGAATGTACTTTTGCTAGCAATTTTTCATGGTTGTGAGATTTTTGATGGCAGTCATGTCTGCATCTCTTCACAAGTTGCAGGAATTTATTCATGTTTAAACCTTTAAACCCACAGCTTTTTCTCATAGCTGTATGATTGTTCTCAGTACACTTGGAATGGTCACTTTTTTGGATTTCATTTTATGCTTATCAAACATAGAAGCAATGTAGAAGAATAAGGCTTGTTGAAACTGACAAGCTGACGTAGCCTGAAATAATTCCAACACTGGCACAACTAATTTGATCTTGATGCTCAGATGAACTTTGATATGAATGCCATGATTATTTGGTTTCACACTAAATTTAACCCTTTCAGGGATAAATGTTGGCTGTAGAAAATACTGGCTTTGGATGTTTTCTAAAGGTATATAAAAGTCTATAGGGCTTTTAGGAAGGTGTTCAGGCATGAGACTTTCTGACCTTATAAGATATGAGTTCTCCCTGAATTAAGATAAGACATAACCCGGTTGCCACCCATTTTCAGTTTTTCAGTAGGTTCCAAAAAACCAAAACAAAAAAATGTATTAATTCCTTTGGTCTTGTTGCTGAGTTACCACTCAATTGCCACAGTGTTTTTGTTTTCTCTTGAAGAGTTTTGCTCTTGCTGCTTGCCTCTAGCTTTCTTTTTAAAGTTCATCCTAAATACCATGCTGTGGATAATTTAAAATTAACATATGCAAATAAGCAAGGGTAATTTTGTTCTTTCTGAAACTGAGCCTACATTTGACATCAAGTAAATCTACTTTGCATGTTATAATAATAACTAGAGATGGGCACGAAACAAACAATTTTTCGTTTCCGTTTCCGTTTTTTTGTTTCATTACGTAACGAAACGACAAACAAATTTTGACTCTAAAATGAAACGAAATGAACAGAAACACTGGAAATTTTGTCTTGCATTTCGTTTCCGTTACTGCAATATGAGTGAATTGCTTAAAATCCTAAAAAATCACAAAAAATGAAATAAATGGTAACAAAATGGTAATGAAACGAACGAAAACGAAAATGAATTTTTTGCAAAAAAAATGCAAAAAAGGAAACGAACCAAAACGGACCCTCCAAACAACAAACGACAAACGAAATGCCATTTTTTTTATTCGTGCCCATCTCTAATAATAACCTCCTGCACAGTCTTCACTGTCTTTCACATGTAGGCTGAAGTTTTCCAGATGGTTTGCTGACATTGTGAGATATCGGCCATATCAAACCCATGTAGCCTGCCTTCTTTATTGACCATTAATTATGCCTTCAGTATGCAAAGTGTATCTTCTCATCATTTCAGATAGCCCGTATCACCCACTTACAAGTCAAATCAACTTCCAGTAGTCCTTGGAGCCCCATTATCAACCCACATAATTACTTACCATAACTCACAATCCTAAGCATGCTTATGCAGACCTAATGAGGCTTCTCCTTAGGTTAAATGCACACAGACAGAGCTGAGGGTCTATACATTCATGAGGTGATCAAGTTACTTCTTCAGATTCTCAGAATTTCATCATACCTGATTTGACTGTATGTCTTTAATGCAGACTATTGACAATGCAACCCCCTCTTCCAGGACTTTGCATAGCAAAGAGAAAGAGCAGTCCAAGTTACCTTTCTGTGCGATTAGCTTAATATTTATTATCTTAATATTTTAATTTGGGGTTTTTTGATAGATAGATAGAGAGAGAGAGAGAGAGAGAGAGAGAGAATGTTCTAATATGAGTAATTAAATAAATAAATTAATGCAGTTATTATCCAACTTGATTTTTTTCTTGCTTATCTGTCCTACTGCTCACAAAAAGCTAGCTTTACCATGCCTCTTTTTTATAATGGACCTAATACTTAAAGCAAAGCAGCGTGGACTGAAGTAATGAGCAGTGTTAATAATACGCAATTGCAAAATCCATTTCTGCCTCATTCCGATTCACTCAAGGTTTTTTTTTTCATCTGGTAAAAGAAGTAAAAGTTTGGCTTCTGAAGTTCCTTCTTCAGAGGGGAAAAAGGAAAAAGAGAGAAAGAAAACCCACCCCAAAGTCTTCAAAGAGATTTCTCACCGCAATCTTTTGGCATCTGCAGCTCCCACAGTAGTGAATAGCGACAAGCTTGTCTCAATATCCTCATTCTATTACAATCTTGGAATGCCTCCAAGAACTAATCTACCATATTTTGTGATTTCTGTTCTGTTGCCTTGTCAAATACTCTTTATCACACAGCACATGCTTTGACTTCGCAAACAAAACGGGCTCTTATGCCTCAGCATTGCCAGCATATGAGTAGAAAGCAGCAGACAAACACCCAGTCCTTACAGCACAGATTATTATACACAAGACCACGTGGCAATCCCAAATGGGAGAAGGCTCTTATTTCTATTCTTATTGAAATGTCCCAAATTACTGCTTGGGATCACAGTCCAGAGAATCCCCATTGACTATGCTGGCTGGGAGTTGTGATCCAGTGGCCCAGAGCAGCTCACTGCTAACGTTTACCATGTGTCTTCTATGCGAGTGGCTGAATTTGTGGGCTGTCCACTATTTCAGTTTCCCATACTGGCCTAGAGAGTGACATTACTTGCTTGGCAGGCAGGTTGAGTCCTATCCACTGTCAGCAAATTCCCTGGGGGTAATAAACTTTAAAAAGGATTTCCTATCTTTCTCCTGTTTAAAGGATTACCATCAGGTCTGTTAATAATGGGCCTTTTTACACGACCCCTAAGATCCGCTGGTCCCTTAAATTCGGACCACAGATCTTGAGGTTTTGTCGCTCTCCCTGCGTTCCCACCCCCTCCACACTTCCTTGTTCTGTCTGCATGAGGGGAGGGAGGAAAAAAAAGCCTTAAAAAGGGACAAAAGAATAAAGCCTTACCTCCAGTGCTGGTGGAAGTTGCTCCGAGCCCCGGTCACTTCCTGGTTCCTCTTAAAGGGGGCGGGAGGCAAAAACAACAGCAACAAAAAGAAGCGAGGAGAGCCCAGCACTCTCCGCATCAAATTTTTTCACTCTCCCAGAGCAGGTACTTGAAAGGTGCGCTGGGTCGCGCTTAGGTGGGCGGGGTCATACTTTATTTTCTGTTAGCTCCGGAGCTGGTGGGGAAACATTTTTAAGCTCCGGAGCTGGGAGCCATTTGCAGCGGAGCTTAGGGGTCGTGTATAAATGCCCAATGTTCAGTAGACAGGAGAATTCCATACTTTTTAGACTTCAGACTCCAGGATTTCCCAGAAATACACCCATCTAGGATTGTGGGAACTCCTGCTGAAACAAAAAACTCAATGCTGTCAGAAGACTTTCCAATTTTTCATACATGGGGAATGAATCCATTGGGAGCCATTATGTTCCTGCAAAGAACAAGGAAGTGGGTGGGAGTGGCCAATTGCTGTTAAACAAGAGTTTAGGGGACAGACATTTTTAAGGCACCCTGTACAGAACCAAAAGGTCTGGGAGTCTACCTGTCCCTAATCTTGTACAGCTCCCATGGAACTTAATGGCTCCCATCCATTTCCTCCCCCACCACCCTCAAGTACATAATGGCTCCCAGTAGAGGTCTTCGTCCACACATATAAGAAACTGAAAACTCCTCTGAAGATTTTGATTTTGGGACAGAATTTCCCAGACCTGCTCGGTAATTCTGTCTGGTAACTGAAGTCAAAAATACCAGACTCTCATACCAAATACTCCAAAATAATGTGCACAGTGGAACTTTCATTTTTGTTTTATTTCAGTCCTTTTAGGGGTTATATCTCTTGGTTTTGTGTTTTTCATTTTAACAAAGGGGGAATCACATCTTTGGGGGTTGTTTCCTCTTGTTTTGTCCATTTCTATCTTGTGAAACTAGCCCAAAAGAGCCCTAAAGTAAAAAAAAAAACTACCCCCCAGAAAGCAGAGACAAGGCAACAGAGAGTCTGTCTGCTTCCAAAGTTGGCTACAATACAACCAACCATCACTACCACCAAACAAACAAGTACATTTGGTAGCTAGAGATAACATTGATATAATAGCCATAACAAAAACCTGGTGAAATGCAGAGAACCAATGGGATACCGCAACCCCAGGCTATAAACTCTATAGAAGGGATAGAGGGGCAGGTTGAGTGGCCATATATGTCAAAGAATAGGTAAAATCCAGCAGAATGGAGATTGATGGTGGGTGTGACTCCGCCATAGAATCACTGTGGGTTAAACTACCAGGTCCAAGGAGCGATATGATAGTGGGAGGGGTTGCTCTCGTCCACCAGATCAAAAACTTGAGGGGGACCTTGAAATGATGAGACAAATCATGGTGGTGTCTAAGAGGGACATGATAGTAATCATGGGGGACTTCAATTATCCCCACATTGACTGGACCAATGTGAGCTCGGGGCAAGAAAGAGAAACCAGGTTTCTCGACATGCTGAATGACTGTGCCTTAGAGCAACTTGTCATGAAGCCTACCCGAGAGCAGGCAACTCTGGATCTAATACTGTATGATACTCAGGACCTGGTCAGGGATGTGAATGTTACTAAGCCTCTGGGGAACAGTGACCATGCTGCAATCTCCTTTGCCATGCATGTCAGGAGAAGAGTGTCAAGCAAATCAGACAAAAAACCCTTGATTTCTGAAGGGCGGACTTCCCTCAGATGAGGAAACTAGTTAGAAACAAATTGAAAGGGAAGGTAAAAAGAATCCAATCTCTCCAGAGTGCATAGAGCCTGTTTAAAACCAACATGTCACACCAAATTTTTAAAAAGGTAAGAGGGGGACCTGGGAAGGCTTTTGACACAGTCCCTCACCAAAGGCTGCTGAGAAAATTGCACAGTCATGGGATAAGAGGACAGGTCCTCTTATGGATTGAGAACTGGTTGAGATCCCGGAAACAAAGAGTAGGTGTCAATGGGAAAATTTCACAATGGAGAGAAGTAAAAAGCAGTGTGCCCCAGGGCTCTGTCCTGGGACCGGTGCTTTTCATTCTGTTCATAAATGACCTGGAGACAGGGATAAGCAGTGAGGTGGCCAAGTTTGCAGATGACACAAAACTTTTCCGTGTGGTGAAAACCAGAGAAGATTGTGAAGAGCTCCAGAAGGATCTCTCCAAACTGGGGGATTGGGCTGAGAAATGCCAAATGCGTTTTAATGTAACCAAATGTAATGCATATTGGGGCAAAAAATCCAAACTTCATCTATCAACTCATGGGCTCTGAGTTATCCGTGACGGATCAGGAAAGAGATCTTGGTGTGTTGGTGGACAGCTCCATGAAGGTGTCTCCCCAATGTGTGGCAGCAGTGAAGAAGGCCAATTCCATGCTAGGGATGATCAAAAAGGGGATTGAAAATAAAACAGCCAACATTATAATGCCATTATACAAAACAATACTAAGGCCCCACCTGGAGTATTGTGTACAATTCTGGTCACTGCATCTCAAGAAAGACATAGTGGAACTGGAAAAGGTGCAGAAGAGAGCGACTAAAATGATTACTGGGCTGGGGCACCTCCCTTATGAAGAAAGGCTAAAACATTTGGGCCTCCTTAGTCTGGAAAAAAGGTGCTTGAGGGGGGATATGATTGAGACATACAAAATAATGCAGGGTATGAGTAAAGTGGATAGAGGGAAGCTCTTCTCTCTCTCCCAAAATACCAGAACTAGGGGACATACACTCAAATTGAGAGCTGGGAGAGTAAGAACTGACAAAAGAAAATATTTCTTCACCCAGCGCATTGTAAGTCTATGGAACTCCCTGCCACAGGATGTGGTGATGGCATCTGGCCTGGATGCCTTCCAAAGGGGATTGGACAGATTCCTGGAGGAAAAGTCCATCACAGGTTACAAACCATGATGGAGAAACCAGGGTACTTCAAGGGCCAGATGCAGGGGAGTGGTATCAGGAGACAGATATCTAGTCTCATGCACTCCCAAGCGCATCTGGTGGGGCCGCTGTGAGATACAGGAAGCTGGACTAGATGGGCCTTTGGCCTGATCCAGCATGGCTCTTCTTATGTTCTTATGGGAAGCTACAGGCCGGTTAGCCTTATGTATGTCCCAGGGAATATGGTGGAAAGCCTCATCCAAGAGAAAATCCTAAAACAAATAGAAGAACAAACCTTGCTGAGGGAAAATCAGCATGGCTTCTGTAAGGATAAGTCTTTGAAGGCATGTGGATTTGGGTGATTTTCAGAAGGCTTTTGACACAGTCCCTCACCAAAGCCTGCTGGGAAAATTGCACAGTCAGGGGATAAGAGGGCAGGTCCTCATATGGATTGAGAAGTGGTTGAGATCCGGGAAACAAAGAGTAGATGTCAATGGGCAATTTTCACAATGGAAAGAGGTGAAAAGCGGTGTGCCCCAGAGATCTGTCCTTGGACTGGTGCTTTTCAGTCTGTTCACAAATGACCTGGAGACAAGGATAAGCAGTGAGGTGGCCAAGTTGTGGATGACACAAAACTTTTCTGTGTGGTAAAAACCAGAGAAGATTGTGAAGAGCTCCAGAAGGATCTCTCCAAACTGGGGGAATGGGCTGCCAAATGGCAAATGTGTTTCAATGTAGGAAAATATAAACGAATGCATATTGGGGCAAAAAAAAAAACCAACCCAACCAAACTTTATCAACTCATGGGCTCTGAGCTATCCGTGATGGGTCTGGAAAGAGATCTTGGTGTGCTGCTGAACAGCTCAATGGAGGTGTCTACCCAGTGTGTGGCAGTGGTGAAGAATTGTGTACAATTCTGGTCGCCGCATCTCAAAAAAGACATAGTGGAACTGGAAAAGGTGCAGAAGAGAACAACTAAAATGATTACTGGGCTGGGGGACCTTCCTTATGAGGAAAGGCTAAAACATTTGAGGCTATTTAGTTTGGAAAAAGGTGCCTGAGAGGGGATATGATTGAGATGTACAAAATTATGCAGGGCATGAATAAAGTGGAAAGAGGGACACTCTTCTCCCTCTCACAAAATACCAGAATTAGGGGACATCCACTCAAATTGAGGGCTGGGAGAGTGAGAACAGCCAAAAGAAAATATTTTTTTCACCCAGCGCATTGTTAGTCTGTGAAACTCCCTGCCACAGGATGTGTTGATTGCATCTGGCCTGGATGCCTTCCAAAGGGGATTGGACAGGTTCCTGGAGGAAAAGTCCATCACAGGTTACAAACCATGATGGAGATGTGTAATCTCCAGGCTTAAAACTGGGGTACTTCAAGGGTCAGATGCAGGGGAGCGGTATCAGGAGACAGATATCTAGTCTCATGCGCTCCCAGAGGCATTTGGTGGGGCCACTGTGAGATACAGGAAGCTGGACTAGATGGGCCTTTGGCCTGGTCCAGCATGGCTCTTCTTATGTTCTTATGTTAAGTACCCTCAAGCACACAGAGAAAATTATTCATTTAATAGAATAATGATATCAACCAAACAACAATGTAACGATGTAAAATAATATTTTTTGAAAAGTCAGTGAAACAGGGAATGTACATACACATCCTAGGGGGGAAATTGCAAACGAGCACACAAACACACAGAGTGCCCTTTCCTGAAAAAAATAAGAAAAGCAAACAAGCAAAGAAAGGCTAAAGCATACAATCAAAGCCCTCCCATAACCAAAGTGAAGAAATGGAGAGATTTCTCTCCCTCCACCACTTGATGTCTTCTCTTGTGTCTCTTCTCTTCTTTGAATCCGGCACAGCAGGCTTGTCGGGAAAAATGATCCAAGACAGGAAAGGACCAAAGAGGGAGGAAAACTCCCAAAGAAATTGGAGGGGTGTGTGTTAAAAAAGGAGGCATGCTGGCACAGGCAGGCTGCCTAGAAACACCAGTAAATATAAACCAAAGAAATGGGGGAAGCTTCCTCAAAAATCAAGGGGGATAAAGAAGGAGCCACGGGCTGCCAGGCTGTACAAGCTGTAGGGTCCAAGGAGCTTGCTTGCCCACCTAAAAGAAAGATCATAAGAACATAAGAACAGCCTTGCTGGAACAGGCCACAGCCCATCCAGTCCAGTGTTCTGTCTCACACAGTGGCTCACCATTTGCTTCAGGGTATTCCCAAGCAGATGTCTTCACCTGCTTAAGATTCCCCGCAAATGGTATCGAGAGATATCCTGCCTCTCTCTCCAACCTGGAGGTTGTCCTTGGGCATCCATAATGATAGCCATCGATACCCCTGTTCTCCATGAATTTGTCTAATCCCTTCTTAAAGCTGTCAAGGCTGACAGTTGTCACCACTTCTTTTGGCAGGGAGTTCCAGAGACCAGTGATCCTCTAGGTGAAAAGGTACTTTCTCTTATTTTTTTGAAATCTAGCACCTAAAAGTTTCATGGAGCAGCCCCTAGTTCTTGTGTTGTGTAATAGAGAAAATAGTTTTTCCTTATCTACTTTGTCCACACCGTGTATGATTTTATAAACTTCAATCAGGTCACCTCTCAGACACCATCACTCAAGAATGAAGAGGCCCAGCCGTTGCAGCCTCAGGTGGTAAGGAAGGTGTTCCAGTCCCCTAATCATTCTGGTTGCCCTCCTCTGCACTTTTTCCAGTTCCATAATATGCTTCTGGAGATATAGTGACCAGAACTGGACACAATACTCCAGATGGGGCCTCACCATAGATTTATAAAGAGGCAAAATGACACTTGCTGACTTATTTTCTATACCCTTCCTAATGATCCCTAGCATTGAGTTTGCTTTTTTTGCTGGTGCGGCACACTGGGTCGACACCTTCATTGAGCTGTCCACCAGGACACCAAGGTCACTTTCCCGGTTTGTTGCAGAGAAACCAGACTCCATCAGTTTATAAATGCAATTGGATTTTTGCCCCAATGTGCATCATTCTACACTTACTAATGTTGAAGCTCATTTGCCACTTGTTTGCCCACTCCCCCAGTGTCAAGAGATCCCTCTGGAATTCCTCACAATCTCTCTCAATTTTTACTACCCTGTATAATTTAGTGTCGTCAGACAATTTGGCTACCTTGCCAAAAGCTTTCTGAAAGTCCAGATAAACAATGTCAACTGGGATCTCCCTTATCCACATGCTTGTTGACACTCTCAAAGAATTCCAACAGATTAGTGAGGCATGATTTGCTCTTGCAGAAGCCATGTTGGCTCTCCTTCAGAAGCACCTTCTCTTCTATGTGCTTGTTAATTTTATCTTTTAGGATGGTTTCCGTCACTTTACCTAGGACACATGTCAAACTGACCAGTCGGTAATTTCCTGGATCACCTCTGGATCCTTTTTTGAAGATTGGTGTTACATTCGCTACCTTCCAGTTATCAGGCACAATGCCTGATTTGAGGGAAAGATATATTTTGGCTAGGACATCAGCAATTTAATCTTTAAGTTCCTTGAGAACTCATGGATGGATGCCATCTGGTCCTGGCCCGCGCCATTCCCCCCCTCCATGCACACAATTGGGTGGGGGAAAGTGCAAGCTTTTTTTAAAAAAAAAATGTAGTCCCCGAAGCAAGTGACGATCAGCGGGCATGCTGGGCTTGCTTGGGGGACTAAAAAAAGTTTTAAAAGCCCCCGTTTCCCCCCCCCCAAAACCTGCCTGATCGGGTGGGGGGAAGCACAGGCTTTTAAAACTTCTTTTTAGTCCCTGAAGCAAGCCTCGTGTACCAGCTGATTGGCACTTGCTTCGGGGACTAATAAAAACTTTAAAAAGCCTGCGCTTCCCCCACCCACCCCCGAGACAGATAAAACAAAGGTAAAAAACATAAAAAACACACAAACACACAAACAGTAGTTACATAAAACACACACATGAAACAGATGAAACACAAAAAAAGAAAATGAAACAAAATGAAAAATGAAACAGTTTTTTTTTAAAAAAAAATCATTTCAAACAAAACAAAACAAAATGAAGATAAATAAAATGAGAAATAAAATGAAACGCCATTTTGGCATTTCGTGCCCATCTCTACTTGCATATGTTCTACCAGAATTTATGTTTCTGCCTGTTGTCCTCATTTGGATAAACATGAGCTTTTCTTGCTTTTGATTACTTCCTGAACAACTCCTGTAAGCCACACCGGAGTCCTCTTGGACCTGGCAGTGGCCCCTTTTCCTTTTGGGTATGTATTCCAATGGGCCTCTGTTATTGTTTTTGTGAGCAACCTCCATGCCTCTTGGAGTGTTTGGACTCTCTCAATTATCCCTTCCAGCTTCTTTTTTTACTAGTTTCCTCATCTTTGGGAAATTTCCTTTTTGAAAATTTAAGGTCTCTGTGTTAGATTTTATTGGTGATTTGCAGTCTATGATTAAGTTAAAAGTAATTGTGTTGTGGTCACTGTTCCCTATTGGATCAATCACATCCTGTGTATTACTTAGGATCAAGTCAAGGATTCTTGTACCTCTAGCTGGGTCTTCAACCATCTTCTTCCTGGGAATAATCATTTAGCATATCTAGGAACTTTATCTCTTTATCATGTGCTGAACAACAGTTCACCCAGTCTATGTGAGGGTAATTGAAGTCCCCCATTATAACCAGGCTTCCCTTCTTGGATGCCTCCTTTACAACATTCTCCAACTGCCAGTCTTCTCTGGGGGCTTGGGTCGGAGGCCGATAGCATATGCCTACTGTTAGGCCATCCTGGTGGCCTGATACTCTTACCCACAGAGTTTCTAATGGTGACTCCAAATCACCTAGATATTCCAATACATACGATTTTATCACTTCTTTGACATAGAAGGCTACACCACCTCCCATTTGCCCTTTCCTGTCCTTCCTGTACAGTATGTAGTCTGGTATAAGTGTATCCCACTGGTTATCATCCACCCACCAGGTTTCAGTTGTGCCAGTAATATCAATATTTTTATCTATTGCTAAGTATTCCAGCTCCCCTATTTTGTTCCAGAGGCTTCTGGCATTTGCATACAAGCATTTATAGATGCTTTTCTGATGCAGTCTTTTGAGTCCAATTGCATCATTAGCCTGCCTCTTGCATCCTTCTGCTAGAGTGCTGGTGACTAGCTCCTCGCTCTGCTCAGTAATTTTTGCAACCTCATCGCTAGAAGAAGCAAAACTTTAAAAAGAAAGCACTCCCACTGGGCTTCAACCAATCCAGGCCCTTTAACAGATGCAAAAGTACTGCTTACCTATCCCACCTTGTTGTTCTGATTGGCTGCTGCCAACACTATTGGATGAAAAATTTATCAGGTAATTTGACAGACAGGGCAAAAGAGAGAAGAATGCAAGAATATATACAATGTTAATCATTCATGCAACAGAGGCTTTCTTTCTGGAATCAATGAAAGAATATAAAAATGAAAAACAGAACCAGCCTCTTTTGAGTGTTTTTCTCCCTTTAATTAAAACATGAAAACCCCATCCCTAGTATTCAACATTGCTCTTGAAGGCTATGCAATACTTGGGCCTCTGGCATATTTGTTCTCCTTTGAACATTAGTTAGTAGAGATGGGCACGACTTAGCGGTATTTTCGTTTTCGTTTTTTCGTTTTGTTACGTAACGAAACGAAAACGAAAAACGGTTCAAAAATGGACCAAAAACGGAAACGAAACGACTAATTTTGAGCCAATTTTCGTTTTTCGTTACTGGAAAAACACATAATGGAGCTAAATGGGGAGAAACAATTTTTTTTTCGTTTTCGTTTTCGTTTTTTCGTTTTTGTTACGTAACGAAACGAAAACGAAAAATTTTGAAATTAGCTCACGAAAACGGAAACGAAACGAAACGGACCCTAGCCAAAAACAAAAACGAAAATGAAAAATTTTTTCTGAGTCGTGCCCATCTCTATTAGTTAGTTCAGGCCTTCACCATTACCTACATATGATCTATTATGTTGCTTTTAATTTCAAGTACCCGGAGTCATACCTCTCCTTCTGCCCAGTCTATTTCATTCAGAACAGGACACATTCGTAAGACTCTTGTGAAGCCAGCAGCTGATAGATCGATTCTACTGGTTTGGCTCCTATGGGTTTATAACTGACAGCAAGATAATCAACTAATACTAAGACCATTGATCCATCAAGCTCAGTAATGTAAATTCCAGCCTTTCCCAACCTACTGCCCTCCAGACATTTTGCATACAACACCCATCATTTTCAACCACCATGGCTAATGATCAAGGTAATGCTTTAGTCCAAAACACTTGGAAGCAACCAGGTTGGAAAAGGGTTGGGACTGTAGCTGATATTAGTCCTGCCTAGCCTAAAATTATTACAATGAATGAGGCCTATTGGTCACAACTTACTGGCAAATTGTATACATTTATATATGGCACCAACCACGGCCAGTTTATTTTGATGCCATGTATACATGGATAAAAAATTCCATGTAATCTCACTCTTCTATCTGAGGAAATATGATTTAATCTGTGAAATCTCACATTAAACAGCCTTTACAGTGTCACTGTTTTGTTTTTGTTTTTGTTTAGTTTTTGCCTTATATGAAGATGTGTGACTCATTCTCCACAGCAAAATAGAATCTAATAAAAAAATTAAAAATCTGTTCCTTTAATTTTTGTTGCTAAACATAGTGCAGCTTGTATGTATACCAAATCTGTGTCTTTTTTAAAGTAATCATATTTAGTTATATTAAGGGCATATCAGATGTTACCGTTAGTATATTATTAGAAGCAGGGATTCCTTACAGAAGTAAAAGATGTGGACTTCATTTGCAAGCCAAGTTACTGAAATAAGTAGCTTTGAAGGAATTACCTTGCTGGAGGAAACATTTGACTTCTAATGAGGTCAAGGTGGGTGACCATCACCGGAGACACATGCTGGGAGTAGAGAGTAACGCTGGACAGGCAGTTTTTGTCATATACCACTCAGAGTAGTGATTCACTAGATGAGTGGTATATAAAATGAACAGAAAAACAACCAACAAAGTTGACACCTCATCTAGCTTGATTCTTGGATACTAACCATCACTAACTAGTGTTGGATTTAAAAAAAAACACACACACAGAACACCAGACACATTTAGCAGCAAATAATGAAGAGGAAAGGACAACAGCTACATGTGGATCTCAAAATAAACGGCAGCTAGAGAGATCTCATTCTGCCTTTCTAATAATATTCTTCTTTGTTGTGTTTTCAGGGTGTGCCTTCAAGCATGATTGACACTGGTCAAGGTTAAATGTAGGATAGGACATATAAAGCCCATCAATATGCCCTCTATATTTGTTCCATGTCACAAATGATGCTGGAGGTGGGCACAAGTCTTTCAGAAGCTTCTTACTGTCTATCTTAATCATAACCAGTCTGTCTACCTCTCCAGATTACACTTACAGAGAAGAAACCATAGATGTCCTCTGATCCACTGGAGGCACTCTAGCCATCATCAAAGGACTTGGTGCTCCTCTGTGTACACCACAGCCTGCAACTGGGCAGGACCTATCATTTGGCAGAGTGAGATAACTATCACAGAAGACGCATGCTAGGGTTGGAGAGCAGCTATGTTGGAGCTGCTGGAGAATGGTGTTGAATGTGCTTTTCATCTAGAAGGTAGCTAGAAAGTAACTTCAGGCAGCAGTTGTCAATGGTGAACTTAGACAAGTGCCAGTCTGGTCACCTTTTGTAAATGGAAAATGGAAGGTATAATCTTTTCCTTTTTCTCAGGTACTAAAATGTTTTTCACTGGCCTTGTGCCTGCATACTCAGCTAAACTGAAAGGACAATCAGCCCAAACTGAAACAGTGTTTGTTTGTTTGTTTGTTTGTTTGTATACAGCTTCGTCTGGTACCAAGTTCCACCCTGGGCAGTTTATAAGAATGTAGACATAAATAATACCATATAAAATATCTAAAAATAAAACAAACATAATAAAGCCATAATTAAATGAAAAAGTAACAAAACAGTGATAGTAATCAAAAATATCATAAAAGACAAAACAGAGGTGGATTGAGTTAACAAGAGTGGATCAGCAATTAAATAACCAGGGAAAGCCCTGTATAAATTGTTGTGTCATACAGCCGTGACCAGCTCTTCGTGACTCCATATCCATGGAGTTTTCTTGGCAGGAATACTGGAGTGGCTTGCCATTTCCTACTCCAGGTGCCTACAGCACCTGGCATTCCCTGGTGGTCACTCATCCAAGTACTAGCCAGGGCCGACCCTGCTTAGGTTCCGAGATCAGGCAAGACTGAATGTGCTCAGGGCATCTATGCAATTAAATTGTATGAATTAGCTGTCTGTCCTTCCTTACTGCTTCCCAGGTCTGAAAAATAGTCTCCAGTCTCTGTATTACCTCTACTTGTTTTCCAACAATACAGTTGTCCATGTGCAAGAGAAAGTTCAGCAGGAACATGAGAGGAATGAAGACCTAATGCCCTCAGGCTATGAACAGAAGCGTTGTATTAAACATTTTAACAATCAGGGATGGTAAAGTTTGAAATTTGATGGCAATGTATGGTGAAGCATCTTAAATAATATAAAATACCCCTTTGGCTAAAAAGAGCCTGCAGTTGATAAGTGGTTAACCTACTGCCTATAGCCACCTTTCTGCCTTTGGAATGTACAGGACAGTGAGGGTACAAATAATAATCGCTGCCTGGAGTGGAACCAGTTCCAAAGGAGCTGATTTTATAAATAAGAAGTTATTTATCATGATTTCTAAAAGATTGTATATAGACTTCTGCGTGTCTCACAACCCAGCCTTGGAAACTACTAAGTCATTATTCAAATGCCCATAGTGTTTTTAAAAACAATGAACTCCTTTTCCCCCAGGGAGAAAACCGGCTATATTGAAAACATTAATGACTAGAGATGGGCATGAAATGAACCTTTTTTGTTTCCGTTATTCGTTATTTGTTCCGTTACGTAATGAAACGACTAACGGAAATTGTGATGAAAATGGAACAAAACGAACAGAACCACAAAAATTGGGTTCGTTACGTTTCGTTTTCGTTAATGGCGACGCGCAATGAAATGAGCTGTTTTAAATGTTAAAAAACGCCCTGGACATCCATAAAAATGCAGCGATAATTATTTATACTGTCTGATAATACCTACCAGGGAGGCTGGGGTCCTTAAAACGTGCATTTATGTCTTTTCTCATATCGCTGTATTTTTTTCCTTTAAGGAGAGTTAGGGGACATCGACCCAAAATGGCTCCCAGATGCCTAATATTGATTTCTTGGGTATTGAAACACCCTGGACAGCCATAAAAATGCAGCAATAATGTGATAATTATTTGAAATTATTACCTACCAGGGGTTTGGGGTCCTTAAAATGTTTGTTTTTATCTTCTCCCATCGCGATGTATTTTTCTTTTTCCTTTAAGGATGACAAAATGGATGTCGCCAGCCACAAAATGGAGGCAAGCCATGTGATAGGATCATGTTCAACCAATAGCATGCCAACGTTGCAGACTGGGCAGGTCTGGCAGCCACAGAGGGCATAAAAAGCTCTGGCAGCCCCTGTCCTCCTTGCAGTCTCCGGTGGGAGTTAGGGTGGGATTGCTGTCTCTGCGACTCTAGCTTCAGGCCTGCAGCCTCCCTGTGTGCGTGCATGCGTACCTCTCGGTGAGTACCCTCCCCTGCCCCACAGTGCAGTCACTCTGCGGCTGCCTTGCACCCTGGGCAATGCCCGCCGCTGCCTTTGCAGCCTCTGTGCGTACCTAGTCTATACTGTGTCTCTGCCAGTATCAATTTTTTTTACTGTTTTCCCTCTGGTCTGTGGCGTTGGGGGATGCCAGTGGATGGAAATGCTTTAAAAATTGCACAAAAAGCAGGTAGAAATGAAAAAAAAATGAAATTTTTCCAAAAAGTCACAAAAAATGGAAACGAACCAAAATGGACCTCTCAACGAAAAACAAAAAACAAAAATGCCATTTTTTATTTGTGCTCATCTCTATTAATGACAGTTTTTACTGGGACTTTGAGGTATGGTTCTTTCTAAAGGTGTTGAAGAATTAGGAGAAATGGTTTCAGGGAAACTAAGAATGGGAGTTAGACCCATTTTCACTACTCACACATGGCCTTTTGTGGACCTTTACAGCCAGTGTGCCTTTGACAGAGGAAATGGCTAGGTGTGGCAAAGCTCCACAAGAAGGGCAAGAGATTATGGGATGGAGAGTCTCGTGGGCCATAAGATTATGAAAAGAACACATCTCACATATATACCTGCCCTATAATTGGATCAAACAGGTAAAAATATTCAAAGTAAGTAAGTAAATCATCCTATCTCAATTCCTCTTCCCTTTCTCTGGCAGTTCCCCAAGGTAGATATGGCCCCCCAAAAATATGGTCCCCAAAAGAACCATATTTTTCTAAAGCTATCAGGGATCCGTTAGGATATACAACTAGCAACACCAAGAACTACAGCATTTGCCCTATGCTACTCTGCAGACAAATGACCAAGCCTGGTGCAGTAGACGTAGCACTCAATGAAAGCTGCTGAATCACTGTTGGGTGCCTGAAGTCAACCACTATTGATAAAATCAGTTGTCTAGCAGGGGTTGCATCCAATGATATACAGAGAGAGGTAGCAGTTTACATTGAAAGACTCAAAGCATCTGCATCATCTGTTCACCCACCCTTTGGCTATCATTCTGTCTCTCCCAAATTAAAATCAAGGAAAAGCTTTTTTCAGAACAATTGTGAATCTTGAAGGACCAGCAGAGAATGCCAGGACTATAATGTACAAAGGAAAAACAACCACCTTTCTTAAAATGGAAGGAACTCCAGGGAAGTCTACTGTCAACCTTATAGAGAATTGGATAACTTGGAAGTCTCTAAAGAGGGTTAGGGTTAGGGTTAGGACTACTAAAGACTTTGGAGGCCTACTCCAAAATTTCAGGACTAAAGGTAAACAGAGAAAAAACACTGTTGCTTACTAAAAATATGACTCCACCTATGACCGAAAAATTGGTAAACCAATCGGGTTTCCAACATGCTAGTAAGGTAAAATATTTGGGTATCACTGTATCTAACCGTTGTAACACTTTACTTAAAGATAATTATGTTAATGGTATAAAAGCAATCAAAGCTGATTTGGAAACCTGGTCAAGACTTCAGTTATCCTTAATGGGCAGAATTGCTGCAGTTAAAATGAATGTCTTACCTAAATTGCTCTTTTTATTTCAATCCTTACCTATATTACCTAACTTTAAGATCATTTCAGACCTGGAAAAAAGTATACGTGTATTTATATGGCAAAAGAAAAAAGCAAGGATTAGAAATGTTTATCTACAGGACAGAACTAAAACTGGTGGCTTTGCCCTGCCCAATTTGGTGTTATACTACAAGGCCGCTACCATGACTTGGATTAAAGACTGGATTTTGATGACAAATAATAGAATACTGCAGCTTGAGAGCCACGGCTTGGATAAGGGTTGGCATTATTATATATGGTATAAGGGTAATATACCTACCCTCTTTAAAAATCACTGGATAAGGAATGCCTTAGTTAAAATATGGTTACCGATTAAAAAACAATTTTACCCCAAAGCACCATTGTGGTTATCTCCGTTGGGAGCGGTTATTAGCCCCCATATAAGTGTAACCCCAAAATTTTTAACTTACAGACACCTTCTGAATGCTGACCTCTCTTTGAAATCATTAGAAAAATTAGTATCAGAAGTTTATAAGTTAGACTGGTGGAAGTACCAACAAATATACTCACACTTCAAAGATCTTACTAAAGAGGGGGGATTTATGACTAATGATACTCCACTTGACAAAATACTATCCTCTGGCGACTCAAAGCTCCTTAGTAAATTTTATAGTATTTTGTTAAATGAAAAAATGATTGATACACTGGTCAAAGACACTATGATAAGATGGGCAGAAAATTTTGGTTATTATATTCATCTAAACAAATGGGACTCTTTGTGGAACACAGTCAAAATCTTCAAATCTATAGCCTTTAAGGAAAATTGTTATAAGATGTTCTATAGATGGCATTTCTCACCACACCGTTTATCTAAGATGTATAACTGCTCACCTAAATGTTGGAAATGTAAACATGATTGTGGTACTTTTTACCATATGTGGTGGACATGTAAAGAGGCAAAGGCATACTGGATAATGGTAAAATTATTTTTAGAAAGATATTTGAAAATTAAGTTAGAGCTTAGACCAGAATTTTTTTTATTAAATATAGTAGACATTAATATTTCCTATGACCAGAGATATGTACTTCACCATGTAATTGTTGCTGCAAGGATATTGTATGCGAAATCCTGGAAACAACCAGATGTGCCAACAGAGAGAAATTTCCACGAAAAGATAAGAGAATGCATTGAAATCGACAAACTCTCCGGCTTTCTAAAGGGAGACTACGATGAGATTTCTCGGAAAAGATGGCAAGAAGTAACAAACCTATTAGCATTGTGATATTATTTGGTGATTTGTTAATATGTTAAATTGTTATTTTTGGCTTGATATATTCAATGTAATTTTTAAACTGTACTCCTTTTCCCCCCATACCCCTCCCCCCTTGTCCCCCCCCTAAAAAACCCAATAAAATTACTTAATTAAAAAAAAGGAGTTCAGAGGTCCCCAGAAAATGGACAGGTGGGGTTTGCACCAATACAAACACAGAGAACTGGTAACTCCACAGCGTATTCTGTGCCCCTCAGCATGTAACACTGAATAAATGATGTTAGTTTCCTCAAATGCTCTTGATGTTGTTTTTAACTGGGGTGGGTGGGATACCTGATACATTTATTCATTGCATGTGGTACTTCTGAAATGAAAAAGAAAAAGATTATTTTCTTCATTCTGTGGTTTCCTTTATCCTAACTGATTATGAATATTAGTCGTACTTGAAAGCCTCATCATTGCTTCCTTGAACAGCCAGCACAGAGAAATGTTATCAGTTTCCCTTTCTGTGCACTTGTAGTGAACATAATCTCTGAAAAACAATCCTGATGCCACAAGCCACACATTCCTCTCTGCTATACAGCTGCAAGACATCACAGTCAACAGATCGCATGTGGTCTCCCTATTGACATTTCCAGTCACTGCCCAACAGTCTTCACTTCTTAAAGACTGACAGATTTATTATGGCTAGAGCTTTCATAGACCTTTGATGACTTCATAGTCCACAAACATCCATGGTGCCGTAATTATGTTAGGGCACATTTAAATAGATCATTGTGCTACTGCAAGACCTGTTGCATTAGAGTTGGCCCATTTTAAAGTAACTACAGATGTATTCAAGGCATTTGCGCAAATTGTTGTGCAATCAAGTTGCAGAAAAGCTTGTGTGAGTAGTAATACATCCAGTTGTGGACCTGATGTACAACCACTAAATCTCAACCTTTAAAGCAAGGGTGAACAGCAAATAACCTCAGCATCCAAAAATGATTTTAAAAGGGAGAAATTGTCAAAAAAAAAATCCCTTTATGCCCCCTAAGGGGCATGTAAGACAATGTTTCCATATGTTGCTGTTCTCAGTAAAGGTAGTCCCCCACACCTCTGGACCTCTGGAGCCTGCTCACCCCTGTATTAAATTAGTACAACAATTTCAGCCAGCATAGTAGCTGAACGTGCAAGGCTAGCATGCAAAATAATATAATGGAATGTAAACTCAGCTGTACCAGGGCAACATAAAACTGGGATAACCTGGATGGGGGAGTAGTTCCTTAAAACAAAACAAAACACCAATCTTAGGGCACCTTAGACTGCATCTGAACTGGGATTCAGTCCACAAAACTGTGACCACACAAAAGTTGTTGGTTTTTAATATGTTATTTGTTTTAGCTGCAACAGACTAACACAGCTATCTGTTCAAAATTTCAGATATTACTCAGGTCTCTGTTGTCTTTTCGCTGGATTAATCCCGTTGGTGAAAAATTGCTGTCCGCCCCCCTCGCCCCCGTTTCCCTGAACTGATATCCTTTTTTCAATATCTGGGAGCTGTCAACTTGACTCCTTTTAATCTTCCGTTCTCTAGGCTAAATGAATCCAGCGCCTTCAGCCTGTAACTCGCCTTCTGCACCTTTTATCATCTTTGCAGTTCTCCTCGGAATGATTGTCAACATCCTTCTGCAACTGTGACACCCAAAAGTGAGCACAAGATACCCAGTAAAGTTAGCTAGACAGGTACTGCATCACATGAACTATCGTTAAGATGTTCTTGAAATCTCGAATGAGAACCGAATTGATATTGATAGCTCAGATAACAGGAAGTCATTTGTATTGATTTCCCATATGGTGTGTTATGTTGGGTAATATTTATATGCTTTGTTTTCACTACCTTTAACTTCTAACCTGAAATAATCATAAAACCTCATCGTAAAATATTCAAATTGTTGATGTCAGGCTGTAAAGAAGCCTTATCTCCCCCCACCCATCCCAAAATTTGTTGTAGGTTTTAAAGGCAGGTCAGAAATTTTGCTGACTTTATTATTTGATGCACACTATCTAGTTATAGGAATGAGATTCTAAAATATGGAGAATCAATCACCATTAAAGAAAAATAAGCCCAGGTAAATGTCAGAGCCTGGAAGAGCCAAGAAAATGGTGAATTGAGATTAGTAAAAATATACATTCTTCCTTTCCTAAAAATCAAGGAGCCAAAATATCTCAGAGAAATCAGCGGTAGAAATTAAATTCCTCTCCAGGCAGAGATACCAATAAACAGCTGGAAAACATGCAGCAGGCCAGCTGAGATATTTCTTTGAGCTAAAACAAATAACAAGGGCAATAGTTTCAGTGCTCATAGACAGAAAAGGAAGAAATGAATAATCCTGTTTACATCTCCATTGCCCTCTGCCTCTCACACAGTAACCGAGTGTAGTGATGCGACCGAATGCTGAATCTTGTTCAACCACTGTCAGTTTTACAGAATGCCCCTTTTTGTGCTTCATTGTAAAATATGAAAATGTTTAGTGGAGCTGTGGACCAAGAATATGGCAGGTATTATTTTGTGAGACTGCAGCTTTGTTACTGTGCAGCACAGCGAATCAGCATTCTACAAGGCAGATCTAAAAATGGGGGCAGCACAAACAAAAAAAATGTAACTTTGAAACTCTATTTCAGATTACCAACAAAGTTGGCACATATGTAGCAGACAGCCTCCCCTTGCTCTGTGCCAAATCTGGGGACGTTTGGGAAAAGGGTTTTGAGTTATGATTCTTTTAAAAGTAAACCTCTTTTAATCCATGTAGAAATAACCAATCCTAAGCATCCCTTAATTTAGAATAGCTCATGCAAACTGAAAATACAAATTTTGCTTATCTTGAAAGAGAATGGTTGGTCCCACCCAGTTTTTTCCCCTTTGGAAAGAATCCAGACTGCAGGGACTGAAAGATTGATCCTCAAAAAACTCCTCTAAAGAGGAAATAGGTGACTACTATAAACTGAGTAGAATGGGCTTATCAGCAAGAGCATTTCAAAGTAGATACAGTGTTGCAACTTTGGGAAGGGTCACAGAAACCAAGTGAAAAGACAAGTTTCCTTTCAACAGTAAAGAACAGGATCTTGACCAAAGTCTCCAAAGAGGAAATCAGCTCCAAGTTTGAGGCGATCTACACAATCTGTCATTCAGGATCCAATTAGCTGACCCTGATGGTGAGAAATTTTTAAATCCCTCCTGGCCAAATAAGCAGAGGTTCTGTATCCAGTCCATCACAGGTTACAAACCATGATGGACATGTGTAATCTCCAGGTTTAAAACCAGGGTACTTCAAGGACCAGATGCAGTGGAGTGGTATCAGGAGACAGATATCTAGTCTCATGCGCTCCCAAAGGCATCTGGTGGGGCCACTCTGAGATACAGGAAGCTGGACTAGATGGGCCTTTGGCCTGATCCAGCATGGCTCTTCTTATGAAAATATATCATAATATATTTTAAAAAGAATAGAGAACAAATATTCAGAAGCTTTCTTGTTTAAGTTTTGAAAATACTGAGATTATGAATACTACTAGTGCACAGAAAGGGAAACTAGTATTTGAAAATACTGTTGTTTTTGTGCTTCAAGGTTGGGATGGTCTTACTCTATGTTAGCAGAGCTCTAGTGTCTCATGTCATAGTTTCAACTATTCCACCCATCTTGTTGTCCAATATCTAAGGAAAAAGCTTCCAAAGATGCTATGTGCAATCAAGTCACTTCCAATGGGTGGTGACTATATGAGCTAATGACTTCCAAAATGTCCTTTCATTAGCAGCTCTGCTCAAATCTTGCAAAAAAGCAGCACCACATGTAAGGCTGTTTTATCTTCCTATTCCCCCCCCCTTAGCAATATTGTCTTTTCCAGTAACGAAGTTCTGTTCAGGTCTTGGAAACAAACAGCTGTGACTTCTTTTATTCATATAATCTGTTTTATAATAGGTCTTCCTACTACCCCACTTTTCCCAGCAATATTGTCTTTACTGGTTACTTTGTGAATTATAAGGAGTATAAGAGGGTATCCTGTAGACCAGTGGTTCTCAAGCTGGGGGTCCCCAGATGCTCTTGGACTGCAACTCCCAGAAGCCTCCACCACTCACTGTGCTGGAAGTGGTTTCTGGGAGTTGCAGTCTAGGAACATCTGGGGACCTTCAGGTTGAGAACGACTGCTGTAGACCATCTTAATGGGGTGCCATTAGTGTTGGCAACATTCAGTCTCCCTTTGCTATGTATATCTTGGCATCATTTTTGCTGCTGTCAGTGAGGGCATGACATTGTGCAGTAATATCAGGCCATTTTCTGGCATATTGAATTGTGGATAAAGAAGCACAATTCCCTCTTTTTGTAAGTTTTTATTTTGTTTCTTATAACTCAACGACCAACAATATATTACCCTCCCACGCGAAATGACGAGACAAGGCAGGGTTTGGGTTTAACTGGGCCACACTTTATTAACTCAATTCATTCAAACAAACACAACCTTAAGAGGGGCCTGACATCAAGCATAGTGTTGGGTTGGAACCCCGGGGTCTTCTAGGACCCCTCCAACCAGGCAGCTTAGGGTGAGTTAGTACCCCCAGGTGGTGTAGTCAGCCGACGGCACCCACCTGGCCGGTAAATGCTCGTACCTCTCCCCGGGTCCTGCTGGCTCACTCTGGATTACTCCAGACCCAGGGAGGCATGCCCTCGCATCCTCCCCCGACAGTGTAATCTCACAATCAGTAGTGTCATGGGGGTTATTGGATCCGCGGGGACAGATGTTCAATTATGGACTCACTGGCTGCCTTTTCTTCACTTCTGCCATCAGTGTGACCAACAAGGGAAAGCTTTAAACTAATGCCCAGTACCAGTGTGGGATAGGTGAAAAATCCCCACCCTCTAGTACCAATCTTGAGAGTGGGTCAAAAATTCCTATCCGGCCCCTTACGGCAACCAGTTAGACTCATACTAGTATTATTAAAGCAGTGGGTGGTGGGGAACGCTCATCGAGGAAAGATGCTGGGGAAGGGAGGAGCCCCCCCTTTATAGGGCACTCCTCCCTCCCCCTTCACAGACATGAAATTGTGTCAGGCCCTCTCGCTCCTTCGTGCGAGAGGGCAAAACGGCCCCGCCCGCCGGAGAATCCGGCAGCAGAGCCAACCTTATTTGTCAACAATATATTTATCAGTACAAATAATGCAGTTTATTCCTTAATGTTATATGGAATTTATTTTATAGACTGGGATTTTTTTAGGCGGGTAAGGGGTTTTACCCCTTTCTTCTTTTTTCTTCTTCTTTTCTCCCCAGTACATAACGGTGACAATAATAAAGTTTCATAAGAAATGAAACTTATGGTATTAACTTGCCCAACCATTCTATTACATCCTGCCAGAATAATATGACTTTTGGACAGGAGATACACATATGTTCCAAGGATCGTTTGGAGCCACATCTGGTATTTCCTTATTAGGTTTATGAAGTTTTATAGGATGCAAATGCCATCTACGAATGGTTTGTAATACCAGTTCCTTACTTTTGGCTGTTACATTTTATAAGATTCCATGGTCCATATTTTTTTCTATATTTCTATTTAGATGCATTTCCTGAACTGTCTTAACTCCTGTATTACTATACTCGTTATTAACAATATTTTTATAAATTACTGAGATTGATCTTTACAGGAGGGGGACTCAGCAGAACACACACCCTGCAAATATGTGTTTTTCATCTTTGGTTGCAAACATATGTTTTGGAACAAAAATAAGTGTTTGGATTATATGAGGTTTTGTTATCACAAATCTACCTAATAAAGATAATATTAATCTAGGCCATTTCTTCATTCTCTCCTTTATGGAAATAAGCACATTCTAATAAACAGAAGTACAATATCCCACATTCAGAAACTGGGGGTGGGGTGGATGGACTAATAGACTGATCGATCAGCTACAGGCAGAAAAGAGGCAACTGGCGTTGTTGGTTTATACCTGAATAAAGCAAATTCAGTGAAGTGGTTTCTGAAGAAGGTTGGTAAGAAGCAAACTCAAGTTGTGAATATAAATAATCTGGTCAGTTGGGAGACTGAGTTGATCATCTCAAGAAGAAAAGTCTCCTAAAAGGGTGACCAATGGCAGCATTTGCTAAAAGGAACCTTTTTACATGACTGCTCCCAATATCCTCCTGAGGGCTTGTAGCTGGCGTAGTCCAAACAGTAGCTTTTACCAGCAGTGATAAATTCTGAATTACAGTAGTACTTCGATTTACGAATTTCATCCGTTCCGAATGTATGCTCTTAAGTCGAACTACTCTTAAGTCGGGGTACCTATATAAAATATTGAAAAAATAAGTTTAAAAAATCAAAAAGGAAAAAAAAAAGAAAAAATATTTGTAAGTTGAGCAGACCATATATAAAATTTGTAAGGCGGCAGTTAAAACGCCAACAGTTTTCTGCTCTTAAGTCAAATTGCTCTTAAGTCGAGTTGCTCTTAAGTCGGGGTACCAGTGCATTTATCAATAAGGGATGAGGAGAGTTGCTTATGGGGTATCTCCATCTCATCTGCAAAAGTAACTTGATTGGCGGGGTCCAGTTTGTTTCTCTGCTTTGGTCAGAAAAATAGTTTGGGATGGTGCTGGGTGCAGAGAGCAGGGGATACCTGTGTGCAACACATAGTTATGTTCACATTGCCCTCTTTGAATCTGAACAAGGGGTGCATACAAAGAACCAGCATGCCTTGTTCAACTGTCTACCTGGAATCAGTTTGGATATTCTTAGGTGGATTGGCCTTTGTGTCTTTCTTTATCTCAAAAGAGATTGGAAATCTGGGTGGAGGGCTTGCATTTGATAACCTTTGGTATCACATAATAGTGGAAGTGGGAGATGAAACTTGATACCAGATGTGTCAGTGACAATTCAAGCTTATTGGCGGGTAAACGCTTGCCTACAGTTTTGTGTGGTGAAACAAAGACATAGGAAGTAGACACTGTCTTATATTAAGTCTGCCTGAGGGTTTATCAAGCTGTACACTGTCTAGAATAGGGTCTGGGTGTCGTTCTCTGGGGATCCAGACATCCCTGTGTGGAGATGACAAAGAGTAAACCAAGGAAAGCACTTTGTTCTACCACTGAATGGTAGTCTCCCATTATATGAAGATACACAGCCAGCGTTCTTCTCCTGAGCCCACCTTTACAACCCCATTGTGAGTTACCTGTTTAAACAAGCCTGAAAAAAATTACCTCAACATTAATAAAATATGTCATTTCACCAACAGGTTTTTCCCTCAGCAGGAATTTCTTGAAGACAAAGAGTGAAACAATCATATATTTGCAGTTTGACCCCTTGTTTATTTTCTAATGACACTTCAAGGGTGGGTGGGGCAAGCACCTCAAACCAAGAAAGCCATGTGCTTTGATAACAGAGATGCCTTTCACCACTGGAGACCCGTCTTCTAAAAACACAGGTACACTTTCTGTTGGGTAGGACCCACATATGAGGTGGGAAATGTATATCCTTGGCAGTGGCAGATTGAAACAGCAAAAGAAGCCTTCATTCATAAGCAAAGTTCATGTGGTCATTATATACTTATTACTTACCATGTAGAATCTAAGATCCAAAAGGAAGGCTTTAAATCAGCAGTCACCTGACACTGCCAATGATGTCATTCCCATTGTTGCACTGTAACTGCGCAGCATAATTAGTTTAACCCTAGTTTACCACTTTAACTCTTAGATCCTTTTTCCTCCTTGTAGCCTCTAGTGATGGCCTCTTGCTCTCAGTTAAGTCTTAGCTCCTTTAAGAATCAGCTATAAGACAAAACATGCACTTACAGAGCTGGACAAAGGCTTTGCAAGAAATAAGCCTTTCTGTGTGATTAGTTAATAAATGAAGCCATCCACCATTTGACAGGATCTCCTAGATATAGAGAAGAAAGATTCATTCTCTCAGGAGTAAATGTTACAATTGTTGGAAAGCTTGGTCCAAGCTGGTTTGCAGACAGCTGAGATCTATTTATGACACTGGAAAAATCAAGTTCCATTTTATCTTGTGGATTCTGGGAGCTCAGTGGAGAGATTATCTAAATGCTATCTCGAGGAAAGAACTTGGGGAAAACAGGAAGAGAAGGAGGAGGAGGCTAACTAATCTGAAGTTTCTGCTCATTATGGTTTTTGTTGCTATTTTTATACTTAAGCTTATATAGGCTGTGACTCTTAGATTTCTAGCAAGAGGTTTAAAATAATGAGGGGAACAGATGCTGGTTGTTATCACACTGCATTCGATAATTTCTTTGCCTTGCAGTTCCTACTGCCACTTATTGCAACCCCCTTCCACACTAGGATGACTCTCATCCCGCCTCTTTTTTCCTCCCCTCTTTTTTGCTCTTAGGTCTTGTTTTGTGTTCTTGCAATGTCTGTCACTCCCATGTAAAGATGTCAAAGGCAAGCCTGCTAGACCTTTCCTACCCCATGAGTATCATTTACCATGTTACATGTTCACTTCCCTGGGCATGATGATTCAGGATAATACTATGCTGCTTTTTCACCATGGCATCATTTTACCACAGCATCAGGGAACACACATAGAAAATCAAATATATTAAACATACAAATGAGGCCAGAACGTGGCACTGGGGTCTCAAGTCATGTCTGGACAGTTGGTCATGGTATTCATGTTCTTTTAGGATCAAGCCAGAATATGAAATCAGCATCAAGGAGAGAGAATAAGAGTAGACTTATTACTAGGGATTATGAAAAATGTTAACACACGTGTGTGTGTATAGCAGAGAAAATATGAGCTTAGCAGCAGTAGCATGTAGATAAAGTATAGTTAATTGTTATAAGTTTTATCAGAACCCAGAAATGGAGAGACAAAGAAACATGACTTAGAATAAAACTCTTATATTGAATATATACAGCAAATATACAACAGCATAACACCAAGCAATATCACATATACAAATCAACAGAGTGTGGGGTACTGTTTTCTCACCATAAACAGTCCCAATTTAACATTATACAAGCCAGTTCTTATATACATGTTTAGACCTCATCAGACATGATTTTAACCAATCACATTTTGACACACCATGATGTCATTAACTATTCCACCTGTGCTAAATCACTTAACCTGCTAGTGATTTCTAATTCCTTGCACTTGTGGCTAACACCATTACACTGCATTTTTTACTGACTCCATTTTACAATTCTCTTTTCACTCTGTTAAATATACAATACATACATTTTGTCAATTCTACATATTATGACAACTCAGTTTAAATAAGAAATAGAAAGATTTATCTCCATGTGAGGAAGCAATGCCCCAGTGATAGAGGTTAGAGGAAGAAACTTCTAGGTAGACCAAAACTTCAAGAGAGAGCCTGGTCAGGAAAAGCATGTACACATCCAGTTGATGCTACAGGAATATGTAAATCACATCACCATAGCTTGAAACAGAATCCACCCACCAGAATATTGGGTCAGAGTGTGATTGGAAACCCAAAATACTCATTGTTCATCTCAGTGCTTCTTGTTAAAATGCAGCGTGAAAAAACACTGCAGTTCACAGTAGATCCTTTCACATATTTCCCACTGTATAGTCACCGTCTGAGACAAATTTATTCCCCAGCTGTAGGAAGCAGACCCGTCTCTGCATTTCCACACAGTAATCAGCACTGCTTTCATAGTCTATTGGATTATTTCATGAGGAGCATGAAGAATGGACAGAAACACTCTCCCATCCACATAAACATTAGGACAAAACATCTCATATGTGAACCTTCTGTTTGGAGGATTCAAAGGATAAACAACAGGAAAACTTGGAACAGCAGAGAATATACTATGCTCGATGAAAATGTCCTCTGAATACCAGTGATTCCTGTTCAAAGAAGTTCTCTTCATTGTAGGCCAAGCCATGGTGCCTTCTGGTGGATTCAGTCTACCATAACAGCTGCTTCCGTGGTGTGTCCACCATTGTTCACACCGCCAGGAGGAGGCTCCATGTCAGCCTAACCACTGTTGTAGGTTTTTTTGGTGGTGGCATTCTGTTGCCTCAGCTGATCAGAGCATCTTGAGATGGCACGTTAGTCTGTTTCTGTATGAATAACAAAGACAAAGCATTATGGTACCTTAAAGTCAGACAGATTTATTTCAGTAATTTTGTGGATTATAATCCATTTGGTAACCATCTCTTGGGCCATTCTAACTTTCAGCAGACTGCTCCTTACTAAACGATATGTCAAGCGAGATAGCTATCAGTGTGAGTTTTCCCAAAACAAAAAACAAAATCAAATCATTTAAATCATTTTTAAATTCCAGATCTTCAAACAATATATTTTCACAGCTGATTTCAGGTTTTCTTGGCTGTTACTCTCCTTGAGTTGTGTGTGTCTGTGTGTCTGTGTGTATTTTAAAAATGTTTGTTAAACAGCAAATGAAACAAAGAGTTTAATTAAAGCAAATTTAAAACCATCCCAGGGACTTCTTTCGTCACAAACTCGTATTCACATGACCACAAGGCTATAGGGTTTTTTATTATTGACCTTATGCAGAAGCAGCCTCTAAAGTGAAGCCAGCAGTACAAATTGTTAAAGCAGACCATCCGTCTTTGTGTGACAAGCTGTGATAATTGGATTGTCTGGGAAGGGGAGAAAATAACAATTGGAAGTAACACTCCGCATAGAATTAAGAGCAAGTGAGTCTCTTGGTTAATAGTTTCATATAAAAATGCAAAGCGGCTAATGATAAGCAAAGAAAGTTCCATTAAGCCATGTGTGGGATGCGGGAACATATTATTGACCCCCAGAAATATATTCAGCAGCAGGAATGGTCAAGCAGCCAAAACAGGTGCAGAATTAAAGGCAAAGCGATGGGCCGTTTTTGTTTCAGAAAAGCTCCTCCATCTGCAGATTTAATGGCTTGGGATGCTAGATAGCTAGGGTGGTTTGTCTTGTGTGTGTGTGTGAGTGTGTGTGTGTGTGTTTGCTAAAGGTCACAGAGAGAGAGAGAGAGAGACTGGGAACAGATCAACAACTAACTAGATTGCTTTGGACAGACCGTTCATTTGCACAGCCTGTACTTTGCTGCATTTAACCTTCAAAAGTTTATTTGGAGTAGAAGGGAAAGCGACTAACTATAGCTCTATTAAAGGAAATGAGGGGAAGAGTTGGCGAGCGGCGCAGGGGCAGGGAGGCGATGGGGACCACTCCTTTCTTCGATAATGAGACATCATCATTATAAGATTAGCTGGCAGAAGGAACAACACCCTCTTAATAATGCACACATCACTATGACAACGACGGGATCTGACACCCCAGAACAACTTTATTGTGCCTCAGCCAAAATGTGACATTGGCAGTAGTACCTTTGAGGCAGTGCCTGTGGTGGTTTTCAGCCGACTTGGTCCCCCTGGACTCAAGACCACTGTAGTTGGCTTAAAGTCAAGGCCTCTGATTTACGGGCTTTCTGACTCTGTGCGCTGTAGTTCATAGGCTTGGTTGTGCTGTTGTTCTCCCTCCCCCGCCTCCCGCCCCACCCGCCCCACTCTCGTGCAACTCCCTGCCTTGTTTACACGGCAAAACTGGCCAGAGGGTTAATGTGTCTCTCCTAAGATTGCTAAATTGCTGTCAAGTATTAGTGTTGGAGCATGCTGACATAATTATCCCGCTGTACCCTATATAATTAGCAGAGCTAAACCCAGGCTGCATTAATACCCTGATTAATTATGGCGGGAGGCATAAACAAGGGTATTAATGCTCGGAAAGTATTGGGGTAGCTGTTTGACAGCCCATACGCTTGTCTGCGGGACCGCTAGGGATTGTGTCGAATTGGGAGCTGCGCAGCGCCCTGACTGTAATGAGAAATGAGAGAACTGCTGAAAAATTGATGCCGCCTGCAGATTGCACAATCCGCCGAACAGCAGGGGGTCGGCTTCTTACATCTCCAGCTCTCGGTACCATATGCTAATTTCCCCATGCAGGCCCGAGTGTTAGAAAAAAGAAAAGAAGAAAAGATTTCACAAAAAAGGGGAGGAAAAAAATGCAAATGACAACACAAAGATCACTGCAGCGAAATCAATGAGCTTTATATGGATTAACTGTGTTGGAGCGTCTGCTCTCGCTTGGGTTTAACCCTCTCCATCCTGGCACCACTCACATTCAGTTTTGCTGGGACTGATGGAAATTTAAAGTTCCAAAGTGAAGTTAGCATGGATGAAGGGAATGGGGAAAATTACCCCCAGTTTTCGGTGCACTAAAAGCCTGTTTCTAAGGATGGGAGTGTACTGCATAAGCCAATATAGTCCATAAGGCCCATATAATGGAAATAGAAGTACTGTATTCTGCTTATGTATGAAGAAGCCAGATTGTGGAGGAAGTGATGCATGAGTTTTTGAGGCTATGTAGGCATGCCTTCTTTCTGAACCAGGCCATTGGGTCAAGGCCAACAACAGAGCTGGCTGGGGACCCAACATCAGTAGCAATCTATCTAAACTATAGGGGGGGAGTAAATGAGGAAAAAGAGAAACAGGAAACTTTTTCTGAAGACTGGAGTGACATGATAGAGTCATTGTGTCCATGGTGTGCAAATTCATCATCCTTAAAGACAGGTTCACATATTTTAAATAGTTTTTTGTACTATACTAAAATCTTACTTGATGGAAGATGGATGTGTGGTATGATGACCTTGCACTAGTTATGGAGTGTGCCGCTCCCAGAAGCCACTAGTCAGTGGCCATTTATAGTCCCCAAAAAGGTGACTTTTTGAATTGTGTGTGTGTGCATGCGTGTGCACGTGTGCATGCATGCCTAGATTACATTAATAAATGGTTCCTATGTTATATTTCCCTAGGCCTTGTAAAAAATCTCCTATACCTCCAGGCCAAGGCTATAGAATCTAGTAAGTGAGAATAACCCAATAAATAGGAAGGAAGGAAGGAAGGATGGATGGAAGGAAGGAAGGAAGGAAGGAAGGAAGGAAGGAAGGAAGGAAGGAAGTCATGCAAGGCAGGCATTCTTTGGGAGATGTCAGCTGCTAACACTGTTGACGATGAATGCTCAGACATGTGTTGTTAATTGTTATTAGTAATCCATTTGCTCAATTTCGTTGCATCCAATTGCTCAATTTCATGGGGAAGGAAATATGATTTAAATATTGCAAGTCTCCTTGTTGTATCAGATAAAATACCATGCTCGGTGTGTTTATCTCCTCTATTTTATAGTTTTAAGTTATATTTTATGAACTACTCCAAACGATTTATTTGTGAGGCAGCAGGGAAATGTCATAAATAAATAAATGAAATAGATGTCTTACTTCGGCACATGCACAGTAGTGTACCAGGCCCCCATATCATTATACTAGCTCCTCTTAAGAGAATGCATGTCATTTCGGGATTCGTTCTGCTTGGAGAAATGCTGCCGGTCCCCCTCATCAGGTGCCAATCCATTGTCAGTGTTGCAGTTCTTACCGGGTTTGGAACAGAGGTTGCCAGACATCTTTAGTTTGAAATGCTGTACCTTCCTTCCAATGATCATCCCTTACTTGGCAATAATGACAACTCTGTGGGATATAATTGATGACCCCTGTAGCAGACACAATAGGCTCCGGGCTGCTCCTTGCTTTTGAAATTGGAATGTGGTCCTCTCACTGGAAAGAAAAAGAAGCCACCTCCCAGCTAAGCACGGTCAACATCCTGGCTACCTCTGAACCAAACCTCTGAGGACTTTGGAATTAAAAGAGGGCTTCTCCTCTATTCTATTGTTTCTAAGAGATGGAAAGGGCAGAGACTAACCATGAACCAGACTTTTGAGATGCTAGTTCATGCATGTCCAAACATCGCCCCTCCAGATGTTTTGGACCACAACTCCCACAGTCCTTTGGCATTGGTAATTTAAACTTAGAATTCTGTGAGTTTGGGTCCAAAGGATCAGGAGGGTCGAAGTTTGGACATGCCTGTGCTAGTTCATGAGAAACTTCCATCCTCACCTGAAAGAGAAAAATCCATTTTATTTGTCCTGGAGGAAACCAACACCACTGCTCAGGTCTGATAACTAACGAGATTAGTTGTTACCCTCCAAGAGGGCCAATGTGAGATGAGATGGCACTGACCCCTCTTGATGCATAATATTCCAAGAAATCTTGCGGGGGAGGGGGGTTCTGGGAGTGGTAGTCCCAAAACATAGCTTTGTCAAGCCTACTTTTCTGTGCAGATCTTGCAGTGCTTAAGTAAAGAAGAGTCCTTTCTCCTTTCCTCTTTCTCCCTAGTAAAAGGCCCTCTTGTAAATGTCCAGCAAAAACTGCACTGTATCTCGGCTGATGAATTAAGGCCAACCGTCATGTCTGTTCCAAACAAGCAGACAGCACAGAGAGATGGAATGGACCTCAGGAAACAGATCTCAACTGACCAGAAGCATTTCTGTGCCTGCTCTTATCTTAATGTGCAAGAATAGCCGGTCACATCTGACTTTTCTTATCTGTGCAAACATAACTGATCTTAAAAAGGATTAGGGTGGTTAGACAGAAGGAACTGAACAGGCTTATAGTCTGACTTCAGGCATATTTAATTAAAAGGAAGTCTCGCTGTGTTGAAGAGGACATATTCCCACATACGGTAAATGTATGCCATTGCCATCCTGGTACTGGGTTTGCATTATTATTATATGATGCATACCCACCTGTATCTGAAAGTACAGTATACACATCTGATATTTTGAACCAAAAGATGATAAGGTTTTATTCCGTATTACAGCTGTCTTATTGACACCTATATGAGTGACATACCGATTAAACTCAAAATGACTTATCTTGGTGCATGTGATAAATGGTATCTAATTGCTTAGACTTTGGGAATGGAAATTTCCTTATTGGGTGTCTCTGCTCTGTCTGTCTTCCAGATAAACCAGAATTACTTGCCAGGCCACCACTGCTTGTGCCATCAGCTGTTTGCTTTGGTCTCTATTACCAGTAACCTGACAGCTGGATGATTAGAAAGGCAGCAGAAGAGATGGAAGCGATTGCCTTTACTTTAGTCCATTGTTTGCTCAATTTGGCCATAATGCCTTTTAAACTTTGTATTTATAATTGTTCTGAAAAGAGATACCGAAATTGCCTAAAATTCTTTCTTTTATAGAAGGCACAATAAACTAACAATAAACTAACCAGAATAACTGCTTGTTCCTCTGGACTCCGTGTTTGCATACAGAATCAGTAGGTCCCTTAATGTGTTCCAAATAATGTGCTCTTTAATGGTTTATGGTTTATAATTGCTCCTTTAATGTGCTTGTATTTTTATTGTATTTGTTTTGATTTGATTTTAATATTGTTAGCTGCCTTAAACACTATTTTCGGCAGAATGGTGGCCTATGAAGGAAGGAAGGAAGGAAGAAGGAAAGAAAGAAAGAAAGAAAGAAATAGATATAATGTAATACAGCAAATATTCCTACCATCTGCCCCATTGGGTTTTTTCCATACAATCAGGGTTTGCTGGCACATCCCTTGCAGATCGCAAGGTCTTCTCGGTTTTCTGGCCATGATACAGCCATTGATCCGGCAGCATCTGCCAGCTCATCAAGACTCACGCTTATTCCCTGCCCCCAGAGTTCTCCCCTCACTCCCCCACCACCTCTCCCCTGCAGGCAATTATTTGAAGAAGAATTCCTTTGACCAGCTTGGTGAGATCTGCCAATTATCAAGGTCGCTGAGCTCCATCCTCCCAAGTGATTGTGACATATGCCAATCTTAAGGCTAGGATTTTCAACTCTGCTTAGGTGGCAGCTCCAACATAGCCCTGCCGTGGCTCCGCGTTTTCGGCATGAAGAAATGGCTCCAGCATCAGTTCAAAATGTTCAGAACCGTACGCCACATTTCTTTTCAGCACCTTCAGCCTCAGTCACCACAACACACTACCAACAAATACCCAACTTAAAAGACTAACTTGTTGATTGGGGTGGATGGGAAGAAGAATGCCCTGGAATGATTTATGGCAAATGAAGGTTTGTAACTGAGGTCAATACATTTGGATTGTCTCAACTATAAAGGCGATAAGCCTCTCTCTCTCTCTCTCTCTCTCTCTCTCTCACACACACACACACACACACACACACACACACACACACACACACAC
>JAHTLZ010003542.1:39643458-39657822 GCA_023846285.1 Phrynocephalus versicolor
ACACACACACACACACACACACACACACACACACACACACACACACAAGGTTTCCAATATCTGGGTAAGGACACAGAGGATTTTATGACTTCCGTATGACTTTCACCATGAAATGTTTGTCCCTAAAAGTGTTGCCATCACATAATCACAAGATCTACGGTATGTCAAAAGAGTGGAGACTGTGGCTCCTCATAGTCATCCTGATTATCTATTCATACCTTGCCAGATTCATGTCATCTCAATTATAATTCTCCTTCTTTGTCACAGAAAATGGAAAACTTCTGTGGCAGAGGAAAGGGAGAGAGAAGATGTGCCAGATTCTTGGACATAGGTGCAGAGAAAGCAAATTGTGCTTAGGACCACCGCAGTCAAGGTAGTATCATTTAAATGCAACTAACCGGTCTTGCTGACTTCACTATAATTTCTACACAGTGATCTTTCAATGAGGGGTTTCTTGCAATACCTTGATTTTAGCCCTTGTTGCATTCTCTACAATATTTATATCAGTTGTGTTGCTGTGTACTGCCACTGACTTAAAAAATAAACCTCCTGTGAACCTAAAGAGGATGCCCAAGGTAACAAAGAGTATTTCCTAAATAACTCAGTGCAGTTTTTCAGTTCAACCTATGTAGTTTAAAACAACAACAACAACATACTGACAGTCAATAACATTATTGACATTTTTAAAATAATATTTAGACATCGCGTTCATGGGTGGACCGTGTGTTTGGAACGATGCATTTAACTGCAAGAGGCTATTCCGTTACAAAAGAACTGAAATTGCCTTATCGCAAAGCATGAGCGAACTCCAAAACAAAGAACATTTGTTGAGCAACAGGAGATTAGCTGAATAGTAATGGGGATAGAGCTGGCTTGTTGTCAGTCCATTCTGCCACATGCATTCAATGTACAGTTGTCTGCTTGTGAACAATAGGAGCCAAAAGAATCAATGGAACATTGGGTGCAGTTATTTTTCTCCCTCCAAATCGTTCCTTTTCTATTCTGGATAATCATTTTGGAAGCTCTTTTGCAGAGGAGTTCCTCTTGTGCTACAATAGTTTGTTTTCACTCAAACAGGAATATAAGGTAGACCTGGCCAGTTCCCCTACATTGATTCCACTGGGGGTTTTGAAGATTATCCTAGTGTTCTTTCTCCATAATTTGAAATGTATGGCACATGTCTGGGAAGAGGCAGAGGGCATAACTCAGGAGAAAGAGAGTTGCTGTTCTAACCCACTGAGAGTCTACGTATAGTTTAGGTTAGGGGGTGCTTATTGCAAGCCCTTTCACCCCCTTCCTAAAGCTCCATCCCCTGTCATGAACAAAATCCCGCCTCATACTATTTGCCTTCTAAGTGGTATTTCATCAACGTAAGAGTGAAAGATTAGGTAATCTCCCCTGCATCACTGGTATACTGCTGATTGCTGAACTCTTTTTAGAGCTATTGCAACTCTGTAAAAGTAAAGGTAAAGGTTCCCCCTGCACATGTGTGCTAGTCGTGTCCGACTCTAGGGGTGCTGCTCATCTCCGCATTCAAGCCAACGAGCCAGTGTTGTGCAAGTCCATGGCCACGTGGCCAGCATGGCTGCAAGGAAACACTGTTTTACCTTCCCACTTATTACGGTGGTACCTATTTAATTTACTTGTATTTACATGCTTTCAAACTGCTAGGTTTGCAAGAGCTGGGTTACCAGCGGGCATGGCACCCGGGACTTGAACTGCCGAACTGCCGACTTCGCTGCTGAGCCACCACGCCCCAGATATTGCAACTCCATACCAGAGCTGTAAATAATGAGTGCTTTTGCCTGGAAGAACTCCGAGTGACCTGTCAACAATTGGGGTTACAAGGTTTCCAATTCAGTGACAGGAATTTTCTTTTCCTGAAAGTTGCCAAGTAGAGCTGACAAAGATTGTGGGGAGTTGATACCATTAAACAAGAGCTGATACCATTAAACAAGAGCCAGAACATGGGACTTACTTGTATCCATCCCAGTTGTCTGGATCCATTGTTTTCAGGCTTTCTCCCTTCCGTCAAAACCTTCCTCATCAATATCTACCATGAAAGTCCTGCAGCTTATAGATAATCTATCACTCATGCTAAAGTGTGTTCTTAGTCTACCATGATACTTGTCAAGCTTAAAGGGCTTCTGCTGCAGGGACATAAGAAGAGCCTTGCTGGGTCAGAACAAAGATCTGTTTGGAAGGGGTTGGAAGGATAATAATCAACTCATACAGAGGAGGGGTATGAAGAAATGTGGCCATTAATGACAAAGTAACTAAGATTAGAAAAGGAATGTTGAATACAAATAATTTCAAAGAAATATGGGTTTTATGTGTCTGAGAAATGGAAAGTTTGTACCTCTGGATAGGACTCATTATACAGTGTTCATGGAGAGAGTCAGGAGGGCTATGGAGTATAAAGTAAAATAAAAAAAGTAAATGAGCCCTGAGGGTGGTGGAGAGCACAGAATTGGAAATGTACTTTATATTTATGTTTTTTTTTCCTGTTTAAATTGACATTTTAGTTGAGATTTCTTTCTGATTTTTTTAAAAAAATGTTACTATATTTGAAATAAAAGCAAGATCTATCTAGTCCCCAGTCACCTATGGGAAGATGACAAGCAGAATATTTTTACTTAGTGTGAACTGAGAGTACATCTTAGAAATGAATCCAAATTCCCTTTCAGTTCCACATTTCAGAAGAACATTAACAGTAAGGAACAATTATTTAATGAATGCTTTGAAGAACACCAGAAAAGGTCCCAGGGAACTCCAGTGTCCCTCAAAATGCAATTTGAAAACCTGTAACTGAAGCCAACTTGTTGTGTCAAATGGAGCCATTCGAGTGAGATGTTCCTCTGTAAGCACTTATCCAGAACTGAGAATGGTTACTTTTTTTCTTGGACTTCAATTCCCAGAAACCTCCTGCCAGCAATGGTGGTCACTCTCTTGAGCTTACCATTACTTTTTCTTTGCACCTTGTAGGACATCTATTGAGGACTTCTGCCTCAATAGGGAGAAGCATCCCGGAAATGTGCTTTAATACATGGTGTGCATTTCCTTGGGATTCTTTGGCTCCAGTCCCTTCTGGCAAGGACTAGAAGTAGAAGCAGCAGCAGTGGCGGTAACACTAGCAGCAGTGGCAGCAATAAAGTAAAGCAATTCTGCCTCCAGTGATACTCTGTTCATTAAAAGCCAGATGTTCCACACAGATTTAATTGTTAGCAACATCAGGTTTGAAATACATAGCCTGTCTGAGGAAGAATGACCAGAGGGACTAAAAGACTTGTTTGTGCCAGAGATGAAATAATCTTGCATGAAAAGACTATATTTATAAGTCTTGATTAGAGGTTGATTTTGCTTTGGTCCACGCCTCCACGAGGAAATGGAGGATGTTTAAATAAATCCACTGGAGGCCCCAGTTGGTTTTGGACACTACTTCTTGCCTCCCTTCCTTTTTAAATCACCTCCTGGCAGTAGCAAAAGACTTCCTCCACAAATCCTATGGAAAGATACATCTAGAAAATTAGCCATACCAGAATGAATGCTAGCGTTTTCTCTAACAGACTCATTTTCCATGTGCATGAACAGCTGTGTGGGGCAGAGTCTTTGTGTGGTTCTCACCTTCAAGTGTAGCCTTAACTAGCACAATTCAAACACAGCCATCCCCTCCCCCCACCAAAAAAAACATGAGCATAATCCTTAATGGGTTGTGTTGGGCAAGTAATTTGTTCGTCTCGTGCTCCCTGCCACTCCCGCCACCTCTGGCTGCACTATGAAAGGAATTATATTTTTAGCCTTTTGAGGAATGAATGAGACGAAGTGTTGTGTTATGCTTTGACACAGGTAGTGAAAAGACTATATTTCAGCCGGGGGGGGGGGGACAGAACAGATGGGGCCTTATTCAGTGCTGAATTATAGACAGTGGACCCTCGTATAACAAACAGTTTATATAACATAAAATTTGTACAACATAAAAAATTCCAGAGATAGGGGACATTTTCTTAACAATCACATATGGGGCAAATCCATACAACATAAAAATGAGATTACTCTGCTTTCAATGCATTCCTATAGGAAATTTGTATAAAGGAAAATTTGCTTAACATAATTTCATTTGGAATGAATTAATTCCTGTATACAAGGTACCACTGTACTTCAAAACAGTCTTTCCCCGTCGTGCCTTGCTACATTGCCTTCAACCTGGGGCCTTTTATTTCATCCCCCCTTTGCCCCCTTTTTCTCCTGCTATAAAGAATACTCCCGTTTATGCTGCTTTCCACAGCCTGTTAAATTGTGGCAACAGGGAGCAGGTGACGGCACATTTGGCCGGGGTCTTTTGGTCTGGCCAGGCTGCACATGTGACGCATTTGACAGAGATCTGTGCCGGGCTGTATCAATATCACTGGAGAGCTGCATGTGGCCTGTTGGCTGCACTTTAGTCACCCTTGACTGCAGTTTGTGTTGAAAGGAAACATCAACCGTGCCATTTTATCATCAGACTCAAGAACACCCTGTGAAATCTCAAGCTTGTGCTTCATCCAGACAGGCCACTTATGCTACAGCAGATGCTATTAGCATAACCCAACGGCGTGACGTAACCCAAAAGGCATCTGGCTGCAAATGGTACCTTTTAATAATCCATTGTTGGGTTCCACCATGAGACACAGAACAGAGCTGTGTGAGTGGCCGGTGAAGTGATTCAGCAAGCAATGAGGGCTGCCTTAAACCATGTTTTTGACCTGCATTTTGGCTTCGTGTGAGTATTTTTGCATGATTGCCATGGAGAAATTTGCAAATGTTGGGAAATCCTTTAAAAGTGCATTGCAAAATGAGGAGCGATTTGAAAGTTGGCAGCACTAATTGTCCGCCACTAATATGGTGGAACACACAGGGATCCAGACCAGAACTTTTAAGAGCGAAGCACTCGGATTCCTGAGTCTTGACAGATGAATCTGCCAGGTTTGGTTTCTGCCATGCTCATTATATGATAGAAAAGGAAATAAATCTCAAAGTCAAAATCTTATTAAGCATCTACTGAACCCAAAGTCCTACCAATGTAAAAAGACAGGACTGTGCCACTTCCATAAGCATTGCCATTGTTCAGATTGTGATCTTGGAGAAGAAAAGCTGCAGTCCACTTGCACAACTGCACAGCTTGCAAGTGTGTAATGATCTAACATTAGAACACTGACAGGACGTTCTGTTCAGTCAGAACTTGAGGAGACCAGCCCAGGTTCTTTCCAGGAGGAAAACTTTAGTTTTTGATAAATTTCTATGAAAAAACACTGAAGTAATATTCTCATCCATGCTCAGTCCTGAGAAAATACAAAAACCGAGAAAGCATGGTGAGACTCAAGAGAACAAAAATATAGTTTTATATGTCATGTTGACTGCCATACAATCATCCCAGTTTGCAGCCTAGCAGATAACTGTTTCCATCTGTTGTTGAGGTTTTGACAGTGACAGGGGCACTTCTTGGAGGCAGCTGAGTCCAGTCGTGTCTTAGGTACACATATGGTCTTAGACTGAACATAACTTCAATGCCATGCAAGGTTCCATTAACAATGCTGCCCTTACTAAAAGCGGTCATGATAAGTGTAATGGTAATGGTGGGTGGGTGGGTGGTTTCCATGTGTCATTGACTTTGGGGATCACATCTAGGGTGCTTATTCAGCCTGTGCTTTCATGGAGCTCCAAGTATTTCCTCAGTTGCCTGGTATGGTTGGAGGAAGCAACAGGTGTGCATATTCTGGTAAAGAGAAAAACATGGGGCATAAATCAAATTAACAAGAACTAAAGAGTAGCTGAGATAGAAACCTGTATCATGATTTCTGCAAAACAACAAGAGTAGAGGGAGGGTGTATTAAACACAGGTACTAAATTAAAACAGCAGACTTGGATGTAGCACATAAAATGAATAAACATGTCTAGTGAACAAACTGTTTATAATTCAAATCCAGATTCTCAGAAATGCAATGAAAATGTGTGTGTTGATTCCAGTTCTTCATAGAAAATGTACAATCTACAAGCATCCAATATAACCTTAGCTTCTGAGTGAATTAGGTCCAGTCTCTATTGTATTGAAACAGAGCAGCTCAGAAACTCCTGCACCCAAAGAAATGGATTCGATTAAAAGGGTTCATCGTACCAATTTCGTACCTTCCCCCTCCCCCTCCCGGCCACTTTAGAAGCCAACAAAGCGATGGCTGTCTGGGCCTAGCCACAACAATGACATGCTAGTTCCTGATGCCACATCCTTAACAAAGGAATGTGTGGGAAAGGCATCTGAAAAAAGTTCATGGAGCCAGAAAGACAGATTAAATTGCTTCCAACAGAGTGTGAGTTACTAAAATACAGTAATGGGTTCGTTTTGATTTCTGCAGTGCACAATATGAGTGGCGATCCCAGTCCATTTCCATTACAGTCACTAGAAGTTGTAGCTAGCACCTCTAATGAGTACTGCTTTCTTGACAGCCGCATGAGAATGTGGTGCACATTAGTTGCAAAAATGTTGTGGGTCCAGGAATTTGGTCTATCCATATCTACCCTGTTTCATTTCAAACTGTTGACAGGACGGCAATTATTATTAATTAATATGTACATATCTTGAATTTGAATTTTTTAAAAATAATATAAAGAGAATTGTACAATTGAAAATGTGCGATTTGGAACTGTACTATCTTGAACACACTGGTCTCCTCTGGTTTTGGACAGTTCATTTGGATGAGCGACTCACAAGTAACTAACAGGAGTCTTCAGGTTAGGCTGAGACAGATTTGGAGATCCATTCCTAGTTAAAGTTGACTGTAGTGGGCGATATGGACCAAGGATCAGACTCCATAGAAGGCAATTTCTGATATTCCGGTATTCTAAACACATGGGAAGGGACCGTCAGGAGGTGCTGTCTCAGCTTGAACTGAGGGAAAAAATAGAATCACAAATGCCTGTTTGTTCAATACAGGCCTGTGTAGCTGCCAATCACTAAATAGGAGAAAATTGCAATCAAATACAATAAACAGTTGCTCTAATAGAAAAATAGTACCCTTCCTTCTTTCCTACCTACCACTGCCAGTAGCAGTTGTGTCTCTCTGAACCTATACTGAGAAAATAATTCAGAGCCTAGCAAAAGACATTGTGGATTCCAGAAATATTACAGGATTATTTTTCCCTCTTGTATATTAAGGCTTAAAATGAAAATAAAAAAGCAACTTAAAGAGGATTTTTCACATCATATATTTGTTATTCATTTTGTTGTCGCCACAGCATGTGGGATTTGTGGGCGTTTAAGATATCAGTTTAACAGTGTAGCCGTCACTTTTTCTTGCTGTTGCCTGTTGATGGCATGCCAAAGTGAAGCTGCAGAATCAAATATGATTTAGAGAAAACTCCATTTAGAATATAGGCCGTGTGGAAATAAAAAATAGAAGCAGTCACATGCTGTTTTCAATGGAGGATGTACATTCTAATAGGAGAGATCTGTCAAAAAACAAGAAAAGGGGGCATAATTGTGCATATCTGAAGCTCTTGGAATTGACTTCTGGGTTTGTACTGAGAGAGCCCATACCACTTGTTTTATATAAGGCAGCTTATTTTATTTTATTTTATTTTATAACCATCCATCTAAGCAACAAGGCCACTCTGGGAAGTTTACAACACATATTAACCAATAAATAACATAAGCAAAGTAAAATAGGACCAAAAAAATCAACTTACCTTAAAATACAATTTAAATACAGTAATCATCATCATAAAATTGTTTTCATCATAAAACTCCATTTAGGGTGGAGAAAATTAATCTTTGTCAGGAAGCACTGAAGTCATGCACTAGCCTATAGGAAATGCCTACCTGTATAACAAGATATTGAATGTTCATTTAAAAGTGCTGAGCGAGGGGGCCAGGTGGATGTCCGATGGAAGGTTGTTCCACAAGAGTGGGGTAACTGCCCAAAAAGCCCAGTTCTTTGTTTTCACCTTAAGGGCCCCTCTTGGCCTAACTGCCCTCAGACGTCCTGCCTGGGAACACTGGGTAGTGGGTACTGCGGGCACTTCTCTTTGTCCCTGATTGAGCAAAATACTAGGAGCACAGAAGCAGAAGCAACTGGTTTATTCACCCCCATACATTCTCTCCTTTCTTCTCCTTCCCCCTCCAAGTGTGTTAGGAGTTGGTGATTTTGGTTCCTTGGTGAGGAACACAACCGATGCTATGGTCAGCAAAGGACAAAAGGAATCCACTTGCCACTGCAGGAGTGTACCGGATACCTTGTAGTTGTGGCCAGGTATATATTGGGACCACAAAGTACAGCATCCAGATCAGAATCAAAGAACATGAAAGACACTGCAGACTAAAACAACCAGAAAAATCAGCAGTAGCTGAAACCTTGAAATAAACTGGACATGAAATCCTTTTCCAGGACACAGAGGTACTGGACAACACTACCAGTCAAATGTCAAACTATAGAGGGAAGCCATTAAAATCCACAAACCTAAGCACGGTTTCAACAAAAAGAAGAAAGTTTAAAAATCAACAAAGCCTGGCTTCCACTCCTAAAAACTGCAAAGTGCAAAAGGTCAAAGCTCAATGATTCCCCACCCAGCCACAAGCAAAGGCTCACAACAACAAACCTTCTCCACCTTTGGTGAGGAGGCAGACAGACTTGAGCTGGGTGGACTGAGCCTGAACCTGGGATGTGACAATTCCCCCTTTGCCTTTTTCCAGCTGAAGTCAATGAAGCTAGACAACAGAAAGAAGAGCCAAGTATGACAAACAGAAGATGTCCAGCATCAGAAAATTGTCAAGGGATAGGTTTTGGGCTAGGGTATTCTTGATCCCGTACCGCCTTGTCAGATTGTACCCAAAGATGTGAGGGTACCTTTATTGCAGCCTGAGCGGGTGATATATAATAGATGTTGCCCAATGAGAGCTGAAGGGCATGTGTTGAAGGAAAGTGAAAGTGATATTCATGCAGGATATAATTGGAGCAGTAATATAATAACATTCCGTGAAATGTTATTAAAGGAGTTGCTTTGCTTTGGACATGCATGTCTAGCCCTTGCTAATGTGAAATGAAGTTTTGCAAGCAAATCGGCAACGGAGCAGACCTCTAAATGAATTATAATTAAACAAGCCTTGTTTACTTAGGTCACGTAGAACAATTCATGCCACAATGCAGGACAAGGATGCCTGAAGAATCCAGGATGGGACATGATGAGGGAACAGAAAACGAAGACACACTTGCTTTGAATAATTTGATGGCGACAAAGGTTTTCTGCCTGCCAAATGGCAAATATGTTGGCTCCAGGCCACAGCCACTCAGAGCCCGTTCTTCTGCTCAGTTTTCTCAGAAATGATGGAGCTCAAGCGGAAATGGTCAAGCAAAGAACAGTGCCTTTCCAGAAATACACTTGCTACAGACAGATTCTTCATTCAAACGATTATTCAGGCTGCATGTGACCAGCAATTGTTTGCCCAGCCAGCTGTTGATATTTCCAGAAAGAAGCAATGAGGACCTGTACCTTGTTCGTCTTTCTTTTCCCATCACTTTTCACAAGCACCGTGTTTGTTGTTCACAAATTAAATCGTTTCTCTTTCCATTTTGCCAGTAGATTTGGACAACCATTCACAGGTAAAAGTTGCTTCAGGTTCTGGTAATCAACAACACTTCCCAGAATTTAGCTACCCAGCAGTACTGAAATCTCTCTCTCTCTTTCTCCCTCTCCCTCTCTCTCTCTCTCTCTCTCTCTCTCCATGCTCTCAACGTTTTCTCCTGTCTTGCTGCTTGGGAAAACGCAGCAGTTTTCTCCTTCTTCATCTGGTGCCCTAAGACCTGGCAACTGACCCTATACAGGAGTCGTGATCTCTTGGATCAGTGTTGGCGAACCTATGGCAGGGGCGCCAAAGGTGACACTCGGAGCATTTCTGTGGGCACCTGAACCGCCCTTTCACAGCCACGTGTATTCAGGTTACTATATTGGCACTTTGTGAAAGTGCTGCATTGGCACTTTGCAAAAAAAAATTAGTGGGTTTTGAATCACACTTTCGGCACTCGGTCTCTAAAAGGTTCGCCACCACTGTCTTAGATATTGTGGCTCGAAGCCATTCCAAGACTATCTTGATTTATGCCTGGAAAGAAAAAGATGCATAAGCTGCTGGCAGAGTGGTGTTACATACGAGTACATATCTCTAAAATGCACATGCCGGACACAACTCTGGCTGCTTAGTAATTGGCACCGTCAATGGTTTCCAAACCTTATTCAAAGGCAGCAGTAAAAAGAACATGTATCATAATTAAGACACGTCCCCTTGTATTCAGGTGCACCTTTAGCAAGAAGGGATGGAACTGATACACTACACAAAACTGAGCAAAAAAAAAAAATCATAGTTACTTTTGCCACCTAGAAAATCCGGGGTCGTGCAGGACTGAACATGCAAAGACCTGTGCCTCTAAAGGCTTGCGTCTATAGGTATATGTAAAATATATTGACTTTCTGATTACACTGGAGCGCTTTGTCAGATATAGAAGTTACAGGTAGCCCATAACAACAGCTAAAAGCCTGCTAATGCTCCAGATGAGCAATTGAGGCAGTCTTTCAATGGCGGCGGTCTTTCCATGTTTGTAAAATTAAACATCAAAAAGAATAGTTGCTGAGGGCCAAAAACCAATCGCCCAACAAAGCAAACTGATCTGCATAATTTAAGGGGTGAGAGAATCTCCTGCCTGTCAGATGTACACATTAGTTAAGTATTTCCTGCTTCTAGTGATGGCCTGTCTCTAACATCTGTTTCTCATCCTGCTTGCAAAAGAAGCTAATGTGTACTCCCAGAAACAGGAAGGGGTAGTCAGCAGAAAGGAGAAATAACATCTTGCCAGGCAGATTATAAAAATGAGCATATGTGACATGGGAAATGACTGGAAATATACAGTAACTCCAAATAATTTCATACAATTGGATCTGCTCTCAGGATATGGATCCAATTCTTTTAAAAAGCATAAAAAATAAAAATAAAAAACCCTCCAGACCCTCTGTTTTATGAATGTGAGATATTGTGCTTCTGGATCCATCCAAACATCAGAAAATGGTCTGATGTTGCTGCACAATATTGTCCCTGCACTACCCGCAGGAAAAGAGATACCAAGCTTTACATAGCAAACGGCAGCCTGAATGTTGATAACAGTAATAGCAGTAATCAAGATGGTCTACAGTACTGGTTCTTAACCTGTGGGCCCCCAGATGTTCCTGGACTGCAACTCCCAGAAGCCTCTGCCACTTGCTGTGCTGGAAGGGATTTCTGGAAGTTGCAGTCCAGGAACATCTGGGGACCCACAGGTTGAGAACCCCTGGTCTACAGGATACCCTCTTGTGCTCACTTAAATTCACAGAGTGGAACCAAACCAGGGGAAATCCCAGAAGCTGAGTCTTTTGTTCATCAGTTAACTACTCACTCAAATGCAAAGCTGGTTTTTGCCAAGTGTGAATGGTAGTGCTCTGCTTATGAACAGATTAATCTGAATATTTGTTTGTTTTACTGCCTGGATGATGTACAAGGCTAAATCAAATTGGTTCCACCTATTTGCTGCCAAACCAACTTTTTTTCTCTGCCTCTAAAGGGCCACAAAGGTTCTCCTGACAGGAGGATTTGATCTGGCTTTTTCTTGTGCTGATGTTGTTGAAAAGAAGGGTGGGTGTGTAGTGCCAGCATTCCCCTCTCTCATCCTCAAGCCACTTCTTTTTTGAAAAACAGGTTCCCACTTGAGTGGGTTTGATGTGCAAGGGGAGGGGGACATGCAAAAAACCCAACAACAAACAGTGAGGTTTGCTGTGAGGCTGCTTTCTCGTTTAAAGCACTGAATAATTTTTCTACATAAAATTAACGTGGAAAATCTACTTCATAGTCTCAGATTACAGAACATCAAAAGTTTGAAGAGAATTTTGCAAAATGCATCATGATTTTCCTCATCTCCACAACTCATGCAGTTTAAACTATCTTAAAACTATATGCCACCTCAGATCAGTAATTTCTGCATGAATTATCTGAAAATAAGGGAAGGGAGTAACTGATGAATGGTGGGAAAGAGGTGATCTTGAATGGAATCATCTGATATGTGAACCATGATAAGTTTTGCAAAATTACTGTTCAAACAATTGATGTTCTGTATATTCAGACTACGGCATACCTTTTCCCTATTATTTTTCTATTTCTGTAGAAATGTTTTTCAGAAATGTAGTAGTGTGAAATGTAGTTGCAGAGAAGGATCTCCAATGGAGGAAACTTGGCTGAAAACTAGAGAAGTTCTCACTGGCTTGTCTACGAACAAGACCTGGTACATTCATGCTTGCACATATCCTCTCACTTGCGATTCTTCTCCCCTCACACACATATCCTGACATCCAGCCAACACATCCTGCCATCCTTGCTGTGGCTCTTTCCTGGCTTCACATATAAGAATCATACCCCATTTGGTGTGGGGCGGGGCTCTGAGACAGTTCAGTCAGAGTTTCTGCTGCTTCATCCCAACCTGTGGGCAAAATCCCACTGAGCTGCACAGGCATCCCCATGGAAGCAACATTTTATTTGGCTCTTGCCTGCCCTTCTTTCCTTTCTGGGGTGTGAGACTCCTCTGACTGCAAACCATTAAAAGATCAGTAGAGGAGGGACCAGGAAGGAAGGAAGGAATGGGAAGGGGCTGTGGACTGGAATGTGTCTTGCACTGCAACCATCATCAATCTATCTGCAGCCCGGTGTGGGCACTGTTTTAGATTTCAGACATAAAATAAGTTATTAATCCAATTGCACCAAAGCCGAACCATTGTGACTCAGCTCTCCAATGAAGCCACACTCTAAATCTTGAAAGGGGATTCCTTACTTGGGGTGAAAAGAACTCACTGCTCTGTTTACTGCTACACTGTCCCAGCCAGTCTCTGAGTTCCAATTCTATATAATGTACGAGAACTGTGTGTGGAAATTATATAGCATGTCTGCATCCCACACGTGCATCTGTATCACATCAAATCAGGATTTGAACATTCTGCTTACAGATGGCTTTTCTCTATGTATACTCAAGTGTGATAAGAATCAAATTTCCTTTAATCAAATGTCTGGTGGTTAGCATTTGACTTTGTCATATATTTTTTTTTGCAATTTTACAAATATTGATTAATTGATCTGAACTCCACTGCCCTTTTCAAAAATTCACTACGCTTTACTTTTTTTAGACCTTTGCCTTTTGCGTTGGTTAAAATTTGTCTGCGAATGCTTCAAATATTTAACTCTTCTTGCTTGATGCAGCTATGGTGTGCTCTTAAAATGTACTCAATAATGCTAATTATATAAATATATAACCCTTTCTCCTGGGAGGTTAACTGCTTTGACTGAGTGTTTGCATGATATCTAACCATTAGAATATATCCCTGTGTTCTCAGCCATCAAACTGGAAACACCTTGTAACAGTGTTGGCGAACCTATGGCACTGGTGCCAAAGGTGGCACTCGGAGCCCTTTCTGTGAGCACCCAACATCGATTCTTCACAGCCACCTGTATTCAGGTTAAATTGCTGTATTGGCACTTGTGGAGGTCAGCCTTTTGAGTGCGCCCGGGTTACCACACTCCCCTCACTACAGAGCAGTAAACGGCACAACCTCGTTCTAGCACAGGCCCCCAGTCATCTCACGGGCCATTGACCTGTACCAATCTAGTCTCAGGTATCACTGCCACCAGTCAGGTATCCCAGCTCAGTCTCAGAGTCCCAGACAAGACGTAACATGGAAAAATAAAATAAAAGTTTATTGAATAAAATAAGATGATGAATACAGTTCACTTGTGTTCCATTACTTAAAGTTTCTCAAAGCATTTCACTGAAATACTACTGATCTAACTTGACAGTTCCCTAATTGCCCTGTCTCTTCTTTAGTGCCTGTCAGTTTTCTTATCTTAGCCCTATCTGACTCTAACTACCTCCATACCTCAGGTGGAGGTATTTAAGCACTAAGGTTCCGCCTCCACATTCCATATTTGGGCATAAACATTAACCCATTATTCCCCCTTCTGTACAGTTGCATACAGAGTAAAAGGATGAACGCTACAGCAGTTTGCGAAAAAATTGTGGGTTTTGAATCACAGTTTGGGCACTCGGTCTCTAAAAGGCTCACCATCACTGCCTTATAGACACCTTAATAGGCACTTAAATGTACATATGATGTTGAAGAAGTGGTTTTATCAATCCCTCCCCCATGGGTTTTCTTGGCCAGATAGGAATTTGAACCCAGTCCTTTTGAACCTTAGTCCATCATTTTATCTGCTACATCATAGATTAGGTATATAATAATAATAATAATAATAATAATAATAATAATAATAATAATAAT
>JAHTLZ010003542.1:39657832-39687054 GCA_023846285.1 Phrynocephalus versicolor
ATAATAATAATAATAATAATAATAATAATAATAATAATAATAATAATAATTTATTGTCATTGTGTGTATATACACAGTATACACATACAACAAAATTCATATCTTCCTACATCATTATAACATTATGTTGCCATTTTGATTGTCATGGCTCTTTCCTACAAATCCCGAGATTTGTAGTCTGGTATTAATTCAATACCTCGATAACCCAGTGTGGTGTAGTGGATAGAGTGATGGGCTACAACTTAGAGGGGCTCATATCCCCTCTTGGCCATGGAAGCTTACTGGGGGAGTGAAATAGGTAAAAATCACTCCTTACCTATATCATTTACCCTTAAAGCCCTATTAAGGTCTATTCCAATTTGACAGCACAGAACAATAAATTGAATTCTCTGTTACAGTACAGAGAAAGGCACCACAGCTTTTAGTAGAGAATTTTACATATCTCACCAGGCTACAAACCCCAGGATTCCATGGGATGGAGCTATAACGATCCGGCTGAAGCCGCGGCAGAACGATGGTTTGAGGATGTCTCCCAGGCTGTCGACCAGATCACCCCTAGGCGCCTCCTCCGCTGCAGAGCTTGTCCTTCGCCATGGTTCATGGTGGAGTTGAGAGCGATGAAGCAAGAGCGGAGGAGGCTGGAGAGCAGCTGGAGGAAGGACCGGATGGCGATTAAAAAGGCTGCAGTTATTATCCAGACTAGGTGCTATGTTTGGGCGATCAGGGAGGCCAAAACATCTTTTTACTCCCTGAGAATTAGTGAGGCCTCGAACTGCCAGTCGGAATTATTCTGTGTGGTTCGCGACCTCACTAATCCTGGTCTGGAAAGGCCTCCTCCTACTGAGTTCAGTAGTGAAACGTTTGCAGCCTTTTTTAGAACAAAAATAGAGGCCATCTGTGCCGGTCTTGACTCCGGTTGCCTTAATCTATCCTCAGCATCTCTTGATGCTGCGCCCCTTCGATCTCCTTGATTGGTTGAGTTTGGGCCTGTCTCCTCGCTTGAGGCCTCCAGGGCCCTGGCTCACTGCCAGCCTGCGTCCACCCCCTTCGATCCTTGCCCATCTTGGCTTATAAAAACTGCCGAAGGGAGCATGCCTGAATGGGCTTCAATCATTTCCACTGCCTCCTTCAGAGAAGGGATTTTCCCCTCTCACCTGAAGGAGACGGTGGTGAAGCCCATTCTGAAAAAAACAGACTTGGCGCCGGACGAATTGGCAAATTACCGTCTGATCACCAATGTTCCCTTCATGGGCAAGGTCATCGAGAGGGTGGCCGCTGTCCGGCTCCAGTTGTTCCTGGAGGGTGAATGGGTTCTTGACCCATTCCAGTCTGGGTTCAGGCCGGGTCAGGGGACTGAGACAGTCTTGGTCGCACTGCAAGATGACCTCCTCTGGGGGGGCCGACAGGGGTAGCTCTACCTTGTTGGTCCTTCTGGATCTGTCAGTGGCCTTCGATACCGTCGACCACGGTATCCTGCTGGACCGGCTCTCCGAGATTGGTATCGGAGGCACTGCTCTCAGTTGGTTCCGATCCTTCTTGGAGGACCATCCCCAGCATGTGCAGCATGGGGGAGAGTTGTCTGCCCCGTGGATACTCCCTTGTGGGGTTCCGCAGGGGTTGTCCCTCTCTCCCATGCCGTTCAATATCTATGTGAGGCTGCTGGCAGAGGTCATAAGGAGATTTGGAGTCTGCTGTCATCAGTACGCTGATGACACGCAGCTCTATTTCTCCTTTTCCACCTCTGCAGTTGAGGCTGTCCAGACCGTCGACCAGTGCCTGGATGCAGTCATGGCATGGACCAAGGCCAACAGGCTCAAACTCAACACCTAGAAGACTGAGGTTATGTTCTTCAGGACTCCCCCTTCCAGATATGGAGGCCCTCTCCCCAGTCTGGAGGGTGTTTCCCTCCAGCTGGCAGTGTCTGGAATCTGGGCGTGGTCCTGGACCCGGCCCTCACTATGGAGGCCCAGGTGGCTGCCGTGTCCAGGACTGCTTTTTTCCACCTTCGACAAATCACACAGATTCGTCCATACCTTGATGGGGACTCCCTGAGAATGGTTGTGCAAGTGTTGGTGATCTCGAGAATAGATTACTGCAACGCTCTTTACATGGGGCTGCCCTTGACTCTCCTTCGGCGACTGCAGCGGGTGCAAAATGCGGCAGCCAGACTGGTGGTGGGTGTGTGGCTTGCCTGCATTGGTTACCCGTTGTGTCCCAAATTAGATTCAAGGTCTTGGTTTTAGTTTATAAAACCCTCTATGGCCTGGGACCTGATTACCTGGCAGAGCGGATCCCCCAGCGGTCAACTTTGGCCCAACCAACTAGGATGTCGCAGGCGCACTCGCTGCGGGTGGCCACGCCCAGGGAAGCTTGAAAAACATCCACCTGTAACCGAGCCTTCTCTGTGGCTGGCCCAAGTCTATGGAACCATCTCCCTAGCGAAGTGCACCTTGCACAGTCCCTGCCTGCCTTCCAGAAGGCTTTAAAGACCTTGCTTTTCCAGGAGGCGTTTGGTGACTCCTGATTTTTTTTTTTGGTCCACCATCTGCCTCCATGCCTTTTTTATTACTATGTTTTGAATTGATTTTATTGTCTGTTTTGTTGTATTTAATTGTTTTTTGTTTTGCTCTGATGTGAACCACCCGGACTTCCTACGGGAAGACGGTGCAGTATATAAGTTTTAAAATAAATAAAATAAATAAAATAAATAAACAATTAAAGTGGTATCAAAGTGGTGTAACTGGGTGCTCTAGATACCCTAGTAGACAGAAAATCCCTTGCACCTGTACAGAGGCAACTCCAGTCTCTCTAACATGGAATTTGGGTGTTGATTGCTGAGGCAGGAAAAACAACAGGGAGGTATTAATATACTTGGGAAAGCCCCCATCCCCAGATTTGCCATTGCAGCATGTTAATACAACCCCCCAAAAGGATACCCAGAACTGCTCGTCGTCGTCATCGTCGTCGTCGTCATCATCATCATCAACAACAACAACAAACCAGACAGAGTAATAATAGAACAAAGAAATGCTTGGTTCATTGACACTACAATTCTAGGGGATGCCAGAGCTGAAAATAAAGAATGGGAAAAGCTAACAAAATACAGAGATCTGCCAATTAGGATGAAACATACTTCAGTGGTTCCCTTAGTCATCGTGGCTTTGGGAACAATATCAGGAATATCAAGAAATGTCCAGCAGTTACAGATCTCAAAACTAACACCATCAGAGCTACAAAAATTGCATTGTTAGGAACAGTGTATATATATACTGTGCCAATATTTAACAGATACTTAGTGGGTTTTGATTTTTTTGGTTAAAATTTGTATCTGTTATACAATGCCAGTCAATGTTTTTATAATTTGGATTGGCTGTGCCTAGTACTTTTTAATAATAATAATAATAATAATAATAATAATAATAATAATAATAATAATAATAATAATAATAATAATAATAATAATAATAATAATAATAATAATAATAATAATAATAATCTTAGAATTGCTGAGCTGGAAGAGACTCTGTAGATTACAGAGCCTAGCCCCTGTCAGTGATGCACTGTGGGGTTTGTAATCCCAATGTCTGGCTCCACAGCCAAATACTAAACCACTGAGCTATTCAGCAGACTACAGTGAAGACTAAGCATGTCCAATAGAGAGACGATGTCAAGTACAAGAAACTGGAAATCTCTGAATAATCAGAGTTTTCACGAGTGATATTAAACATATTTCACATGCAAGTCCCCAGGACAGTGAAAACCCTTGTTTGAAACCATTAAGGGCTGCTTCCAGTCAGTGTGGATAATACTGTGTGAGATAATCCTACAGCCTAACTCCGTAGTTTTCCATGTTCCCTTATTATTTAATGGCCTCTCCAGTTTTATCTAAGCAATGGGTTTCCAAGTACAGTACATCTTTTATTTCCATCCTATCCATGTGGCAGCTACGATGGCCTCCTTCCCCATTGACTGGAGAGCACCACGCTGTCTCAGGTTCAGAATCTATTAGGCTATTAATACCGTGTCGCGCCCACTCAATAACACAAGGCCAGTAGCGGAAGCTGCCGGAAAGCTACATAGTCTGTCTTTGCCAGCTGCCCCATTGTTGGGAAATAACAAAATACAAGTGATTAGAGTTCCTTCTTCTGTATATCTCTTTAGAGAAAAAGAAAAGGTGCCCTACCCCCCCCCAAAAAAAATATGGCCTGCAACTTGCTATAACATATGTTGTCGTTTAAGAACAATCTGACAGGGGAGAAACATAGCGAGCATTCTTGATGGTACAAGGCGTTGAATCTTGGAAAAATAGGGAAAAACAGCAATAATAACCACAACAGTTTTTAAAAGAAAAAAAAAATCCCCATAAAGGTGACATTTTAATCCTGCCACTCTCTATGTATTTTTTTTTATTCCTTGTGCCTCTCCAATTTAATTTATTTTTTATAAACTACAGTAAGTGGCAGGTGCTACAATAGATATGCAGGCATGGAGAGAAATTATATGTACAGTGCACGACTCTTGGGCTGAAATACCAAATGAAAAACACACTGCCTTTCCAGAAGCTTCTTTCTTGTCAGACCCCCTGCTAAGATGAAAGGTCAGGAAATAAAGCGAGGGAGGGGGGAAAGGTATTTGACTGGGAAGACAAACGAAAATTTAATACAAGCCAATACTGGCACTGATAGCAAGGAGTGATTATATTCTTTGAATGCCAGATGTTAGACGCTTTCATAAAAGGAGCCCAGATATAATCCATTTAAAAACAAATAGCGCCCCAGATAGATTTCCTTAGCTGCTGAAGAGAAGTTTTGGATGCTTTGCCTCGCCCGAGTATTCCCTAGGAGTGCAAATGCAGAACGGTGTGTGTGGGGGGGGGGAGCTCAGGGCGGTGTGTGCTCTGATGACGTATGACTGCCCCCTGCAGTTTCCTAGTTTCACAGCAAGAAGGAAGAGAAATAAAAGACAAACCCTTGCCAGGAAAGGAGCCAGAGCCAAAGCTGTGTGATGCAAAAGAACAACAGTGCTTTCCTAACACTGTAGGTCGGGATCAGAGAGCTGTAACTAGTCATTCTGGCACTAAGCAGCAAGGGGCATGTTCCCCAAACCATCCCACTGTGGAAAACGTTTATGCTTCCCAAACTAGGGGGAGGGAAGGAGGTGGCCCAAGAGGTTTTGCCATTTGTTTTCTTAATACCAACAGATTTGCTTCCAAGTATGGCCATGGACTTACACAACACTGGCGGTTTTGGCTTGAATACGAAGATGAGCACCACCCCTAGAGTCAGACACGACTAGCATGCATGTGCGGGGGGAAACTTTACCTTTACCTTTTATGGGTACCCTCTAAATTTTGGTGACCTTGGGCAAATCCTCGGTTGCTGGACCCTAGTTATAGTCCAGGGTGAGGCGCCCCACAGCAGAATGCCGTTTGCTTTGAACCTGGCCTCCTCATGCTCAAGAATGAAGTGTCTTCACTTTCTCTTTTTAAATGTATAATTTGTATCACATTTCTGCTTCATGTGCCGGCACGAACATCGAAGTGTAGTAACACATCCAATAACATTGTTGTCTGCATTTCACTCCAAGTTCCTTTACATGAAATGACATTGAGGTCCTAAATCCCAATGGTATATTAAAGACAAGGAAGAAATGAAACTGGAGGGAGAGCAGAAGCAGAGAAAACATAAAAAATATTGCACAAATCCAAATTTATTTCAAGTCATCTTTGTACCTAAGGCAGAAAATCCCATGAGTGCCTCCCTCCCGCCCACTAGGAGTAATATAATAGCAATACATAACTTGTTGCCTTTTCAGGATACCCTAAAACAGTTGACAGGGGCAACCACCTCACTCTGCCTAACAGTAGGGTCGGTCCTCCAACAGTAATGGAGTACTTTCTAGGTTAGAACCTAGTAACTCTACCATCTTGTATAATTTGCTTGCACTCTTTTCTGTGCATTATTTATGCTATGCACCAAATGAATCACAAATAAATAAAATCAAGCTGAACCACAAAAGAAACATAGACTCATTTAGTAAGACATAACCTCGCCATATTGATGTCTTCTGCATAATAAAATCCTTCTTTAGGCTGATTTTAATTATCTGTTTATGAGTTTCATTGCTTTTAATATTCCAAGCCATAAGAAACGAGGGCAAATTTCTGGGATGTGATGGAAATAGACAGAATGAAGCAGCCACACAGTGTCATGTTGAAATTACCTGCCTATAAATTTGAAATGAGGCACAGTGTTGCCGGGACATCAGAGAAGAAGGAGATGCAATTCTCTCTTTAAAACTCAATCACTCCTTGTGCTGTTGCGTGAAATGCTTTTGCAATACAGTTTGGATAGTACAGTAGACTTAATTCTTAGTCTAGGTAGAAATCAAATTAGATACTAATGCTGGTCTTATAAATGAGAAAGAACCTTGGCCTGCCATATAATAAGTGACAATGTGTTTTGCAAAATGCCCTTCACTGGTATACTGTGTGTGTGTGTGCTGGTGTGTCTCTGTGTTTGAGTGTGTTGTTCATGCTCACATATACACATGCATTGTTTTATTTCTGGATGTGGATTTTGCATGTGTAGAAACAAACCATCCAGCATCTAATCTAAACATCTCAGCAGGTTGGAAGAGGTATCCTAGGAGGCACAACATGAAGATTCCTTGCCTTCCACTGCAGGATAGTTGTTAAAGCATTTTGTGCGATTGCCCCTACAGGACTGCCTGGCAAACACCCAGGGACGCAGGGTGTACAAGGCTAAATGCTTCTTTCCAGCTTGCTATATTTTCTTGTGTATCATCCTTGCTTTGTTTCAGACACCTCGTTCAAGGCTGTTGCTGAGCTAGAAGGTGATCATTAAACATATGTGGTTGAGAATACATGCAGTTCCCTCTTCCTGTTCGGTGGCAGATATGGTGGCCGTCCGTTCTGTTTTAGATTGGCATGTCCTCTGCTTGAAGGGTTGTCTGGCCACATCCTGTTTCCAGGTAAAGAGCCATAAGAAGGGAGATCAAGGGCCTTGAAGAAGCCCATCAAGAGTTTGCAGCATCTGGACCGCCAGAACAGACACAGGTCAGCTGGTTGCAGTCCTGCCCACTAGGATGAGACATGTTTCTATTTAATTATGTTAGAAAAAATGAGACAAATCCCAAGAAAATAATAATTAAAACATTAAACCAGCATACAGTACTGGCAGGCGAACTAGGCAGGCGAACTAGGCAGTTGCCTAGGGTGCCAAAATGGACAGAGGGCGCTGGCCAGCCTGCTGACTCCCTGATGCCCCCCCGCCACTGGCCACCGCCATCCGTCCCCCCGCTGCCCGTCGCCACCGTCGCCACCTCCCATGGCCATCGCCACCCCCCGTGACCGTCGCCAGCAGCCCCCATGCCTGTCACCGTCCCCCACCATCTGCTGTCCCCCTGCTGCCCCGCCTGCCCGCCACTGCCCTGCCCCCGCTGCCCCCTGCCGCCCACCACCACTGCCCACCTCCTGCCCCCCCGCCCCCGCCCGCCACCCCCTGCCCCCCCGCTCCTCGCCTAGGGCACACAAAAACAAACTAGCGCCGGGCCAGAGTACTGGGATAAAATATTCAGCCCAATGTAGGTATGCATCTCACTCTTTCAGTGCTGCAAAAAAACTATTACTGACAGCAAAGCAAAGCAAAGTGTTCTGCTTATATACCGCCCCATACTACTTCAGGTAGTCCCTGGGTGGTTTACAGTTTTTAATTACAGTCTTTAGGCTACACATTGCCCCCCCCAGCAAGCTGGGTACTCATTTTACCAAACTCAGAAGGATGGAAGGCTGAGTCAACTGTGAGCCGGCTACCTGGGATTGAACCCCAGGTCATGAGCACAGTTTTAGACGGCTGCTTCATGTCCACTCTCGTCCCGGGAGGAAGTTTGTTGCATGTTGATGTCGGTTGCGGTCATGTGGTCTTCTTGCGGTTCTGTCCCTGTTCCCATGTACGCACGGGCGTGATTGATGATACCAGCATGACTGTTTCTGCACGTCCTCGTTCTGTGATGAGATGTTAAATTCCATGCCTTTGTTCTCCGGTGTTTTGGTTTTTTTGGGGTGTTTTTTTTTTTGGCCCAACCTTCCGTTTTTCGATGTTTCCATTCTCCAAAGCCTTGCCTTCAATGCATTACGGAGCTAAGTTTGAGGCATTTATTTTTTAATCTCTCTGCACTGCATTGCTGACTCCATAGGGAATGTACTGGCAAATGGCATTTCACACTCCTGCCACTAGATGGAGAATGGCACGTTGCGTGAGAAGCCTTACCTCACAGGCACTCATATTGGAATGAGAAGCGAGATGAGGAGATTCCCAAGGCCAGGGAGGAGAATCTCTCGTCCAGCTTAGATCGCAGTTCAGGGGGCGTGGTCGGGACGAACTCCCCTCGTCCCACAATGGACGTGCGGTTAGATTTCTTCATACTGGTCCCCAGCGGGACTGCGAACAGCGATGAGATGGACGTGAAGTATCAGCTTTACCTGCAGTACAGGCATTTAACCACTGCACCATGAGTTGATGAGTTGTTTTACTCCATGTTCTCAGACTTGCAGCATGTAAATAGTTGTATTAAATCTCAGATATCTGCTTGACAATTGTACCAATTTCTGTGTGCTGAGTCTTTTCAGATTATAAAAATAATTGCTTTGACATGTGCTGATTTAAATAAATGCATACAGATCAACACCTCCTTTTTGTTCTCTATTGGGAGGGACATAGTGTGTCTTTCCTGACAGTGTGTGAGTGCCTACATTAATTGCAAATGCAACTGTGTGTTTACAGTCATATTAAGATGCATATGATGCACACATTTAGATGTGCAGATCATCCTTTACAGAAAGGAAAAAACTGCTTACGTACTAGCTAACCCTATTTCCTGCAGGTTGGAAACAGATATGAAACCGTATCTGCCCAGTCTTCTGTTGGCAATTTAGGGTTTCCATTTGGTGCTTTCAGAAAACCACACAGTGATGAATGTGCTCACCTGAGTATGAGGCTATCTTTATTGCTGGCTTGGGTACATTCTGCCCGTTGCCGTATAAATGTCATGTGAAAAACCGAAGGAAATAGGCTATGGCCTGAAACAGGCATTTTGACAAATTCTGTTCTACCTTTTCTCGGACAGGCTTCAAGGCAAATCAGTGCCTTGTTCAAAGAGAACAGAATTCTCCTCAGGACCTCTTGGTCAGAGGTGTAAACTGAAATTATGGTGGCACACGTCGAAGGGAAAGAACTGGAGCTGGCGGTTTCATGAAAAATGTGTTGTTGCCTTGTATGATACACGCACCTTCTATGTGTTCTCCACATATCTGCAAAGTGTTTGGCCAACTCACCACAGCGGGAGATCGTGTGTGCTTCTTGATCCACGGGGGGGATGGACTAGGCCCCGCACCACACGAAACAATCCCGCTGGGCGGTTCCCAGCAGAAGCAATGGTAGCAGAGAAGAAATATCTTTTCGCTGCTACCACTGCCACGGCGTAGGCTCTATAATGAGCTCTACACCGTGCTCGGTCGGATTCATCACGAGTTTTCCGCTATCGTCACTCTAGACACCTGCCCTGTTGCTTCATCAAGCGCAGCTCATCAGTAAACCAAGGGGCTGCTCTGAGTCTTCAACAAGGCAGGCGCAATCTCATCCACTGCCCTGGCCATTTCTCCATTCCAGAGATCCACCAGGGCCGTGGTGGAGTTGGCCGTCTTGGCAGCTGGAAAATCCCCCAGAGCCCTCAGGAAACCCTCTGGATCCATTAGCCTCCGGGGGCGGACCATAGAATACGGTCCCACGCCTCTGCAGAGGGATGAAGCTGCAACCAGCCTAAACCCTACCAGGAAGTGATCTGTCCAAGACAATGGAGAGATGTTGATCCCCACCACATCCAGATCACTGCCCTCTTGTTCAGCTATAAACACCAGGTCCAATACATATCTCGCTGTGTGTGTTGGGGCCAAGATCTTCTGTGACAGGCCCATGGTTGTCATGGCGGCCATGAAGTCCTGAGCTGAACCAGACTCAGGGGCCTCAGCATGGACATTGAAGTCCCCCAGCACTAAAAGGCGGGGGGACTCCAATGCCACTGCCGAGATCACTGATGTCAGCTCAGGTAGGGAGACTGTTGGGTTGCAGGGCAAGCGGTACACCAACAGAATGCCTATCCTGTCCGGTCCACTCAACACTACATGCAGATACTTGAACCTGACAAATTGCTGAACTGGGCGCCTGGTAAGGGAGATGGACTCACGAAAGACTAGTGCAACTCCCCCTCCCCGCCTCTGTGATCGAGGCTGCTGCAGAACCTGGCACCCTTGAGGGCAGAGCTGGGAGAGGCCACCTCCTCCCGCCTCGTCCAACCAGGTTTCCGTAATACATGCCAGGTCGGCTTTCTCATCCAGGATGAAGTCCTGGATGATCTGAGTTTTGTTATTAACCGACTTGACATTCAGCAGCAGCAGCTTCAGATCCAGAGAGTCAAGAGCACCAGGTATCTGGCGATTAGGGGCCAGACCAGGAGGAGAGACAATCTGTCTTTGATGGACCCTCCTCCTCCTGTAATGGCATGTCTGACCCCTACCGCCATATCTTCCTTGGCCCGTCACACTCTGAATAGTGGCACCGCTTCTTCCCTCCCCAAGACTCCCCCCTGACACAAGGCACATGATAAGCCAAGCCTCCAAGCAGAAACTAGCTGCTGCACAGGGAGATAAAATCTTCTTTTTATAGAAATTAACCAGATATAGGCTGGAAAACTGTTAGAGGGTCTTCTGGGAAGAGTCCAGCCGGTCTAAAAAGCCCTCCAAGGGAGCAGATGCTGAAGGCTCTTCAAGGGCCGGGCACACCTCTCAGGTGACACAAACCCTAGGTGGAACAAAGGGAAGGAGAGGGTCCTCTGTGAAGAGTCCAGCTGGTCTAAAAAGCCCTCCAAGTGTGCAGAAGCTGAAGGCTATTCAAGGGCCAAGCACACCTCTCAGCCAACACAAACCTCAGGTGGAACAGAGGGAAGGAGAGGAGAATCCCAAAGGGTTGGTGGTGCTCACCCAGGAAGGTGTGGGGAGGTGGCAGATGATGTTGGAGTCTCCCGGCACAGGAATGGTGGTTTGTCAGTCCCTGGCAGCCCGGCCTTTTTAATCCCTTTTCCTCCATGAGCCAGGTGGCTGGTGTTGAGGAGGGAGGAGGAGGGAGCTCAGGCAGCTGAGTCGCAGGGGCCTGGTCCTGAGATGGCAGACAGGGACTCCAAGGCCAAACAACACCCACAAGCTTCCGTCTCTCACCCAGGAAGGTGTGGGGAGGTGGCAGATGATGCTGGAGTCTCCCGGCCCAGTTTGTGGGACTTTTACAAGTATCCTTCATTTGTATCCACAACCTTGTGGAAACAAATGTGTTTGCCCAATCTATGTTACACAGCAATTTTCTTTTTCTTTCTTTCTTTCTTTCTTTCTTTCTTTCTTTCTTTCTTTCTTTCTTTCTTTCTTTCTTTCTTTCTTCTTCCTTCCTTCCTTTCTTTCTTTCTTTTTCTTTCTTTCTTTCTTTCTGTCTCAGTTGGACACAGTACAGATTGATTAGACTACAATAAATTTCATCTTCCCATAGGGACTGTAAGAACTACATTCAGGAAGGGAATCTATTGCACATGCTTCCCTCGTGGCTGCACCATTGCTTGCAGCTCATTCAGAAAGCAGCCGCAGTTTTCTTGTCTGGTTAAGGGAGCTCTGATCATATTTCACCCCCCCACCACCACCACCACCCTGTGTTCTTTATCCTGGTTACTTATAGACCAAGAGGTTCAACATAGTAAGATATCAGTGTTTGGGTAATGAAGCAGCCCAAACAGAACAGCTTGTGTTCAAGGCCTCTGCTTGGAATCTTGACCTGATGGCATAGACAGCACCTGCTCTTCAGGAATCTTACTGTCGCGCCTGAAGCCAGCAGGTGATCAGGAGCTGGTTGGAGCATTTAGCCTCCTCATGTAACTTACTCCTTCCAGACTTAGATCTCTTTTCCTGTTTCTTCGCTTTTAAAGAAAAGCTCTCCCTCAACAGATGCCTTTGTAATATCCACAGTGTATTTTTCCATTCCCGTCCCATTTTCTCTTTCCTTTTTTTTTCATTGTTCTAATTATATTTACTGTTGTTCTAATTTCAGAGAAATATTATCTCCTGCCTGGGCTGCAGAAAGGAATCATAGACTGGGGTCCTCCCAGAAAGAGCTTTCAGGATTACATTAAAAAGAAGAGTCCCAACTGGTAACCTATTATCTTCTTCCATATAGTGGGATTTCTCAAGAGACACATACCTCAGCTATCAGGCTTGCAAATTAAATCCATGGTTAGCTTATGATGACCAGTTATAAAACATGGCACACTAAATGATAGACATTAGAAGTACAGGATAGCTGAGTTGGAAGGGAACTATACCGCCATCAAGTTGAACCCCCAGCTCAGTGCAGAAATCCAAATCAAAGTAGGTCTGGCAGAAGATTGTCCAAATTTCTCTTGAATGCCTCCAGTGTTGGAATATTTACCACCCAAAGGAACAAAAGTCATCAATTACTATTTCAGCAATAACGTCCTGTGGGAAGAAAAGCCTGATCTAGAAATCCCAACTTTGTTCTAGCCTCAAGGAATTGACCTCCACCCTACAGTTTTGCCCTTTATTCCTCCTCCTTTGTGTGTTTCGTCTTTTCAGTTTGTAAACCTGATGGCAGGGCTCATCACTTTTTATTAATCTAAGCCACTTTTAGAAGTATTAGTTATATAAAAACCCAGATAAAAACTACAGCAAATGATGACTACCTAAGCAAAACGCATCTGCAAGTGCTTCCTATTATATTTTATTATCCTTGCTATGAAATAATAATTGTAAAGGGTTCAGTTAAATGGGGCATGTAGTTACACCCCATTGATTTATCTGTGCTACTCAAGCACCATACACGGAAAAACTTCCTACTCACCTAAGATTTCTTGAATTCAAAATATGACTTGGTCCAGATAGTCAGGACCATTTTCTCCTGCTCCTAGCATTTTAGGCCTTGCCCCCAATTCTGCCACCATCATGGCTAAGCATAGTTGGGACACAGTAGGGAACTGTTCCATCCTCCTATGATTTCCCAGTACTGTAGTCTTGAATGGTTCAGAACTTCCTTAAATACTGGGAGTTGGAACTATTCTCCAGTAGAGGGTGCTATGTTTTCCTCTCAATTCTAAAAAAATTCTAAAAATGCAAATTTCCATTCTAATTTCCTGAACTGAAAGTTCCAGTCCACTTTCTTAAGGACCAATCCATATTCAGAAGGCAATTCAAAACAAAAGGGATGGGAACATTTCCAGATCAATAGCAATTAACTTGGAATCCCTAGACATCACAAAAAGCAGCAGTCTGAAGAGGACTGTTAATTGTTCAGGTTTCTGATCACATGGACAAGCTCCATATGTAAAGGAAACTTTTCTTTACACATTTACTCTTCACAATAATGGAAGGGTACTTTGCCCCTCTATATAGGGGTATATTAACCCCTCCTCCCATTTTTTGAAATCTTCAACAGAGCTTTATGGAAACAAAACTACAGTATGTCGATTAAAATCATAGCCTGTCACATTCAAAAGATGGCTTTAGTCATTCTAGGATCCAGTTGAGATTAATGGAATTCACATGAATTGTGATTAATTTTCCTGCAGATACAGACTAACATAAATTCATTGAGGTAACCGTTACTAAGAATATGTAAAAAAATTCAACTCAACTCAACTAATGTGAACAATCTACATAGTTATTATTGTGATTAAACATTACAAAATGGTGATTATATCATTTTATCACTCTTGAACATACATGGTCTTGTCTAGTTCTGGAATCTAAACCAGACACTTCTGTGAACTCCAGCTACTGACTCCTAGGAAGGGTCCGATTGTATCAACAGGTTCTGTTTATTTCTCTGACCAACCATTATGCATGGAACAAAAATCTTTTTTTTTCTTTTAGGTTGCTACACTGAGTCTACATTTAGGACTAAGTAAGTGTGTTTGTCTCCGTGTCTGAATATGGGAACAATTTCTCACTCTCTTGTGTGGGTTTGATTGGATAGATTAAAGCAGTGCTAGGTACTGTATTTCCTTTCCCACATCTTGATTTCTACTTTCTTCTGTGCTTCAATGCGTGCTGCCTTTATTTGCAGAACAAATTGCTATGGTTGCCTAACATGCAACACTCTGATTTGGGCTAGTTAGTAGGTGGACCTAAGTGGCAAGCCAAGCTACTAACTACAGACACTAAAGTGACATCTTCCTCAGTCACAATGAATTTTTTCCTGAGCGTAGCTTTGCAACAGGAGAGGTGTGCAAAAGGAAGGAAGGTAACTAGTAGGGAGTTTGTCTCTGAAATTAAAAGTTCATCACATCCCCCAAAATAGCTTCCACCTCTGGTCATAGTCCTCTAGTTTACACATGTTTGAGTTTTTTCTCCAATTGATAAGAACTGATAAGGATGAGAAAAGTCAAAATTATTATAAGCATTATGTTATTAAAATATTAACAGATCCTGACTGTGACTATCACTTCCCTGAGAAAACAGGGGGTCTCAGAGACCTATCTTCTCTGCAGCTAAGGGTTGGCATGACCGCAGAAGATAAGTTGGGGTGTGTGTCAGTTTCTCAGAGCGAACATTGTGGTTAGCTAGGAGTGGGAGGCAAACCTGAACTATCAACAAACTGGTTGGGTCATTCTGACTTTTGACGGCCAACTGGGTATGAGCGAAGAACACGTGCAAAGGGATGGCACGTGTAGGATATGTAAGTCTGTGGTCATAGAGAAGGGTATATAAATGGTGGGAGGCCATTTGAGCTTTGTCCAGACCAGCAAGGCTTGATCCGTGCATGGATCAACCTAGATTGCTTTGGAACCTTAAGCAAAAAGCTTAAGAATTCCTACTAATTCTACCTGTGTTCTGTGTACTACTTAATTGCTTCATTTACCATATACCTTCTATATTTCTGTATTTCTGTGACTGTCTAATAAACCCTTGCTATCTGAACTAACTCTATGTGTGGCAATTTTTGAGGAACCACCCATTCTTATCACAAGAAAACTACAAATACATAGATTAATGCTTGGGGCAGATTGGTTCTGATTTCTATAGAAAATTGTTGGATTTAGATCAGATCAGGTGCTATTCACACCTCCTTAGTTCCTGTACTTAAAATATGTATAAAGAAAAGCTGTCTGTGATTCCGGATGTTAAAGGTACTTCCATGTGCATAAGAGCTTCTGTAATACCCTAGAATGGAGGCTCCTAGAATCAAAACATCAGAAGTCTGTTCCTAATAACTTTCCCAGAAAATACAGGTCATTGTGGTTGTAGCCACCAATATATTGTAAATATACTCTGGTGAGGCTGATTCTCCAATTCCTGTTGAACCTCTAAAGTTCTTTTTGGAATATGTCTTGGATGAACAACTTCAGCATATGAGCTTCAGTTATTTATGAAAACTGTGAAAATGATTTATGTTTTTCATATGACTCTATAAATTTGCTCTGTGACCTACAATATAAAATTGACATTCTTATGATTACGTTTAAGTTCTTTGTTACAGGGAGTTGACAGGTCAGGGAAGACATAATGAGATAGCTGGCAACTGAGTATGTCGTTGTTTTGATCATAATTGATAGCATAACACAGAACAGGTTCTATTCCAAATTATTTACATTTATAGGGACTTAACTGGCTAGTGTTTATTAGAAACTGTGAATGTAAAAGGACCCCGAGAAGCTACTTGTTCATTGTTCATTGTTTCAATATACAGGTAAATAAAATGTAGAGTTTTCAACACTCGAAAGTTCTTGACAAAAATGTATGTATTAGGCCTCTCATGTTATGAAACGTCCGTTTTGACTGGGGAAACTGAATCTGTTCCATTGAAACTTATTTCCCATTTCTTATAATGGTGATATTAATAAAGTTACTACAGTATTTGATGTTGTTCAATGGTTCTACAAAGTGCCAACAGCACACATTCTCTTAAAGCAGAAGCAGGCAGATTCAGCAGGACCAGGACATTTTCTAATCATCTCATCCACACGAATCACTCCAGGACCATACTTTGTCCCAGCAGAAAACTACTAAAGATGGTCCTCATCTGCCCTAATAAGGGGCTGAAATCAACAAGGTGAAGGCAATAATGTTGGTATATCTCTGCATAGACAGCACTGCAGCACCATTTTTGGCAAGCGAGCTTGTCACATACACGGAAGTCAGTACGTGACATGAATGCCTAGAACAAAGGAGACTGTTTGTAGACTGGTAGCCAATGCGCCTGCGCTGACTGTTGCTGGCCAGAATAACTACGACGCCCATTGGCCACTGGCCATGCTTCCTGTTACTTTATTCTACTTCCTGTTACTGTATGCTACTGAGCATGCTCTTACTGTTGCTGGGCGGAATACGTACGATGCCGTATTGGCTACTGGCCATACTTCCTGTTGTTGTTGTTGCCTCATTGGCCACTGGCTACTACTGCCTGTTGTATACGTAATCCATTGCTATGTTAATAAAAGAGGCTGATGTGGTGCGGTCAGGGGTAGACATCTTTACAGCACCAGATATCAGACTGCAGTCGTGTTTTTTCTTCAGAGATCTCTCCCGTTTCCCCCCACAATGCTAATTGTAGGAGCCGGTTCTCCTACACAAAGACACAGTGTATTTGGGGTCAAATTTCACAAACCCTTAACTGCTCCTTAGGTCTTCTGCTTTAGACAGAACCTTCAGACAGTAAGATGTTGAGTTGACCTGGTGTATTGAATCTACCTTATAGATCTTGGAGACAGGATTTCAATTGCCAACAACATATTCTTTGTTGTTAGAACTTAGGATTCTGGGTTTCTAGGTTTTTCACATAGAACAGTACAGCATGATTTTTTGTGTGATACTGTATCTAAAGACTGGTTGCATATATCCATGTTTTAGGTATCTGGCTGCAGAGCCTGAGATTTATTTATTTACAGTATTTGTATTAGAGTATTTTTATCTCGCCTTTCTCCTTGGAAAAAGGACCCAAGGCGGATTACAGAATGAGGGATAATATACAGTCTGGTACAATTAAGACATGTTCAAGTATTGAGAACAGGGAATTGAGGGACGTCTTATAGCATTAATAGGCAACATTACATTAAAGCTACAAGAGAATGCAAGCAGTTAAAGGGGAGTGAAGTTCCATGTAAAGTTATGAGTGATGGAAACTAACATTGAAAACATAGTGTCAATGTAAACCAATAAGGTTATAAGTATAAACACAAAGTCTATGTGATCCTGTAGATTCATATAAAAGACACATAACAGGCAGAGCATCATAATAGGTTGGGAGTTCAATTCTGCATGGTGAGTATTCTCTAATTGGAAAACCCTGCGAAGGGTCATCAAAGTCAGAATTGACTTGATGGCACATTGCTGCTGCTGCTGCTGCTGCTGCTGCTGCTGTTGTTGGCTTATATCAAGCCTACATAGGAATATATATGGTCTGACAGAGTTACTGTTGGGTCAAGTTAGATAAAGCAGTTTTGTCCTTTTCTTTGGGTCAAATTATATGTTACCAGTAGCCTAGTTATGGTTTGTAGGAGAAAACAACTGATCATCACAGTAGAACCATTTCTACCCTCCTATGGTGTGCAAATTGAGATGCACGCATGGCCTTCATTTGCAAGTATGGTTGTTCAGACATGAGTCTGCTGGAATCGAGTCTCCAGAACACTAATGTGATTTCAATCTAATAGTGTGCTATCCGTAGCATGTACTTTGACCCGAAGTGTAACAGTGGCATTTGACCTAACCAGGCACTAAACTGAAGCTGATCAAATGAGAAACCCTGTGATTTTTTAAAAAATGTGTGAGATAAATTCCACAAAAGAGGAAGATGTGTTCTTCTAGCTCGGTATTTTCAGCAGCTTGCATTTTTGAGGGAAATTGGGAGTTGTCAATTTTTTTCTCTTGCTGCCAGTACTCTAGAGTAGGGCTCACAACATTTTTTTCTGATAAAGACAGAATAGGAAATCACTCACTCTCCTTCCATTCGCAATAGCTATAACTGGCCTTGAGGCAGAATCTTCTTCCAATGCCAGCAATTGGACAGCATCCGCCTTTGCAACTGAAGGCATCAGCATAACTTGGAACAGTGGCTGGATATCTTATGAAACACTATGAAACAGCCCACCATGTTGGAAGCAGACACCCCACTTACTCAATCAATGAAGAATATTTATATTATTTTGCTATGTTTAATTATTATTGTTGTTTTCACTATTAGTTATTTATATCAGAACTATTAGCTGTTTGTTTCCGGTTTTCCTTTGGAACTGTACTATCAACTTGTTTTAATGCCAATAAAGGTCTCTTATCTGAATCTGAGTATCTGAATTTATGGTAAATTGGTTGGCAAAGAGGATGGCAGATTAGGACGAATAATTGAGTGATCTAGGTTGCCACTGGCAAAAATCATAAGCAGATAATTTGAGGCAGGAAGGTTTTGGAGGACATGGCATGTCACATTTATGAGATATGGGAATAAGGGCGAGCAAATTATCAGCATTTGTGAGGAAAACTCTGTGTACAGGTAGACTACTCCTATATTCCACCAAGAGCACCTGCACAACTACTGGCTGAGATTCCACAGGCTAAGAGGATGCAGAGAGAGCCATGCCTACACAGATGTCTCCTCTAACCACTGACTGCCACATCTCGGCATCTCTTACATGAGATAATCTCTTTGCCTAACAGCAGGGCTGTTCCTGCTGTTGAAGTTGGGAGCCGCCAATCTTTATACCACTTCTGTTTCTATACAGGGCCTGAATCTTTTTTACTATGATTTTTCAGCATACATTTCCTAAGATAAGCTCAGAAAGTGATAGACCACCTGTGCCTCCCATATACTACTCTTAAATTGCCATCAGACAAGATCTATGTTTTTTTCTAAGTGTGCTAACTTTCTCCATAGCCTTCTGTCAACCATTCCCCACACAGTTTTCAATTTGGTGCTTCTGAGCTCATTTTGACTTAGTTGCTACCTAAAGAAATACTTGCTCTCCTGGTGTCAAGACTCAAAACTAAAACCATGTCCTGGTCCTTTTGACATTCTGATTTCTTACTCTTTATAACAAATAGTTGATCTGGCTTCCATGATGCAGCTCCCACGGTGCTCGTGACATGGGGTTCAATTCCAGGCTGAAGATTGACTTAGCTTTCCATCCTCCTGAGGTCAGTAAAATGAGTACCCAGCTTGCTGTGGGGACCAATGTGTACCCTGCATAATGATGTGTGAACTGCCCAGTGAGTGCTTTAAGTGCTATGGGGTGGTATATAAGCAGCCCACTTTGCTTCCAAATTTCACAGATCCAAATCTAAATATCACTTTCCCTTTTGGGAGGGAAGCACTCTGGTAGGAACTGGATTATACCGATCCTGTCTAATGAACAGTGGGCCCAATGGTGTGTCTGCCTGCTGTAGAACAGACATTATCTATTAGAACATTAAGCCACAAATTGAAATATGAGACAGGAGCTCAGAAAAGCCATCAGTACTAAATAATCACAGAGAGAGTAAGAAAACCATGAAAGCTGTTTTCTGGGACTTTTCTACTCCAGATTTGGTTATGATTTAATGATGTACTAGCAAATTGTGCCTCAGTCAGTGGAGGTAGCAGCCCACAACTCCTCTCTCTGCGGCATGCAAGTTGTAAATCTCAGCCTTTCACTCATATCCAAATCCTGGCGGTGCCTCCTAAGAGCTAGATTTCCAATTTATATTAATTTAGCTCTCCATAATTAAATTTGATTTCATTTATTGCAGAGGGATATAATTCACCTTGATTATGTTTACTCTGATTTGAAGTAAATGAAAACTTCAGCTAGGGGGGGAAGTCCCTCAAATAACTTTGCCATCCTCCTTCATGTGATAAATTATCAAGAATCATCTACAGCCAGAACAACCTGGGAGTAGCAGACCTACCTAGGAGGCCATCCAGCAGGTTAGAAGTGTTCGTCTAGGTGTGGTTGTCTCCTGTTTGCAGGGGAGGAGTTGTGTTGGGAGTGTTCGCCAAGCAGCATGTCCTCATTTGATCCCTTGGCATGCTGCTATCAGTTCTACCATCATCTACCATCTCATGTCACTGCACATGTAGAATCCAGCTGTCATCCAAACACTTGGGATAGAAGTGTTAGATCTTGCTTTCAAACTCCTTTGGTGCTCTGTTTCATTTCTTTGTTTTTATCAGCTCTGTTGGTTATCTTTTATTTAAAAAAATGGTACATTGCTTATACCCCTCTATATATGTGTGTGCGTGCACATACACACACTCTCTTCTTAAATCACTTCAGCATTGCTTTTTGTAGTGAGAAACAATGTATATATTAAATAAATAAATGAAGAGAAACAATTATTATACTGTTAATACCAATTCATAAAAGAAGACAGTAGTTTTACATATATGTGATTATATTTATTCTACTGTGGTGAGCAAATCTGACAGAGTCAAGGACCATACATGCCCATCCTCCATCCTCATGAAACAAACCCTCATGAAACAAACACACCCTCATGAAACAAACAGACACACAACACTCAAGAAAGCAGTTTTACCACATTTGGGCCCTTCTAAATTGTTGTAGGCTCAGGATATGCCATTATTTTTAAAGCTAGAAGTTTCCAAAAGCTAAATTTGTAAGGGGGGTCTCTGAAAAGCCAAGTGTTCTCAGGGGCAGAACTTCAGGGAGAAAGGGACATTTGATCTGTCATCTTCAGACAGACCTTACAGATGTGTATCTTTCAGGGCCGGATTAAGACCCGTAGAGGCCCTAAGCACTTAAGATTTTGGTGCCCCCCATAGATATGTAATTCAAAATATAAACAATAATAAACCATAAAATAAAATTTCCCTCCGGGCTTCCAGGTGGGCCTCGTGAGTGGTCTAGTAGTTGCTGCTCAGGCCTGAGCCTGCAAACACCAGGCAATTCCTGGATCTGGCTGGCCCTGATTCTACAGTTACCAGGGCCATGTAAGCCAGATCCTGACACAAAGTTACAGTGTTAGTTAGCAATGGGTGTTGTTGCCTGTTTGCATGCTGGACACTGAGTGAGCTACTAGCACCCCTGCACAGTCTCATTCTCATTGGACAATGGACTGCATACAACGTTCCCCCTGATATCATTTATGTGTGTGGGGATTTCCCCCCCTTCAATTTCATAACCCTTGACAGAGGTCTACACTCTCAGAGTGCTCTTGTTATTATTGTGTATATCTGTATGTAATTTTTTTTTATTTAATGTGGGGGAGGTGGCTTTTTGTGGATCCTGTTTCAGCTGCACCAGTTGCAAGTACTGCACCATATGGCTCATGGACCATGGTAAATTCAGCTATGGAAAATTTCTGTGGTGCCTTCTCTTCCCTTGATGCCCCTAAGCACGAGCTTATTATCCTTAATGGTTAATCCACCCCTGGTCTCTTTACTCTATGAACTGAAGTCAACTGAAGACAGAAGAGACGGTTACTATTTGCAAAGAACTAGAAAAGTGATGACCTATTTATTACTGAGGTATGGTAAAGAGAAGCTTGGGATAAGGCAGTTAATGATGGAATATGGAATTTATTCCTGGAATACATGTCTCAGAAAGGAAAGGGGGTATACACAAGGGGAAGAATCAATGTGTTTCTGGAGAGAAAGTGGGTGGAATGAAATATCAGAAAATTATAAGCAGAACTTAGCCCCAAAGGTGAAGGTAGCAAGGGTGATGAAATATGTTTAGGACAAATGATTAGATATAAAGCTATGTAAATTGTTTTGGTTTGGTTTGTGTTGTTTTTGAGGCAATAAAATAAAAATTAATGATCTGAAGTTTTTATTGTGCCATATATGTGAAATGTTTTACCAGCTGTTTTCCAATTTTATCATTATAGCCTATGAATAGTATTTGAAAATATTTTACTTGAAAACTGTTGTTTTTTATTATCCCCATTCCTTACGATTGAACATTTCCAGCCAATGGTGCTGGGGGAGTATGGCTTGGCCTCATGCCCATTGGCTTCAAGGACTCTCTGGTCTTACTCAACCTGTTGATTGATTAATTGATTGATTGATTGAACTTTTAAACTGCTCATCTAGCTAATAGCTACAATTCCTATGCTTTTTAACAGAGACAGAAAAGGTTATTGGTGGGGGAGGTTCAACTTCTATAATATTCCAGCAAAAGTGGAATCAGGTCATTTTATCAAGTCATCCATTTAGAGTAATTTACAAACTTCTGAGATGGCCCTCTAAAGTAATTAATTCCCACACTATAAAAAAGGAAAAGAAGTTAATGTGAAATCAGTGTCATTCATAATTTGATTTGTTACATCTAACATCAGTATTAAATTATCCCTCTTGATCTGTGGTTCCCAACCTTCAGATGTTCTTATATGACAACTTCTAGCAATCCTGGTCAACACCTTTAATGATGAAGGCTCCTGAGAAGCTTCTGAGGGTCCAAGGTTGGGAACCACTGTTCTTGATTATAGTTCTGCGATTGTCTGCATGAGGTCTAGGAAATATGTGGGCAGCTCGATGAAGCGAGTCCTTCAGAAATACTGCTTTTTAGGCTTGAGAAATGGGCCTATGGTGCTGCAGCTGTAACTATTGTTTGTGCATGATGCATCAGTGAAGCTTTGTTTTTCAACCAAAGAAACCGAAGAGTGAAGGAGCAGGTAACATGATCAGCATAGAAGTTATTAACTGGCTCCATTTCAAAATATTCAGTGAGACTGCATTATCATCTCTCTTGTTCTGTGCCAAAGGCAATGCCTAGTGTCCTTGAGAGTGAAATTGTCCCCACGTAGCTGAGTGAAGCATTACTTTGTTAATACACCGCGACACAAGAAAAATAATCAACTGAAACAACTGCCAACCCTGCTTCACTGCAAATCATAACAGGATTATCCATTAAAAGAGACCCTGTCAGTATAGCATGTTTTTCATGAAACATTCTGTTTAAGCATTGAAATCACGGCTCAATACTGGTGTTTTGTTTTCGAGGCACTACCAGAAAATACAGAATGCCTCATTTCGGGCTCAACATCGATCATCCATTCTATGCTTTCAAAAAAAAAAACCTTGGTGCAGTGAAGAGCAGGGCTGGTCCAAGACATTTTGCTACCTAAGGTGAAGGACAAGAGGCCCCCCTTAACTGCCTCCAGTTCTAAGATGGCCAGATTGACAGCTGAATTTTACTTCAATACAGAGCACAAGACAGCTTCTTCCTGTGTCCCTGAGGGAAGCAAGCAAGGTTAGGGAGCACAGGACAGGCCTTGGGGCACATATAGTTCTGTCTCCCAACATATTGCCAACACATCTCCTGCCTGAGGCAACTGCCTCACACTGCTTAATGAGAGAGGGTCAGCCCTGCTTTTTTTTTCTTTTTTTAAAGCAGAAACTAAAACACAAGGCACTGGCCAAGGGCACAGGGATGGATATGGAAATACTTTCTCCTTAAAATTAAGTTGTTAAAGAGAAGCAGCAAAATACTCTATACGCTGTCTTGTGGGGTAGATGGGAGGGGAAGACCGGCCATTCATTCGTTTTCAAACTCATACCTCCTTGTTAATATCTATGGGCCAATTGTTAGGCCAGCACAACTGGTGGATGTAGACTTCCACCAGACCCTCACCCTGATATAGCAGCCCCTCCATCTCCTTGAAAATGTAATATGGAGAATCAGTGAGATCGTTATGGGAGAGAATATTCCTCAAAATCAGGCATAGGTGTCCTCCATGAATGGAGACCTTATTTGATCTCCTATTTGTGTAGAATGAATGTATGACATCAATTGGGTTGAGAAACACTCGTACTGAAAGTTAAGCATCCCTCCCCAAGCTGGAGTCAAGCTAGACATGATGGGAGGTGTAGTTCAACACATCAGGCAGACTGATGTAAAATTTGGATTACTGGGGTACATTTAGAAGGGGGTCGTGCAATTCCCAATTAGATAGGATCAGCACACCAATGGATGTAAAACTAGAACTGTCAGAGTGTTACCTGTCATTCACATTTGGTTTCCAGAGCTAAGCAAATAACCAGGATTTTCATAGAGTGATATAATTACCTAGTAACTTGACATCTGGAAACTTGTAATGCTCTTTGTACGATGACCCTCAGATAGTGTATGGCCTATGAAAAGGCCTGTTGAATACATCAACAGAATGCTTGCTCACTGACAGAATAATTAAGAGAATCACACAGTAAAGCTCTCTAATGAATGGTGCTTGCTCAGAAATCTGCATGCAATATAGAAATGTCCCTAATTTGAAAGAGAAAACACCACCACAAAGGTCCTAACCTGTTTATTTATGCTATGTATGGTTTCTTTATAACTTATTTTTCGCTCACTGAATGCAGAGTCCAGGAATCTCAAAGTGTTTCAGTCAGAGTTGGGTGGTTATGTCTCTGTTCTAGAGGGCTGCCCTGTGTTTAAAGGGTTGACCTCTATTTGAAGGGTTTCTCCATTTGATGGACTGTCTAGTTCAAGGTTAGTTTGAAATAAAGAACTCTAACACTGAAGATCAAAGGTCTGACAGTTATCCATCCACCATTTAATATAGAGAGAACACACAAGTTGCCTGACTGAAGTCCTTCCCATCAGATGTACTGTATTTTTATTTAAATTACAATAACGGTTGCCCAAATTCGCATCTGTACCTGTAAATTAACACAATCACATTTTATGCAAACAGCTTCTCTCTCTCCCCCCATGCATTTTTGGCACTACAGTAGGATCGCCATATCCATAGGGGATCGATTCCAGGACCCCCTGCAGACAGCGAAATCCGCAGATAAGAACAAACACTCTTATCTGAGGATAATGGTGGCAATAGGGGCGCTGGGGTGAAAGCTGTTGCCCTCTACACATCCCAAACAGTAGTGCAGCGTCCAGCTGCCCTGTCCGCTGCCGGGCTCAGCGGCCGGCTTGCAGGGGCGGCAAGGGGGGATTACTGATGCTGAGCCCTCCTTGCCACAAGCCAGCTGCCCTGGAGGGGTGGGGTGGGGACTTATGGAGGACCCGCCTAGCTAACCAGCCTTTGAACTTCCTACTCAGATCCTGGGTAGAGGAGCTTGAGCAAGAAGTTCAGAACTTCCAGTCCTCCGCCCGGGACCCGAGCAGGAAGTTCAAAGGCTGGTTGGTCAGGCGGGTCCTTTTAAGTCCCCACCCCACCCCTCCAGAGGGTGGCTGGTCGGCCACAGCACGGAGGGCTTGGCATCAGTGAGTTTTCTCCCCCCCCCTTCACCACCAGGCTCGGACCTCCCCTGTACCCGCTGATCACCAACAGTGGATAAATGAATCCGCGGTTGGTGAAACAGCAGATGCAGGGGTCGTACTGTACAGAGCTACTAAGGAATGGATGATTGGCAAAAACTTACACAGGGGGTTGAAAAATCAAGAAGTGCCAATGAACTGGGTTTCAGCTCAATTCAAATAAACCACTTCTTGGGGACATACCTCTTAGGGACTACAATTCCCAAAACCCCCTAGCTAGCATGACCCATTTCAGATCTAGTGGGGGAGCGGGGGGAGCAAGTGTGCCCCAAGCCCTGTGCAGAACCCTACTATCAGTACTTGCCAAACGAAGAGGTTAAAATAACAGGTGCCTGCTGTGCTGCTAACAAATGTTTCTGACTATGCAGAATCAGCGGGACAGTTTCCTTCTCTCTCTCCTACCCACTTCCCACTTTCAAGGTCAATTTAATTCCCTTTGATCTTTTGGGCATCATTCAGCACCTTGACAAACATGGTGCCGGAATTACCTTTCAGTTAATGTGAACTACTTTGCCGACTGTGTGGGAAAAATGCATGCAGAGCATTTTTTTTTTTTTTGTGCATCGAAAACGGAGTCCAGAGAATTTCTGGCATGTTTCCAGCTCCTTAGAGGGTACATTTATTCATTTGTTAAGGAGACATATTGCTATGCAATACACTAGCGCAATCAGCATAAACACTGTTTGCTATAGTCACATTCCAGAAATACAGAATTCTTTTGTTTTTGAAACAAACATTTGTCTTTCCCTTTAACTAGCATTCCGAGACACACACACACACTTTGCCTGTTTTCTCAAGCAGCATTGTCATCTCTTTTACCTCAAGAAGCCAAACTTCCTAGAGGGGAACACCATCCTACAGCCATATGCCTTGAGGCTTTCCCCCCTGAAACTGTAACTAAGGCTTATTTTATTTGGAATTTGAAGTTATGTCTGACAGAACTTCTTCATCATCAAGTTCTTCTTACTTTTCAGATGCAGCACACCATGGTTTCCTTCTTTCGTCCCCCTCCCAAATTTTCTCTTCATAAGAACATAAGAGCCATGCTGGATCAGGCCAAGGCCCATCTAGTCCAGCTTCCTGTATCTCACAGTGGCCCCACCAAATGCCTATGGGAGCGCATGAGACTAGATATCTGTCTCCTGCAACCACTCCCCTACATCTGACCCTTGAAGTACCCTGGTTGTAAGCCTGGAATTACACATCTCCATCATTGTTTGTAACCCATGATGGACTTCTCCTCCAGGAATCTGTCCAATCCTCTTTTGAAGGCATCCAGGCTAGATGCCATCACCACCTCTTGTGGCAGGGAGTCCCACAGACTAACAACACGTTGGGTAAAAAAATATTTTCTTTTGTTTGTTCTAACTCTCCCAACCCACAGTTTGAGTGGATGTCCCCTAGTTTTAGTATTTTGTGAGAGGGAGAAGAGTGTCCCTCTAGCCACTTGACTCATGCCCTGCATTATTTTGTACGTCTCAATCATATCCCCCCTCAGGCGCCTTTTTTCCAGACTAAAGAGTCCCAAATGTTTTAGCCTTTCCTCATAAGGGATGTGCCCCAGCCCAGTAATCATTTTAGTCGCTCTCCTCTGTACCTTTTCCAGTTCCAACCTTAAACTGAGTCTCTGACTTCTCACCTTCTTCAGGCAAAACTACTACCCTCTGACATTTCAAACCATTGGCAGTATTTTGATGCTGTTCAATATTTGAAAATACCCGAACTGCCAGAAAAATGAATAAGTGGGCCCTATAGCAAATCAAGCAATTCAATATTTGCAGAAATTTGATGAAACAGTGATCATGGATAATCAGGAACTGATAATGATAATTCTGCAACGTTAGGAACGTTCTGTGATTCGAGGCAATGGAAATTCACTAGGAAATTTCTGTGACATGAGATAATGAGGACACGCAAGTATGCACCTTTGAAATTTAATGCCACAAATACCATATGTCAATCTGGTACTCTGAAAATCCCTATCACAGATATCTTTCTATATATCCTCTTCATGATAAACCTGTTGCTGTGCGTCTATAAATCTATAATTGGGTGGTGCTTAATCCCATACTACTGTGGAATAATGAAATAAGTTGAGGAGCAGCCTGTGTTTCCTCACCGCATGAGGCACCACTTTGATCTCTCCCTTGCAGACCACTTCACAATTTCCTCACTCCCTGCCCCCAAAGCGTTGCTCTGCTTCTAGGAGTGGGCCTGTGAGAGGAGGAGGAGAGAGTGGGATCAAGTTAATTCAATGGTACAACCAGTGTGTGCACCCAGAAATCAAAGATGACATGAAGTTGCAGAAAGAAGTGGTCAATCCCCCTGCTCACTCACACAAAAGGGAGGGGGCTCGCTGAGTAGATAAGCATCTGTCTTGAATGCTTTAGAAATAGGATATCCTTTCTTCAGGCCCAGAGTTAGACTGGATAATCCATTCATTGGGGTCTTTTCCATTTCCATATGTTTGGGGTCTCTGTTATGTCCTAGATTAAAGGATAATCGTTTATACAAAGGAGGAAAAAAATACCATTAAGAAAAATGCAAGAGACAGACTAAGGAAACCATTTTATTTTCTGAAGAACAGTGAATGAAAACAGAAATAAACATAAGATAATTTCACAGGCATCCAATCGTGGCATTAAAATATCAGCTACACTAAAAACAGCTGTTGCACACAGCAACTTCAGATCAGCTCCTTGATGAAGCTTTATATTGTTAATCCTGCTACGTGTTTTGTAGCAACACACAATCCATTCTTGGTTACAGAACAAACCGAGCTTCCAAACATTTTCCTACCAAAGGAGACCCTGTGGCAGGTTGTCCCTTTTGAAATTAATATACTCAGTGTGGTGAATCTGAACAATTCTTTCAGTCTTTTGAGATAATGACAGAAACCTTTTCCGGGAGCCATGGTGCTTTGTTTTGTTTTTTAAAGTCCATAGCAATCAAAATTTATACCCGTTTGGGTAATTAGGCATACCTATGTAGAATCATATACGCCATCTTTTTAACAAAGTTCTTAGAGAAATAAAGAGGGAGAAATAGCGGTCAGATTGCATCATAAAATGTATACAGTATATACAAATATAAAGGCCGTAATGACCACATGCACTGTGCCTAGAATACTAAAAAAAATTACTTTTATACACTTTATTTTGGACAATTATTAATTTAATATATTTTTACAACTATATATCCAGGTTCAAGAAATCGACATTTAGAAATAAGAGTTAGATCCTGTGTCTCAGCTTCTCTCAGTTTAATATTTCTAAAGAACCTGATACATAAATGCAAATTGCTCTCAATCATCAGTCTCTTCCTCATCAAAGGAAAGCAAGCTGCAGTTTTTCACTTGTTTGGTTGTATTTTGGGGGGTTGGAGACATCTTTGTTTCTTTCTTCTTCTTGCTTGATGTGGCCGTCAAACCTGAATACTTCTCTTCCGATGAACGCTTGGGAGGTTTCCTGAACACAATCTTCCCCTCTCCAGGATCAAGATCTAAGGGCAAAAATATAAATGGCTCTTTATGTCCTCATCCCTTGTACCTGCTTACCTATCTTGTCTCCCAAACTATAATAATTCTGCAGGATGTTTTAAACTTCATTTAAAGGAGATGTAACACTAGCAGAACATATGTTTTGCCTATATAGAACATCACACATTCAACGTCAAGCAGTTCCAGCCATTATTGATACAGTGGTGCCTCTGATAACAAATTTAATTCATTCACGGAAGCATTTTGTTATCCGAAAAAATTGTTATCCAAAACGCGGTTCCCAATTGAAATGAATGGGAAACCAATTAATATGTTCCAGAGGTCCAAGAAAAGGCAAAAAAGTGTGTGTGTGTGTGTGTGTGTGTGTGTGTGTGTGTGTGTGTGTGTG
>JAHTLZ010003542.1:39696243-39777181 GCA_023846285.1 Phrynocephalus versicolor
GGGGGGGGAATTGTGATGCAACACTGCTCCGCATCATGCTGCTCTTCTATGACATGTGCAATAGGTGCATAGTGCATATCCAAGAAGAGCAGCATCCTTTGGTTTTCTGGATTATTAAAGTTGTCTGAAGTGTTACTTCAAGACAAATCAACAGGGGGTAGGTACAAAAATCTGGGGAAAGGTGTTTTTTTTTAAAAAAAATAAGGTTTTAAAATTACAGGTGGAAAGGGAGGGTTAGTTGGATGGGTAATGGATAGATAAAAGGTTACATAGAGGGAGGAGGCATCATTATCTTTTTTATATCTTTCAAACAGTTCTGTATGTTAACATCTTATTTTCTCTGTGATTTGTTTCCATATTTTCATTATGTTACATTCTTTAGTATTAGTGTTTAATTAACAAGCTACTATATTTCTTAATTAATTTCTGCCTTGAAAAAGAAAGCTGGAAGCCGGTATATAGGATTCAGGACAAGACAGAAAATATCTGGGAAAAGGTTGAGATACAATATTGTTCCTCATCATGTCCTTCTATTACATACAGAGGAGGTGTATAATGCACAGCCAAATAGACTCAGCAGCCAATGACTCACCACATAATTTAGGATTTTCTTCCAGAAAATGAGCATGAATTTAATCTGTTTAGAAAAGGAGTAGTTCCTCACTAACAGAACAAAAAATGAAGGTTAACAGAAACCAAGAGTCAACACTAGAGATGAGCACAAAATGAAAATATAGTATTTTGTTGTTTTGTTTTGTTATTAACTAATTTTAAAAAGAATTTCCAAAATGAAATGATATGCTGTGGTATAAAATGGCTCCCCTGAGTCCTAGAGGCACCAGATTTGGTGGGTAGCTTCCTTGGATCCTTCCCTGTAAGTCCTCCAAATCTGGAGAGCTTTTGGGGTTCAGGGTGTCGGGTGATTGGAAAAGCGCTTTTCCAATTGCAAATGGATTCCTAGAGGACCCATTTTGGGAGTTGAATAACTCAGCCCCCTGAACCCCAAAGCTCTCCAAATTTAGGGGGCTTAAAGGGAAGAGTCCGAGGGAGCTACTCACCAAATTTGGTGCTTCTAGAATGAATTGTTTTATTTTTAGAGCAAAAAATGGCAGTTGATGTTGTTTTATAACAAAATGCATTCTACTGTTTTGTTTCGTAATGAATTGATTTGGTACATAATGAAACACTGAAACAGTGTTTCTTTTTTTGTCTGGTGCCCATCTCTAGTCAACATGATCTGAAATATAAGCTATACTGAAATCCACCCTTCCTATGGATCCTACTTCATACTTTTTCTCCAGCTGCTCCTGTTCAAAGAAAGAGCAGGTCAAGTTGAACTTTTTCCCTTGCAGGGGTCTGTTTCAGCTATCTTAAGTACAGTAACCCCCTGTCGATCACAGGGATTAAGGACCCACCCCACCCGTGATCCATGAAAATCCACGATATGCAGAAGCGGGTGGGGGGCTGGGGGCAGGGGGGTGATTGCAGAAGTCTTGGGGCGGCGTGTGCCAGCGGCGGCAGGGGGATCTGACTTCCCACTGCCGCCCGCCTGCACTGCCCGAGACTTCTTGTCCGGGGCCGTCTCCATTCAAATGCATTGCCAATGCATTTCAATGGAGAAAAATTTCCCCATTGGAAAACATTGGCTCAATGCTTTCCAAAGGGGAAAATTTCTCCATTGAAATCCATTGACAATGCATTTCAATGGAGATTGCACGGCCCCGAGACTTCTTGGAAGGGCCCGGGGGCGGCGCGGAGCGACCTGATCACCCCCCGCCCCTCCAGAAGCCTCGGAGCTGTGCAGGGGGCGGCGGGGGGGCATTGCATCACTCCCTGCCACCCTCCCCTGCCCAGCTCCAAGCTTTTTCAGAGGGCCCCGGGGGGGGGGAGGCTGCAGAGAGTGATCCGATCGCTCCCCGGCGCCCCCCTGCATGGCTCCATGGCTTTTTGGAGGTGCAGGGGTGGCGCGGAGCGACCCGATCACCCCCGCCCCCTCAGCGGTGCAGGTACTGCGATCCCGCAATGTAGTGGGACTGCGGTATCTGAACCGCGAAATGGCGGGGGGGGGGTTGACTGTAATAAAAATGTACCATCATGAGATAGCTTCACATTTGTACCTAGATCTTTCATATTTCACATGTGCCCAGAGGATGGCTTTAGATCTTGGATTCAAGCTGTGACTTGCCAAATAAACCACCAAGTTCAAAGCTAGCACAACACTTCTGACCCAGTAGACATCTGACTTGTTCAGCTCTTTCTGCTTTCAGGAGAAGTCAAACTGTGTGAATCAGACACTATATATACAATTCACTACAAATAATATAGGATTCTCTGCAATTCTGGTTTAGTGTTCTGGATAAAAAGAGATACCATGGCTTTGAAAAAACCACTTTCCTCTCCTCAGGAAAGGGTAGGCAACATTTTTGTTCAACCACAAGAAAATGACCAAAAATGCAGGATTTGACTCATACAAGTCTTTGTCAGGTTGGACAGCACATGAGCACAATGTTGTGGATGGAGCAGAAAAAAACATAGGAGCATTCCAAAAGTAATGGCTGATGTTCTCTTTCTTAAACGTGAGCTCCCAAATGCAGTCTGCAAACACAAGTCTGGAGCGGAAGTTTAATTTCCACCCTTGGTGGCCAGATTGGAGTGCATCTCCCAACTCACCAAATAAAGAAATTCAGCATTCCTACGCCTCTTTGAAGCAAAGAAGAAACCTTGCATTTCAAAATGAAAGGAAATGGGAGAGCAGAGCCCAGCTTGACAAAGGGCTTGGATGGGCTGAAAACTAGCAGTTTTTGTGATTTCCTGGTAGTTTAATCAAGGCACTCCCTACCCTTTCCGTTGGAATGTGTCAAGACTACACAGCACTCCTACCCACTCTGTTTCCCCTCTTCTTGTGTGTCTTCTGTCAGCCATAAGATGGGCTGAAATGATTTTGTATCTGCAGCAGGTACAAAACACGATGGCCAGGCAGATTTTAGGGATTTTAGCCAACTAGAGTGGCCATGTGACCAGATGCGTGGGGTATAAATGTAAACAACAACAACTTATTTCTTTGGTCCTGGCTCGCCTGCACTAGCTGCCAGTTTGTTTCCGTGCCAAATTCAAGGTACTAATGCTGACCTATAAAACCTGGAATGTTTTGGGATCTCACTACCTATTGAGGTGCCTCTCCCTGAGATCAATTCCCAGTGGTGCTCATACCTCAGTTTTGGTTGCTATACATGACCACTGGAAGGAAGACCAGGAAGGCCATGACTAGAGACCAAGCTGCCTCAGTAGCAGCTACCTCTTTGTGGAATGCTCTACCTGTGGAAGTTGGTCAGGCCTCTTCCCTACTATTACTCAGAAAGCATATTAAAACATTGCTTTTCACAAAGGCTTTTCAGGAACTGTCTGTTAATCTGTTTCATTTATTTAATTATTTAATTATTTTATATATCTTATCTGCCACCCACTCACTCCAAAGGTTTCAGGGTAGCTTACTATTAAAATAAACAATTTAAACATTAAAATGCCAATAAAATTAAAAGGATAAAAACATTTAAATACAATACACTAAAACAATACACTGAAATTGCCATCAGGACCCACAATCAATGTTATATCAGTTTAAAAAAACTTTTCTGTTATTATATTTCACAGCCTGTATTTTTATCCATTGCTGCCGTATTGGGTTTTCAGGGGTGTTCCCTTCCTTTTTATATTTCTATCTTTTGGGGGTTGGGTGGGAGTTGGTTGTTTTCTTTTATGTTTATTTGTATTGTTGGAAATTGCCCAGAGTAGTGGAAGTTTTGGAAGAAATAGCCGTGTTAGTCTGTGTAAGAATTCCAAGCAAAAAATCATGCCCAGAGTAGAAGCATGCCACGAGGTGGTGCGGTATAGAATACAACCAACACATATTTTTGATTTTGCCAAGATCCTGTATCAGTCTACATGTGTCTACTCAGAAAAGTCAACTGATCTTACTCTAAAGTAACAGGATACCAACTGCAGGATAAAATAATTCTCTTAACGAGTTATGCAACCCTCTTGGAATAAAGTCCTAGCCAACTTCACTAAAAAGTTTATACAGTTTACAGTATTTCAAATAAAATATGATTATAGTTAATCACAATGTAGCAGACAAGGTACACAACCTTGTTAACATTGATTATAGCTGCTCATGTTTTTAAAAAATGTAAACTAAAAATCACTGTATTACTACCTGGATTTAAGCTTTCTTAGACTTATTTTATACAGTATTTGGAAATCTCTTACATTCAAAGACGTTTAGAAAAACTGAGCTGCTTGCAGATTTCTGTGAAATGCAACTACAAGTCAGACAGCTTCCATTGAAAACACAAAACTGACAGCTTTTTATCTATGCAAAGCTACCCAGCGTGAACATTTATAGTGCTTCTCATTTCTGTAGTCCCAGAGCATTCACCTGCACAAACAAAATAGGAAAACAATCGAACTACTATGACATCAAATGCAGAACTACAAATTGCTTTCCATCACACTGTATAAAACTGTCAGAGAAACACTGATACTAAAAACACTGAAAGAATCTTCTCTCTCTCCTTTCTAATCCTCTGTTGCCTTTCCTGTTCTGATAAATTCAGAATGGATCTCCTCTACTTAGCTAACTTACTCCTTGTTATCCTGAAAAGAAGATGCAAATCTCTGTGTATTTTGTTCAATCAGTGCAAATGTTTTAGTGCTAAAATCTACTACTTTGTGTAAAATATTACAAACTTTTAACGCACACATGATAGATGGTGTACTAAAATTACATGTTTTTGTAACAAAAATATTTTTATATTTAGTAACACTGATAAAGAAGAAGAAAGGCTGGTCTCTTTAATCTCATTAAAGAGCAGGAAAAAAATCTCATAGTGGTTGACCTTTTTTGAAGTGGCACCTCCATGTCATAAAACACTATTTTCTCTTCGGCGTGATTCTCTGCTGTGAAGCCCTAAATCTCTATACTTCCCTGCAAAATTCTAGCAGTTAATAATTGTGTGAACACAATCAACACATACATGTAACACTGTAATATGGAGTAGCTGCTATTTACATTTCTGCAATGCACAGTGATGCCTGGAATTACGAAACTAATCCATTCCAAGAGATCTTTCATAATTCAAGATTTTCGTAATTCAAAATTTGGTTTCCCATAGGAATGCATTGAAAACTGATTAATCTGTTCCAAAGGGAATGGATTACAATAGGCTTCCAAAGTATTCCTATGGGAAGCCTGCACCAACACAACAAAGCAGTGGAAGAGCTTCCCCCATTTGCTGTGTTGGTGGGAGAGCCCCAGTCAACGGCTGCCAAGCTGTCAAAATTACCTGGTTGTCGGCCATGATTTTGACAGCTCAGCAGCCACAGGGCTTTTTCCTTCACCAGGTGGACGTCAGCCAGGGGAGGACCAGGAGGATGGTGAAGTCACCACCCAACCAATCCTCCCCTGGCTGAAAACGGGGCAGCCAAGATTGGATCAGCCAGACTTTAGCCAAGGGGCAGGTGGTAAAGTCGCCACCCGCCCGATCCTCCCGTGGCTGATGTCCACCTGCTGAAGGAGAAAGGCTTTGCAGGGCACAAACCGGTGTTTTAAAAGGATCCTTGCTGTGCCAACCCCAGCGCTCAGGGCAGAATTGTTATAAAACACCCGGATTTGCATAGTAGCATTCCATCTGCCTCCCAGAGAGGTGGATGGGGTGCTACCCTCTGGGCAAGCAAGGATCGAATGGCTGGCTTCTGAGGAGACTCAAAAGCCCGCTCTTGGATCCTTGCTTTGCCCAAGTATAGCACTCGATCCGCCTCCCAGAGAGGTGGATGGGGTGCTACCCTTTGGGCATTTGATAACAGAATCAAATGCTTCTGCTGCTGCAAACTGATTCACTTGCCGGTATGCTATTGAAACTGATTCACTGATTCACTTGGCTATTGGGCATGAACACTGAAACTTTTCCTGTCTGTTTGGGTCACTCGTACAAGTCACTTGCAAAGCTCACTTCTCCTTCAGTTAAGTCAAAACCAGCTGGTGGCAGAGTAAAGAACAGCTGCTGTGTCCAGTGATACCAAGTGGTTGGCTATACAGGACCGCAAACACACACACCAATGCATTTCTCTCTGGATTCACAAGCATGGTTTCAAGGGTAGGAACTGAGGCTGTGCTTTAGGAAAAACTTCCCTATAAATCATTGCTGCATCAACTGAAATGCCGATGGAGGGGGGGGATTATGGATTTGACATCACTGCAAAAGCTGGCAATGACATTTCTCCCGCATGCAGGCTAGTTTGGTATCATCTATCAAAGCAGCCATTACTGCTTCAAAGCATTGGTTGGGTTAGGGATAGCTTAAGGTCAGCTTCCCTTGCACTCCCTCTGCTGTTCGTTACTGGAAAAGAAACAGCTCCCAAATTCTCTTCTTTCCCCTCATTTCCATCCCCTGACCCCCATCTTTCCTTGTGCATGTTATGTGCTATCATTGCATATAAATTACAGTAATCCTAATAGGGCAGTGATGGCAAAACTTTTAGAGACCGAGTGCCCAAACTGTAATTCAAAACCCACTTATTTTTTGCAAAGTGCCACTACAGCAGGCAAACTTCGGCTCTCCTGATGTTTTGGACCACAACTCCCAGAATTCTAAGATTGGATTGCCAATGACAAAGGGCTGTGGGAGTTGTAGTCCAAAACATCTGGAGGGCCAACGTTTGGACATGCCTGAATACGGCAATTTAACCTGAATACAGTGCTACCCTGGGTTACAAATTGTTTGGGTGCTACCCTTTGGGAAAGCGAGGATCGAAGAGCAGGCTTTTGAATTTCCTGCGGCCACAGCACCCTTGCTCTGGGCATCCCAAAAGTGCTGTGGCTGGAGAGTAAATTGGGGCTACAAAGGAACCCAAAAACCGCTGTGTCCCCTCTGCCCATCTGTCTGGACAGAGCCATTTTTAGACTGCCAAAATGACTCCGTGCAGAGAGCCGGATGAAAGGGAGGTAGTGGTTTGTGGACTCCTTCATAGCACCAGCTTACTCTACAGCCATGCTGCTTTTGGGATGCCCAGGGTGATGTGGTTGGAGAGTAAACAGGGGCTACAAAGAAGCCCACAAAGCACTTCCTCCCCTTCACCTGGCTCTCTGCATGGAGCACAGTGGCGTGCTCTGAGCAGAGGGGGAAGTGCCATGGCTGTAATGGAGCGATGTTGTGTGCCCACAGAAAGGGCTCCGACTGCCACCTTTGGCACCTGTGCCATAGATTCGTTTTCAAGGTAAGTGAGATATTTAAGGAGTGGTTTTAGCAGTGATTTTCCATTGCTGAGAAGGGATTATATCCAAAAGAAAGATAGACAACAGTTTGTCAGATATATGTTGGTTTCGATTCCTTCACTGAGCAGGAGCTCAAACATGATGGCCTTACAGACCACTTCCAACTTCATTATTCTATGAAATAAATAACAAAAACAACAGAGGTTTGCTGAGACCGAGTCAGTCAATATCTCCATTGCACTGCACTGGATATTTTGTTAGGTTTCTATTATTTTAAACTTTTTACTTTCCCAAATTGTCTTCTTTTCTATCAGACATCTACCTCTCCACCCCTATGCTTCCACAAATTCTACTGGTTCCCTGCCTCAATAATGCCTTTGATTTTCTTTCCTTTTCCTCCAAAAGTCCTGCTTTTTCAGCAAAGAGCTCAGAGACCCATAGTTGCTAAATTTCTTGTAAGGCATGTGCCAGTCAAGCCAATATGAGGAGGGGGAAAATATGGAAAGGTGCTGAAACAATTGTAGGGGTCAACACATGACTTCTGCAACGTACTGGATGCAGAGCTTGAAAATCACCATGCTGAAAGTTAGCAAATTTTTAATGTTTTAAATTAAATAATACAAATATAATTTGCTGTCATGCCTAGAGGTGTAAATTTTCCATAAGCTCTCAATTTCTGGCTCTGCAGCCAGATACTTAACTCACTAAAGGTACCAGATAGCTGGATGGCTCAGCAGTTTGAGTATCTGGCTGCAGAACCTCAAGCTGAGGGTTCAGTACCCCGCTGTGCCTCCTGTAAGTGGAGTGAACCTGCTTGGCCTAAGGAAAGACACACAGTTCTAGGGAACCCCAAGAAGGGAATGGTAAACCACCTATGTGTATTTTCTACCTGGAAAACCCTGAAAAGAATCATCACCAGTCCAAATTGACTTGGCTGTATATTATTATTATTCATTAATAAAAATACCAACTGCTCTTTGAAACTCACTGGCTGTCTCATTTGGCCCATCACTCACTCTCAATCTGACCTACCTTATGGGGTTCAAGTTGGAAGGATCAAGATGGGAGGAGGAAGACAGCCACGTATGGTGTCTTGAACACAGAACAGAAATGTAACTACAGTAGGTCCCCCGTATCTGTGGAGAACTGGTTCAGGGCTGCCCTGTAGATATGGAAATCTGTGGATAAGAGCGAACACTTGTCCAAAAGTGGGGGCAGTGGCAGTGGCAAGGGGTAGGCCTGGAATGAAGAATTAAACTATACCAACTTTTCCGCAAGGAAATCCCAGTGAACTCAGCAGGACTTGCCTCTGATCTTAGAGCCTTACTAAAATGAAATGTTTATGGGACTTGGGTGGAGAAAGGGGAACAAGGGGCCTAAAACTATAAAATGAAGGTTTTAGTTCTAGATTTTTTTCATGGACTGTAGGGTCAAAAGGTAGTGGTGGGGCGAAAGAAAAGGTGCTTCACCGGGGCTGGCCCATGATTTTTCACTACTTCCCAACAGGACTGCTGGGGGGGGAGGAGAAAGAGTGGGGAGCCAGCGACTGAGGCAGACGAGCGGTACCTGAGAGCAGGGGCCTCTTGCTGTCGTCAGCACCACAGCCGGGCCGAGCCTGGAGCTGAAGGCAGCGCACTCAGGAGGCACCGGGTTAAGGAGGTGGGAGAAGATTGTGGCAAAAGGGTTGGCAGCCAGGGGCTCAGTGCGGTACATTTCTCACAGCAGGTTTAGGGTGGTGAGGTGCCTCGGCGGGGCAGGCAGGAGGTTGAGCTGCTGGGAGGAACAGCACCAGGATGGAGCCCACATGGAAGTGCTTGTGTCACCAGCAGGGTGCTCGTGCCACCTCCCGTCACCAGCAGGGCGCTCCCACCAGCTTACGCTGCTGCAGTCACTGAGAGAGCCCTTGCCATCCGTGGATAACAAAATCCACAGACGGCAAGTTAATGGATATGGGGGTCCTACCAGCCCACAAAAATCAGTAAGATTTATACATGGATATTATTTTTCAGTCTTCTTTAATTCAGTAATGCCCTACGTTGTCAGTTCATTGTCTCATGCAGTGTCAATTCCAACAACCGTGGTTGAAGGGCATTGCTGAAACAGAACTGGGCCAAGTTTAATGCATAGTTTTAACTGTTTTTAATCTGGAAACCGCCCTGAGTTCCATTGTGGAAAAAGGAGCGGTATAAAAGTGCTCCAAATAAATAAATAAATAAATAAATAAATAAATAAATATCTGTTTGATTTCTTTAAGTACTGCAGAACTCACAATTCTGGGGCACACTATGGAATTTTGCACCAAGTCAACTACATCTGTGTTGTGAATGGTGGACTGATTTAATATTTGTAACACTATTACAAATAAAGCATATACTGTACAGGTGTTATGAATTCTAAGGAGAAAATGTGTCCTAGGCATTGGGGGTCGGGCAGAATTACCCAAGGAGAAAATGTTACCTAAGAGCAAATAATCAAGGGAAAGCACATTATTTATTGATCAGAATCCAAACTCGATTCCCTGAACAAAGAGAACTCATACGTAAGGGTCAGATTCTGAGAGAAGAAAACAACAGTAGTTGCCTTACCCTGTTACATTTGCCCATAAGGCTAGTAATGGGTTGTGACAGAGCAGAGAGGCATATCAGAAGTGATCATCCTCTTCTTCCCAGGAAAATAATAACAAGGGGTGCCTCCAAGAATTATCAGTAAAAGCACAGATGATATAGCCTCATTTTGAATACTTGCCAGTGGAATCAATACATAATAGTGAGTACAAGCACAGAGCTACAGAAGGGTAGTCGATTTTGATTAATTAAGGGAGGCTGCATGTGATTTCAGAGCACATACTCAAGGTAAAGGAGAGCAAGCAACAGACATTCAATTGATTTTCATCAACTAACAGCAGGCAATCAGAATGTTAAAACCTTGAACTTTACAGTGCCAAAACCACAAATGAAGCCAAGTACAGTACAAGTGAATACACCATTACATTTGTTAGTCAGGAACAACATTTATTCCCTGTTCAGCCTCTACAAGATCCTCACTATATGCCATATAAGACTTGGTAGTATTAAAGATCCCCTTCTTGGATGTATACCTTAACATGGTGAAGAGGTTTAGGCATGTCAGCGTCATCCAGGAGGCTAGACTCCATTATGAGCTTAGCAGGGTTAGCAAAGGTAGAATGGTCACAACTGAGACACCAAACTAAGATGCATCCATCCTCTTCAAGGGTAACAGCTGTATCAACAGATACAGCTGTTGATACGCCACCCTCACAGGTACGTCTCGTGGGAACCCTTGAAAGGGCCTTCTTGACTGCTGCACCCAGACTCTGGAACTCCCTCCCACTAGAGGCTCGGACTGCCTCATCTCTGTTGTCCTTCTGGAAACAAGCAAAGACCTTTCTCTTCAGGCAACCTTTCCCTGAATGATGGACTACCATTATGTGCCTTTTATATGAATCTATGGGTTCACATAGACTCTGTGTTTATGACTACTTATAATCGTGTTGCTTTAATGTAATGTTGTCTATTAATGCTGTAAGATGTCCCTCAATTCCTTGTTCTCATATACTGTACTAGAACATGTCTTAATTGTACTGGACTGTATATTATCCCTCATTACTGTAAGCCACCTTGGGTCCTTTTCCAAGGAAAAAGGTGGCGTAAAAATACTCTAAAATACTCTAAAATAAAATAAAATAAAATAAAATAAAATAAGAGAATAGATAGTTCCAGTGCTGATTGGGGCAGTAGCTATTAGAGGGTAGTGGTAGCTGAAAGTGACAGTGGTTGAGGAGGCAACGATGGTGGCACTCAAGCTAACTTTAGTTAGTACTAAACACCTGCTGAACTTTCCTTCCATGAGACTCCCAGGAGGGGAAAAAATCAATCAGCCACCAAGGAAAACCAAAAGACAAGTATGAATAGCTTGGTCACTAATAACACAACTGGATTAAATCTGAAAGAACTAGTGGTTGATATATACAGAGAAAAAATGAAAGTCCAATGCTTCACAACACATACAATCAGAACGTGGGATGTAAGAAGTTTGAGTCAAGGTAAACTGCAAACTGCAAAGCAAAAAGGGAGCATATAAATATTGCAGTGCTTGGTGTCAATGAACTAAACTGGACTGGAATGGGATATTTTCAGTCAAGGAACGACAAAGTGTTCTACTCTGGAAATGACAAACTCAGAAGAAATTGTGTGGCTCTAATAGTGAGGCAAGATGCAACACAGGCAGTTAAAGGCTATAATGCAAGGTCTGACCAAATGATATCAATCAGACTTCATGAAAAACCCATAATTTAACTCTATGCTCCAACTATGCTGAAGATGAAATAGAAAGCTTTAATGCAAGCATCTAAGAAGAAATTGATCATACACCAAAACAAGGCATGATTATAAAGATCAGTGACTGGAACACAAGGAAACAATGTAGAACCAAATGTTGTTGGAAATTTTGATCCATGGGACAGAAATGAAGCAGGAGAATAACCACAGAGTTCTGCATCTGTTTATTGCAATTACATGCTTCAAGCAACCGAACTGATGACTGTACATGGGGACATCACCAGATAGTCAATACTTAAATCATGTACACTACATAACTGAAAGCAGATGGAGAAGCTGTATTATCTCTGCCAAAACAAAACTGGGAAAGATTTTGGTACTCATCCAACAATTGTAGTTGAAAGACAGTTATGCCTGTGAATGACTGAAGGCAGCAGAAAAAGAACCAGACCGAATGCAAGATGGAATGACTTCATAAAGGAAGCCACAGCCTTGAGTTGATGAAAACTGAGCAGGGCTGTTCAGGACAGGACATTTTGAAGATTATTCACTCATAGGATCTCCATAAGTTGAAGATGACCTGACAACTGCAACAGTATTAAAGGTGCCACAAGACCGTTGTTTCAGCATATTATGTATTTGCTTCTACTACACTTCCTTTCCTCAACCAAGGCTCTTGTGATTTTTAATGAGTTGATTGACAAGGGGGGGTGAAGCATGAAGTAGGTGAAGTGGTGTAGCCATTCAACTGGAATAGCTAATGAAATATTTCTTAGGAGCAAGTACAAGGTTACAAAGGAGTGATTGAGATTTGGGGGTTCATAAAAATATTTACACATTAGCAGAATCGGGAAAGAGGAGGAGGATAAATGACAAACAGAGGTCACTAGACAAGGTGAAAAAACTTTGGTTATGGTTTGGAGTGAAAAAGTGGTGTGACGTAGTGGGTAACATTTCAGACCAGGGCCTGGATTCAAATCCCTGTTTGGCCACAGTTGCAACAGGAAACTATTCCTTGGACGTCTCGCATCTCGAAAATCCAACTGGGACAGCCATCATTTGGAAGCAGTTCAATGGCACATAACAACCACATTGTTTGCAATCATCTTGAAACAGAAAGGGAGATAATGCAATCTTTTAGCTCCCATCAGGGCACTACAAGGAATGGCACAAACACTAACAGGGTGGTATAGAAGTGTAATCAATCAACAACAACAAAAAACATACAGGAGTTTAAATATAATGGTAGCAATCCATAAGTAAAAATAATTGTGTGTGACAAAGCCAATACTGAATTATGGCAACTCCAGAGTTTTCTAGGTGCCCAATACCCACTTTACCATTCCCATTCTTCTGCAGGCATCCTGAGACTGTGCAGCTTTCCCAAGGCCACACAGGCTGGCTCGTTATCCTGGAGACACAGTCGGGACTTGAACCCTCAACCTCTGATTTATAACTTTCTGAACTCTTAAAGTCCCCATAAGACGGAGGCGACTTGAGAGCACGTAATAACAACAGCAAAGGTCTTGCTCTACCATCTTTCTAATTATCGGATCAGCCAGGCAAGCCATACAGGTCCTGTTGGCATACAACCAGGCGTCTGCGACCTGAAGAGGATACAGTGGTACCTTGTATAAAGGAATAAATTCGTTCCAAATGAAATTCTGTTAAGCAAATTGTCCTTTATACAAATTTCCCATAGGAATGCATTGAAAACAGAGGAATCCCTAATCGCGACCATTTTTATGTTGTACGATTCTGTTAAGCAAATTTCCCCTATCCCCGGAACTTTTTTATGTTGTACAGTTTTTATGTTATACAAATCGTTTGTTATACGAGGGTCCACTGGTACTTTTTCGTCCCGACTACTACCTGCCACCACTTCGGATCTCCCTTACGCTACATCAACCAGGGCTATTATGGGAGAAGGCGGAGCCAAAGGGCAAGGGGGACGGTGGTGGTGGCGGCGGCGGCTGGGATTGTGACGGAGGAAGGGCGGAAGTGTGGCGACATTACCTTCGTATCCACGGTAGGCCCCTCCCGGTAACCGACTCGCTCCTTGAAGCGGCTCAGAAAAGCAGGCTCGGCCGGCCTCACGTACGACACCTGATTCCTTTTGCTCATGATGGCGGGAGGGTTAGTCTCTCTCTTCCAAGGGAGCGAGAGGAGAGGCGTGGAAGGCCGGCGCCATCAACCCGCCCACAACCCCGCCCCCTCTACCCTGCGCCATCTCCCTCCCTCCCTCCCTCCCACTTTATCACGTGAGGCGGGAGCCGGCGGGCAAGCGCCCTCGCCCTCCTGCTTCCTCCCTTAATGGCTGCGGCCACGTTGGCTTCACCGCGGCGGCCGTGACGGCGACAAGGAAGGCTCTTCCTTAGCGCCAAATTCAAAGAGGGCGCCATTTCGAGCAGGGACTCCGGTCCGGTGTCCCTGGTGGAGGCGTCGTCAAGCGGAGAACGAGGCAGGCGAGGTGGAGGATGGCCCCCGGGGCAAAGGGTAAGGAAGAGAAGCTGGGCGAAGGAACGGTATATAGGTATATAAACCAAACAAACAAACAAACAAACAAATAAATAAAAGGCTCCTCCAGGAAGGTTCTTTTAATAACTAGCATGTTACCGAGCGGTCTGGGAGAGTCCACTTTCGGGTGTGTTGCTTAAGAAGCAGGAAAGAGATGGCTTCGTGGAAGCTCTGTTTCCAACTAAAAAACCCATGTGCCTGCATTTTTTTTTAAAAAAAAGCTTGGACGATCTCTCCTGCGGAGCTGCTATTGAGAAGGGCTTACGAGGGCTGACGTGGTAAATCGGAGTGCCTGGTTCAAGAGCCACCGAGGTTGGCGGGACCAGGTCGACGTCCCGACGTGTAGCAGAACCCGTGTTAGAAGCGAGGTGGACGGGGCTGTTGCCTGGCCTGCTTGAAAGGGGTGTGTGTGGGGGGGGTGGGAAGCTTGGTGCCGAGCGTGCTGATGCTCCCCGCTTAGCCGAACGCTCTCCCCGACTCGCGTTATTGTCACCATCAGGACGCTTGTTTCCATGGCATAATAAGTGTAGTGTATAGGTTAGGGTTCAACTCTTCAAAAAAGGGGTTTGAACGTGTGTGGCTTCACCTCGCTTACGCGTGAAGGAAGTGGCGGAGGTTCTTAAAAATACTGTATCGGAGCTCCCGAAAGAGCGGTTTAAAAGATACAGCCTTCCATCTGGCAAGGCTATAATTCCAAACGAACATCTGCAGGTAGTGCTAGTACGCTTTATTGTTGATTTTATATACAGGAATACAGTCACAGCAATAGTCTTTTAAAATATTTAAATACCGTCCCCTCGCCCAAAGTGGCCCTTCCTTAAGAAGCACTGAGAATTTGTCGAACTTCATTGTGGGTCTGATGCGCCTAACGCCTTGGGTAATTCAACTGCAGTCCAAACAAAAGAAGCTAAACCAGTCATTGGCGCTGCTTCTGGCTTTCTTGTTTTGGACGCTTTATGGAGGAGGTTAACTTAAGGTTGCCTCCTGTTGGTTTTTAAATGTACCAGTGTTCTTTCTCTAAACGTTGTGGTGTACAACCTTGTTCCTGAAATAAAATGAAAATAAAATATACTAAGTGAGTGTCATTTTCATAATCATAGTAATAAAAGTTTCATTAAATTGCTTCTACTTAATACATAGATTGCCTCGTTCATAGTCTGTACAAGCCATTTCACTAAAACAAGCCCTCCTGCTATGACATTAGACACTTGTCTGTAAGCTTCTAAATGGCTTTATCTTTGAAATAAAAATGAAAGAATAATTCCAAGCATAATTTCTGGGACATAAACTTCATTTAACTCACTGGGACATATCTGATTTAATCATTATCATAATCTTCTATGGATCATCATCATAATCTTGTATGGATCATTAAATCCAGCCTGTCTCAAGGAGGCACAGTGGTGGAATCAAACTCTGGCTCTACAGCCAGATACCTAACCCACTGAGCTATCCATCAGTTTAGACATAATTTAAATAAATAATTTTACAATGTAACTTTTATTAAGCTCTAATTATGCATAAAGTTCACATTTTGAAAATGAACTAACTTTTCACATCCCTATTCCATATTATTAAATTTATTATTTATTTATTTCCATTTATATACCACCCACTTTTCCAGGAGGAACTCTGGGCGGTGAACAACCAAGACAGAAAATACTAATACAAATAAAACAGCCAAATAGACAAGTTTAAAAAATGGCAAAAACAAGATGGTGACAGCAAACAATGGGGTAAACAAATAGGAAGAACATCAAACTTCAGCAGTCACTGAAGGCAGCTTCAAAAACCCAGGTTTTAAGATGCTTCTTGAATACCGGAAGGGACTCAGCAAGCCTTATCTCACTGGGAAGGTGGTTCCAAAGAGTCAGGCCAGCCACCAAGAAGGCCCGACTCCAACTTAAGGTCTTTCAGGCCTCCCTAGGGGTGGTGACCTGAAGTGAAAGGACCTGCGATGATCTGGTGGCCGTGCTGAAGCTGATCTTTGGGAGATACACTCCGCCAAATACTCTGGTCCCAAGACATGGAGGGTTTAATAAGTCCTTGAACCTTATTCGGGAGGCAACGAGTAGCCAATGAAGGCCAGCCACAACTGGGATGATGTGGTCAAACCTACTCACACCAACCACCAATCTGGCTGCCGCATTCTGCACTTGCTGCAGAAGGGTCAAGGGGAGCCCCATTTAAAGAACATTGCAATAGTCTATCCCGATCCTCAGAGAGTCCCCGTCAAGGTATGGGCGAATCTGGGCGATAAGCCTAATTTGGCAAAAGGCTGCCCTAGCAACGGCTGCCACCTGGGATTCCAGGGACAAAGCCGGATCAAGGATGACGCCCAGGCACCTAACCATTTGCCACACACACACCGAGGAACAGAACCTCAGTCTTCTCTAGGTTGAGTTTGAGCCTGTTAGTCCTGGTCCATTCCAGGACCACAGCCAGGCAGTGATCAAGGGTCTGCACAGCCTCCATTGCAGAAATGGAGAAGGAGAGGTAGAGCTGTGTGTCATCAGCGTACTGATGGCAGCATGCCCCACATCTCTGGATGGCCTCAGCCAGTGGCCTCATATCGATGTTGAACAGCGGGGGGGGGAGATTGCTGACCCCTGGGGCACACCACAAGGGAGTGTCCAAGGGGCTGGGAGCCCCTTCCCCCAGCGTCACTCGCTGGGCACAACCCCCCAAGGAAGGAACGGAGCCAGCAAAGAGCTGGACCCCTGATCCCCACCTCAGAGAGTCTGCCCAGGAGGATACCATGGTTGGCGATATCAAAGGCCATGGACAAATCGAGGAGGACCAACAATGTTGGACATCTTCTGTCGGCCCTCCTCAAGAGGTCATCATGCTGTGCAGCCAGGGCTGTTTCAGTCCCATGACGCGGCCTGAGCCTGGACGAATGGATCCGGGATGCGATCTTCCTCCAGGAACAACTGGAGCTGCTTGGCAGCAACCCGCTCCACCACCTTGCTCAGAAAGGGAACATTGACTATTGGACGATAGGCGGACACAGTGTCCACAGTCAGGCCAAATTTTTTTTTAAGAGCAGGTTTAACCACTCTCCTTCAGGTGATCAGGAAAAACCCCGTCCCGGAAAGATGCAGTGGCAAGTAAAGAAGCCCATTCAGACATGCTCCCACCCGGTGATCTTAATCAACCAGGATGGGCAGGGATCAAATGGGCAGAGATGGGAGGAATTATAATCCATATCTATGGATTATAATCTGAGTGTTGGGAATGTGCATTTCCGGCCCGTGTCATGGTCAGATCATCATGAAATGAACTCTACTTTACCAAATGAATTTTGTGATAAACTTTGGCAAAGAGAAAATGATTATATACAATTTTTTAACCTTTTTTTTCTAGGTGAGTCACGAGATATGGTTCCTGTGCCATCTAGGTAAGAATCTACTATTCTTTCTTGTTAGATTTCACAGTGGTTCAAGCACAGTATAATTGTGGATGAACAGAGGTTACATATATTCCCACACAAACCTGTAGTAGAGACTGTACTTCCCCCCTCCTCTTTGGGAACCTTTACATTCACTGATGCTATAGATATCAGTGCCACCTTTTGAAAGTGTGGCGTTTTTAATGGAGAATTCAGAGAAATTGTAATAACTCCATTTGAGTTGGGGATTAGCTTTTGATGGGACATGACTAACCCTAATCCTGTCATGCGTTTTCTGGAGAAAAACTTTCAAGCAGCCCACCACCACTTTATGCAGGGCAGATTTTTGTTTAGCAACCAGGACTTGTTTTCTGAAGAGAGAGAATTACATAGGAATCTTTTTTATATGAATGGATGTATGGGTCTTCTTTATGAGACCCATAACTGTTTGGCAGAATTGCTGAGGCCAGGTTAACATGCATCTGTTTACTTATTTATGATTCAAGTTATGCTACTACCCAGTGCTCTGGAGTTGGAGCTAACTCCCCCCACCCCATAAATCCCAGATGTAAAAAAACTGAAGTGGGAAATCAGGTCACAATATACTGTAAATGAATTATTCTATGTCAACTTTGATCCCAGCCAAGTGCAGCACTGTAACCCTACGAGTCATACTAGTGCTTTGGAAGAAGTAAAATACCTTCCTAATATCAGTATCTATAAACAGCATACGTACTAAAATATGAAAGACATACTAACAATGGGAGCTCACTCTGCTGCGTGGCACCCAAGATTCGAACCACTGAGCTGCCGACTTTGCAGCTGACAATTTCAGCACACTAGCCCGCTGAGCCACCACACCCCAATGCAGGGTAACCCTCCATTAAAACCAAAGGAAACAATTTCTTGCCTCAGAACCCTGGAGACCGTCCATGCTACAAGATGATTCTAGCTATTTCCCTATATGGTGTTACACATAGAAATGTATTTACTGCTTGTCTAGTATAGCAAACAAATGTATATATGATTGGACATTGGATCCCAGTAGCTTGACAAAGATAAAAGTTTGCATAATTGGTAACTATTTCCCTAGTATACTCACACTGATGTCCATTGCTTTAGTGCCGAAGGTGATGCTATCAAGGTTTATGTGAGAGTGCGTCCTCCTTCAGAAGGAACTGTGCATGCTGATGCGGAGAATGGCTTGTGCTTATCTGTTCTTTCATCAAACACTATCCGTCTGCACTCAAAACCTGAACCTAAGATTTTCACCTTTGATCATGTGGCAGATGTGAACACAACACAGGTAATTTCTTGCCTTGCCAATATGGATATTACAGATCTTAAGCTATAAATGATGAAAGTCAATAAAATGTTAATCAATTTTTAAAATTTTAAGAGAAAGAACTTTGTTTCTTTTTTTACCACACAGTTCTGATTTGAATTAGGAATTTGTTTACATTTATCCCTCTGACTTTATGTGTAATTCTACATAAATTTCAAGGTAATGTTTCTTTTCAAAAGTTGGTACGGCATTGTTCTGTAATACAGAAAGCAGCTCCCTTTTTAAATTCTAATTCCCATATGAATGACAGGAAATGTCAACTTCTTTATTGCTTTTTATATTGGAAAATCAAGTCCACAAGATGAAGCTTGTACTTTGAGTAGGATTAATCTGCCTGTACAATTCTGATGTGAAATGCAGTTCTTATAATATAACTTTTAAATTTTAATAAGAATATTTAATAAATTGCTTATCAGCAAGAAAGCATAAATAGAATGTATGTCTTGGCCCAACACAGATAAACAACTATGTGTGCCCTATGTTGTGATTTTCAGCATGGTACAATCATCTTTGGACCTCAAGGCCGTGGCATCTAGTCTAATTTTTTGAACTTTCTGTTTATTCCACCATCACCTGTTACTGGTGAAGAGTAATTTGTTGGTTATTACTCAACTGCAATAAGTGCAGTAATATAGCCAGTTCTCATATGTTAGTTATCACTAACGTGCCTTAAAGATGCAGTTTTTAAAAATTTGAAATTAAAAAACACATCTTTGGATCATCAAAGAATCCTAGTGATTTTTACTATTCCTTCCAAATAAATAATTTGACCCTGTCAGAATTTTTGTTGAACTACTGTTATCCAGCGCAGATTTCAGGTCAAACTTAAAGCAGACTGTTCCAGAGCAGACAATATATTAGTATTCTTTATTTGTATTAGCCTTATGCCTTTCAAGTAGCATATAAAATTACTAGGATCTAAAACTGACAGACTAAAATTGAGAAAATAAATAAATAAATGAAGGGAGGCAACGAAAGTAGAAGTGCCATGTGAAGGTTAAACATGAAATTCATATGGCTAATTTGTGGTGTGTTATTAAGATTTATGACGTTAGCCATTTGTGTTTTGGTAATAGTTAATATTCATTAGGCATATTCTTACAGTGGACCTAATCTTTTTTTTTTTTTTTTTGGTAAACTATTACTTGACAAGAAGACTCTCTGGTTTTATTTTGTGTATAATAGTAGTTCTTCAGTGTCAATAAAATTGCTTGTGCATCATGAAATGTACAGTAGGACCTGCGTATCTGCAGGGGATCAGTTCTGGGACCCCCACGGATACAGAAATCCGCGGATAAGAGCAAACACTCTTATCCGGGGTAGCAGTGGTGGTGAGGAGGGGAAGTGGAAGGAGGTGGCAGTGGTGGCCAGGGAGGGGGTAAAAGAGAAACCTTCCCCCCCTCCTGGCTCGCAACCCCTTTCCACCCCTGCCCTTACCTCCTGGCCAGGAGTCTCCTCTGCAGGGAGGAGGAAACATCCTCATCAGTGGTAGTGGTGGCAGCTGAAGAGGAGCCCATGCCGTGCTGCTCACCCAGAACATTGGGGGCGGCAGCAGAAGAGGCACCCACGCCATGCCGTTCACCCAGAACATCGGTAGTGGCAACAGAAGAAGCACCCATGTGGACCTGCAGATGCCTGCAGGAAGTGCGGGTGCTTCTTCCGCCACCCCCCCATGCTCTGGGCAAGAGGCACGGTGTGGGCACCTCTTCTGCCGCTGCTCCGTTATTTGGGGTGAACAGTGCGGGTGCCTCTTTTGCCAGATGCCTCTAAAGTGGGCTGGTTGTTCTAAGGACCCACATGACCATCCGGCCTTTGAACTTCCTGCTTGGGTCCCAGGCGGTGGACCGGAAGTTTGACCAGGAAGTTCAAAACTTCCGATCCACCGGGGAACCAAGTGGGAAGTTCAATGGCTAGCTGGCGAGGCAGGTCCTCCACCTCTCTGGAGGGTGCCTGGCTGGCCTGCGGTGGCAGCGAGAAGGAGGGCGGACAGTATTGGCAAAAGTAATTTTTATTTTTATTTTTTCCCCTCCTTGTCGCTCTCCGCCCCCACTGATCACCAACCGCGGATGACTGAATCTGTGCTTAGCGAATAACGGGGTCATATTGTGTTCCTTGATGTCACAATCTGTATATTATTTAATGAATATAGCCCAACACAATAATATGTTTGTTAGTTTTAAAAAGTCAAGCTACTTTTGTTGATACAAAACATTTGCAACTAATTTTGATATTTTCCTCCAGGAATCAGTGTTTTCAAGTGTGGCAAAAAATATAGTTGAATCGTGCATGAATGGCTACAATGGAACCATTTTTGCATAGTAAGTTTTTGTGGGTTTTTAAAATTTAATTTAGAATTATTGTAGACATTAATCTGTTATAAAAGTACCTACAGAAAGCTGCAGTATACCAGGTCAGATTATTTGTTCACCTAGCCATTATTATTGTTGTTGTTAGTGTTATTTCATTATATTTCTAACCCATCATTCTGCTTTTAGGTAGTCCTCAATTTATAATCAGCATAAAGAATAATAAAACCTGTGTGTAAAAAAACAACCAAATGTGACCATTTTACTGAAAAAAAGTTGTGAATAGTGAATAGTAAAGATCATCTTAATAAATTAAGCAACGTTATGAGCCAGCTTAAAAAGACGTGTCTTCACAACTTTCCCAACAGCACTGAGAATCCAGGCTGAATTGCAACTCAGACAGAAATGTAGTCTACAATCTGAGGTTAACATAGAGAAAAGGCTTTTCCTAAATGCCTGTCAATCAGGCCTCTACACCTGCTGGTATTCTCAAGGAGATTTCTCCTGAAGAACTTAACTGCTGGCCAGGCTCACTGTGACTGTCTCACTTTAGTTGATTTTATAGATGCCCCAAGCTAAAATTGTTTAGGGCTTTGGTGCCTGCAACTAGCTCCTTGGAGCAAGCCTTGTAAACAACTGGCAACAGGGTAGATTTTCAGTATTGAGGTCATGTGATTTTTGTATAAATTAGCAGTCCCCCTTCAGAGTACCAGGTCCACAAGAAGAGAACAACAAATCCAAAGTGGGCTTCATCTTGTGAATGGAGCCAGCTATGAATTGAGACATGCCTATTAATTAATTAATTTCAAACCCTCACCACCCAACATCCACCTGGGATCATCCACGCTACACCAGGGACTGTTCTGGTTTATTGATCAGACTATATAGTTCAGCAGTGGGTTAGACTGTACACAAGCAGAATCCTCATGTTCACCTAGCCATCTAGCCACAATAGCATACACTCAGAACTACTAGAGGCTAGCTGGAGCATCAGCTTACCAAGACCAGCTCAGCGGACTAAGGCTCCAAAAATTGTTGGCTGCAAAGTCAGAAACTCTGCGGTTTGAATTCCAGGTGCCACGGCGAGCTCCTGCTGATAACCCCAGCTCTTGCCAACCTAGCCGTTCGAAAGCATGTAAATGCAAGTAGATAAATAGGTACCACCGTAAAAAGTGCGAAGGTAAAACAATGTTTCCTTGCAGCCATGCCGGCCACGTGGCCAAGGACTTGCGCAACACTGGCTCTTTGGCTTGATTACGGAGATGAGCACCGCCCCTAGAGTCGGATACAACTAGCACACATGTGTGTGTTGGGGGGGGGGGAGACCTTTACCTTTACACATACTGTGTTGCCCTCCAACCCTAGCCTGCTGCTATCCCAGAATGGCCTAACAGATGAAGTTGAATGAGAGCAGTGCCTCCTCCTTCTCTTATCTAGGTATCCATGATACAAACTAAACTTGCACCGTCACCCAGAATTAAATTATGTATGGTTGGTGCTTTTCCTGCAACTGACCTGGCAATAAAAATGAATAATTTTATTCTTGCAGTTGATTTTCATTGTCACAACAGCTTCTTTGATTAGACTGCAATCTGAAAGAAAGGAAAGGTGGCCAGTAGCCCGTCCTTTTCTTATAACACCCAGATGAGTCTCTTCTCCTGCCAGTAATTACTTAAATAGTGACTCTTGCACTCCCACCTTCCCATGTTTCTACTTCCCCAGGCACATCTTTGTGCCCCGATAGAACAGCAATGAGGTTCTTTCCTCAGCTGCTATGCTCAAATAAATCTAGCAAATCCATTAAAAGGGAAAATATCCAGAATAAGCTGTCCTAAGACTTTGGTGTTACCCTTTCAGTAATGATCCTGTCATCCCCAAGACAGTAGTTCTCTTTGAAATCCCCAACTAATTGCTGGGCCTTGGGCTGAGGTAGATGTAGCCCACGGTGTCCAAACTTCAGCCCTCCAGATGTTTTGGACCACAACTCCCAGAATTCCAAACCTGTATTGCAAATGACAAAGGACTGTGGGAGTTGTGGTCCAAAACATCTAGAGGGCCAAGTTTGGACACAATTGATATAGGCCCTCTGTGGTAGCTGAACTGTTCATGAGCCAAAGAACTAATTAATGGGCAGAAGTCCAAATTGACTGTTGATAAGCCCACCCTCCGTCAGTTTAGTCTGACTCAGGTTTTTTAATGACATTATCTACTCTCTCTGGATATGACTTCTTTGGATTTCAGAGTTTTCTATATCCTGACCCATAACAGCAGATTCTATAGATTGAATTTGAGAACTTTGGCATGGAATTGGTATACTGTAGCTAAAAGCCTCTTGACTTTGTACTGAATCATTTATGGTTTTAAAAAAAAACTAATGATTTTTATTATTAAAAATAACATTGTATGTGTGGTTATTTTTTTAAAGTGGGCAGACTGGTTCAGGAAAGACATTTACTATGATGGGTAAGTATGCACAGTCTTAAATATCAAAGAGAGTCCCTGCCCCCTTTCACTGCTCAACTTATGTGTGTTAACTCGTGTAGTTAACTTTTTTGTGTGCCTGGTCCTATAAAATGATATGATCTTCAGCATGGTATCCATCATTGCCACTTAGACCTTATACCATCCTTGCCACCTATAGTTGGAACTGCAGGGTTCCTGACCTTAATTTTTGCCCTGGTCAGGTTAGCTATATAATCTCCAATTTACTAGAGTGGGGCAGAGGGATGGGGAGAAAGGCTTGGGCAGACCAAAGTTGCTACTGTGTTGCTCAGGAAGACTAAGTCTTGAACAAGCATTGCAAGGGAGGTGTGGGTGAACGCTGGATGTTTAATTGTGCCTCCCGTCACCTTTCACCATTGAGTAGGGTGGCTGAGTCTGATGGGAATTTCAGCCCGGCAATATCTGGGTCGCTATAGATTGTCTAAGGCAGGTGTGTCCAAAGTCCAGTCCGGGGGCCAAATGCGGCCCGTTTTAAAATTTCGAGTGGCCCGCAGCCTCTTTTCACTGCGGACTCATCCTGTCATGCATCCCCACCCTCCGGCCCCTCCCTCTGCCAGCTGGAGACATCAGCTTGCAGTTTTATGGTTTGACTATCCTCCCTGCCTTTGTCCGTACCCCCACCCAGCGTACCCACCCTGGCTCCATTGCTGCAGTATCCCTCCCGCCTCCTTGCAAGGGAAGGCAGCATATGCAAGCAGTGGTGTGTCTTGGGTGTGCGCCTGCCAATTCCCGGACTGTGCAACAGCCACTTGGCCCTTGGGGCGCCTTGAAACTGGAACGTTTATGACTGTTGCAGATGTGCGTGGGCTTGCACCCTTTTTCCGCCCTTCAGGTTCAATGGTCGGCCCCCACACATTGTTACCTCACCAAATCTGGCCCTCCTTGCAAAATGTTTGGACACCTCTGGTCTAAGGGCTGTGATGGCTCAGTGGACTAAGGCTCCAAACACTGTTGCCAGCTCGGCAGTTCAAATCCCAAGTGTCACGGAGTGGAGTGAGCTCCCACTGGTAATCCCAGCTCCTGCCAACCAAGCAGTTCGAAAGCATGTAAATGCAAGTAGATAAAATAGGTACTGCCATATAAAGCGGGAAGGTAAAACAGCCATGTGGCCATGGACTTGCACAACACTATCTCTTTGGCATCAATATGGAGATGAGCCCCACCCCTAGAGTTGGACACGACTAGCACGCATGTGTGGGGTGAACCTTTACCTTATAGAACAGTGATGGCAAACCTTTTAGAGACCAATTGCCCAAAATGCAATTCAAAACCCGCTAATTTTTCACAAAGTGCCAATACAGCAATTTAACCTGAATACAGGTGACTGTGAAGTGGCGATGTTGGGTGCCCACAGAAAATGCTCCGAGTGCCAACTTTGGCACTAGTGCCATAGGTTCTCCAACACTGTTATAGATTGTCTAGAACAGTGATTCCCAATCTTGGATAGCTCGGGTGTTCTTAGACTACAGTTCCCAGAAACCTTCACCATTAGTCCTGCAGTCCAAGAACACCTGGGTTATCCAAGGTTGGGAACCACCGGCCTAGGGCACAGTTATTATGCCTGTTGAAGAGGACCTTTCATCTGTTGGCAATGATCTTGACCTATTAAAAAGGTGTCCCTCAGTTCAAAACTTACTGTGCTATTAAGTCAGTATCCTCCCGTACCTAATCCAGAAACCTTTTTGGGTTTTTTAGGTCCTCCTGACTCGGATAATTTTACTCATGATCTGAGGGGAGTCATACCACGAAGTTTTGAATATCTGTTTTTTCTAATTGAACGTGAAAAAGAAAAGGTAACATCTTTCAATAATATAAACCATTGAGGACGTCCTTGATTAGGAATCCAACTGGGGAGATTCAGTGTGACTATTAAAATGTGCTACTAACTCTTAACTGCACTTTATTTAAGAAAATCTCCCCTACTTGTTTGGAATTATTCTGTGTACTGTAGTTTGTTGTTTGGTGCAGGCGTGCAGCTGTGTCCTTTACCATTTGTTTGTGCAGAAAATTTAGATAACATGCCATGATTTGTACCCTGTTCTTCTCTCTTTAATGCAGCCATGCACCATTAGAAGCTGGGAATTGTAAATCATTGCTTCAGTTTCTAGTAGAATGTGGTATACTGCTGTAGTGGTTACTTCTCTCTGGGTCTCTTTCGCACTGTTACCAGTAGCTGTTAGGTCTAGGTTACTGTAACCATGCAAGTAGCCTCCCTTAGATTTCAGCAGGAATTCAAAAAATAATAATTTTTATCCACCCTGAGCTGTGATTACCATCACACAATGGCTGCCTTATTGTGTCCATTCCTAAAACAAAATATTTGTTTGTTTGTTTGTTTATGTACCATCAGATTTCCCAGACAGGAACTCAGGGCGGTTAACAAGGTATAGCACATAACAATTCCAGAAATAATAATAATCAGTTCCACAGTATGACATTAAAAAAAAAAAAAAAACACCAACAACAATCAGTAGAACCAGAATTTAAAAAGCTAAAAATACAAAACAATTATAAGGCAAGATGACGAAACACAAGCGGACAAACAAACTCATGACACTTACTCATAAAATAAATCAACCTACACAGAAAGCAAACTGAGGAAGCTAAATGATTAGCACCCAGCCCAAGAAAGTTATTACAAGAGCCTTGGAACATAGACCACTTCCTTGGACACCAGTTAGTTGCTCCAACAGAATTTTCATTCTACAGTAACGCAAGCTGGTGAAGTTAATGATAAGTAACCTGAATGCCCATGCAGATACTGTATGTACTGATGGGCAGCTCCCCCCACCCCCCAACAGTACTTGTTCCTAGATTTTCCTCCAAACTTCTGTCAGCTTCCTTTGGCATACACACAACCTCTCTCCTCCCAACTTACCAGGCAGTAGTAAGAAGAATCTCTGTTTTCTGTTTAAAGCAGCTAGGAGTTTCTTGACTCAAATGCTGCCTGTCGTCTGTAATCCTGAAGAATACCTCTGGGTCCTGAAAGGACCAGAGGTATTAACAGGGCACAAAAATGGGTTGGAGATCCAAGCTGCCATATTATTTTAAAGAATAAAGGCCAAAATGCTGTCATTGGTGACTCATTCAAGACTTCCTCCTTCTGTCCCATAGCTTCCATCCAAAGGAACTGATTCCTCACAAGTCAGGCGCTCTGCATGATAGAAGGGCCAAATCTTTAATTATCAAAAATAACAACCCCCCCCCGCCGCCTGTGATGTCATTGCCCTTCCACAGCTATGACTTGTGCAACAGCATTTTGGCCAATAATGTTTAAAGTCTCTAAGTTGCCTTTGATTGGTTTGTCAGCAGTGATGGCTGTAAGTACTGTGTTCCCATTCTTGAATTAAGGTATGTTAACTCTTTAAAAGGTGGTGAGGAGACAGAGCTTTGATGCTCAATAATGCAACACGGTACTGTGTTTTCATGTTGCAGATAGCAAAGCTTGAGTTGAAGTATTGCTTAAAGATGTAAAATTTCTGGAAATTTTGAAGCTCAGAGGGGAAAAAACGTTTCTCTCCCCCCCCCTTTTTTTTTCTGGAAAAAATACCACAGAAAATTTCAGAAAAACTGAAAAAAAATGCTACATAGCGCTTCCCCCTTTACAGCTTGAAAGTCATTCTGTTGCTTTAGGAACATAAAATATGACTATGGACAACTTGACTTGGCAAAATTGTTGATCAGTATTTTCTTCCAGTGCTTTGAGGCCTAGTGAAAGAGTCTAGGGCAAAACCAAACACACCCACCCACATTCAAAAACAAAAGTGAAACCTTTTTCTTTTTCTTTTCTGACAATAGCAGCACCTCCTAAAGGAAGAAATTCATCTTGTCGTTGCGTTGGAGAGTTCAGTTTGCTTGTCCTCAGTGCACAGAAATTAGATTAATCTGATACTGTGTATATTTTATAGAAATGATTTGGAAAATATTTGAACACCCTATCTTAAAACATTTTATTCATCATGTTTCAGTGCACAGAAATTAGAATAATCTGATACTGTGCATACTTTTTAGAAATGATTTGGAAAATATTTGAACACCCCATCTTAAAATATTATATTCATCATGTTAAAATAAAACATTCCATAATCATTTTTTCAGTGTTTTTTTAGGGGGAAAAATCCAAAAAGGCTTCAGGAAAAAACGGGGGGGGGGGAACCCCCACCTCAATTTTTCCCAGTCCTTCACATCTCTAATATTGTTACTCCTTGCCTTTTAAAAAACTGATCAAGTTCTATTGGTCACATGGCTGCTTTTGTAGCTCATGAAAAAGACTGTAATGGTGGAGTCCAGAGAAGTGGCTGACTGGAAAAGTTTAAATATAAAGTGAAAGCAGGCATTTTCTTTTGGGTATCAGTATGTCTTTTTGTAACTCTTAAGCAGTCAATGAACTTGTAAGATGCAATCACTTTGTCTTGTTTTGTTTTTGTTTCTAAATGTTGAAAGAGCATTTCCACTCTAACAAGATGCAGTCTTTCTTATAGGTTGGTGCTGGAAAGAGTTTTCTCTGCAAATGCTCTTTTATTGAAATCTACAATGAACAGATCTTTGATTTGCTGGATTCTGCTTCAGCTGGTCTTCTCCTCCGAGAGCACATCACAAAAGGAGTGTTTGTTGTTGGAGCCGTGGAGCAAGTGTTGACCTCGGCTGCTGAAGCGTATAAAGTATGCTCTGTCTTGATAGGTAGAGATGTGACATCCCTCCTGTGGTATAATTAGTTATGCTCATTGAGGTAGCAATGGTATGTAGTAGAGACGGGCACGACTCAAAAAAATGGTGTTTCGTTTGTCGTTTAGGGGATCCGTTACGGTTCGTTTTCATTTTTCGCAAATTTTTGCAAAAAAATTAGTTTTTCGTTTTGTTACATAACGAAACGAGAAAATGAAAAAGTGCGCGTTTCGTTCCCATCTCTACAATTCAATGTACTGCCCGTAACGAAAACGAAATGGACGACAAAATTTCTGGTGTTTCTGTTCGTTTCGTTTCATTTGGAGGCAAAAATTCGTTTTTCGTTTCATTTCGTAACGAAATGAAAAAATGAAAACGAAAAATTGCTCGTTTCGTGCCCATCTCTAATATGTAGTTAAGCAACGTCAAGAGCTTAACTACAGGAAATAACTTTGATGATTTGTGCTTATGGACTTACAGGAATACCTCTTAAGAGGAATGCCTCGTAAGAGGAATAATTTGTAAGACGAAAAAATATTTGGGAATAGGGTTGCTTCACATATCAAATTCCCTATGGGCTGCCTTGCAAGATGAAAAACCATTATGAAATTTTTTAAAAATCCTATGGGAAACTGCTTTCACAAGATGAATTTTTCATAAAACAAAGCGACTCAGAACAAATTGAACTCATCTTAAGAGGTATTACTGGTTTTTGTACCTTTTATTTTATTGTCTTTCCTTCCTCTCCCTCTCCCTGCACACCCTGACACAAACACCAATATCCCCAAAATTTCAGGAACTCCTATCTTTGTCACTGGTATTTTCAGTGACCAAAATTCCAAAGACTATGTGTTTGTATTGTCTGTGCACAGGAGCATTTTAGATTACTACTAGCAAATATGTATGTGCTTAAAGTAAAACCCACTTAAAATGTCAAGAAACAGAAAGTTTACCTCTGGGAGGCAAATCGGTAGCCCTGTTCATATTCAAGCATTTACCATGTATTGGCTGGAATTTTTAATTATAGATAGAATAAAAGTTTTAAACATCATTGGTTGACATATTAAAAAATGATTGTGATAGTAACAGTACTTTGTTTGGATGTAACTAGTGGTTAGGGTTGTTCCAGCATCTGTTGCATGCCAGTGTGTTCTTTCTGACCAGGTATTAACAACGGGTTGGAGAAATCGTCGTGTAGCATCTACCTCAATGAACAGAGAGTCCTCCAGGTCTCATGCCGTCTTCACTATCACAGTCGAATCAATGGAGAAGAACAATGAAGTGATGAACATCCGGTCCTCTCAACTCAATTTAGTGGATTTGGCTGGATCTGAGAGGCAAAAAGATACTCACACCGAGGGAGTTAGGTTAAAGGTGAGTAGAACCTCAACCCCAGCCATTTCTGTTCTGTGAAAAACAGGCAGTGTCGGTTCATTCACTTACATTTTCTTTCATCTTACAGGAAGCCGGGAACATAAACCGGTCATTAAGTTGCTTAGGCCAAGTCATTACTGCACTTGTTGATCTGGGCAATGGAAAGCAAAGGCACGTCTGCTATAGGGACTCCAAACTTACATTTCTGCTAAGGGTAATGTGTACCATTAACTTCTCAGATAATTTTTCCAAATAATATGCATTATATTACTGGAGTCTTACTGGAGTAGCTGCTTCTGGGGAGAAACAGTAATTCAAGACAATCAATTTAACTGATTCTCCATGTCTCAAAAGCCGCTGGACAGTGCAAGCTTCTATATGTCCAGTGTTCACATTTGAACCACTCTGTCGCCTCTAAGAAATCCAGCATCTTGACAGATATTGCTGTCTAGAGAAGACTAGATGAAAACTTTATTTTTCTTGTCTGAAGAATTTGTAGATTCAACAAAGTATTGTGTAGACATGTTTAGAATAAACACAAGTCCCCTACTATGGAAAAATAAAAAGTACCGTATATAGTAATAATCATTATAGCTTTAAAATTTGTTTCGAACAATAGTTTAAACACTGTACCGCACAGCTTGCAAAAAGCTTATGAATTCCTGCTGTATTATTTCCAAATAACTGAGGAGGCATGTCTTGGATATGTGTCTGATCCCACAATCTGACAGCTGAACTGATACCTCATCAGTTGGATGCTGTTTAGTTTAGTTTTTAATACTTACAAAGTGATATTTATGTCTTTACCAGGATTCACTTGGTGGGAATGCTAAAACATGCATCATAGCAAATGTGCATCCAGGATCCAGATGCTTTGGTGAGACCTTGTCCACTCTTAACTTTGCTCAAAGGGCCAAACTTATTAAAAACAAGGTATGCAATTAGACATTGTCAATTCACCTTTTCCCTTCTGTTGACAAATATTCATTCCGGTCCAGAATTTGTTTAAGGTTATTAATTATTTATTTGCCTAAAATGCCAATAAATTTATTTTTAAAATGTAAATTTACTTTCATCTTCTCTAATGGCCATCTGGCTATTTGAGAGCATCGTAGTTTTGAAATGGAACCACTCCGAAGAGAAAATTAATGACCCTTGTTCCAGATGTTTAACAAACACCTGGAGTGTAATTCTTTCTGTTTAAAACTATTCTGAATTCTGCTATTTGTTGCACTGATAGATGAGTTGCACCCTGTGATAGTGAACTGGTTTTCACATTTTAAGCTCCACAGGTCTTTGTGTGTTTAAATACAGTAAAATCAACTGGTTATAGTGACTAACAAACCAAAGGAATTAATTTTTTTTTTTAAGCAAAATGATTCAGCTTCCACCATTTGCTCTGGTAAAAGTAAGATCAATATTAATATATTATTTTAAAGTGATAGTAGTTTAAATGGCGGCCATGGGTTTGAATTTCTCTTAGGAGTATGGTTTGAGTTGTTCATCTCCCATGGAACAAGTACGTGTGTTGTGTATTTCAGTATTTTTGAATTTCTCTTCAAGGCTGTGATAAATGAAGACACACAAGGAAACGTAAAACAGCTACAAGCAGAAGTGAAGAAACTGAAGGAGCAGCTCGCTCTGCTGTCCTTAGGGCAATCTGTGCATGATGCTTCACTTTCTACAGGTAACCGAAGTTTCTCTGTATATGTTATCTCAAAAGGTAATTTTTTTTTCTTTTTAGGAAAAGCTCTTTTGAAGACTCCATCATACTTTTGTATTTCTATTTCTTTGTAAGAAAAGTGTCTTAACTTATTGAGAGTACCATAGGACCTCCATATCCACGGAGCATTGGTTGCTCTGAAAATCATGGATAATAGCAAATTTTATTTATTTGATGGTTTGTTTGTTTGTTTGTTATTTCTATACTGCAACCTATTTTCCCAATGAGAAAGGTAAAACAACACATATGCAATTAAAACCAACACAGGAAATAAAAAATCAAACCAATAATGCAGTAAAGAAAACAAATAAATAACCTGGCAATAATGCTTCTTTGAAGAGCCAGATTTTTACTGCTTTTTAAAAGGCTGCTAGGGATAGAGCTTGGTGAATCTCACTAGACAGTTTGTTCCATGAAGCTGGGCCCGCCATCGAGAAGGCCCAATTGTGTGTCGCAGCAACCTTACGTGCCTCCCTAGGGGTGGCCAGCCAGAGCGAGAGTGCCATTGAAGCTCTGGTGGAACAGGCAGGCACTGACCTTTGGGAAATGCACTCTGCCAGATATTCAGGTCCCAAGCCATGGAGAGTTTTGTAAACCAAAACCAACACCTTGAACATTATTCAGGAGGCAATGGGCAGCCACTGCAGGTGGGCTGGAATTGGGGTGATATGGTCAAATATGCCCGCACCAACCACCAATGTGGCTGCCACATTCTGCACCCATTGCAATCACCCAACAAAAGTCAAGTGAAGCCCTGTGTAAAGCGCGTTACAATAATCTATCCCTGATATGGCCAGTGCCTGCACTACCGTCCTCAGGGAGTCCCCATCAAGGTAAGGCGAATTGGGGCAATAAGCCTAAGATGGTAAAAGGCCAACCTGGGCACGGCTGCCACCTGGGACTCCAGGAACAGCTCCAGATCCAGGACAATGCCCAGACTCCTCACTCTTTAAGCCAGCTGGAGGACAGACCCACCCAGACTGGGAAAAAGGTTCCTGTACCCATCCACTCCCAGTAGAACAGAACTTCAGTCTTCTCAGGGTTAGGTTTGAGCCGGTTAGTCCTGGTCCACTCCAGAACCTCAGTCAGGCAGTGATCAAGGGTCTGGATGGCCTCCATTGCAGAGGTGGAAAAGGAGAGATAGAGCTGCATGTCATCAGTGTACTGATGACAGCAGACTCCATAACTCCGGATGACCTCAGCCAGCGGCCTCATATAGATGTTAAACAGGCCTTTCTAGCTTACTCCAGGGGGCTTTTTTTCATATAGTGCAGTCCCACAATATAGCGGGACCGCAGTATATGAACCGTGAAAGGGCGGGGAGTTACTGTACTAGCCATTCAAAGGAGGCAATGCCTATCTACAAAAGAACAGATTCAGAGGCGTGGAGGAATACAGATGTTACTGCTAAGGACCCCTAAAACATGAGGTAGTACTGAAAACTCTTGAGGATGGCTCATGCTTGTGGATATGGGCCTTCAAGTCAGACTTATTGCAACCCTTATAGGATTTTCAAGGTAGGTGTTTAAGGAATGGTTTTGCCAATTCCAGCCTCCCATGAGTTTTCCTTACCAAAGCTGAGGAATCAAACTCCGTTCTCTTGAATCCTGATCTATTCCTGTATATTATACTGAATACCCTATGTTTGTGGGTACAGAATGCTAATTGATTTATGGGAGGGAGGGCAGAAAATGACAGATAGACACAGGTTAGCATGTTGAAATAAACTGATCTAGGTGTACCTAATCCTGAATAAATCAAGGTGGAAGTCTAACTTAATCCAGTGGAGCTGGTTTCCGAGTAACTATATACAGTGGTACCTTGTATAAAGGAATTAATTTGTTCCAAATGAAATTATGTTAAGCAATTTTTCCTTTATACAAATTTTCCATAGGAATGCATTGAAAACAGAGTGATCCCATTTTTATGTTGTACAGATTCGCCCCATAGGCGATTATGTTAAGCAAATTTCCCCTATCTCTGGAATTTTTTATGTTGTACAAATTTTATGTTATACAAGCTGTTTGTTATACAAGGGTCCACTGTATAGGATTTTGGTATATTGCATTTATGACTCAATTGAAGTCTTAACTAGTTTGTTGTTGTTGTTGTTGTTGTTGTTGTTGTTGTTACAGATATAAAGCTTGCTTTTAAAAGGGCAATATGTTCCCTGTGTCTGGAATTTGTTTTTTAGATAGATAGATAGATAGATAGATAGATAGATAGATACACACAGTATAAGACCAATTTGTTTAATCATAGTTTAATAATTATAATTAAATAATACAGGGCACCTTTGTGAATACTTTTAATTACAACATATAAATATTGGTTCTAACTATACCAAAAGAAACATCAAGTAAACATATAGAGGGAAAAAGTTTCTATTTCAGTCTTTATTTTCAATTCTCTCTTAAGAGACCACAGCACATGATGTCGGGCATACAGATTATAGGAATCAATTCCTTCAAGCAATGCTGTTTTTGGAAAAATCTGAAAGTGAAGGAAAGGTAAGAACAAAGAAGAATGATATACAGTAACGTGCGGAACAGTACAAACAATGGAACTCTTTCAGCCTTTGCATAACAATCAGCCCAGCCCTGCATTGAAACTGTGGCTTGAAAGCGATACTTATCCATTGTGTGTTTGAAGCAGAAATGTTGAATAAACATGAATAGGGATATTAAAATATGTTTTTGCCACAATCTAACGATGAACTGTTGATTTTATCCAAGACCGATTCATTATTGTGGTTCCTTCTTGCTGAATCAGATGTCTTTATTTTAAGATGCTGCTAGAAAAAGTTGCCCAATTAGAAGATCTCTGTGTCAAGAAGGAGAAATTCATTCAGTCCAATAAAATGATAATTAAATTTAGAGAAGATCACATAGCTCGCATGGAAAAACTACATAAAGAAGATCATGGCTGCTTATTACCCAAAGAGCAAGAGGAATTGTTCAGAGAACTGAAGGAGGAACTGAAGACTCTCAGAGAACAGGTAGCTGTGTTTTGTCTGTAATCCTGTGTATGCTTCCAGCTAAGATCATCCATGTGCGTCCGGAAAGCACACAAACCAAAAGTGTATCTTACCTATTCTAATCTCTGATGGCTTAGATTGAGAGGTATATTGCTCTAATATAGATGTAAGTTGGCTATTCTGCATAATAGACAATAAAATCAGCACAGGGGTTAATTTTGACTTGTGCTGACTGTTGAGCAGAAAATAAATGCTTTTCCCCCCATTATATTTGTTGGATTTGGTTCAAGAACCTGTAATAGACTGACTGGCATACAATTCTAAATCGTAGTTAACAGTACAATAAGGAACCTGAGGGAAGGCTTAGGGTCAGGTGCTTTATCACTCATGTCTCTTCATGACAAAGAGAAAGGTTTGAGCAATTCAGCTGTAATTTCCATAGAAGCTAGCCTGTCATCGGATATGAACTATGTGTCTTGTTTTGTTTTAAAGCAATCATCAAAAAGGGAAGACTGCCATCCCGGGATGTATAACATGTAATGCTCTTTATTCCAGTGTAAAATGCCTAATACATTTCAGCCTGTCCACCTTCTTCAAGGGCTATATAACATAAAAAGGATAACAATTACAGTACACCGTTATAACTTACCAGAGACGACATCCTATCAATAAGTTCATGCATTCATAATTCTACAACACATTGTGTCAGGCATTTCATATGGGAATAAACAGCATTATATTTTCTACTTCCTGAGACCACAGTCTTTTTTTACCTAATATTTTTCAGTGATATACCAGTTCCTTTAGGTGTTTTTCATTTTAAAACAAGACAGGTGAACAATGCATTGTTTAAAAATGACTATTTAGGAAAAAGGTTTAAATCCATAAAAACCCTGGCTGAAATCCAATAATAAGTCACCAGTAGAATAGCCCCGCTGGATCAGTAGAATATGTGGTGGGGGTTGACAGACCAAATCCCTACAGGTTCAATGTACCTACACTAGTTGTGGCTTACTGGGTATTAGCCAATATCTGGTTCCCCAATAATTTTTAAAAATCAGTTTTTATGGAAAGTAATCCTAAACTCGGTCAGAGTCCTGGTCATTGAAGGAACGGTAAAGCCTGATGCTTTTCTCAGGCTTTTAGCAGCTCATCCATGTAGTCTACAAACCGGTTCTACATGAGCAGTTATTAATCTGAGGTTTACTTCAGAACTCTTATTTGACTTCACTGACTTCAGCCCACTTTGTAAATTATGAGTATATCTTCAATTCTATATGTTTTGTGTTCTTCTTAATGACTTGGTTAATGGTTTCATTTTTTATTTTTGTCTGTGTTTGAAATTTGTTATTGAAAAGTAATAAAAAAATTAATGCTAAAACATTGATCACATTATAAAATTATGAAGGCGGATGCTGTCTTCTTTGATTATCTATAAAACAGTACTTTGCTTTGTTTTATCTAGGAAGCAAATAAGACCCAAGCCTTTCAGAAATTTCATGTGGGTTGGTAGAGTAAAGTAATAATTAAAACAGGTTGGCGTGCGTGTCTTAAAAGCATATGTTTTGGTTTTAAACTGGATCCAGGTTACGTCATTCTTATGTAGGCCGTACTTATTAGTCATACATATGTATGATTCATCCACGCAAATGAAATCAAAGAGGCAAGTTAGTCATGACCAAGGCCATTACATGTACTAGCAGACCTTGAAAGAGCATAATAAATGTAGTGAGTTTGTTCAAAACATTCTACCAATGTAGTAGCATAGCCATCAGTTTTGTTTACTGCTGGAGATTATTTATTTATTTGACTGTTTTATACCACCCTTCTAGCCCTAGATTTGTTTACAATATAAATTAACATAATGTTTTCAACAGGTGGAGCAACATCCCCGGGTTGCGAAATACGCCATGGAGAACCATATCCTCCGAGAAGAAAACAAACAACTTCGCTCTTTGCAGTCGGTGAAACGAGTACAAGAAATGGATGCTCAGACCATAGGAGAATTGGAAAAAGTTTTCTTAGAAGTTTCAGGCAGAGAGTACAATAATAGAGGTGCGAGCACTATATTATAAATAATTCCTGTTTTGTCTGCTCTTGGCTGAAATCTTTCTTGTGATTTATTCTACAGTAAGTTAAATTCCATAAGCTGTGGCAGTAAGTTAGTTACCGTGCCTGGTCACATTAACGGCACTGTGTAAATTAGCTGCCATTGCCACTCTGATTGACATGGTTTCATTTATGCTACAATAAGATTCTGACTGCATTCTTTGGCTCAGAGAATCACTTTTCCCTTCAAGCTTCTTTTAGGGGAATTAATTGAGCCTAATTTTTGGCTAGCAGAATGTTTTACGCATGCTTTGTATTGGAACATAAACAATAGTATGTGCACAGTATGGATGCTATAGCACATGTAAGATCTGTATTAAACTTACATTTTTCATTTTGGGGGTTACTTTGAAATTGGAATGCCATGGCTGCTACTTCAGTAAAAATGCACGTTGAAGTTTACAAAAACCTATTTGTAAATATCCTGACCTATTTATATGAAAGACATGTATAAAGCAGGTTCCAAAAAAGTAGCAAACAATGTTTAAAATCTGATACCTATTTTTCAAAATGCAAAATCAATGTTAGTCAAGTTTCTATCCAAAGAATATATGAGAGACAAAGTATTCAACCATGTCTTCTCACACCTAAAATCTAAAATCATATTGCCTAGGCCCTTTATTAACCCATTGTCCAAGGCTGCTCGTTGAAAGCAAAGTTGTACAATTAAGGGCTAAATCCAGCGCTTAGTCCCTGCTGAATCCAGTGAATGAATGGTAGTTATTAAGGCAACACTTAGGTAAGCCCCAATTTATTCACTGGATCAACTCCAGCAGGGTCTCATAGTTGGATTTATCCTAAAACACCATTTTGGCTTCATTGGCTAAGCAGAAGACCAAGCTGTAAATATTTTAAAAAGTTTGAATGGTTCGCTATGCACTCAGGAGCAAGACATAATTCTGTAAAGTGCTTCAGATCCTATGTAACAGATCCTATGTAATGTTTTATACCAAAACATTAAAAGTCATTGGCTGAAGTTGTATTTGTTGAGTTACATGGCATAAGGCTGAAGACGCCACCAGGATTTTCAGAAATAATACATTTCTGATCCCCCACTTGCAAACACCCAGAGGTCGTAATGCTCCCATGGATTTCCTTTTGCTTTGTAAAAGCAGTTGGGATTGGAGGGAAGCCTTCAGTTCCTGAAAATTGCCACCAGCAGGAAGCCTGTACCACTGGCAGTGGGTTTTCAGAAATTAAAGTTTTTCCCCGCGGCCTAGAAAGAAATTCCATGAGAATCTGGGGACCTCGGAATGGAGGCAAGGTTCCTTCTAAGGCACGCGCATGCCTTCACCCTCCTCTGCACAGGACTTTCCCCATCCCCGTGACTGTTTTTATTAGGGTCACAACAAAACCTACCCAGGGAGGAGTTCACTCTGTGTGTGTGTGTGTGTGTGTGTGTGTGTGTGTGTGCGCGCGCGCAGAAAAGAAAAGACAAAAATTAGAGAGTTTGTTGAATGGAGGAAATCAGAATTCTTTTATTTCTGAAATATCTCCATAACTTTATCAGCCGTATGCAATGTAGGTCCTCTGCAGGATTTCGGCTATTGTGTATCTAATATATACAGAAAGCAGATTTGGGTATCTTCCACATGTCTAAGAAAACTCTTTTTAAAATCCCTATCAGGGCAGCAGGCATGTTCGGTCCCCTTGTCTACAGACAACAGTACTGCAGTGTCTATTGAGAGGATGAAAGAACGGCTGCTGCATACACAGAGTGAACTGGCAAGTTCCAAGCAAGAACATGAAGAATTCAAAGAATTAACAAAGTAAGATGGGTCCATGGGTCCTAAGATTCTTCTTTCTCCATAAATATTTTTAAAAAATGGTTTCTGAAGTGGATATCCCTGCTCCAACATTCTTTTTTGAACTCCTGCTTTAGAGGTATAAAATGAGAAAGTGCTGTTAGAGAAGACGTTTAAAAAGTGACCATAGCAATATCAAAAATCTTCTCAAGCAAAAGTGATGTAGGTCAAGTCGGGCTATTTCTATAGTAAAATCGTGAGAAATTGGCATCAAGTAATGATGAAAGGGAACTTAACAGGACAAATGGGTCCCTGGATCATGACCAGATGAGAATACTGTCATCTGTCAAGCTTAGGCAACGCCTTCAAAACAAACTCTTTCCATGAACCTATTCCCTGTTAAATACTGCATTCCAGTCCTAGGAATGCATTTTCTATTAACATCATAAAGGTCCAGACCAAAGTTTAACAAGCACCATTTTCAGCCCCCGGGACCCCTCTACAGGTTGTATCATCATGAAATCAGTCCACCTCTGGTTTTGGAAATCTCTTTGGGCAATTGAACAGGATAGTGGGGCTGCAGCCTGTTTTAAAGGAGGATTGACTTATCCTGGAACAACCATTCTCCTTGTATAACCAAATAACTAGTTACTGTGGGATGGGCCCGGTGTGTGTGTGTGTGTGTGTGTTTCATAATGGAGACCAGTTGTAGCCCAAGGGCTGTCTGATTTTCTCTGAAGAAATCTGGTCTCCCTACAAGTTCCTCATGGACCAGCTTGGCTTCTGAATTCACTCTCAGTAACAGAGATGAGCTCTTGAGTAATCCACAAGGAGGGGGGAACAAAGTTGGACTTCATAACTTTTGTGAAACTTCAACTTCTTACTCTCAGTTTGTGATGCTATTTGCCTTTTTAAGGCAAGATATGAAAAGAACCCTTCTCTTCATAAAGAGGTGAATTGCAGACTCTGTCATGATCATTGTCATCAGTTACAGCAAGTATGAAGCGCCATCCTCACAGTCTTTAGAACCTAGATCCTACTATTTGTAGATACTTGTGAACCAGCTATTCAACCTTTTGACCAGCAGCCTTATAAAGTTGATAATTTTAATTATTCTTCCTGTGGACAAATAGCATAGCTAGACTGTAGGAGCCCTACATCACTGTTTCAGTTATGGTGGGTTCCCTTAATTGTGGCTGACCATGGTCCAAAATGTGAGGCAGGCCCTTCATCATTTCCCCTGTCTGCCTCTGTGTGCAGTCCTCATTTCTTCCCGCAGGACAGGTTGTCATGTGCTCAAGCACTCCTCAGGCTACTGCCCACTTGTCGTTTGCATTTGGAAGGCATCTATAGGAGGGTCTTGGAACCTCTCCCTCATATAAATGGGAGTCCTACAGTAGTTTCTTAAAGGATGCTTTACCGTTGCCCCATTGGAGTACTTGAATTTTACCTCAGACATCTTCCTCTTGAATAAAACTGCACCAGCGTTTTTATCCAATGGAAGAAGGCAAACACAAGCCTTTAGGAACAAGTAGGCTGGGCAGTTTTCTGGTGGCCAAAATAACTGGAGCCACGAGGATGATCCTTTCATATTCTTTTTCTTATTCTTTTTGAAAACTTCTTATATTAGTTCTGTTATTCTTGCTGATATGCAATCTTGACCAAAAACAAAAAAACCAACCCTGAAACGTCCCTTCTCCTGGTGTAAGTCAGAAACTTCTACAAGCCCTGTATCTGTTAGATGGGGAAATTAACCTGTATTTGGATGTCCCTCTTCCTCTAAACAGAAGGAATTGCCATAGTAAAATCAACTTTCAATTTGTCTATTTTTGCCAAGGTTGCTATTTTATATGGCACGTTTGGTGAGGACTAGAGATGGGCACAACTCAAAAAAATGGTGTGTCGTTTGTCGTTTAGGGGGTCTGTTTCGATTCGTTTTCGTTTTTTGTTGGGGTTTTGCAAATTTTTCGTTTTCGTTACGTAACAAAAATGAAAATTTTCTGTTTCGTTAGTATTCTTTTCAGTTCAATGTACGTGCCTCAACGAAAATGAAGAACACGGCAAAATTTTTCGTTTTCATTTTGTTTTGAAAAATTTTCCGTTTTCGTTACGTAACGAAACCAGAAAACGAAAAATTGCTCGTTTCGTGCCCATCTTTAGTGGGGACACAGGAGAGGGCCACCTTTCTTGCTGCTCTCTGATGCTGGAACTTCCTCCCAGGTCGGCCCCATCTTGGTTGCCCTTCTTCTAAAAAAGCCCTTTCTCTGCAGGCAAGCTTTCCCTCAGTGACTGGCTGCCTGAATAGGTTTTTAAATAATTTGTTTGCTCATTTCTAGCGTTTGTAAATTTACTGTATTCCACTTTATTGTCTTATAACAATATAAGCTGCCTTGGGTCCTTTTTAAGGAGAAAGATGGCATGAAAATATTTTAAATATAATAAATAATATGAAATTTATTTTTTTCATGAATTAATAGTTGCTCTGTTATACATTTGTTTTTGTAAACAGGAAAAAGCAAATGGAACTAGAATCAGAACTACAGTCTTTACAAAGGGCAAACCAGCATCTTGAGAAAATTTTGGAAGCAACTAAGGCTTGTAAGCGCCAGGAGGTCTCTTACCTTAACAAAATGCATATAGAAACTTTAAAGGTATGGTGCTAAAACACTGAAAGTTAATTTGGATGCTGCAAATATAATAAGGTGTTGATTTTGTATTGTAAAAGCATGGAAATGTGTACGATCAAGTGGAAAGCACATTTAAAACATTCACAAGAGTCATTCGGGCATTTCACATATCTAAATTCCAGCATTGTATCAGAATCAGAATCAGAATCATTTTTATTGGCCAAGTGCGGTTGAACACACCCAGAGTTTGTTTTGGTAAAAATGCTCTCCATATATAACAGGAAATATAAGAATCATATGTTCAACAATAAAAACAGTACAACAATACAATATAACCTATAATTAAAAAAGGAAGAAAAGAAGTAAAAATTAATTATTCAACAGTTTGATAGCGCTTGGAAAGAAACTATCTTTATATCTAGTTGTCCTAGTATACAATGCCCTAAAACGTCGCCCTGAGGGTAACAATTGAAACAGATTATGTCCAGGATGTGTGGAATCTATATATTTTCATCACCCTCTTTCTAGCTCGTGTGGTATACAATTCCACATTAGATGGCAAATAAGTAACAGTATTTTTTTCTTGTAACAGTGATACATTGCTTTTTCCCATCAAAGAAGATATATATCTGGAATTGAAACATCAGAATACTACAAAAGGTCTAAAGAGATTAATAAGAAACAGGGCTTTCTCTCTCACTGGAATTCCCTCCCATGGGAAGCTAGGCTGACCCCATCTTTGGTGTCCTTCCACAAGGAGGCAAAGTCTTTTCTCTTTAGTCAGACTTTTTCTTCATGATTGGTAGTCTGAGAAGTTTTTTAAATGGATTGTTGTGTTTTGTTGTTTTAAATGCATTTTAGTATTGCTTTCATTTACTGTTTTCAATATAATGTTTAATTCTTTAATATTTGTATATTTACTGTTTTTAGCTTTTAAATGTTGTCCTTTTAATGATGTAAGCTGCTTGGGTCGTTTTCAAGGAGAAAGACAGGATAAAAATATTTTAGCTTTTAAATGTTGTCTTTTTAATTGTGTGTGCTGCCTTGGGTCCTTTTCAAGGAGGAGGACAGGATAAAAATATTTTCAGTCAATCAATCAATCAATATACAAAGACTATATTCTTTGAAAATAATACAAAGATGCATTAGGATATGAAGGGAAAGTATTTTTCCTTCCCTTCAGTTCCGTAATGTACCCTAGTATTCTAGCCAATGTTCCTGATGTTAAGCCCGAAGCTGTTTTCTGTTTCTATAGCTGCATTATTTAGCATCTTATGTCTGTTGCAGAATATGACAACTCCAACCAAAGCTTATCAGTTAAGGTCTAGACTGGTGCCACGGTTCACCCCTGAAACTTTGAGCCAGGAGTCTCCTCAGAGTTCTGGAGAGATGGTGGATGATATTTTCAATGAACCCATGCCGGCTGAAATGAATGAACAAGCCTATGAGGCGATTGCAGAGGAGTTGGCAATCGCTCAGGTAAAGTTACAGAACGTGTATTGAAATATAGATGTCTAAGCATAATATACCAGCTGTGTTGAATGCCATTATTTCTGCTCAGTGCTATAGCACTTAGAAGTGGCATAGGTAGGTTCAACCAACAATCTTCAACCGACTTTTCTGGAGCATGTTTCTAAAAATGACTAAAGAATTTTGAGTGAGAGTTAACTAGCAATCTTGGATTTATAACAGCAATAGCAATGTAACACCAAGATGATTCCAGTTTATGATGGCCCTTGCCGGGGTTTTCCAGGTCCTGAAAAATCAGAAGGGGTTTCTCATTCTATGGAGACCTAAACAATTCATTTACTTGCCCTCCTTAATCTGCTGTCCTCCAGGTATTTAGAACTACAGGGTCCTTTTAGGGATGATAGAAAGTATGGTTGAGATACTCTGCCAGGCACCTGGTTGTGGAAGGCTAGGGATGAACTTTATGTGTCTTTCTCTGTGCTGTCAAGTCAATTCTGACCTATGCCAACGCTTGTCTGGATTTTCCTGGTAGAGAAGACTCAGAAGTGGTTTACCATTCCCTTCTTACAGAGCATCCTGGGACTGTACAGTTTGCCAAAGGCCACACATGCCAAGTCTTCTGGGATGCACAAGGAGGAATGGAACCCCCAACCTCTAACTCTACAGCCCAATATTTCACTTACTAAGCTATCCAGCCAGTACAGTTTTTACAGTATACAGTAACCCCCCACCGATCGCGGGGGTTAGGGACCCACCCCACCCGCAATGCATGAAAATCCGCAATATGCAGAAGCGGGTGGGTTGGGGCCTGGGGGCAGGTGGGGCGATTGCGCACCTGTCTGAGAAGTCTTGGGGCAGCGCACACAGGCAATGTTGCGGGATTTTACCGCCCGAAACTTCTCGTCCGGGGCCGTCTCCATTGAAATGCATTGGCTCAATGCATTTCAATGGAGAAAATTTTCCCCATTGGAATACATTGGCTCAATGCATCCCAATGGGGAAAATTTCTCCATTGAAATGCATTGAGTCAATGCATTTCAATGGAGATTGCGGGGGGGCCCGCCGCCGCTGCCCTCGAGGCTTCTCAGAGGAGCGCGGAGGGCCAGCGCGGAGCAACCTGATCGCCCCACGCGGCCCCAAGGCTTCTCGGAGGAGTGTGGAGGGGCGGCGCAGAGCAACCCGATCGCCGCCCGCCCCCCTGCGCGGCCCTGAGGTGCAGGTACTGCAATCCCGCGATATAGTGGGACCGCAGTACCTGAACCGCAAAATGGCGGGGAGTGACTGTAGTAGGACCCTGGTATCCGCTGGGGATTGGTTTGAGGCCTTCCGTGGATAATGAAAACCATGGATAAGAGAGAACGCCTGTCCACCCACCCCAAACTGCTCTTTCCTGACAGTAGCTTGCTTTATGACTGCTGTTTTGAGACAGTAGCTTGCTTTATGGCCGCTGTTTGTGATAGTAGCTTGCTTTACAGGTGCTATTTGTGACAATAGCTTGCTTTACAGCTGCTGTTTATGACAACAGCTTGCTTTACAGCTCACTTTGTGGCTGCTGAATTATTTATTTATTTTTCCTCTGCCAACCGTGGATAACTGACTCAGTGGATAATGAATCAGTGGATACGGGGGTCCTACTGTACAGACATACACAATAGCTGCCTCACCAGAGATCCCTGTACCTTTTGCTTTCATGGGTAGGGATGGTAGTAAAATTTTAAATACTTCTACATTATCTAACAGCACATAAACCTTTAGCAACCTGAAATACTTCACTGTTGCCACATAAATCAGATAGTTCTTGAAAAGTGCAGGAATGTAAAAAATACAGTTGACAATTCTATTTAGTACAAGCTGCAGAGCACTTATTAATATGACTGTACATTAAGACGACGCTAAATTTGTCCCGTTGCAGAAAGACTTAAGCTCTCTTCAGATGAAACTGGATGCCGAAGAGACTAAAGCTATAAAGCTTCAGCAGCATATTAATAAATTGGAACACCATTCTTCACAAATGCAGGAGGTGAGAGAACTTTTGAGTGGATTCTTGTTAATGCAAGAGGTGAAAAGCTAAGTTTGTTCGTCTTTACTGTTAGATAGAAATCTCCAGTGGTTCCTGAACCTTCATGCAAAGTGCACCTTTGGCTATATTGCTCTTGATGTACGCATAGTTGCTTGCAGCTCCAAGACTTAACTGGACTGACTCAAATCAGAGCCAGGCAGTCTGTTTATGTAATTTATCTGACTTGTGTGTGCCTGTACTCTTACATCTATTATTAACATCCTTTCCCCCTTCCTTTCAATGTAGCTTTTTGCCTCAGAAAGAAGTGACTGGCAAACTGAAAAGCAAGGCCTGCTTGAAAAGATAGACTATCTTGAAAAGCAGTATGAGGAAACTGAGAACAAGGCTCACAGTAAGTTTGTATAAGAGAACAGTAAGCCTTTGGTAAGTTCAGATCTGCTTCAGATTTCCTAGAGGGCCTTAAAATGGCAGTGTCAACCCACCTTTACTGTCGTGAGTGGCAAAGGGTCCTTCTCAAGCATGCAGGGTTGCGTGTCATTGCCTAAAGACACTCTTGCCTTTCTCTGATCATTCATAAACACAACATAAGAAGAGCCATGTTGGATCAGGTCAACAGCCCATCTAGTCCAGCTTCCTGTATCTCAAAGTGGCCCCACCAGATGCGTCTAGAGCGCACGAGACTAGATATTTGTCTCCTGATACCACTCCCCTGCAGTTGGTCCTTGAAGTACCCCGGTTTTAAGCCTGGAGATTACACATCTCCGGCGTCATGGTTTGTAACCTGTGATGGACTTTTTCCTTCAGGCATCTGTCCACTCCGCTTTTGAAGGCATCCAGGCCAGATGCCATCCCCACCTCCTGTGGCAGGGAGTTCCACAGACTAACAACGCGCTGGGTGAAAAAATATTTTCTTTTGTCTGTTCTGACTCTCCCAGCCCTCAATTTGAGTGTATGTCTCCTAGTTCTTCTATTTTGTGAGATGGAGAAGAGTGTCCCTCTATCCACTTTACTCATGCCCTGAACTATTTTGTACGTCTCAATCAACCCCCCCTCCCTGAGTCCCAGAAGAAACTCTGGGTAGGTAAAGGAGGCAGTTGGATGCCGCGGGTTCAAGGTGCCTCGAGGAACTTCAGGTACCAGCTCCAGACATGCACCTATACCCTTTTGTGGGATGTTCTGACTGCATAGTGCAAAAGACCAGCAAAGGGGATTTCAACTTTGGACTGACATGGCCAAGTATCTTCCCAAGTGTCTTGGCCATATGCCTGGATTGTAACAGTGGAGTTAGAGAGGTGCCAAAGATTGTCTCCTGACTTCCCGGATCAACTCTGCCCACCCCAATAGTGTCTTAAGTGGAAGGAGAGGGGGCTGTCCATAATACTTGTAAGAAAATGGTGGAAGTTTAATTGTGGACATTTTTGAAGCCTGTTCCCAGCTTGCTGTTTTTCTAAAACGTGGGGGAACGCTTCTTTATAGGCACCCCAGGGGCAGGCATCAAACATGTTTCACAAAATTCTTACAATTTAGGCACCTAGGATAAAAAGGCTTGCACTTACAATCATCTCACAATCAGCTGTTGCACCTCTACTTCAAAGTAGCAAAGCCTTTTTAAGTAGTATCTTCCTGCTTTTCAGTGTAAGTTTGGGGGAAATCAGATAATCAACCTCAAATTCAACATGAGCAAAGATGTTAAACTCAGCTTCTTTTTTACATTGCAGCACATAACAGGCAAAAATCCTGTTATGGCATCATACATTGTTACGCCTGATAATAGGGAATCATGTGATTCAATTGGTTACACATCTCCAGTGCAACCAATTACACATTACACCCACCGAAACGCTTTGTGGCTAGTTCTTCTGCCTTGCTCTGTCATAACACACACAGGTGCATCATCGAGTTGGGTAGTTATGCAACTGAAATTTGCCCAGTTTCTGAAATGTTACTGCCCTCCTAGTGGGAATCAATGAGTTAGATCCCAGGCAAGTCAGTATAATTAGTCTAGGACAGTGTTGGCGAACCTATGCCACGGGTGCCAAAGGTGGCACTCGGAGCCCTTTCTGTGGGCACCCGGCATTGCCCCTTCACAGCCACCTGTACTCAGGTTAAATTGCTTTTATTGGCACTTTGCGAAAAATTAATGGGTTTTGAATCACAGTTTGGGCACTTGATCTCTAAAAGGTTCACCATCACTGGTCTAGGAAGACAGATTTGGAGTGATTCACAGAATTCAATATTAAAGTCAGGGTTGTCACTTCCTGGAAAGTCAGGGAAATTGGGATTAAAATATATTGAAGCAGAGGGTTTTTGACCTGCTGCTGCAAGAGCATGATCTGCTCTTGTGGCAACTGGAATAGAGAAGTAGTCGAATACAACTTTCCCAGGTCTACCTTTTTCTCACCTTCAACCCCAGGACCCAGCCTAATGTGTATGTTGAGCTCTGCCCCTGCATTATTTCCAAGGTCTACCTGTAGCTTTTGCAAAACAAGGCTAGTTGAAAAGTTTAGCAGTATGCAAACTTTAAACATCTTCCTGTTTTCATCTCTACCTGCTAGTACTGCGTGTTCTGGGGCCATGTTTGTACGTGAAGTGGGGGTTTTGTCTCCAGCTAAACCCACCACAGAATCAGGGAAATTGACAAATGTCGATCAGGGAAAGTCAGGGAAATGAAAAAATAAATGTTAGTGACCACCCTGAAAGTTTTTGGATCAGTCTTCACTTGGTTTTCTCCTTTTGCATTTTTGCACACGTTTATAATTTGATGTTACTGTTTTTAATGTGTACTTTGTCAAAAAGGGAAATAACTTTTATAATAGGGGAATTTTACAATTTTTTTTACTTCTCTTTTCCCCCCAATAGTATTAAAGAGTGAGGTTCATGACTTGCGAATTGTACTACAGTCTGCAGATAAGGAATTGTCCGCTGTAAAAGTGGAGTATGATACTTTCAGAAGAAATCAAGAGAAGGACATCAGTGAAGTATCTGCCAGACATATGAATGTACAACTGCAACTGGATAATGTCAGGTATATCAATATCACCTAGGAGGTTTTCTTCACTTTCCACTTCAGAATACACTTAAAGCCACTTCAGACTTCATTATTTTCACTATTCTCAATAGTATCTGTGTATATTTCCCATGTGTGATGATTGCCAAAGTATTCATCTGTCTTAATTCGATTGATCTGTTTCATGATTTGCCTGAAATCAAAGCATTAAGCATGGCATCTGATAGTTATTTGTAGAGAAGAACTGTGTATGTTTCCTTTGCCTATTCTGAGTTGGTCCCTGCTTTTACTCATCTTCTGCCTTCAACCTAATCTTTGAAGAGATGCACAGATATGAAAAATAGATATGTTTTTAATTGTAAACTGCCCAGAGTTCCGCTTCGGAAGATGGGCGGTAAATAAATAAATAAATAAATAAATAAATAAATAAATAAATAAATTGTTAACAAACGTACATGTCTCACGATAAGCAATGAAAACTCTTTCATTCAAGGCTGGAGTATGAAAAAATACTTGAAGAAAAAAACAGCTTGCAAGACGACTATGACAACCTCCAGGAAATATTGAAATTTGAGACCGACCAGTTGACGCAGCAGCTCCTTGATAGCAAAAATGAAAGGGAAGCTCTGGAAATGGAACTTCAAGTAAGAGGAAAACATTGTGAAAATTGTGCATTTACTTATCTAAGCTAATATGCAGTTCTACTTGCAAATGCATCCAGAATACTTTGAAATGAAGGGAGAGAGGCAGAGGGATGGATCTGCACCTGCCTCCCCCAACTGCAAGATGGGTTTGCACACACCATACATGTACATATTACAGTAGGATTCCCATATCTGTTGAGGATTGGTTCTAAGTGCCCCCCCACAGATGCTGTAAATCATGGATTATAGCAAAATCTCTCTCTCTCTCTCCTCTCAATGTTTAAAGAGAAGTGGAAAAAAACAGAAAAAACATTTTCACATTCATGACCAGAACTGGCCATGAGAGGGTGCTACATACTATGCTATGTATTCTTCAATAACAAATACAGTGGTACCCGATTTACGACGCGCCCGACATATGAAAATCCCAGCTTATCCCCCCCCCACCCGGCTGCTTACAAGCAAGGTCAGGATTCCCTGTCTTGCAAGCAGAGGATGGGGCGTAGGGGGGTCAGGATTTGAATTGCCTTCAAGTCACTGAGGCAAACACTACCTCGGTGACTGGAAGACAATTAAAAAATGGTGCACCGCTTTTCTCCCCCCCCCCCCCGCGTGGGCCAATGCATTTCAATGGAGATGGCTGGGGAGCACTGGCCCAAAGCCAGCACCAAGCAGCTGATTGGCGCTGGCTGGGGGAGGAATCACACCCGCAACTTCTACTGTGAGGGGGGAGAAGCTGTGCGTGCAATTTCAAATGTCTTCCAGCCACGGAGGCAGCACTTGCCTCCATAACTGGAAGTCATTTCAAACATCGCCCGCCATTTCTCCCGATCCCCCTGTGACGGAGAAGCAGCAGGTGATGTTTAAAGCGGTTTCCCATAGGAATGCATCGAAACCCATTCATCCAGAATGGATTGATTGAATTTCAATGCATTCCTATGGAAAAATGCTCCCCGACTTACGAGTTAACCGACTTACGAGCGTTCGCTCAGAACAGATTAATCTCGTAAGTCAGGGTACCACTGTATTTGTTCCCTGTGGTAGTTAGGTTTGGTAATACATGTGAAAATAGTTGTAGATAATGATCTCATGGATACAAGGGTCCTACTGTATGTGCCCTGTATGACACAAACATAATATCTGAAGTAGAGGAAAAGGAACTATCCTTGTGTATACTTCTCCTTCTCTATGTGATTTAAAAGCTCCCCTTCTTAGATGATATGAAAACAGTTGTTATTTTCCAAAGCAGCTAGCTTGTTGAGCATAAGGTGAGCCTCTGTGTAATTTTGCTCAGAAGGAATAATAGTGGAATATCTCATAAATAAATACTTTAAAAATGCCATTTACAACAATTTCCCTACAGTGGCTATATGTCTGCCTAAACTAGTGGAACTATTTGAAAGCTTATGTGCACCTAGTGGGTTCAGTGAGTTATTAATTGGAAGAAATTTAAATACAGAGGACTTTGGGGCTTTGGATAGTGATTGACTTCTTTAATGATGGAGAAGAGTATAATCAGGATTTTTATCAATAAATAAAATTCCTTACTGCCCCAGTAAGAAATTACTAATAAAACAAGAGAGAATGCTTTGGGATGGAATCACTCCTAGAAACTCTTATGCTGATGACTCACTGTTGCTGTAAAAATTATTTGTTCTCTGCCATCCTGTGATATGTATTAATACAACTGTGATGGGATTGGAACAGAGAATGAAAAGACTAAACTCATATGCTAAACGTATTAACAATCTGCTGCATTTTAGAATGTGTTGGACCTATTAGAACATGAAAAAGAACAGAATCAGAAATTAACTCTCCAACTACAAGAAGATAAAGAACAGAACTCCAAGTATGTTTTATTTTTATTAGATTGTGGCTCTCATTATGAGATTTTTGTGTTACTAGAATGTTTATTTTGTGAATAAAATCATTGGAAAATGGGCTGCAATTAAACATTATGCTTCTGAACCCCAGGGAGCAGGGGTGGCAAGGATCTGCTTTTAAAAAACCCACGTGTGCCATGCAAAGAGCAGGCTGTGTGCAAGGGTGTTTTCAATCATTTTTAAAACACCCATGCATACAGCCTGCTCTTTGCATTGTGTGTGTGGGTCTTTTAAAAGCAGAGCCTTGCTGCTCTGACCCTGGATTGGGGAGCAGGCGAGTGGTGGCATCACCCCTTGATCAACCCCCCACACCCCGCTGGGGTTTGTGCAGCTAGGATCAGCTTTGAAAAGACCGGCGCACGCCATGCAAAAGCATCCTGGCTGCAGAGCTGTCAAAATCACCTGGCTGTCGGCCAGCCGACAGCCAGCTGATTTTGACTGATCCACTGCCAATTGATTGAGGGGTTTTTTCCCCAAACCCAGCAAAGTGGGGATGCTCTTCTCCTGCTTTGCTGGGTCAGGGCAGGCTTCCCATAGGAATGCATTGAAAACCAATTAATCCACCACCCCCTTTGCCCCCTTTCCCCCCACCTCTGGAACAGATTAATTTATTTTCAATGCATTCCTATGGGAAACCCTATTTTGAATTGCAAAAAATCTGTTGGAATGGATTAATTTCGTAATTCAAGGCATCACTGTACTGTATTTTCATTTCCATAAATATAAAGCAAGCTCTAATGGCTTGCTTATTGGATAACTCCTGCTATAGTTGTCACTAGTGCCATTATATCACTATATTTTCAATATATTATACAAATTAAGGGAGTTAAAAATTTGGATTTTTGATAAGTAGACTATTGGATGATTACCTAGAAGTCTTGAGAAACTAAGAGCTAACAGTTTTTATTAAATGAAATTAATAAATTTGACCACATATTGTTAGAAGTATAGTCCAAATTTGCTGTTATAATAATATACCAGAACCAATATAGCATAGGATTATATCAGGTAAAGTAGCTTTGGATGAACCTCCTTACAGTAATATTAAAAATATACATTTCATTGTTCTCATTCTAAAATAACTTCTCTATGCAAGGAATTATCCAAAAGAAGTAAATGATAAATAAGTGTAACTCCAGGGGGTTACAAAGAGCTTGGTTCTTCCCAAAAGTAAATGTTACAAACATTTAATACTCTTTCAAAGCATGATTTCTGCTCAATACAAGCAGCCTAAGACTAACCTGCAATGTCTTTTCTTTGTGAGTACCTTACATTGTCTGTTATAAATTATAATGCTAAAAAGGATCACATCTTTTCTCTTCTAGGGAACATCTAAAAGATCTCCAGATCATGGAGCTGGAAAAGCAGTCTGCTGAAATGGTGTCAAAGTGTGAGCAGCAGGTACAACAATGCATAAATATAAGTAGGGCACACTGAATCTAGATGTTTGGCTATTATATTTTTTTCACTGTGGAGGGCACCCAACAGTGGACGTCTGTTTGGCAGAACAGGAGAACCAGGAGAAAATGGCTCCACCACCTCCCCTGAGCCCCCATATGGCTGAAAGACAGGTCTGGAAGACCGGAAAAGCATGCAGAGATAATGAGCCTTGGTTGTCCTAGAGAGCCGCAGAAGAAGGGAGGGATTGTGATTTCTGTCAGTGAAACACTGCATTGATCTCTGTAGCTCTAAGGAGTTTTGTCATTTGCCATTATATTTTCTGTCCCAAATTCATGACGTTTCACCAGGCAGCTTAAGAGGCAACTTGATTTCCCCCCTTAGGAAGCAAAGCTTCAGAAACTGAAGGACAGCTTAATGTCTGCTGAACAACTTATTGCTTCTCTGGAGAAAACCAATGCTGCTGATAAGGTATGTGTAATAGGCTGTACTATGTTTTCAATGATATATAGGGCTTCTCATGATAATATGAAGAGTTGCAGAAGGTTTCCTCATTCTTTCTAGCACATTGCTTCTTATATGTCATTGGGCTGCTATCTAAGAAGATTTAAAATGTGTTATCAAGCAAATGACACTGAATTTTTGCAGACTGGAATGGGATGCCACTACAAAACCAGGATTACCACAATTTTACCGTTCTAGGAAGTTGTATCAGACCTGATGAGCCAGATTCTGGAGATGAGGATGTCAGTCAGTCAGAAGATGGAGTGCATTGAAGGACTCACAAATGATCTGGAAGATTTAAAAGTAGGTCTCTTTCTTGTACAGGTAGTCACAAGAGTGGTGTGCTATAAATGCTTGAATCCTTTCAACAGCAAGTGGTGCTGAGTAGGTCGGGGCCTTCAGGCCGGCTTAGGAACAGAAAAGTTTATCCCTCTTCATTTCTGTAACATAACAGAAATGAAGATATGAAACGAGATAGCAGAACAGCTTCCCCTGTCTCATGCAACCACATGTACTGACTGGATGATGCTGGGTTGTAACCATGCCCCTCTCGGATTGTCATCAGGTCTTTGGCTAAAGTGCTCGGTGAAGCTTTCCACTTATCATTTTAGCTAGGAGCCAAGTTGTTTTCTTCTATTTTCCTCCTCAAGTGGGGGAGGGAGGATGGGAGTCATGTATCCTGGGAGCACTGAGAAGGACAAGATTTATACCCATTCTACTTTCTCCATGTGGGTGATAAGATGGGGAGTGATCCACTCTAACACTGCTGGTACTGGTAGACAGAAGGACGAAGCAAGTAACTTGGGTTAATTACAATGTTTTCCTTCTTTCCCTGTGTAAAACCGGAAGCAACGAGAAAAAGGGGGGTGTGCAGGTATTAGGGAGAACCCCGCTGAGCAGAAACAGCAGGGTCCCTTCTTTTCTGAAAATGATGTACAGTTGCATTCATTCCAAATGAAAATATGTTGAGCAAATTTTCCTTTATACAAATTTCCCATAGGAATGCATTGAAAACAGAGTAATCCCTAATCACGACCATTTTTATGTTGTACGGATTCGCCCCATAGACGATTCTGTTAAGCAAATTTACCCCATCTCTGTAATTTTTTGTTGTACAGATTTTATGTTATATACAAACTGTTTGTTATACGAGGATCCACTGTATTGCCTTTGAAATGTATGTGCTAAAGTGAAATTGTAGCTCTTCGAAAAATTGTTTTTAAAATCTAGTAGCAGAATAGAAGAGACATCAAGTTAATAAAGTGCATCATCTTAGTTATAAATCACAATATTGTTTTGTGGCAATCATATTTTGTGAAATGGCTTGCTTTCTGGTGTTTTCTTTCAAGACACCATTTATTCTCCATTCTTCCAAGTATGAAGAATGTGGGGGTGTTTCTCCCACTGGTCAGTACATACAAAAAGAGTTGATGTATGAGTGTTTTTCTCATAACTCGACACTCTTGCTTTCTTAGTGTAAATACAATTCTGCTTTGGCTGCAAAAGAAGAAAGCAAAACAGTTATAGAAGAACAAAAGAGGCAAATTGAAGAACTGAGAGAAGCCTTGGAGAGAGCACAATCTGGTGATATCGCTGAGGTAAGACTTCTATGTCTTTCTCATTTGATACATATATTTTAGAAGTCTGACCACCATATTCAAAATGTTTGGATACAGAATCTCCTTTAGCTTGAAGTGGAAACTCTTTACCCCTCCCCTAAAAGCAAGGTATAGGAGTCCCCCGCCACAACGCGGTTCTTATATTACGGTCTCAGTATATCGTGAATTTTTTCTTGAGAGAAGCAGGCTTCCAAAGCCTCTTCTGACACATCAGCAAACACACCTTAGCCCCCTCCTGGCAGCTAATGCCAGCAACAGCAGCCCCAGATCTGTTTGCTGATGTGTCAGGAGGGGGTTAAAAACCTTTCTTTGGAAGTACAGGCCTGCAGCAGCAGCCCAAGGTCAGTTTGCTGAGGTGTCAGGAGGGGGTTAACCTATCTTTTGAAGTGTACCGCGACAGCAGCAACCCAGGGTCAGTTTGCTGAGGTGTCGGGGTATGTGTGTGTGTTAAAAACCTCTATTTGAAAGTGCACACCACCACCAGCAGCCCAAGGTCAGTTTGCTGAGGCATCTGCATTTTGTGGATTTTCCTTTATTGCGGGTGGGTCAGGCACCTAACTCCCGCAATAAACGGGGGAGTACTCTATATAAATCACCTTGTCTGTTTTACTAAGCACTACTAGGGATATGTAATCCTGCCCTTATTCTATGGCTACTGCTATTTCATTAGTAGAATTTGGGCCTTGGCTTAGAAGTTTCCTGCTCCCCCAGTTTTGTAAGCTACCTAGGAGCAGATTATTCTGTTTGTCTGCCTCACAAGTTATGCCTCACAAAATATGCTGGACTTGATCATTTCTGTAGAAGCAGTGCCCCCCCCCATCACCTCCTGTTCCAGCTCATCTGAAGCAAGAGGTTTTTCACAAAGCTTCACTTCCATGAACATTTGTGTTCTTCTATCTGCAGTTGTCTTCTAAAATTTTTCACCAGTGGACATACTTTTCCCCATGAAAGAGAGAATATGCTTCTGATTTTGTCAGTAGAAAAACATTTATGTGTCTGTGTGCTTAGAAAACCCCAGGGTGATTGGGACACACAGAGAGCCTTAAGTTTTTGATGCATGAGCAGCAGCTCAAGCTCTGGAAATGTTGTGCAAATAAAAGAGAAACAACAGTGGATCTAAAAGCATGTCCAAACTTCGGCCCTCCTAATGTTTTGGACCACAACTCCCAGAATTCCAAGCCTTTATTTCCAATGGCAAAGGACTGTGGGAGTTGTGTTCCAAAACATCTGGAGGGCCGAAGTTTGGACATGCCTGGCATAGCTATACTTCTAAATCAAGACAGTAAAATCTTGTACATGTGGATAGGGCTTTCCTCTTTATACACCAGTGATACTATATCATATCTAATTTACTAAAAAGTGCACTGTTATCCCTGAAGGACAGAAGTCGAACAGCTTAGAATCACATTTTCATGTTAAGATTCAAGATGCAATCTTGAACCTTTCTACCTTCTATCTTGATTTAAGCTCTATTTCTGCTGTATGCTTAACACAGTGTGTGAAGACAGAAATAATCATGAACAATAGAAATGGCATACTTAAATAGCATTTTGCCTAGAAATGCAAGTTCAAAACACAAGATAGCTACTCTGTGTTTTTTTTTTAAGGCAGCTGATGAGAAATGGAAGGGTGGTGATGGCTATAAGCACATGCCTCCTGGTTGTACCAGCTCTATGATGCAGGTATCTGTTATTTTTACTATTTTGTTTACATAGAAGGAAATGCTTTCTGAAGATCTGCACCATGTCTCCAAGCAATTAATAAGCATCACCGAAGCTTCAGAAAAGTATGCAGCACTTCTTCAGGCTGCGCAAGAAGACCTAATTAAGAAGGAAGCGTTAATTCATGAACTTCAGGAGCAGGTAAATAGGAAAATTATTGCCACTAAAAAAAAATTGTGGGAAAGCAGTGACAGCGGAAGGCAACACCTGCCTAGCCAACCAGGTCGGCCGAATCAGTCCTGGTGATCAGTTGGCGTGACGGATGTTGCAACCAAATAGCTCTCACATTATCTTCCACATGTGGAAGAGGAAAAAAACCTTGTCATCCTAGAGTGGTCCAGACTGGCCGCTTTTGTAATGCAAGTGTGTCTGCGTTTGAATGTTATGTTGGGTTCATCAGCTTCTCCTACTTGACTCCTTCTAGAGCCACTCAGAAGCTTTCCTTTCACACTTCAAACTTTGGTTTGTGAAGTTGAATTTTTTTTGAAGTAACCTGTAATGTAGACCTAATGCTAAATTTCAATTAATTGAAATCAAAAGCAAAAGTTTTTTATCTGTTCCTGATAACAATGCTGGAAGAGGAGGGCGGAGTGCCTGAACCGATGCTTGTGCATGTAACTGCAAAGCTATAGTTTAACACTGGACCTAGAGCAGGCCTGTGATTTGTTTATTACCTGAATGCTATTAGCTATTTGTGTGCGTATAAGAGCAGTTGCTGAAGCTGCTGTTGCTAATTGATGAGCTGCTTTTCACTTGTTGGTTGCTTGCCTGGTGTGCATCTAACATATACCTAGAAAACCTTATCAATTGGCCATAGCATCTTGTGTGATTTCTCCTGCACATATCTAAATACATATCTAAATAGGATTTTATCCAGTGGGTGGAAACTTGACTTATTTAAGCTGTGGCCAGAACTACTTGCATGTGGCTACTGTATCTTCTTTTGCAGAGTCCCCTTATTCTTAATCAGTAAAAGAAGGAACCTCTTTTCGACCATGAAGGTCTGAACAACTGAAACATGCATTATTGTGATATGTGGCCAGTGTATGCAAATTTGTTTCATAATAATGCATTAGACATGACCTTTCCATTTGTGTGAAAGCCAAAACTCATCATATTTGAGAATAGATGTAGCTGCTTGTGAAGGAGAAGTGTGTGGAGCGGAAAACAGAGGAGCCCATGGGAATAACAGAGGAACTGAGACAAGACAATAAGACTATAGAAGAGTCCATGAAGGATGTAAACTTAGATGAAGAGAGAAGCAAAAAGATAATAGAAGGAATAAAAGAGAAGACTGTAGAGAAAAAGCCTGTGATAGGTGGATTCTTTGTGATGGTCACAGAGGAGAGCGAATGGAAGGCTAGGGAGGGAGAAGAGAAGGAGTTAAAAGGGGTAGGACGGGAGGTAGGAATCCAGGTAAGGCCAACGGATATAGAAATATCAGTAAAGCTAGCAGAAAAAGAACCATTAAACCCAGGGAGAAGAGATGAAGGAACACAAACTGACAGGAAAACTCAAATAGTGGTGGATAAGGGGATACAAACAGATCAGAGTGAAGGCAAGGGAATAGATATTGGGCTACCTCTGCCAACACCTGAGTGGAGAGACTTTCCCTATCAATCCCCAGGACCATAAGCAGGGGTAAAACAAAGTAGACCTGCAGGGTGGGTCCCTAGATGGGGTTGGGAGAAGCAGCAGCCGCTAGTTCGACACCACTGTTGCAGAACGCGTTGTGCCGGGCCGATATTGATGAAAGCTTCATTGCTCTGCAAGTAATAAATAGGAACCCGTTTATTCGAGATATTGTCACAAATAGCTATCTGTTGCCAAATGCGAATTCAGAATGTTTAATGCTGTTGAATGCAACCGAAGCTGGAAAGAAGACACCTGAGAATATATTGTTCAACAATTTTAATAAAAGTTTATTGCATTTTGGAGAAACGAGAGAGTCAAGTCATGATTCCCCATTAGAACCGTTGATCTAATAATGCGTTAGACATGACTTTTCCATTTTTGTGAAAGCCAAAACTCATCATATTTGAGGATGGTTGCAGCTGCTGCAGCCAAAGCATCCGAAGAACATGAAGACTTTGAAAGGTATCCACGAAGGAATATGAAGAGATCCTCAACTATAAGGATGCATTTCCAGAGACCAGGACAATCCACACTGTGGTTATCCTAGTTACTACGTATGGATGTGAAGGCTGAACAATGAAGGAATTGTTCAATCAAAGAGTGTGTTCATTCAAAATGTGATGCTAAGAAAATGATATTGAGAGCAACAGTGCATCTCAGGAAAGACAGATGAATTCTAGATCAAATCAAGTCTGAGCTGCAAGAAGCTAAACTGAGACTGCCATGCTCGTATGGAAGACAACTGAGAAGACAAGCCTCACTGGGAAAGATGGCGAGGAAAAGCTGGAAGCAGCCAGGAAGAATGAAAAATGATTGTGAAACAGAGCCGATAAAGATGGAAAGAAGCAGTGGCCTTTCGTTCACAAGACCCGGGGAAGGCTATTAATGATGGAGCCCTTTCCTTAGTTCCTTCGCAATAGGAGAGCATTAATTAATGGGACTGCCATAATTTGACAATGGTGCAAAAAAACAAACCTGCTTTTAAAATCAGAAAGCTTTTTATAAGATGCAAATTTCAGTAGCATACAAGAGCAGAGGATGAGGAATGTTTATGCATTTCCAATGACTTTAAAAGTGAGCATATGTCTGAGAGAGATGTGAGAGTGTTCTCTGCCCCAGTTCCTATTGACTACAGTGGACAGGCAGGGATAGGTTTGTTTTTCCCATTGTCTCCTGCTGATCTCTTGTTCTGGATGTGAAGCAGATCGGCTCTGTTTGCAATGTTACCCAAGGACAGCCTATGTATTGCAAAAAGAAATTACTGTAAGTAGCAGAAATGGAAGTTGATGTTGTGGAACTTTGCTGTAGTAGCTTGGTTCATCCTTCCATACTAGAGCTCAAATTGTTGCCAGTAGTAACTTGGCATTGTCATGTAGACTGACTGAATAAAGATGAAAATACAGCACGTTGTGCTAGAATATGAATATGTATAAGCTTTAATGCCACAAGAGGTCAGGGAGAAACTCAAGATACAGAAAGAGCAGTTAGCTGGCAGAATAATTTTATCCAGGTACTGTGAGAAAAAGGTTCAAGTTTTGAGTTTATCTTCAATTCTTCATTCTGCCCTTTGCCTTATAGATATCCTAAAACCATCATCTCTGCAAACTCTGTATCCTAAAAGCATCTTTTCTCTAAACTATATCCTGAAAGCATCATCTCTGTTTCTGCAAAGCACCCCCCACCTCTGCAGACATGGGTTTCAAAGCGAACAACAACAGGATGCGTCCAAACCACAAAAGTGTATAGCAAATGTCAAACCGCATGCTAGGACATCTCAGATCTTAAAATATCTTGTTTGCACGTTTGTATCCAGCTTTTGAAACTCACTGTTAAGATACAGAGAACAATACATTATGGTTTTATGAGGCAAACTACTAACACAGGCCATGTTCTGGCAAACAGCTTTGACCATGACTGTTGCCCTTTTAATCCGTTGCCCTTTTATATAGCTGGACAAAAAGACAGAAGAACTGGAAAACAAGAGAAGTGAATATGAATCAAAACTGCGCCAGAGAGACTGTGTTATGGAACCCTCGGCTGTAGCCCTTCCACAGGTATATACAATATATATATACAGTGGTACATCGGATAACGCAATTAATTCGTTCTCCAAAGCATTACGCTATCCGATAATTATGCTATCCAAAATGCGGTTTCCCATTGAAATCAATGGGAAATCAATCTGTTAATCAATTAATCGATTAATTTCTAAGACTAAAGGAGATCGGATTAATTGAAAGTCACCTCCCTTCCCTCATTGCAGTGCTCCCAGTGGACAAAAGGAAGTGTTGGATCAGGCACCCCAAAGCCAAAGCCATCAATGTGGCGAAGCTTTGAGGTACCTGATCCCAGCAGGGGAAACGAGGCTACTACCGTGGGGAGCAAAGACAGGTGGCAGCACACCTGCAAAAGCAGGCACCTGCTTTTCGGGTGCTTTCTTTTCAGGAGTGGATAAAGACTTGCCTGCCGCCGCTCGCTACAAGCCTGGGGTGGGGGGGATGAAAGATGCTGGTGCCTTCGGCTTTGGGGCACCTCATTCATTCCCCCCAAGCTTGTCCTTACCCATTCCCAAAGAGAAGGCACCTGCTTTTGGGGGTGCCTTCTTTTTGGGAGTGGGTAAGGACCAACTCGCCACTGCTTCCTACAAGCCCGGGGGGGGGGGGATGGGATGAAAGTCAGCAGCAGTGGGGAGGAGTGGTGGCACCCAGGACATTCAAACAGCTGGGTACAGCCGTTCAAACTTCCCGGGCAGCAGGTCGAGCAGTGCAGCACCCAATCACCTGTCTGCCCAGCCACACCACCCCCTGTGGCTGGGCAGGGCCACGGATTGGGTCTGCTGCCTGGCAAGGTTTGAACTTTCCACTCTGTCTGCTGCTGGGGAAGTTCAAACCTTCCTGAGTTCAAGCTGCCGGGAATGATTTGAACTTCCCTGGCAGCAGACAATGTGGGAAGTTCAAACATTCCCAGGCAGTGGGCGGAGCAGTGTAGCACCGGATCTGCCATTCTGCCCAGTAGGAATGAAGCCACTCCCTTGCCAGCCATTGGCTTCATTCCCACTGGCCACTGTCCAATGGAGTGCACCCAAAAGACGTAAACTGGGGCACCCCATTGGAACTTTTCATTAATGGAAACATCCCTATTCCGGGACATTCTGTTTTGTTAACTGATTTTTTCATTAACAGAGGCATTCGTTATCCGAGGTATTGCTGTATTTAAGTTCATTGGATCATAATACAGTGGTTTCTATCACATGTACAAGTTTAAATATTTAAAGCAAAATAGCCTTGTTGCTTAGTGAAAGCATATCAGACAAGAAATAAAAAAGCAGAAATATAAACAAAAAAGAATAAACATTGTTGCACATTAAAGATTAACAGAGAGAAAGAGATTCAAAGCAATGTCCTGTTCAACTATTTGTATTTTTCTGTGTTTGCTGAATAGACTCCCCAAACTCCACCCAGTTTTGACACAAATCTGGCAAAGCTGCTGGAGACACATGCGCAGGAGATAGCAGATCAAAGAGCTTCGGCATATACCTTGGAACGTCTTGTATCTGAGCTAAATGAAGAAAGAAGTGCTAAAAATAATGAAATTCTAAGACTAAAGGTAAATACTTCAGACAGTTTGTATGTTTAGTTTTATTGTTTGTGGGCTTCTGTAGTGTGTTTCCTGCCATTTTGAAAATGTGATTTTTCTCATCTTGTTGGGAGTTTCATTTAAATAAGTGGGGAGATGAAGAGCAAGCAAGCACGTCCATTGGGCCAACAACTGGTAATAAATTGGTTTCACCTCTATTCTTTGGGATCACAGAAAGAGATTTTAAATGGCAAGTTTTTTGTTGCTTTTCCTTTGTTTTTAGTATTTTTATCTACTGTTATTAATATAATATTTGTTTAGTATTTAAAAAACATTGTAATTATTTTTAACTGTTAATATTTAAGCTGCCTTGGGTCCTATTAAGGAGAAAGACGGAGGGAACACATTTTAAATCAATAAGTTTTTATTGGCACAGATGCTTTGGTGGTTTGTGCCCTTCTCTACTTGCAAGTTCAACCACGACTACTTACCGGACAGCTTTGTTCTGCTTGTTTTTAAATCAACTGGATAATCCTTTCCTCTTTTTTCTAGACTCAGCTGTGCGAAATGGAAAACACTCGTCTGGAAATGCAGGTTTTAATGGAAAATAACAGAAATCTTCAGAGCCAACTTGAGGAAGCTAGAAGAGGAAGGAGGGCGAGGTACAAGTCAATGTTAAGCAATAGGATGGCCCAGAAGTCTTCTTGTTCTTCAGAATTAGAGCAAAAAATTGAAATAGAACACTAGATTTGGAAGAATTTGAAATAGAATCATTGGTTCAGACGTAGAGTCCAACCTCCTGCTCAGTGCAGGAATCCGCATCAAAGCAGAGGGGACAGATGGCTGTCCAGTGTTCACTTGAATGCCCCCAGCGTTGGAGAAGAATGCCAGTGCTTCATACTGGGCCACCCCACAGTATCACGAGTGGACTTTCAAATTCCTGTTGGCATACTTCTTCAGGACACAACATCCCTTTTATATATACAGTGGTACCCCAGCTTAAGAGCAGCTCGAATTAAGAGCAAATCGACTTTAAGAGCGGACAACTTGGCATTTTAACTGCTGCCTTACAAATTTTAGATATGGTCTGCTCGACTTAAAAATATTTTTTTCTTTCTTTTTTTTTCATCTTTTAGATAGTTTACCCGACTTAAGAGTAGTTCGACTTAAGAGCATGGATTTGGAACGGATTAAATTTGTAAGTTGAGGCACCACTGTATCCCATTTTTATGTTGTACGGATTCTCCCCATAGGCGATTATGTTAAGCAAATTTTCCCTATCTCCAGAATTTTTTATGTTGTACAAATGTTATGTTATACAAGCTGTTTGTTATACGAGGGTCCACTGTATATGTCAAAAAAGAAGAATCAATGCAGGCAAGGAATATAGCTCAGCTGCTAGAAGAACTGCTTCCCTTTGCAGATTTAGGGTTTTTTTTTCCCTCTAGGTGACAGCTCATGTTACTCCAGCAAGACTAGCCCACAAAACAGCACTTCCAAAGGAACACAGTGTGAATCTTAGAACATAGTCTGCACTGGGCATGTGCAGTCCTCTCTCAGCTTCTTACTGAACACTCATCAGTTTCCAAAGATGCTTGGGTTTGGTTTTGTTTTTGTCCTGGTGCATGCAGTAAACAAATGTAAAGGCACTAAAGTGTTTTATTTTATTTTATTTTATTTTATTTTATTTTATTGGATTTATAACCCACCCCTCTGGCCGCTCTGGGTGGCTTACAACAGGGCTTTGGGAATCTTTGCTGCCCAGGCCCCTTTACTTTGATTCCTGTGCAAACATAGAATAAATAGCACACCTACTACCATATATGAACTCACTTGGTGACCAGCTACAATAGGAGGAATAAGGGTACTGGTCAGGAATAGGACCTTTGCATTAACCTGAATGTTGTTTTAAAAAACATGCAAGAGGCTCTTATTTTCATGCTTGTGTTAATTCATGACTTTCCGAAAGAGAAACTCTGAAACACAAATCTTTCATGTTAATGAGAGAGGGATTTTTAAAAAAACATTTTAGGTTATTTTATATTTATTCTGTTAAAAGTATATATTTTGGGGTTTTTATTTGGACTATTTGGAGATGGTAGTTTGTTCTGCTGCCTGCTTTTGGAGTAGATTGATTCTGCATTAGCACCTACAAGTTTTATTTAGGGATTTTATTTTATTTTATTTTATTTTATTACTAGCACCAGAAAATGTGACTGGGGAAACATGAAACAAACATGACTTGAAAAGGTGGGCCTTGTCATGTTTCATGAACAACCTTATGGACAAAAACATGAAAAACAAGAGTCGTCGCTAAAAGAACACAAGACAAAATAAACATGAATGTTTTGCTATGCGATTCCCTTACACTGACCTATCAAAGAGGTCAGTTGTAAAAGATTATGAGATCCATTTAATATCTTTGGACATAAATGAGCTGTATAAATGGCTTTCTTTCAGTGGTACAAAATATCCTGATATTAAAGACCTGAGAGAGAAAGAAAAGGAAATAGCCGAAGCAAGGATTGCAAAGGTATTACATCGTTTGGATTAATCTGGTACATAATTATTGCTCATGGACTTAATGTTGAGAATGAGTATAACTACATTTATTTTGATCTTTTATTCTGATAACATTTCTTATGATTCATGTAAAAATGGGTATTAATATTCATTATCTTAGATCCCTAAGCCTAGATGCCCTCAGCACATCCGATCTCACCTGGTTTCGGAAGCTAAGGAGGGTCAGCTCTGGTTAGTACTTGGATGGGAGACCACCAGGGAATACCTGGTGCTGTAGGCGCCTGGAGTAGGAACTAGCAAGCCACTCCAGTATTCCTGCCAAGAAAACTCCATGGACATGGAGTCACAAAGAGTCGGTCACGACTGTAACGACGCAACACACATCTTAGATCCAAATGCATGCTTGTATTTGGAAGAACTTCTCAGCATAGGACAGGGCCTGTCCACTAACTTTTCTATGCTGTTATGACACCTCTCTTCCTCTTGACTCCTCAAAAGCTACTCTGGAGAGTCAAGAAATTCGCTAGAGTTAAGAACATAAGAAGAGCCATGCTGGATCAGGCCAAAGGCCCATCTAGTCCAGCTTCCTGTATCTCACAGCGGCCCCACCAGATGCGTTTGGGAGCACATGAGGCTAGATATCTGTCTCCTGATACTACTCCACTGCATCTGGTCCTTGAAGTACCCTGGTTTTAACCCTGGAGATTACACATCTCCATCATGGTTTGTAACCTGTGATGGAGTTTTCCACCAGGAATCTGTCCAATCCCCTTTTGAAGGCATCCAGGCCAGATGACATCACCACATCCTGTGGCAGGGAGTTCCATAGACTAACAACGCGCTGGGTGAAAAAATATTTTCTTTTGTCAGTTCTTACTCTCCCAGCCCTCAATTTGAGTGTATGTCCCCTAATTCTGGTATTTTGGGAGAGGGAGAAGAGCTTCCCTCTATCCACTTTACTCATGCCCTGCATTATTTTGTACGCCTCAATCATATCCCCCCTCAGGCGCCTTTTTTCCAGACTAAAGAGCCCCAAATGTTTTAGCCTTTCCTCATAAGGGAGGTGGCCCAGCCCAGTAATCATTTTAGTCACTCTCTTTTGCACCTTTTCCAGCTCCACTATGTCTTTCTTGAGATGCAGTGACCAGAATTGTACACAATACTCCAGCTGGGACCTTACTATTGTTTTGTATAATGGCATTATAATGTTGGCTGTTTTATTTTCAATCCCCTTTTTGATAATCCCTAGCATGGAATTGGCCTTCTTCACTGCTGCCACACATTGGGGAGACACCTTCATGGAGCTGTCCACCAGCACAGCAAGATCTCTTTCCTGATCCGTCATGGATAACTCAGAGCCCATGAGTTGATAGATAAAGTTTGGATTTTTTGCCCCAATATGCAGTTGCCAAATTGTGTGAACAGTGGGGTGATCGCACACCCCTTTCAGAGAATAACCAGCTGTATTCCAGTTATCAGTTTCGTTATCCTTGCTGCTGTAAGTTCAAACTGTTAAAATACTGTGACACTTTTCTTTTTCAGAATAAATTAATGGAAGAAATCCTGAAAATTAGATCTGAGTAAGTTTAATATTCAATATATCTACTACTGATGCTATATTTAAAGTGTGTGTAATGTCAACAGTTTGCTTACAGGAAAGGTGAGCCTATGTGACACCAAATACTTACAAGTAGAGATGGGCACGAAACGAGCGATTTTTCGTTTTTGTTTTTTCGTTTTGTTACGCAACGAAAACGAAACGAAAAAATTTCAAAACAAAAACGACCATTTTTGCCGTGTTTTCGTTGCAGCAGATGCGTTGAACTGAAAAGAATGCTAACGAAACAGCAAGTTTTCGTTTTCGTTTTTCATTTCGTTACGTAACGAAAACGAAAAATTTGCAAAAACCCAACGAAAACGAACCGAAACGGACCCCTAAACGACCAAACGACAAACAAAACACCATTTTTTTGAGTCGTGCTCATCTCTACTTACAAGATGAGAAATATATATGTTCCAAGCACAGTGAGTTTGCTTTCCAAATCCTATTTCAGTCAGCAGATGGCAGCAGAAAACTATATTATTTGCCACAAGATTGTTTTGCAAATAGAAGCTTTGAAATTTTACAAACTCAAATCATCTTTAGTTGCAAACCATCTGCAGTTGACTATTTATACAAGCATCACAGTATAAATATTCTACAAAGAAGGTTACAAGCAACTTGCCTAGTGAAATAGAACATGTACCTATAGGTTGGGAGGAAGGTTTTTATATGTACTAAGGGCAACATGTACATTTTCTTCAGAGAAACGTGAAAAGGGAATCAAATGAAATGTATTTATGTGATTATGAGGCAAATACATGGTGGAGCAAGATATCACTATTCACCCAAGGGACAGAAGAATGGGTGTTCCTGGTGGCAGGATGATTGTTGTACTGGCTCTGAAGGGATAAAACACAAAGCTAGGATGTTAAGGTCGGTCTTCCCTTCTCCCTGCTATTTTTTTTTCACCTTTTGGTATGGTTGCATGAATAATAACCACCACTGACTGTTGGCCATAATGCCATAGGATGCCTAGATGCCACACCTAAAACGGCATGTCACATGACTGCATCATGTTAATTAGTGGCAATTTCCCCTTACAATATGTTTTATTTCCCTTATTGCCAGCATAGAGGCTGAAAACAAAGCTGACCTCAGTGTTTAAGGTCTGCCACTTCCTCAAAACTGAGAGCGCTCACAGCTCCTTAGGACATCGTAGTTTGTGAGTTGTTCTCTTTCAATCTGTGGGAATGAAAAACATTGAAAGGGTGTCCTAGATATCATTCCTATGAAAATGGGAGGCAGGTAGCGCAATATAACAATGTTGTTAGTAGAATGCAGAGGTCCATACAGTGCCGTGCAGAATTTTCTGACTGTAGGGCTATCAATAATGCTTTAAATGTTTATCACTCTGATCAATATTTAATGACAGTGTCTGCAGATCCACAGGCTATTGCCCTAGCAGCTTGGAGTTCTTTCAGGCTTACTCTTAAGCTATTAGTTTCTTGCACTTTTGTGATATCTTTTCCGAGCAGCCTCTATAAAATAGACAATCTAATTTTATGCACGATCACTCACATACTTAAACAAAGTGTGCATCTGGTATCGGCATGAGTGGATTAAGTTTGCTGCAGTACATTAAGCACCCTCGTTTTTCAAAGAGAGCGGGATCATTTAATAAGTTTACTATTTATTTCCAAGGGATGTAAGTTCTAAGCTAATACACACAAATGACCAACATGCACTCAATTGGTGTCTGTTAAGAAATGTTTTTTTCTGTTGTGTCTGGAGGATGTGAAATAATAACACAACCTAAATTCCTAATTCAAAGTGGTCGAGTATGTTTGTACTGAATTTTATTTGAGAAGAATTAACTCATATGCTATCGCTTTACGTTTAGGGATGTAGAGTTTATTTCACTAGCAATCAGAAATTATTACACACTATCGCTTTACATTTAGGGATGTAAATTTTATTTCACTAGCAATCAGAAATCATTTTTCCTCTGTGGCTTAACTCAAGATGAGTTTAATAATGAGGTGAACTTCCTAGGCCTAAATCCCTCCAGTTGCTGAGTCTAAGCGTTGAATCCACGATCTTTTGTTTATCTTAAGGAACACTGAATAAATTAGTCATTTCAATTTTATCCGGTGAGGCAGTTGCTAAGTCATATCTGATTGTAAATAATGCAATCCTCCCATTGTGCACCATTTTATAATTGCAGGAAAAGTCAGCATTATGTGGTATAATTTATAAACGACAAAATAAGAAGCATCTTGATGTATTAGTTTTAGAATTCAGGTCCTTATGTATTTTTTTTTCCTGAAGGTTAGAAAAAACCAGAAATGAACTTGGAAGCAAACAGATTGTCTTTCAGGAAATAATTCAAGAGCTGGAACGAGTAAAATGTTTGGAGTCAAAGACTTTCAAGGAGAAAGAAGAAATGAGATCAAAATTAGAAGAAACATTTGAAGAAAGAGTAAAATTTGAAAAAGTATGTAACTGCTTGTTGGCAGGTAACTGGGCTTGGAATTGCTCGTTGATGGCATAGTGAGCAAACCCCACTTGGGTCTGAATAAAAAGATAATTTTTCCATTGAAATTATTTCTTCTACAGTATTGGTTTTAAACTCAAGGGAGTATGCTGTCACACAAGCTGTAGATTAATTGTGTGTGTGTGTGCACGCGCATTCAATATTGTTCTGGTGCTTTTCTTATAATGCAGGAGATGTCTCTTTTGAGGAAACAGATTGAATCTCTTGCTGAGGAGAATGGGAAGCTGGTTGGCCACCAAAATGTAAACCAGAAGATTCAGTACCTGGTCAAGTTGAAGAAAGACCATGCTAAACTGATAGAGGTAAGAATAATTGTGAGCAAGATTAAACAGGTCCTCCCATAGTAAGCAACACAGGCTCCAGTTGGTGGTAAAGCTCTTCACCTTTTAGCGCTCCTCTCAGTGCTAAATATTGTATTTTCCTCCCTGCCTGCAGATTCATTTATTACAGGAACTGCCATTAGGAGCCCAGGATCACCATCATTGGACCAGAAGTACTGTATGGTGATTGTGATCCCTGCCTTCCTGGGTAGCAGAAGCCCAGGGACTATTCTGGTTATCTTGAGATTCCAAGCTTACCTTATGACTCCCTAGCCCAGTGGTGGTGAACCTTTGGCACTCCAGATGTTTTGGACCACAACTCCCAGAATTCCAAGTCTGTATTGCCAATAACAAAGTACTATGGAAGTTGTGGTCCAAAACATCTGGAGTGCCAATAGTTCCTCAGCTTTTTTCCCATTCTGAAAAACTGGAATGTTTTTCTTCAAGCTTTGTTATTGACAGTTAAGTCAAAATAAAACTACAGTGGTACCTTGTATGACGTAATTAATTCGTTCCAAATGAAATTACATTATACAAATTTTCCGTTGTACAAACTGCAATTTCCCATAGGAATGCACTGAAAACATATTTAATCCGTTCCAATGCAAGGTTGGAAGTCAAGACTAAGGTTACCAGAGAGGTTGAGCTGCTGCAGGAGCCGGTGCGGATCATCCTCTTTGTCATTGTTGTCGCCTGCAGACAGCAAGGGGTGAGGATGATGGTGGTGGTGGTGGTGGTGGTGGTAGTGCTGGTGTTTCTTTCACCCCACCTGGGCGACTCCACAACTGGCCCTGGCCCGCACAGCTGCTTGGCCACCTGCGGACTGCCTCCGGGTGTTTCCCTCGTGGGTGGTAGTGGTGGGGGAGCTGGCAGCGGCAGCAGCACCAGTGATGGCGAGGGCCACCTCGTGGTGAGGCGTCTGGGCCAGCTGCTTTTCCTCTGCCTCCTGGAAGAGCAGGCGCCGCTCAGAGCACAAGTGATTCATGTGCCAAGGCGAGGAGGAAGGGGGGAATGGGGAGGGGAGGGGAGGGCGGAAGGAGAAATCCCGTTGCCCCAAGCCGGGGGTGTTTGCAGGCACCGATGGAAGGTCCTGCCGCGGATTCGCCTCCCGCCTTGTCCCTGCTCTCAGCAAAGCCGTGTACAACTGGTGAGTGCTGGCCTTGCTCCAAGTTCAGAGCGAGGGGGTTTTTTGTTTGTTTTTGTTTTGTTTTTTGTTTTTGTTTTTGTTTGCCGTTCGGAAGGCTTCCTGCTCTGAAGGTTTCCTGTTCCCAGCAAAGCCGCGCTACAGCTGGTGAGCGCTGGCTTTGCTCTAAGTTCGGAGGAGGTTTTTTGTTTTTTTTTTTAAAGGAGGCTTCCCACTCTCAGCAAAGCCGCGCTGCAGCTGGTGCGCGCTGGCTTTGCTCCAAGTTGTTGCTCTCGCCACCAGGCCACGAATGGTGCCGCCCTCCAGGCCCGCCTCCCTTTGAATGTTGCGCCCGGGCAGTCCTGGGCACGTGTGGGCGGCGGCGGCGAGGTAAAAGCAGGGGCAGCAAAGAAGTTGTGGGGACTGGGAGCAGAGGTGGCGCTGATGTGTGCATGCTTTGAACTCTCCAAACTTTTTACGTTGTACAGATTTTACGTTATACAAACCCTACGTTATTCAAGGTACCACTGTATTAGCTTCACTCAAAAGTGCTGTTCCTGAGAATTACTCTGAAACTGAATTTATAGCTCTCGCTGAAAGAGCTTCCACACTATTGACTTAAGCCCATCTTTTCAGGCCCAATAGGAAGGATTATTCACATGAAACAATAATCTTTCCTTCTCTGTTTACAGGAAGTCGAAGGGCTTCGTGTTGAGAACGCTTTTCTAAAAGGAAGATGTCAAGAACCATCTTGATTTATTGTGGCAAAAAATAAAAATGCTACTGTTAATAGTGATGAAGCAAAGAAGCAGGACTTGTCTTATCCCTACAAAACAAAATGTTGTGGTGTTTAATATTTTTATACTCTAAACGTTCTGAGGACATTCCTTCTACAAATGTTGTGTTTTGTGTAAATTCTGTTTTCTTTAATGAACCAGGTTAACAAATCAGTCCCAATTACATATGTTAAACTTGCTGTGAGTTCTACCTTACTGCATTTATATCTTCTTACTGATTATCAGAATACCTCTGGACTTCCTGTCTTTTGAAGAGGGTCGGAAGATGCTGGACTAATTACAGATTAAAAAGGACCCCTAATATGAATTTCACAATGTATATAGGTTCAATGTGCAACAAATATACTCCAGGGCCACAAAATTGCTGAACCATGTGTTCCATAAGTAGGTTTTTCTTGTTGATATAGCAAAACTATCAATTAAGTCCCAGGGCAATCTTTTATCTGATAATCTGAATAATAGGAATGTGTAGACTTCCTTTATGTAGTTTGTTCTTTGCTTTGCAATTAGTGTGCTTTTTAAGCTGAACACTGTGTAAATATTTAACAGTTCAAGGCCAGTAGCAAGCAAACATGTCAGTAATTTCACCCACCTTTGCTTCATGTTTATCATCTCACAATTTGTTTTCTAAGATCACAAGTCTAGTCCTGTTTTAAAAGCATGGATGCCTACTGCAAGCAGAAGTCTTTCACATTTGCAAATTGATGCAGGCTTGTAATGGAGGGGGGGGAATTACGCACCTTGACTTATGCAACAGGATTTCAAGCAAATAATAGATAATACAATAGCCAGAATCCCGCTGTGTGTTTGCATAAGAGTTTTGCCTTATGCTAATTATCTGATTGAAAAAGCGCATCTTGATCACATAATCAGGTGCATGAAACAATCCGTAGCTGTAATTAGCTGCAGTAAGTTACATAAGTCTTATGCAGATGCCAATAGAATTCTAGTATTTGCTTTAGAACAGTTGATTATTCAGTGAGTTGGACCTCCACTTTTAAAATAGGTCTATTAATCTGTGATTTTCTGATGTAAATAGTTGTGGTTTTTTTCCCCTATTATAATAGATTATAACATGCCATGGAGTATGAACTCATTGTGTAAGTGCAGCAGACTCGTGTGCTCCTCCCTTGCTGTGTGCTGATTCTCTCCTGTTTCCAGATTAATCTTAAAGTGACATCTGAATTCAGTAACTGTAAAGGGTGACAAATTGGAAACCATGATTTGGATATTTAATAGTTCCTTGTCATCCTAATCTAGTTATCAGTTTGATTGAAGGAAACCACAATGTGGAAGAGAGACCTTGCATGGGAGAGGGGCATGCACACAGTTCTAGTCCATCGTTTGAATAAAGAGACTTTGAATCAGGTCTAGATTGTTTCTCACTTTACATACTATATAGGAATACTCATGTATAAAATGCCCACCTTTTATGGCAGGTGAGCATACCAAATACATATTTAACTGATTTTATTAGCATATAAATACAATGCAAATACGTATGAATACAGATTGGAATCCTACTTTCAGTCACTGAGCTTGGGCAGATATTCTGTCATTCAAAAAAACCTTCCTGGAAGAAAATACTTATCAGTAGGTAGGTAGTTTCAACAGAACATAGATGAAATGATATCGTAGATTTGTGTTTGTTGTTTCTACTGATTTGATCTCAAAGAAATGTACATTTGATATCTAGATTTCCTTGTTGTGAACAAGCATGGACAATGACAGCTTCATGCAAAAAAAGTTGTCGAATATTTAAAAACAATCCACTCATGTTCTAGAGTATATGTTTTGGCAGCTACAGCCTTTTTTCCTTCAAAGGTTTGTTTTTCTGTTATATTTAACATGATTGCTTTTAAAAGGCCATACATAAAAGGATTTTGTACCCAAATGAGCTTTATATTTATTTCTTTTCAAATACCCATCAGTTTGCAAATGGCTGATTTCTTCATTAGGCTAGTTCTTTTAACTGGTTAATCCAAGGAAACTTCCTGCCTGTATACCTACTGCTGAACAACATTTTTTATTCTCCAATATTTTATGTGTTGCCATCATGCATTGTAGACAGAACACCCCTTTGAAGCCACTTCAGAATCTTCCATCTATCTGAAATAATGTGGCTAGGAGAGTGTCCAGATCATTTTGAGACCTAACTGGTGCTAGACAGTGTGCTTGCTGTGACACCCCTGGAGCCTTCTTCAATGGGAGAACACCTGTTCTCCATCTTACTGTTTTCCTGTTGCTTTCTTCCTGTTGGAGAGCTGCTGCTATTTCACTAGATACTTCTTTTTGGGAAGTCCAGAGTCTCCACTGTTGAGAAGTGACACTGTATTTATTTCACTAGATACTTCTTGCTTCCAAGACCAGGTAAGAGAAAGAGAGGAAATGAGTGGCAAGGGAGGTTGTTGTTGGTAGCCATGCCAGATAGCCCAGGCCCTCATTCAAAGATGAGGATGTACACATATTAGACAGAGAAGACAGATGGTTTGAGAGATGAGTCAGGGCAGCTATTCATGTGAGCACTGAAACCCCCTCTCTCAACAGAGGTGGCGGCCTCAGGCCTAGTCTATCTGCTGCTTATCAGGTGTGCTTTCAACAGTACCCAGACAAATCAAAAGCCTTCACCAAGGCCATAGCTAACGACCCATACTTTATAGGTTTCAGCACCTTAGGCCATTGTTCACCTTAAGGCTATGGATACTATTGTCTACCTAATGAGCCTGTTCACGCCATTGTTTATCTTATGAGCCTATTTCAGACCAGGGTGACAAGAGGTCAAAGCTGACTATAAGATGGAGCACTAGCTGTATTCAGGCATGAAGCTGTTTGGATGAGCAGCAAAATGTTTCTATGTCAAGAAAAAGGAGTCCAGTAGCCATGACTCAGCTTCCAGATAAACTCACCCGCATGACTGAGAATCTTCATAGACCGCCCAGGCCCATGTTCTCCACCCAGCTGCTGTGCCACTAACAGTACACTCATGCAATAATCACCTTCCCACTTGTCCCTGATGATTTAAACACAAGCACTGGCAAGCTTGAAGGGGCCAAACTCTGGGTTCATTGCCACCTTTATGTGCCCCACCTCCAATTATCCTTGGTAACCACACAATTTTATAATTAATTTTGTAGAACAGAGCTGCTCTTCTGACTTCCCTCTTCCCGTTGCTCTCTTGTTTTAATGTTTAGCTTAGGCTACTTGCCTCAGTCCCGTAAGGCAGTTACAGTACAAACATTGTGACTCAATGATGGTTTTTAGATAGATGGATGACCATCAATTTTTATTGAAAATATTTCTACCCTGCTTCTCTCCTTGGAATGGACTTAAAGCGGCTTATACCATTGAAGGACAGCACACAAAATTGGAGACAATAATTATACAACAGTTGTGAAGAAAAACCAACATTAAGATTATTCAAAGCTAAAAAGGAGTGTGAAGAATCTCACATCATTAAAAAGGCAGTAAAGTACAATATTAAAGCTCAGAATAAGCGAACAAAAATTAAGGGAAATATGCTACTCAAGAGATGCAAAAAGATGCCTATAACCATATCGTAAACTTGAAGAAACTTTATTACAAGTTGATTATAGGCATAACTTATACTGCGCATTTCTAGGAAACAGAGAGCAGATGAAGGAATATGTGTATACAGGGGGAAAACCCATGGAACTTTAAATGTGTAATATAACACCTGGTGCTAGAGAATTTGCCTTTCACAGCATCTAGACTGAGGTATGAACTTCTAACAGTATCACCTGATGCATTGCCACACTGAGGTAAACACCAGCTTTTAACATAACTGCTATTCAGTACATTTTATTTTTCTTTTGACACCAGGAGCAGGGTGAACATCTTCCTTAGGCAGAAAGCAGGTTGCCTCCATGAACTACAGTGGTGCCTTGTATAAAGGAATTAATTCGTTCCAAATGAAATTCTGTTAAATTTTCCTTTATACAAATTTTCCATAAGAATGCATTGAAAACAGAGTAATCCCTAATCGCGATCATTTTTATGTTGTACGGATTCGCCCCATAAATGATTCTGTTAAGCAAATTTCCCCTATCTGGAATTTTTTATGTTATACAAACTTTGTTATACCAGGGTCCACTGTATTTCATTTTAATTGCCTGATTGGTTCCGTGTTTATTTCAAAGGAAGACAGGACTGCAGCCCGCGTCCTGGTGCAGATGTCAAAATGCACGCACACCGCAGTACCGAGCTTACAGCTTCCCGCGTCTTTACTGGGGGGGGCGGTCACGTGAGTTGATCCTACCCGGAAGACTGCTCCGTAGCAACCACGTGGGCCCGTGGATGGTTTAGGGAGGGCGATCGGAGCAGCGATGCCGGCTGGTTTAGCATACGCCTCGGGGGCTGGTCTGTTGGGGGCGCTGGCTTCCTGCTCAGCGAAGATGGCCCTGGGCGCGGGTTACCTGCGGGAGGGCTGCGTTGCCGTCCTGAGCGGAGAGAACACCACCACCGATGCTTGCACCTGGGTAAGAGGCGGCCTCGGCTCTCCCTTAACTGTACGGCGAGATTTCCGCTTTGGGTCCCGCCCACGAAATTTATTTTGGTTTTGTTTGCTTTTTTCCCCTGGGTCCGATCGCCTTTGAACTGACGCTACAGGTGACTGTCTACTAAGCCGTCCCTAGTGTTTCTCAGCAGGAAGCAGGAAATTTTGAATCCCGACTGTCTCCCATATACTCCAACGGTCCTATTTGGGGCATATATTTTTGTGACATTTTCAGGAGAGGTTTCGTTATAATTTGTTGCAGGAAAAGTACGAATAACTTCTATTACATCGCTGTGAGTCTCCTTAATAAGGTTTTCAGGGCATGTGGGATATTTCAGAAACGGTTTTACCTTTACCACCACCACCACCAGGCATGTGAGTTTCTGTGGGCAAAACAGGGATTTGATCGCAGGTCTCCTGAGCCTTAATCCATCATTCTCTACTACTACTACGATATCCCACTGGGTCAGGCCCTGGCGCTTCAGAGACTGCTAAATTATTTCAGTCCCCTTCAGGACAAGAAGGGCATGTCCAAACTTTGGCCCTACAGATATTTTGGACCGCAACTCCCACAGTCCTTTGTCATTGGCAATCTAAGCTTAGAATTCTGGGAGTTGTGGTCCAAAATATCAGGAGGGCCTGAAGTTTGGACATGTCTGGCATGGGTTTAAGTTACAGTTCGAGTGTACCATTTGAAAGAACCGAGGCTCGTTAATCAACTTGACTGTGAAGCACCAATGATTTCAACATTGACTTTAGTTAGAGCCCTAAACTGCTTCTGAGGATTCAAGAATGGTTAAGTGTCATTTGAACTAATTACAATGATTATAAGGCAGACAAGGGAGTGTTCTCCCTCTGCTCTTATGGTTGGGGTTCAGGTCAGAAAAGACAATTCAGTTGCATATCATCAGGAACAGAACTCCTTTAAAAAGTAAAGTACTTTTGATGCTTCCTGTGCAGAGTTTTGTCATTATTGCAAGTTGCAATGGGCATGCTTTTATTTTGTGATTCATCAGCAGGAGGTTTGCAGGCATCATTCGTAGGTGGTCTTGCTCAGGTATAGCAACTCAGTAGGAATTAACTCTGGGGTGTGATGGGGGCTTTTGTTACCCCTTTGTAATGTTGTCATCTCATCTAGCTCTGCTCCAAGATTATTTCTGTGCAGTCCAGTGCATTGTTACTCAAACTCCATGGGACTTTCTAGTAAAGAACAGACAAAAGAACAGACAAAAGAATTTTTTTTTTACCCAGCGTATTGTTAGTATGTGGAACTCCTTGTCACAGGATGTGGTGATGGCATCTGCCCTGGATGCCTTCAAAGGGGGATTGGACAGATTCCTGGAGGAAAGGTCCATCACAGGTTACAAACCATGATGGAGATGTGTAATCTCCAGGCTTAAAACCAGTGTACTTCAAGGGCCAGATGCAGGGGAGTGGTATCAGGAGACAGATATCTAGTCTCATATGCTCCCAGATGCATCTGGTGGGCCCACTGTGAGATACAGGAAACTGGACTAGATGGGCCTTTGGCTTGATTCAGCATGGTTCTTCTTATGTTCTTATGAGGTTTTCAAGAAATGATTGGATAGCTGTCTGTCCGGAATGTTATGGGGTCTCCTGCCTTGGGCAGGGGGTTGGACTAGAAGTCCTCCAAGGTCCCTTCCAACCCGACAATGATTCTGTGATTCCTCAAGTGTCTTTAGAGTGTAGGGCTTCATCATCAACTAAGAACACTGCAGATAAGAGGAGGACTGTTTTCTATCTATGACCGCAACTGAAATAGAACAAAGGCTGGCATACAAAAAGTGGGTGTTGATCTCCGTTAACATTTTACATTATTGGCTGATTCCCTTGTCGTCTCTTACTGTAAGGAGGCGTAGGCTTTGGTTTTCTGTTGAAAAGTTTAGGTTTTACCTTCACCCAGCCCTGCTTATCTATCCATATGTGAACACAAATATTAGCAAAGTTACATAAGCCTCCATCAATGTCCTTCCATAGGAAATCAAAGCCATGCAGATTCTATCCTGGAACATCTCACCACTCAAGGAAGTGGAGTGAGTGTACAAATAGGTGTCCAAAATTGGTTAAAATTGGTTAATATGGTTACTACAATTCTTCATGAAAGAAAATTAGCAAACATAAAACATTGTGATATAAACAAATGTCACAAAAATAAACAAAAGCCATAACACATCCAGGCGAAACATGTCTTATTATTTTAAGTTGATTCCAGATATGCCTGCCTAAAAAGCCTTGTTTTTAACAGCCTTTTAAATATTAAAATATTTCCAGTGAGGGGAGCTATCTAATCTCAGGTGGCAGGTTATTCCAAAGTTTTGGAGTGACTGCTATGAAGACATGAGTTCTAGTTCTGCTCTTATCTGCCTGTTTTGCAATGAGCAGGTACTTACAGACAGTTCATGGTAGAAGAAGGCTTTCTATCAGGTAACAAGAATCACTCTTAGTTGACATCCTTAAAAGTGGGAATGAGCAATATTGGATTGCTACCTCCAGGGATGGATTTGCCATGCTTAGAGAGGAACATGTCTTCCTTTTCCTGTCCCTTGACATTTTATGTGTGTGGAAAGTAACAGGTCTGCACTGAAAGGTTCCTGCCCGTGAGCTGGCCTACATGGGGGTTGGAAGCCAAGGTGCTTCTCTCCAAGCGGAAGCAGCTTATTGTGGAAGTAACCGCTGAGCATTCCATCCTTGTTCCTCACAGAAAAAAAATGCTGGCTCTCCTCCAGTAGGACTTGATAATGTGTGATAATTTTACCTTAAGCTAAGCTTTCTCCCAGTTTACTTGGGATAGGTTTTTTCAGGTTGTAATTTCCTGGATTCTCCTTCGAAACCAGGAACGTTGGGATTCTCGGATTGCCCTCTTCCGCAGCTGCTTTCCTTCTTGGCTTCTGTTGGGGGTTGAGCAGGATTTCCCCATTCATGATTGACTCACAACACAAAAGCCTGCTGCTGCACCCCTGTGTAAACGGAGGCAGGCGTGGCAAGGCCATTTAATCCCCCTGCCGAACCAACACCTTTCCGATCAGTGTATACACAGGCCATTTATTTGTGTCCCCTTTCTGACTGATTCTCCCACCCTGCGCCCTTTTCATTCCCTCCTACTTTTTTTGTTGTGGTTGAATCCACCTTATGTAAGCTGGCTGTGGCATAGGCACACCCAGGAAAGCAGGGTTTACATTAAAAAGCAACATGACCGTCTGTATTCAGGGTGGCTTTCAAGGTCAAGTGCACAGGCAGTTTCATCCCTGCGAAAATGGTTGCTCATGCATCACTCAAAGCCCATGGATTGCAAGGGGGGGTAGGGGACAAATATGCATTATTGGGGCCTGGAAAAGGTACTCAGTAGTGGTATTGGCTGCATGCCCAGTATTATGTGGCAGGATAAGAAAGCTGACGGCCGTGTTTGAAGATGCTTAGTTAGATGTCTGTGGAGATTCTCAGTCGTCCAGGTGAGTTTATCTGGAAGTTGAGTCATGGCAACTGGACTTCAAGGGCTGCGTGGAGCAGCCTTCCACTGCCAGTTGATTGAGGGGGTTTACCCACAACCCAGCAAAGGGGGGGAGCTTTTCCCCTTCTTTGCTGGGTTGGGGCAGGGGAAACGCTTCCCCCCTTTTGCTGGATGCCCCAACCCGGGGGGGCGGGGCGGGCAAAGGGTAGCTTGCCTGCTCATCCCCTTCCTGCATTGGGACAGCCACCCCTCCTTCACCCGGGTCTTGACACTGAGCAGTTTCTGCATAGAGACCCGGGAAAGGGGGGAGCAGCAGTGGCTTGTGGGCTTATTATTCGTAGCCCCAGTTTGCTCTGCAGCCATGCCACTGTGGGCATCCCTTCGCCCAGGTCTCTGCGCTAAAAGCTTGCTTGGTTTTCCCAACTGTGTAGCTCCCGATTTCTTCGGCCCACAGACCCATGCGAAGGTGGGGTGGCAGCAGCTTCAGTCCTGGTTTTCCTGACCATGGAGCACCCACAGATAGGGTTCTACGTGGTTGGAAAAGCCAAGATGGAAGCCACCACCAATAGCAGCCCTTTGCCCCGGTCTCTGTGCCGAGCGGATTGGGTGCTACTCCTTGGGGAAAGCCAGGATCAAAGCTGAATGTTGCTCCCAGCAGCCCGAGCTGTCAAAACCAGCTGTGTGTTGGGCTGCCAAGAGCAGCAGTCGTCTTATGAGTTTTTCATTTTCAAGTTATTTGTCTTACGACATATTACTGTACAGGAAAAGGGGAAATTGTGAATGCACTAAAGAGGAATACAGTACAGTAAAAGCAAATAGTCAGTATATGCAGAGGGATGGTAAAAAAGAGAAGCTAAAGCACAGAATGAATTTAGATTTCCAGGAGAGATTAAAGATAGATTAAAGATTAGTTATGTCCTCAGCAAAAGGAAAAATAAGGAAATGATAGGATGTCTGCATGCCGATGATAGCCAATTACTTGCAGGGGACAGGAAAAGGCAGAACTATTCAACACCTTATTTGCCTCATTTTTCTCCAAAAAGTTAAAAAGAGTTCAGTTGGGATGAAGAGTAGATGAGGTAGGGTGGGAATTGCAACATAGAATAGGTAACGAGGTAGTACAGGAACACCTGGAACCACTAAATGAATTTAAGTCTCCTGGGTCAGATGAATTACACCCAAGGATATTAAAAGAACTGACAGAAGTAATTTCAGAACCATTGGCAATAATCTGAGAATACCTGGAGAACAAGGGAAGTCCCCATAGATTGGAGGAGGACAAAGGTTATCCCACATCTTCAAAAAGCGGGGGGAAGAGGACCCAAATAATTATACCCAGTCAGGACGTCTATTGCTGGAAAGATTCTAGAACAGGTTATTAAGCAGACAAGCAATGCTGTCATTAGTAGAAGTCAACATGGGTTTCTTTAAAACAAGTCATGCCACAGAGATGTAAAATGACTGGAAATTTTGAAGCTTGGGGGGAAAAACCTTTTTCTGGGGTTTTTTTCTAGAAAAAACAGAATTTTTGGAGAAATTGAAAGAAAGCTCCATTAGCATTTCCCCACCCCCTTTTACATCTTGAAAGTCATTCTGTAACTTTAGTAACATAAAATGTGACTATGGACAATTTGACTTGGCATAAAATTATCACAACTAGTATATTAAAATAGTGTATCCAAACAATTATTACAAACATAATGTACTTATAAATAATATTTATTTGGAGTAACAATCTCCTGAGCTGTTTACTAGTTTATGGGGAATAAAAAAAACCCTCTACAAAACAATGTTTAAAAATCCAGAATTAACAATTCATAATTACTCTCCACAGTATTAAATAAAAATAAAATAAAAACCTCATTCTGGTAAAAAGAATTGAAGAGGGTGGAAATGTATAGTATGAAATTTAAGCAGACTCATTTTTGTTGCTCTGTATTTTATTTCCTTGTTTACAGCCATCAAACTGAATAGGGTTTTTAAAATTGTCTTAGTAGCTTTGGGAGGTGAAATACTTCGGTGACACAAATACACTGTTTTGTTGGTATGCGCAGTCAAGTTGCTTCCGACGTATGGCAAACCTATGAATGAATGATCTTTAACATATCCTGTTCTCAACATCCCTGCTCAGCTCTTCTCACGATGGGCCCAAAGTTGGATAGTCTCACCCTCAACATTATTGCCTCCAGAGATAGTTCGGCCTTAATTTGCTCTAGGACCAACTTGTTCATTTTTCTGACAATCCAAGGTATCTGCCAAGCTCTCCTCCAGCACCACATTTCAAAGAGTTTTCCCCGTTTGCTTCTTTACTGTTAGGCTCTCATTAGACCTCTTTTTATTTTATGCTTTTCCTTTTGCAAAACAGTCTTCCAAAAAACCATTCTTTTCCCCCCTGAAAATAATAAGGCACTCTGAAGATCAACTATCGAATAATATTTATGATTTTGTTCCAAGTCATATGAGGAACCTTGCGGCTCAGTGGTTAAACTGCTGTACTTCAGCCAAAACAGTGCTTACAACCTGGGGTTCAATCCCAAATAGCCTGCTCAAGGTTCACTCAGCTATCCTTCCGAGGTCAGTAAAATAAGTACCCAGCTTGATGAGGAGGCAGTGTGTAGCCTGCATAATTAAAATGTTAACTGCCCAGAGAATGCTTTGAGTGCTATGGGGCAGCATATAAGCAGCATGCTTTGCTTTATATGCCAAGGCCTGGCTTTTCTGTTTTCTTAAGAGGTCAAGAGTAGAGGCTTATCATGGCCTTCAAAGAAGCCTGACTATCAGCAGAGGGCTTTACTTTACCTGTGGTGAAATTCCTCCTTGTGCAATCTTCTCATATCACTTTGGGCAATGATATTTTCATATGGATTATCCTAGGATTTCCTTCCTGATACTGACTCCCATTCTCTGTAGTCATTTAAAGTAAATATAAGTGAGATTATCAGGCAGAGTTCTTGAAACCTTCAACGTAGTTGAGAAACACCAAGCCAGTTCTAGGGGAAAGCATGCTATCTAACTAAGGTGTTTCCTGAATACTTGAATAAATCCCTTGATTTAAAAAAAATTGAGGTACTTCATCATACAAACATACACACAACCTCTGTCGGGATGTTTTATAATAGTAAGGAAATTTTCAGCCTGAAAATTTCAAACTCAAATATGTTGGCCTTTAAAACACAACAATAATTTGCATTTTCTCTTCCTCTCCTTACCTTCTGCTCCTCTCATTTTGTCAGTGTTATAAGAATTTGTGTTCCCTGAAGAATTTGTGTCAGTTGCTTTTGGATCAGACTTGCCATGACTGGCATACAACTTTGACTAACTGAGCTGTTGCGAGATATGTGTAAATTTAATCCGTAACATTTTGGGTTGGCGCATGGATTGAGGAGTACCTCGCCTCAGAGGTTTGGGGGATGCAACCCCACACACACACAAACACAAACACATACAATCACAAATTGAGTCTGTGTAACATTAGCTATTAGAGATGGGCACGACTTAGCGGTATTCCCGTTTCCGTTTCCATTACTCGGTTCCGTTACTCTACGGAAACGGTAACGGGAATTACTCCGCCAGACTTCGAGCTCGAACCGACGAACGAACAATTTTGGTCTGATTTGTCGTGCTTGTTACTTGCATCGCGCGATTGCACGATGCCACGCGGCACAGAAAAAAAGTTTTTAAAAGTTTAAAAACCCAGTTCCCGGCCAAAAAGCAGGCGGAAATATGCCTGCCGTGCCTCAGGGCACCTACCAGAGGGGTGGTTTCTGGAG
>JAHTLZ010003542.1:39777191-39808730 GCA_023846285.1 Phrynocephalus versicolor
CCCCCCCCGTCCTGGGCAGCCGGACTCGAGTCGCCATGCCATGCGGTGCGGGCGGGGGATCCAAAATGGGGCGGCGAACGCAATATTGTTTTTGAAATCGTGGTCCAAAAACACACAAGCACAACAGAAACACGCGAAAATTTATAAACTGCCAGATTTTTCACAGTAGCAGTGGGTTTTTTCTTGCAACAAAATGTCTCTCCTCTCCTCCTCTGTCCTCCATTGATTTTATTTTATTGTATTTTATTTACACCTGCGCAGTGCGCAATGATGGGCTGGCCCAGTGGCCTGGCCAGCCATGTGGGAGTGGACGACCATGCAAATTTTTGGAGCCATCCCACCAATCGCATGGCCACTTGGCCATGGAGACTTCTGGGATGTGCCAAAAAGCCCCCTAAAACCTGCCCTAGCCCCCTAACCCCCTAACCCTAACCCTTGACTCCTTACCCATACGTCACAGACTGTCTTCTTAGTGGGTCGGAGAGGCACCCAGAGGTGCAACCCAATAGCCCACCGTAACCTTACCCGTCACTAGCCTAACCCTAGTCCTTGCACTAACCCACCTTAACCCTAAGCCAGATCTACTTGCATTGCACTACACGCAAGTACGATTCCCTTCTTTGTGGGACATAGCAGGTGCGACCCAGTCTTCAGGGTTCTCCTTGACGGAGGGTCGTACCAGTGGACTGGTCTCACTGTCTGCAACTGGTATGCATAACCATATGGCTATGCATGCCATTTTGCAGCAGCAGGTGAGGAGGGGAGACCCCCATGTTGAGGGGTCTCTTGGAGCCTGCTGCTGTCCCTTCCTAGTGGGTGAGGATAGGAGGCACCCACGGGTGCCTCCAGGAGCCCGCTTTCCCTTTATAGTGGGCCAGAGGAGGCACCCACCCCACAGAGGTGCCTCCAGGAGCCCGCTACCCCCCCCAAAAAAAACCAGTACTAACAAAAACGAAAAAACGAACCGACTAATTTTTGCGAATTTTCGCGAAAAACGGAAACGAGCCGAAACGGGCTGCCTCCGACACACGACAACTCGAAAACGTCATTTTCCCTATTAGCTATGTCTCTTTCTTACATGTTTTCTAAAATAGAATTCAGACTGGCATAAGAAGCATGGAGATGTATGCATTGTCTTTTCACTGCAGTGCAGCCCTTTCAGCAATACTTGCTGATTGATCTGTTTAATACCCTCTGGATATCCTTCCTTTGGCTCTGCAGATTTTCCAACACAAGGACAGAACAGAGAACAGTTTCAACACAGTGACCCATATATTGGAAGGACATACAGTGGACTCTTGTACTAATAAACACTTTGTATAACATAAAATTTATACAACATAAAAGATTCCCGAGGTAGGGGAAATTTGCTTAACATAATCGCCTATGGGGCAAATCCGTACAACATAAAAATAGGATTACTCCGTTTTCATTGCATTCCTATGGGAAATTTGCTTAACATAATTTCATTTGGAATGAATTAATTCCTTTATGCAAGGTACCACTGTACTTTCTTTTCAAACCACCCAAGATAGAATGCTTTACTTGTAATGGCATTGGTGGTGTGAAAGATACAAACTCCTTTTAAAAATGTTTATTTAATTGTATTTCTCCATATGAGTACCTGTGGACCTATGTAAATGTGTTTTGCCATCGATGGCAAAAGTGACCAAAGTGATCTTTTAATTCTTTTTGTGACCTGCTGCTGAAACAAAATCGTGCTCTTTTCTCAAATCTTAATTCCGTGTTCAGAAGACACGCAACATGATAACGTTCTCCATTTTGTTCTGTATTATGGATCAGGTGATTTCTCGTTTGTGCAGAAGGTTTATGAAATCCACTGCTGTTAAGAAGTGTCCCTCTGCACTTGTTCCACAGTTATCCATGGTGCTTCGAGCTGCGTGTGGTGCTTTAATGCTTGCATGCAACGCCATAATGTGGACGCTCTTTGCCAAAGCGCTTCGTCCTCCGCTGCTGCCACCGTGACTTCCACAGCTGCCAACTTCATCTCTTCTGTGAGTACCAATGATACCGTGTAGCTGGACCACATGATTGGTCCGTGCGCGCACTCAAACCCCAAATACATTTACCTGGTTCTTTTGGAAGATGTCTTGATGCCCTTGCTTGCTTATAGTCACTGAGGATGAAATGAGAGATTGGCAGGAAATAGATGTGCTCTGGTTTGCCCTGCCCTTCACCTATTGCAGAACGTCTCTGGGTAGACTTGTTCTCCAGTGTAGAAGGGATCTCACGGCCTCCACTGAGCTGAACACATGAATCCTAATATAGCCAAGAAGTGTGGGCATTGAAACAACACTAAGTAGAGCAGGCCTGCCCAAAGTCCGGCCCGGGGGGGGGGGGCAAATCCGGCCCGTCAGGCCATTCTGAGTGGCCCGCGGCTGGCTGGCCTGCCCCTCCCTCCCCCTCCTTCACCCCATGTTTTTTAAAGAAAGTAGGTGGGGCTTGCAGTGGGGTGGCAGGGTTGGGGAGCAACCGGCCCCTGACACATTCTCAGCCACCAAATCTGGCCCTCCTTACAAAAAGTTTGGGCACCCCTGAAGTAGAGTGTTGGTACACTGCACCTCGTGGTGCAGTGGTTAAATGCCTGTACTGCAGGCAAAACTGTGGTTATGACCTGGGGTTCAATCCCTGGTAGAAGGCTCATGGTTGACTCAGCCTTCCATCCTTCCGAGGTCAGTAAATTGAGTACCCAGCTTGCTGGGGGGGGGCAATGTATAGGCTGCATAATTAAACTCTAAACCGCCCAGAGACTACCTGAAGTGGTATGAGGGAGTATATAAGCAGAACACTTTGCTTTATAATTCCCCAATCGATGGGCCATTGCTGCAAGAGAAGGAAACACAACACCTTTGCAGATGTCCTCATTCCCTACAGAAAAAATAATCCGTGAGTACTTGGGTGGTCGTGCTTGGCAGTGGAAGGGCATAGTTTCTGAACCACTTTAAATATCCTGGTATGTGTTTATAGATTGTTGATAAACAGATGCAGAGAGCAAAACAGTACATCACGGTTTATCTGGATCCCTCTGAGGGGTGCACTTAATCACTAAAATGTATATACACTCCTAAGAGGGACTATAATGCAAGTATTTAAACAAAATATTTTAGCTTCTTCCTCCTTTGGAAAAGATAGAAACTGAACTGTTTTGCTTAAACACTTGGTTAGTCATTCTTCTAAGTGTTTATAGACAGAGGAAGTCGATGTGTTTTGAAAAGTCACAAAGAGGTGTGAACATGAGAATGGGGTGGTTCCACTGGAAATCAGTGACCTTATCACAAAACGGTAAGCTGCTGGATCCCTGGACGTACACTCAGCCCATTCTGCTGTCAGTCACAGGAATGTCAGAAATATGATAGAGGCTTTATCACGTTGATGTCTAATTTTGGAGAGGGTTGGGCAGTTGTGGGCTCCTGGTGTTGATGGGAATGCAGTTCCCATAATTGCTACCATCACTGTTTGCTAATCAGCTAATCAGTCACCATTGGCAAGGTTTCTAGGGGACGCAGATCAGTAGCGTCTGAGGACCCATCCCAGATTTTTATAGGAAGGTGAAGATATAATAGTTTTCCACCCAGGAGGTCTGTGTTTCAGGAATTCAAGGGTAGGACATTCATCAAGTCCTTCTTGCTTCTGTTTGTATGTGTGGGTTTTCATGCCCTTCATGGGCAAGGGGATGTCAAAGGGCCTGATGGGCTTAGTGATGCAGGGGAGTGGTATCAAGAGACAGATTTCTGGTCTCGTGCGCTCCCAAAGGCATTTGGCGGGGCCACTGTGAGATACAGGAAACTGGACTACATGGACCCTTGGCCTGATCCAGCATGGCTCTTCTTATGTTCTTATGATCATGTAAACACAGAACTTGATTCCACAGATATGTATAGCAGTCTAGTTGACTTCACGGGGGTTCCTGCTTCCAGAAGTCCCCACTGTGCCTCAGGCCCAGGTCTTACACATCAGGACAGCTGAGACTCTTGGGAATCCAAGTTTCCTGGGTGCCTCACTTCACACACACACCCCAGTCCTTCAGTGTCCTTGTTCTCGCTTAGTTTAGAGGTCTTTTTCAAACAGCCACGGTCTTTTGAATTGCTGCTCTCTTCTCTAGCACCCTGCCTGGGTTGGAGCTGAGCTTAGAGATGGGCAGGAATTGAGCTGTTGTGCTTTGTACAAAGCACACCGCAGGACACTACAGGTGCCACACGGCCAGTTTTCTCGCCCACCCCTGGAGGCCAGCCCACTCACCATGCACGACATGTCACCAGGGTTCTCCATCTCTGATAGTGGAACATATGAAACATGAAGGCAAAAGGAAAAGAACTACAAGTACCGTTGCCCTTCCCAGCAACAGGATTTTGTTCCGCTCCTTTTTCACATCTCTGCAGAGTGCATTTTGTTGCATGCCCTAACATGCCATAGCTTATGCTGGTATCTGACAGTGTTAAGGTGGGCCCATTATACGATGAGTTCAGAGTATCTAGGAATGGAGCCCTTTATTTAGGGCTTCAGCTCTACTAGTGCTTATTAATTTTTGTCTTGGGATGATTTTTTTTCTTTTAGGCTTTTCTTGGCAAATTGCTCTTTGGAGAGACTCACGCCCTGTTGTGGTGGATAGGCATATCTGTTACACTCCTCGGACTTCTGCTGCTTCACACTGGGCCATCTCTACCGGGAGAGCAAAAGGACCTGAAGGAGAAGATGAAATAGGAACCCGAAACCCTTTCCATTTTTAACACAGCCAGAAATTCCACCAGGCCAAAACAAGAACAGGCCTTCTTGGTTGCTTTGCATCCACTTTCTCTGTTTTTGTTCCCATGACTGGATTTACAACAGATACTGTGTGTGGAGTGGTGCTAAGACATGTTACAGTGAATTCCAGCACACCAAACCACTAAAAGAACGTGCCTTTTCTGAGGTGAAATATGAGAGTGTTGGGTAAACAAGAATTATCCGTTAATACAAATTATCTTTCTTAGTTTAATGGAAAGATACACCATATACATTCCCACTTATGCTGCCAAATTTCAAGATTTTTTTAAATAAAAAGAGGCAGAACTCTTGTTCTTTTTACTTAATAGCATATTATGATTTTTATACTAAGGTAGATCAAATGTGACAGATATCGTACATTAAAAATGAAACTGTGTGGATTGCTGTTTCTGTGAAATATAGTTTGGTCTAATCGTGTAATATTTCATAAGCCACTCTTAGGTCTCCTTTATCTGTTAAAAAAGAAATATGCAGTGATATGTAACAGAGTATTTTCAGCCACATCCAAAAATGCCTAGGTCCATGCTTCTCAGACCTGCTTCGTAGAATTTGCTTCATCAGCAAAATAAAATAAGAATGGCGTTCTCTTATAAGCCGCAAGAGTGTCTGAGACAAATGTGTGTGTGTGGGGGGGGGGATTGCGAAGACATGGGCCAAAATCCTGTTGCATAGTTATGTCAGTAAAAGTAAGATGGCGTAATGCGCTGGGAGAAGTTGCTGCTAACTAATGAGTCCACACTTGCATCCCTCATTGTGTCAATTACACCATTTTCCTTCCACTAGTATAAACTATCCAGTAGGATTTTGGCCATGGGATTTTAAATCAGAGAACCTGGCAGTGGGAACCAAGTGTCTTATACTCTACTGTGCCTCTGTTGTTTATCGGAATTGATATTTACTGAAGAGAATTTCTGTATGTGTGATAGAGCTGACGGTTGGGTCAGAATCTCTGCAAGCTTCCCTGCAAGTATCCCAGACAATTTAGGAGGGCTGAAAGGGGATACAGACAGATCTCAGGTACTCTATCCATTGATCCAAGGCAGCGTACATCCAGGAGTGGGGTGTGTGGCCTTCCCCTGGCCCTTCTTGGTTCATATTCAGTTGACTATTCATATTCATATTCAAGAGGTCTATGTCCATCCAAGCATATACAGAGTATTGACGAGAGGTGGATATTCAAGATGCTTGGGGTCCAGTCTTTCTGATTGCTCTCGTGTTCTCATCATGTTTTCTGCCTAGAGACCTGAACAAGAATAGGCTTGTATATAGGTATTTGGTTACAGACTCAGAGTTTGGGAATTCAGTTCCCCAATGTGAGAAGAGCCACCACCTCTGAATACTTTCTACCTAAAAAGCCCTGAAAAGGTTCACCATAAGTCAGCATTGACCGGACGGCACATGATTATTATTGTAGGAATGAATGCAGATCACCCTGGAAGCCCATCCAAAATTGATGCTTCAAATCCACCAATCAGTTTGCCATTTGCATGCTAGTCCCAAAGTAGGAAGCTTCTCCGATAGAAATGTCAAGGTGACCCTGCAGAGAAAGATGGGATATTGAGATTGTGCCACTTGTCACCTTCCTTGTGTGACAGAGATCCTTTTATAGTCTCTATTTCTCACCTTGGTAATTAAGGCCAGTGCCAATTCTGGATGAATGATGAAATAACTGGTAAGAGATTCTGATAGTACAAGACCAAGTGATCTAGACAGACAGTGATGTTTATGTGGCCCATTATATATATTTTATACCTCTTTAATCTTTCTGTTTCTTTGGGAAGAAAGTCACATTCTATTCCTGATTGTTTATTAATCGTTTATTGAATGGGTAGGTGGGGAATAAATTCCCTTAAGAAAATAAGTGAGTAGGACTCAGGATTAATACTTAGAAAAATCAGAATTTGGAGGAAATATTTGAGGGTACCACAAACTGAGTTTGTCTTTTAAACGTTTCTAGAATACTTTATCAGTTAGCAGTAATGTAAAGAAATAGGTTTTTATATTATATAAATTATAATATAAATAATTTAAATAATTTATATTATATATATATAATATAATATATTTATATAATAAATTATGTAAATAATTGAGTTTGCTTGAATTGAAATACAAGTCAAGACTCCAGTTTAACGAATGAGAGAATGTTCATGCCTTATTCTGTTTGTTAAAACAAAACACATTTTCCCAGTCTAGTTATTCATTATATTATTCTTTTGTTTCTTGCTGTACTACTTTTCCGTAAGACTGATCCCAAAGCAATTTACACTGCATCAAATCAACAGCAGTAAATATAACAATTTGACTACTATTTTGTTCAGTACATTTTATTTTTGCAAGTTACGTGGTTTATCTAATTGAAGGGAGCAGATCTTCATGCTAAAAGAATGTGTATGCAGATTTCTTTACACAGTTACGAGTTGTTCTTCAGCAGATCACTCCGCCTGGAAAGGTTGCTGTGGGTATGACATATTTTCATCTTTGCTGGTTTGAAACTGACACAACTTCAGAGTATGATGCAGACTGTCGGTGAACTGACTCTTAAACAAAATTGGGCTGCCCTCGGAACTTGCATTCCAAATGGTTTTTGTGGATGTTAATTGAAGTGACCTTCCAATGGGACTGGACTCCTTTTCTGTTGGGGCTGTCAGAGTTCAGCTCATCAAGGAATGAGAGAAGGGAACATGCTTCACAAGAGAAACGAGTTTGTGACATTATGCTTTTGGATAAACTGATGTTGCAAATAAGACTGTTATTGAGGACATTCCGACATGGACTATGTCACTGGGTGAAGCCTGGTACAACTTTCTATTTTTCACAGTTAAATCACAGCCTCTTGCTTCATGCAAAGACCACAGGACTAACATTGGTTTTGAAAGTCTGGTTTTTGTTCTGTTTTCTTCAAGAGTCAGTAGGACCCCCTTTATCCATGGGGTTGTTATTTATAGCTGACCGCAGTCCTATGTAAAACATACATGGGGCAGACCTTGTAGCTTCTGTCCTGCCCCCTTGTGGCCTTTGTTCTACCACCTACACAGTATGTTGTATATAAGCATTCACTATTATGTGCAGTGCATTCATAGGTGTTTACGATGGATAGTGAAACAAATCTCCCAGGGATACAGGGATCATATTATATTGATTTCTTTTGATTATAAAAAGAGTTGGTCAGTATTCGATCAAAGGAGTAACTAATCCAGCATCCTTTTCCCAGTAGTCACCAACGAAATGCCCTTGTGAAACCTATGAACAGGACATGGTTACAGTGGTACCTTGTATAAAGGAATTAATTCGTTCCAAATGAAATTATGTTAAGCAAATTTTCCTTTATACAAATTCCCATAGGAAGGCATTGAAAACGGAGTGATCCCGCTTTTTTGTACGGATTTTCCGCACAGGCAATTATATTAAGCAAATTTCCCCTATCTCCAGAATTTTTTATGTTGTACAAATTTTATGTTATACAAGCTGTTTGTTATACAAGGGTCCACTGTATTTATTTATTTATTTATTTAACTTATATACCACCCGTCTCACCGATGGCTACTCTGGGCAGTATACAACAAAAAAAAAAACAAATATTGCATACATTGTTGTTCAGTCATTCAGTCGTGTACGACTCTTCATGACCCCATGGACCAGAGCTCGCCAGGCCTTCCTATCTTCCACTGCCTCCCGGAGTTTGGTCAAATCCATATTGGTTGCATCAATGACACCGTCCAACCATCTCATTCTCTGCCGTCCTCTTTTCCTTTTGCCTTCAATCTTTCCCAACATCAGGGACTTTTCCAAGGACTCCTCTCTCCTCATGAGGTAGACAAAGTACTGGAGCCTCAGCTTCAAAATCTATCCTTACAGTGAACATTTGGGGTTGATTTCTTTCAGGATGGATAGGTTTGATCTCCTTTCAGTCCAGGGGACTCTCAAGACTCTCCTCCAGCACCACAGCTCAAAAGCATCGATTCTGCGGCAATCAGCCTTCTTTATAGTCCAGCTTTCACTTCCATACATCACTACTGGAAAAACCATAGCTTTGACTATCCTCACCTTAGTTGGCAAAGTGATGTCTCTGCTCCTTAGGATGCTACCTAGGTTTGCCATTGCTTTCCTCCCAAGAAGCAGGCGTCTTTTAATTTCATTGCTGCAATCGCCATCTGCAGTGATCAAGGAGTCCAAGAAAATAAACTCTGTCATTGCCTCCTTTGCTTCCCCTTCTATTTGCCAGGAGCAATATAAATTAAAAGCATAATATAACATAGTAATACATAAACAATCAACACTAATCCACGTAAGACAAATAATAAAGGAGACTATATAGCATGAGCAAAATAAAAAAGAGTTTGAGGCAAAGGTTGTTCCAATATCACCCACTTTCCTGTGTTCCTCAGCAACTGGTATTGAAAAGGCATGTATTCCTACATGGAGATGGGATGTAGCTATCATAATGACCAGCTTCTGGCAGTTTTGTCCTTCAGGAATTTAGGACCTAATACCTGCTTAAATTGTCTTTGCGCGAGTACTTTATAGTACTGCATTCCATTGTTTAACTACGCACTGGGAAGAAATACTTTTCAAAAACTCAGTCTTGAGTCACACCATTTAGCTTCATGAGATGCTGCTGCACTTCAGGATTATTGCAGGGGGGGAGGGGCATCCTCGTCTATCCCATCCACACTTGTATGCACCCCTGCTTTATCCTCCTACCCCAGTGATGGCAAACCTTATAGAGACCGAGTGCCCAAATTGCAATTCAAAACCCAGTATTATTTTTGCAAAGTGCCAATACAGTAATTTAACCTGTATACAAGTGGCTATGAAGGGGCAATGTCGGGTGCCCACAGAAAGGGCTCGGAGTGCCACCTTTGGCACCCGTGCCATAGGTTCACCATCACTGTCCTACCCCCTTTTCACCAAGACACCTCCAATACTGTAACATTTTCTAGTTATCAAAGTTGTCAAGCCCATTGCAGTTTGCTTGAACATATTTGATATTGACAAAGCAGTTAATCCTCAAGCTACCACAGGCATCGAACGGCACTTATGCAGCTAATGGGAAAGGTTCGCTCTTTTTTCTGCAGGTTCCAACCCCAGACTAGTGCCATTTGAAACTATTTCTGGCAGTGCGTTCTAGTGGGATAAGCAAACCAGAAAGTCCAGGATGTGAAACTGTCTGCCACACAGAGGAATACGGAAAGACAAATTAGATGTAACCTCTTGTGTATCTCAACTGTGGTATCTTATAAGCAACATCATGGCAGACCAAATATCCAAGAATAAACTATAATACTGTATAGTTGTACAGAAACGCAACCCAATGACGATTCCACTGGCTTAGGGTTTGGTGTTCCTTGATTCTCTGTGAAAATACACAAACACACACTCAAAGCATCATAACATTACAATGGACAGCTTTTTGTGATAAACCTCTCTCTCTAGAGAGGGGGGTATCGTTGAATACTGAGAAGACTCAGAAGAAATATTCTATATATTTTTCATACCTTGCAGTTGTTAAGGGCTAGAACCTTGTCATTGAAAGAAAGGCTTTGTGCTCAAGAGAGAAACATGAACCTGGCCCGGATTCAGCAAAGAAAAGCAAATTTATCAGGCACACCAAATATGTAGCTGCCTATGAAAGGCAACCCACTGCACAATATATGTTACCTTTTCTCACTAGTTAGATGTGAAACAGCTATTCAGAAAGGTGGGAACCCACCAGGTCAAGTTAGATAACAGGGACCTACCATGCTACATCTAAAATAAATAGAGGCTTGCTATATCTGTGCCAGCTGGCGATTCACACAGCAAATCAAATATACCTTTGGATGAACTTCGACAGAACATCTGAAAAATAAATAAAATGAAATGCCTTGAAATTTTCTTAAAGACTTTAAAAAAAAACCTTAAGTACTGTACAGTTATTGACCAGGACCAGTCTAAAGTTTTCATAGCCCATCCTTATTGTAATTGTTAGATGACACTCAGTCCAGGATCCCCACTTCCATCCATTTGTGGTGGAATCTCATAGTAGGTGGATTTTTACACTTCTTCAACATAAAAAACCCACAATGCCTATTGTTGAGCGTCTCTTGTGTTGCGGACGCTCAAATCTAGGACTTGGGACTTTTCTGGGCAGCCAGAATCAGCTATCTCCCCTCTTTCCTGTAACTGGCTGTGTACCCTAACTTTCTGGAGCAGGTTTGGACGTCACTGAGGGCTGCAAGGATATGGGAGGTGATGCTGCTAACACAGGATATGAAAATACACCATTGGATCTTGGCAGATATGTAATGTTATATGTATGTACTAAATATTGAGAATGCTGAGGTGTAGCTATTTACATACAAACTTAGCACCCATTCAACTTCCATCTAAAGGTAGAGTAGGTAGTGGGGAATGGACATGTCTAATTGCACTCAAAAGGGTTGATTGGCTAGGAGCAACCTCCTTTAAAGCAACCTTTCCATCTGTAGGGCAGTCGATCAACCCTGGGTCCAAATAGTAGAATTTCACTGTCAGTCCAGATTGGGCACAGAACAGGGTCAGGCTAGACATGGAATTGCCAGGAAATATCTCACTCTGGACCATGCTATATACAGTTCAAAATGCGAGCTATAGGCCCATGTGATCACACTCTAATTCTCACTGTTGCATGGGTGTCAGATACCAGGAGAAGAAAGCATAAATAATTTTCCTTCCTGTTCATTTGTAGATGAATATGCATTGCTATATAACCCTGTTTCCTCTAGATAAATTGGTGGCACTAGGCTCACAGTGGGATCTTGTCACTTAGTCCTAGAAATTCTAATCTTGAGAAGCCACAATACAATCTCTTTATAAGTCATTCATATTCCAAAGGTTAAGAGGTAATTCATCAATACCCTTCGTTCTTTGCCAGTGCTTTTACAGCTCTTGCTTGTATATATGAACAAACTGTTTACCCCCAATCAATATTTGCTCTACTCATTTACAGTACAGTGACCCACATTTTTGACAACTGAGATATCATTATTTGCTCTAGGTGTAGTCTGTTTTAGAAGAAGAAGGTGTTAACTAGCCTGTAGTACAAAAACATCTATAAGTAATCCTACTTAATAACTACTTGGAACCATATTCAGAAACATATTTCAGTTCCAAAGTCAAAGTAAAACCCTTTCCAAGAATAGCTCTTTGAAGGCCAGAACTAGAATTAGCAGCCATCAATTTAATCTGCCTCTTTTTTAATGTGTAAATTGTGAACAGTGGCAAAAAATAACGACAACTTCTGACACCATAGAGGTTAACAACTGTATTACAGCAAACACTTTTGTGAAGGTACTGTATTTTGTATTTATAAGACGCTTCCAAGTATAAGACGACCTCTACTTTCTCATCCCAAAGTGACAGTTTCGCAACTACACAGTTCTCTCCTTAGGTACTCCCATGTGTAAGACGACACTCAGTTTTCAGTCTAACGATTTTAGGAAAAAATAGAGTCTTATACATGGGGAAAGACTGTAATAGTAAATCTTTAAAGTTCCGCTTTCTCTAATTTTTTCAGCAACAAACTCACATGCTGTCACTTGGGAAATTGCAAGTGTGTACATTATCATATGTATGTGTTTAGGATTAGAGAGTCAATCTTTTCCCCCAGATAACTGATCTTCCCTTTGTATAAATTCCACATTTTGTGTCAGGATGTTAGGCAGCGACCACACTATGGCTTGATTCACAGCCTATTTTATGCTTCAGTTCAGATTAGGTAATTACAAGGAGACTGCATATTGGTTTTGGTGCCAATGTCCACACCGGCCCCTCATTCTGAAGCAGTTTGATACCCCCCACCCCCAGCTCTCTGACCCCCTTCCTTTGTTTCTACCTCCAGCCAATCTGCAGTTCTCCTTTTATGGCCCACTGTAAGACTAGTGGGCTATTTAAAGTGTTGCACTTTAGGGAATAGTTTTCCAAAATTCACCATGAAATGCAGACGTGCACACACATAGCACGGAACCATAGTAATCTGTTGTATTTTGTCTGAGTTGTGTCTATTTCATGTTGGTTTTTATCCTTTTGAGGAGGGTCTGTGAAGAGGTGATATAGCACTATATCAAGATAGTGATAAGATGACTTCACATGAAACTCAGTAGAGTTTTGTTTTCTTAATCAGTCAGACAGTCTGTTGTTACAGGTGAGCTCATAACCAGAAATGGGAAGCATTACTTTTTTGGACTCCCAGGACACCACAGCCAGTTGCAGGATTCCGAGAGTTGGGCTACAGAAAGTAACCTCTCCGTTTTCTGATCACTACACTTTCTAATATTTTACCAGGAGATTTTTAGTTTTTTTCAAGCAACGTAGCAGAAGCTGGGACTATCTAAAATAGGGATTGGCTGCATTTGAATAGAGTCTGGAATCTTAGATTGAAAATATAATTTGTTTAAACTAACATTAGAATTGGTGGAAATTATTATCCATAGTATTGGGAGGCAAACAGTATTATTTAATTCATCTAATTAGCAAGGGCTAATTCACTAATTCAGAAGTCAGTTTTGAAACAAACAGTGGGATTTACATTATGATTTTCCAGTGTTGTCCACTACCGACATAAACAGTGGAACTCTGACTTATGAGAGTAATCTGTTCTGACTGAGCAAACACTTGTATGCCGGCTAGCTCATAAATCGGGGAGCGGTCTCCCATTGGACAGCATTGAAAATAAATTAATCCATTCCGGGGGGACGGATGTCAATGCATTCCTATGGGAAATCGCTTTAACAATACCCACCTTTCCCTCACTGTGAGGAAGAAGTGCAGAAAGAAGAGAGAGCAGAGTGTGCGCCGTCTGACAGATAAAGAAAGAGAGAACCACATGAGGAAACTGAAGATGATAACGTAGTGAAAGGAACAGAAGGTGGAGGAGAACGAGAACAGAATATAGGGAAAACAAGGGAGGTATTTTGGGCAGGAGACTCTGGGTCGTGGAAAAGCAGGACCCTGACTCACAGGGAGATAAGCAGCAAAATATCTACACTTCAGGGTTGTCACCTTCCATGTAGATAGGTGGCGAAACTGGGAAGGAAGGAGGTCAGGCTAGATCGCTCCTCTTTACCTGTTGAGAATGCATTTTGTTTGTATAATGTCTGTTTTGTGAGACACAGAGGTAAAAATCTCAATTGAGGCTCTGTGAAGTAGCAATGCTTTGTAACGCTGGCTTTCTCTGGCAATGTATTGAGAGGGTGGTGGGATGCAGTGTCTTGGCATCTATGCTTAGCCAGTGCATCTGAATAAAGCAAAGACTACAAAAGGTCAAGAGCCCCCTGTGGTTAAAAGCAATTAAGCCCACATGAAGTGCTGCATCTTGGGAATGCACCACCAATCGTAGAAACAGGATACACCTCACATCAGGATTCACCCGCTTTATTATGTTGTGAAGATGGGCCAGATTTTACCCTGCACAGTTGCCCTGGAACTTTGAATGTCACAAGGACACCATAACGTTTTCTCTATAAAAGTTTGCCATCCTTAAATACTGATTCTAGGAAAGTCCCCTCGGCCTCCAGCTTCTACTGAACACAAATGAGGATAGTAGAGATTAATCCTGAGTCCTCCAGCTACTGAAGTTCATTGCCATATTGTTGCTTCAAAGGTTAAAGCCCTTTGGGTTGCTTCTAAATGTGGTACTGAAACCAGGCATTGAATGCTGTTCAGTATCACCATTCCGCTCCCAATTCATCAGGTATTTGTCCACAAAAGTATTCCTCCAGGTGTCTTTTCATTTCAAGTAAGCCATCTGGCACCTGTACTTGATAGATTTCTTATGACCGCTTAATGACCGTTCTTCTGTTCAGTGTGCCGTCTAAAGCTATTTTATTTCCTGTCAGCAACTCCCTCTTGGCAAACACCACCCAGTGGCTGCATACCTCCGGACACCTCAAAGAATCTGATAAAAGGGAGAAGATTCCTTCAGCCCATTCCGGAAAACATAGTAGTAAGAGCAACACAAACGCTGATCTTTACCAGCGCAAAGCCAAAGAAGCAGAATGAGCAAAACAACAGGTAAGTACACAAGGAAATGTTGTTTCTGTTGGAATGCCTTTCTTCCTCTTTGCTCTTCCTTGATACATCGCAGTGAAATAATCCAGAACAGCTCATGAGCAAAGTTAACTAATGTCACACTTTAATGGGAACTCAGGCCCTGAGGTCCATACATTGTTCATTCAGCTTCAAAAAAGGCAATAATTTGTCTTTAAACCATTGCTAAAACGAATGTTCTTTATATTAAAAAAACCGTAATTGAGCCATTGAAGAGATTCCAATGTTACAGCCCCATTACAGTCACCTTTTTCTTCTCAGCATGACTAATAGTTTTGTTATAGTCTCATCCGTTTTCATTGCATGTTTGATGCCATAGTTCTCTACCATAGCTACCAAGGTAAGGAAAAATGTAGCTGGAATTACAAAGATCTTACATGGCATTGATTATGATGATGAACTCTCATTGATTTTACTGCTTGATTTGTGAAATATAGACATGTTTTTAGGTCTTCTGATGACATTCTCCCCCAAATATTAATATGCTGTTATCACTGATTCAATTACTCAGCCTACCTGTCAACATTAGAGCTTTGGTTCCTCTATAAAACTAACTGACAAGGCAGAAGATTGCAGCAATGGGGATTGCTTTTTAATATAAACATGTGTGTTTCTCAGTGTAACCACCAACAATGTGCTGGGATGCGCTTAGGTGGGCGTGGTCGCACTTAATTTTTTTTAAAGTCTGGAGCTGGTGGGAAAACAGTTTTAATCTCCGGATCTGGGAGCCCTTTGCCTCGGATTTTAGGGGTTGTGTAAAAGCACCCTAGGTGGCCTTGGACCAGTGGCACCATCTTAGGACTATCCTAGCAGAAGGGAATGATGAGCTACATCTGAACATGGAAAACCATGAAAGGGGGTGACCATAAGTTAGAATTGGCTTGATGAGCCATGATTATCATTGTTGTTGTTGTTGTGGGAGCTCAGTGCTACAAGGTCTCCTGCACAGAGTTCATTTCTGTATCAGATATTCCCGGTTTGGAAGTCTTTAATTGAGTCTTTTGTTAAGTTTAAAAGGGGAGACTCATAAGGCAGAGTTGCCGTGAGGAAGGAGTTTATTAAGATGTGACCAGATGGACAAAAATACCACAGTTCGCTGAACTGGTGGGACTTACTGGTCTTCAAATCCAGATTACAATGAAAACGTTATATCTGAAGATTGTTTTTCTTGGCTTCTCAGGAAAGGAGTCCTGATCAACTTACTTCCTCATACCAACCTTGCCTCTTGATTTTTCTCCCATTTTCAAAAGCTAATTTTGGAGCTAATTAAAGGTTTCCCAACTGGGAGCCTCTGGCAGGGAAATCAACACATCATGGGGAAGCACTAAATTCTACTCAACAAAATAAATCTGGGGCACGCCACGAATGCCCTCCCCGGACCCCCGGGGGGGGGGGGGGAGCAGAGGTGTGTGACAAGTTTCAAAAGCATCAGTCTTGCTAGTACATGCAGTGATGCACGGATATAAAGGATACAAATCTGCATTATTTAGACCAGTATTTCAACAAACAGGAATGGGTATATACTGACACATTTTTAAAAGACATATTTGGTAATGAAAACTGAGGTAGATTTCACTGGTGTGCACAGGGCTTGTCTGGACGAACAAAAGTAGTGTAACAAATGAGCACAGGTTCATCCTGAAAAGAATGGAGGCTTACTGATATTGGTGTCTACATTGCACTACAAATGTGAGATCCCACAAATTGCTTCCAAGGAAGGAATTTCTCATAATTCTAAAGGTAGTGTATCACTTATCCTTCAGCCACACTAACAGGAAGCAATAGAATAGCCAGAACAGAAAAGAGAAAATATTTAATGAAAGACAGTGAAAAGCCTCAACAACACTGAGCTGTCAGCCCTAGTACTGCTTTTGTGATTTATTACCAAAAAGGTAATGAGATCTGAGACAATATGGAAATACAGTGATGCAATTATTTGAGATAATTGTGTCAATTCTCTGTTGTTGTTTTAAAAAAATAAGCAAAAAATGGCCAGAATTGCAGCGAATACGAACAGAATCCTCTTATGTCCTGGAGTCGGGTTGTTCTGGATTCAGTGCTTCCTTATGCAAGCTGAAGCCTCATTCATTTTTGGCAATTGTTTTCAAAGCAGAGATTGGCTAGAACTACACGGGTGGAGTGTTAAGTTTCACCTGTGTAAAACAGGAAAGTCCCCTCTGTCATTCAAGAAATTTAAGGATTCTGGATTAAAACCAGTACTGAGCCCCAAAAATATAACATGAACATAATCTGATAAATTCACACATTTTAGTGTATCTTAATCCAGTCACACCACTGGGCCAGTCAGGTATAATCTAAGTCAAATCCCTTATGAATACACAGTGGAAGTGAAGAATAGATTTAAGGAACTAAATTTGGTGGACAGAACACCTGAAGAACTATGGATAGAGGCTTGTAACATTGTACCGGAGGCTGCAATAAAAGTTATTCCAAAGAAAAGAAAATTCAAAAAAGCAAAGTGGATGTGCAACGAGGCCCTACAAATAGCGGAGGAGAGAAGGGATGCAAAATGCAAGGGAGAAAGGGAAAGATACAGAAAATTGAATGCAGACTTCCAATGAATAGCGGGTGGGCGGGACGGGGGCAGGGTGGTGGCGGGCGGCGGGCAGGGGGCGGGAGATGACAACGGGCATGGGGGGTGGGCGGCAATGGGCGCAGGGGGCAGCAGGCAGCAATGGGAGGATGGCGACGGGTGGCTGGTGGGGGGTGGGGGGACAGACGGTGGTGGCCAGCAGCGGGGGGCGGCAGGGTGTCCAGCACCTTCTCTCCATGTTGGCGCCCTAGGCAACTGCCTAGTTCGCCTTAATGGAAGCGCCGGCCCTGGGAATGATAAAGGACAAAAATGGTAGGGACCTAACTGAAGCAGAAGAGATCAAGAAGAGATGACAAGAATATACAGAGGAATTATATCAGACAGATCTGGATTTCCATAATACCAAGATAGTGTAGTTGCTGACCTGGAGCCAGACATCCTGGAAAGTGAAGTCAAGTGGGCCTTAGAAAGCATTGCAAACAACAAGGCCAATGGAGGTGACGGCATTCCAATTGAACTCTTCAAAATCTTAAAAGAGGATGCTGTAAAGGTGCTGCACGAGATATGCCAGCAAATTTGGAAAACTCAGCAGTGGATAGAGGACTGGAAAAGATCAGTCTACATCCCAATCCCAAAGAAAGGCAATGCCAAAGAATGCTCCAACTATCGCACAATTGCACTCATTTCACACGCTAGCAAGGTTATGCTCAAAATTCTACAAGGGAGGCTTCAGCAGTACATGGACAGAGAACTTCCAGAAGTGCAAGCAGGATTTCAAAGGGGCAGAGGAACTAGAGATCAAATTGCCAACATGTGCTGGATTATGGAGAAAGCCAGAGAGTTCCAGAAAAAAATCTACTTCTGCTTCATTGACTATGCCAAAGCCTTTGACTTTGTGGACCACAACAAACTATGGCAAGTCCTTAAAGGAATAAGAGTGCCTGACCATCTTATCTGTCTCCTAAGAAATCTATATGTGGGACAAGCAGCAACCGTCAGAACTGGATATGGAACAACTCACTGGTTTAAAATTGGGAAAGGAGTACGACAAGGCTGTATACTGTCACCTTGCCTATTTAACTTATATGCAGAGTACATCATGCGAAAGGCAGGTCTGGATGAATTACAAACTAGAATTAAGATTGCCGGAAGAAATATTAACATCCTCAGATATGCAGATGATACTACTCTGATAGCAGAAAGTGAGGAGGAATTAAAGAATATTTCCAGAATATTAATGCTAGGAAGGCAGCTGGACCGGATGGAATCATGGGACAAGTTGTCAGGGACTGTGCTGCAGAATTAGCTGGAGTATTTACGGACATTTTTAATCTATCTTTGTTGCAGTGCTCTGTCCCTACTTGTCTGAAGACATCTATTATATTGCCAGTTCCTAAGCAGTCAGTAGTGGCATCTCTCAATGACTATAGACCAATAGCTTTAACATCTGTTATTATGAAATGTTTTGAGAGATTGGTGCTAGATTATATTAAGGCTAGACTTCCATCTACTCTGGACCCGTTCCAGTTTGCATACAGGAGTAACAGATCCACTGATGATGCTATATCCATTGTTGTCCATACTGTACTGAGCCATTTAGAACAACAGGGAACATATGCAAGGCTGTTATTTGTGGATTATAGCTCTGCTTTTAATACAATTCTACCCCATAGGTTGTTTGTTAAAATGGCCAATTTGGGTATACATCAGAAGATTTGTTTGTGGCTAAGGAATTTTCTGACTGATAGGCCACAGTCAGTAAGGATGGGCTCCCACCATTCTTCTACTCTTGTATTAAGTACAGGAGCTCCTCAGGGTTGTGTGCTAAGCCCCTTCCTCTACTCCTTGTACACGCATGGTTGCACCCCACTGTATAATTCCAACACAATCATCAAATTTGCAGATGATACAACAGTGGTGGGGCTCATCAGTAAGAACGATGAGTCTGCTTATAGGAAAGAAGTACAAGGGTTGACTCAGTGGTATGAAAAAAATAATCTTATACTTAACACCAAAAAAACTAAAGAACTTATAATTGATTTTAGGAGGAAGAAAGATGTACATTTACCGTACATAAATTGTGAGGTGGTGGAGAGGGTTGGTAGCTTTAAATATCTGGACACTTTCATCTCAGATGACCTCTCATGGACTGCAAACACCAATATGGTTGTGAAGAAGGCACAGAAGAGGCTGTATTTCCTGAGAATGCTCAGGAAGATGAATTTATCTCAGCATCTACTTCAGTCTTACTATCACAGCACCATTGAGAGTGTCCTAACTTATGGCATGCTATCATGGTATGGGAGCAGCTCTGTAGCAGACAAAAAAGCTCTACAGATAATAATTAAAATTGCCCAGAATGTTACCGGGCTCCAACTACCAACCCTGGATGACATCTTCACATCTCGCTGTTTGAGGAAGTCACACAACATTCTGAGAGACTCTACTCATCCTGCTCACAATTTCTTCGAACTGTTGCCTTCTGGCAGAAGATACAGAACAATTAAAACTCAGACCACACATCTTCTGAACAGTTTTTATCCCAGAGCTATAATTGCACTTAATAATGAACTCAAGGACCACCAGCAGTGAGCACTTGGACAGGATTACCTAGCCTATTGTGTAGATTCTTGTGTTTTTAGCGGGGTGGGTGGGTGGGGGAGTGTTCAGAGATTTTTATGTGTGTGTGTTGAAGGGTTTTTTATTGTGTGTGAGAGTGTCTGGGGATTTGTGTGTGTGTGTGTGTAATCTGGTCTCTGGGTGTCTGTATACTGTGTATATACACACAATGACAATAAGTTGTTGTTGTTATTATTATTATTATTATTATTATTATTATTATTATTATTATTATTATTATTATTACCGTTCTCTTAGAATGGCTGTCACAATTTTGTCTCGCCATGGTCTTTGTCTGGTGCAATAAATATTTAAATAAAAACATTCAAGTTTATGTTTTGAATGTTGTTATTCAGTTCCCCAGAGGCACATATATGGGAACTTGAAACTGCCTTAAAGCAGGCTGTATTAAAGTGAACAAATTCAATTTTTCAAAAAGCAGAGAGCCAGTACTGTATATTAATAGCTGAAATTTACCCAGAGGTAGAGCTTATTGAGTTCAATGACGCTAACTCTCAGGCAAGTGGATACCACCAACCATTGGCACGCATGAAGTCTGCGAAGGAAGGAAACTGAGAGATATTGTTAACAAAGAGTACAAACTGGCAGAGCCACTGATTGGCTGACCTCAGCAGCATACCTAGCCTCTTACAGGCAAATTACACATGCATGACTAACTAAAGAAAAAGAATTTTTTTCCTCATATGTATTTTTCCCACTGTCAAATTAATGACCTCTATTTCCTTTTCTTTTTTGTTTTACTCAACAGAAGTCAGAAAATCCCTTTTATTTCATTGATGAAAATGTTAACCCGCTTCATGAGCAAACAATACCTTAGAAAGTGCTAGAGGACTAAAATGTTCCCATGGCACCTTTGGCTTTCCTAGTTTTCTTTCAAGGGTGACATTAAAAACTGTAATATAGGAGCCTAATCACACATTAAGATAAATGTATAATTTGCAGTGACATCTGTATTTTTTTTTAAATAAAGCATGGGAGAGTGGCAAGGGCGGCCTTCTATTAGGATGATGGTGTACAAGGCCAAAAGTTTTAAATCTACATTCTCCCAATGCAACCAGTACTAACACACACTCAGTTGGAAACAGTAATAGGATAAAAGTTCCCTTTGGGGTTGGAAGTTCAAACCTCCCCTCCTTGTGTGACATATGCCAAATTTAAAAAAAAGGAAGCTGTTCAGTCTTGATACAGTAGTTGCAAAATATTAATACTAACATCGTTGCAAGTAGTGCATTTAGTGTAACATCTGATCTAGGATCTCAGGCTGTTAAAGATAGTCAGTTTCCGTGCATTTTAACAAAGGGAGAATGTGGAAACCTTTCTTCAAGTGGCATGTTTCTTGGAGGGGTTCCAGTGAAGGCACACCATCCTGACTTCGCCACGTTGCATCCCTGAGAGGAAGTGACCTTCTATTTCCTCTTCACCTTTGTTTGGAGGCAGGGCAAATGGCTAAAGGGCACTTGTTCTCTATTGGAAGCAATGTTTTCATTAGTGATCCAATGTGTATTCTTCAACATTAGATAGCTCAATAAAAGGGGGACTTCTGAGACGGACACATCAGATTTTCTTTGTCTGTGCCTGTTCTCAACTGACTCTGAGAAACAGCACCCCCCCCTCTCTCTCTGTGTGTGTGTGTGTGTGTGTGTGTGTGCGCGCGCGCGCACGCTTCCTTTTTTCTCTTTCCTTCAACCAAGATCTGTTTGCCTCTGAACTTTTCAGCAAACTCCCACATAAACTCCCACAAGAGAACCCTTTTTTTCTTCCCTCTATTACTAAATGTGGGATTAGATGATCAGGTACCAAGGAATTTACTCTGATTTTAAAATGGATGAAATCAAAGTCCATTTTACTGACAATGTGATCAAAGATTGATTCAAATTGGTCCAACTCTTTTTGCTTCCAAAGTGGCTTTGTTTCTCTGCTGCTGGGGACCTTCTACTTTTCATGTCAGAATGATTCAAATGGAATTTTTCCATGTGATACATTCTTATAAAGATGGGGGAGAGCATGTCTGCAAGTGGTATTTTGGTGATGTAGCCAGCAACATGATGCTCTAGACTGGGAGAACACACCCACACCCACATTCTTTCCTCCCCTTGATTTTCTTCCATTTTTAATTTTAATTTTAACAAAATGTTTACATATATGGGATTAGCACTAGATCACTGTATCATTGGGTCCTCATATTCCTCACATTGACACTTCATAAAAGGATTGGCAGAGGTGGGACTACAGGAATGAAAGATCCCCAGAGGTGGAACCAGAGGAAGGCAGGAAAGAAAGAGGGGCTGTAGGCAAGAAAGCAAATTGCTTGGCATCTGGTATGAATTGTGAACTTCAGAATCAATCCACAGCCTCTGTGTGAATACTGACTGCAATGTCAAACGTAATACACACTGCAAAGCAAATCCAATATAGTTATACCCTAAATGGCATAACATTAGCAACAGTGGCAAGAGAAGACTGTGTTTTCTGTTCGTTGTTGAGTGACAAGATACCATCCACGCAGTCTGTCAGTTGATTCACTACTCTTTATTAGAGCTTTGCAGTTTCTATTTAAAATCTCTTTTAACTCCAAGAAATACCTTTTTATAAACAGTATGGTGGCTTTAGAATACTGTACATTTCACTGGCATTTCTATTTGCTATCATCTTTTTCTTAACTTAATCATAATTGAGGTTTGTTTATTAATCACATTTTGCACAGTGCTAATAATAGGAATCTGCTTGTTCTGTTTTCCCTCTCTTTTGAAGAAACCCCCACCCCTCAAATTCAGGTTATCACAATTTTAAATGACCCGGTTAGTTTGGTATATGGAGTCCTACATTGTAAGATATTTGAACTATAAGAATGTTAGCCAAAAACCTACTAGGTCTGCATAATGTAACCACCAAATTTCATAAATGTCATGCTGACTGTTGTGTGCTCCAACATATTCTGATCATACATGGGATTATACATCCAAGTGAATAACAGAAGACCGGAAAATGGCAAAGACCACTTGCACAGTTTCTTTTATATAGAAGCATTTGCAATAGGATTCTGGCCACTGGAGATATATGTGAGGATAACTTCTCTGTCCTATCCTGGATCTCTGGAAGTTATTATAGAGTCCAAAACATCTGGAGTGCTGAAGGTTTGCCACCAAAGCCCTAAGAGGAAACCACAGCTGTAGGAGGCTGATCAAGTTCTGCACGACCTCTCTTGCACAAGAGCAACCTGAAAACCAAAAGGACAAAACAGTGACAAAACAACCATGAATTTCTGTTTGTTTGTTTGTTTGTTTTGCTGATTTCCAGGGAGTCCGCTGAAGGCCGTTGGTATTGATTACCTGAAAGAACAGAACACCCATCTCCATCATACTGATGACTATGTAAACCGAAGCCTGATTGTAAGACGGGGGCAAGAGTTTAAGCTGAAGTTGACTTTTAGCAGGGAGCTGAAAGATGATGACAAAGTCCAGCTGCAGCTCAGCTTCGGTAAGCTCTGCAAGCATGTCGCTATTCCATTAACCAAAATATGTGCAGAAATATTCATCCAAGCCTCAGAGATTCTGCCGTCGGTATTCACAGACCGTAAGGATGTCAGTCAAAGATAAAGCCGATTTACAAAGGTATTCTCTATTTTATGAATGACTCTAGATTTCAAAATTACGCAACTCAGTTTTACGGGGAAGTGCCTTTTCCCTCCCAGGACTGTGGTGAATAAATAGGGAAGGAAGCATAGGTCACAAAGAATGGAAAGGTAAGTCAGTGGGACACATTTTTGATGCAACATTATATACCCTTATTCATTCCAGTGGTCCATTCTGTGCTGTTTTGACACAATGGAACCAAGCATGTTAGAGGTATATGTATTAGGACAGCAACTGAAAATGGAAAAAACAGACAAAAGCTAATGAACATAAGAACATAAGAATATAAGAATATAAGAACATAGGGACAGCCTTGCTGGAACAGGCCACGGCCCATCCAGTCCAGCATTCTGTCTCACACAGTGGCTCACCATTTGCTTCAGGGTATTCCCAAGCAGATGTATTCACCTGCTTATGATTCCCCACAAATGGCATTGAGAGATATCCTGCCTATCTCTCCAACCTGGAGATTGTCCTTAGGCATCCATAATGACAGCCATTGATACCCTTGTTCTCCATGAACTTGTCTAATCCTTTCTTAAAGCTGTCAAGGCTGACAGCTGTCACCACTTCTTCTGGGAGGGAATTTCATAGACCAGTGATCCTCTGGGTGAAAAAGTACTTTCTCTTATTTGTTTGAGATCTAGCACCCAAAAGTTTCATGAAGTGCCCCCTAGTTCCAGTGTTGTGCAATAAGGAAAACATTTTTCCTTATCTACTTTGTCCACACTGTGTATGATTTTATAAACTTCAATCAGGTTATCGCTTAGGCGTCGTCGTTCAAGAGGGAAGAGGCCCAGCCGTTGCAGCCTCAGATGGTAAGGAAGGTGTTCCAGTCCCCTAAAATTTCTGGTTGCCCTCCTCTGCACTTTTTCCATTTCCATAATCTCCTCCTGGAGGTATGGTGACCAGAACTGTACACAATACTCCAGATGGGGCTTCACCATAGATTTATAAAGAGGCAAAATGACACTTGCTGACTTATTTTCTAATGGTCCCTAGCACTGAGTTTGCTTTCTTCACTGCTGAGGCAGGCTGGGTTGACACCTTCACTGAGCTGTCCACTAGGACACTCAAGGTCCCTTTCCTGGTTTGTTGCAGAGAGTTGAGACCTGATCAATTTATAATTGTCATTGGGTTTTTTCGCCTTGACATGCTTTGACATCTGTTGCAGCCTTTGTTAAATTGTTAAATGTTAAATGTTGTTTTCTTCCTCCTCCTTATTCTTATCCTATCAGAGATTGTAAGGGCATCGTGGATACCTCTAAACCAAGATGTTGTATTGCATCCAAACCGGTCTCAAAGTTTTTTCGGCCAAGAGGGTTGTTTCAGTCTGTACAATCTGTAACATTCACTTCTCATTGCACAACGAAAGTATTCTAGATTTATGCATTTTATATGACTTACTATTTCTAAGTATTTATTTGTTCTATTTCATGCTCTTCATTGGTTACCCTTTCGGTGCAAGAAATTCTTAACATCTTGTGAGAAATCTTTTTCATATGCATTCTATTTTTAGCATAGCATGTGTTAAGACATAGAATTACATAACATATGAAACTACATGATACTCCATGTTAAATGTTATTCCTTGTTATTTTATTTTATTTTTTAATTTCAGGTGAAAAGCCAAAGGAATCCAATAAGACTAGTTTATCTTTGAATGCAAGGTCAGGAAAAAATGATCAAAAATGGAATGCAAAAATCTGTCAAACAAATGGAAAGGAGGTACTTATATGTGAAATATCATATATTTACATATGCAGTTAGTAGTGTGTATTGATTTTTGTGTTACTGCTATCACATAGAAAATGATTTAAAGTGATAGATGTGACAGATGTCTGTCTTGGTGAATCTTCTGATATTTTTTACTGTATGAGCAGTAGCATAGTCATAACTTTGGGAATGTAGATTATCAAGACAGTCAAAACATAAAAGTTCAGAAATGGAGGCAACTCTACTAGGACAATCCATATCAATAAATAAAATTTAGCTCTTTTCTACTGTTCCTTGGAAAATGTATGGTATTTCTTTGCAAGCTTCTGTGAAGATTGCAATTACACTCAGAGGAACAAGGAAGCTAAGGAAAGGTGGTATATGTCATTCTCCCTATTGCTGAGACAGTACCAGGATTTCAAACCTGCAAGCCCTGGTTCCACTATAGGACTGTTTGTAATGTATATGTAGGGATGGGCAAGAAATGAAAAACGAAATGCTGTTTCGTCGCTTCGTTACATAATGAAACGAAACCAAACGAAACAAGGAAGCAGCATTTTGTTACAGATGAAATGAAACAGTGGATTTTTCCGTGTAAACAAACCGTTTTGTCTCATCTGTAAAACGGCTATGGCTCCCTTACCTGCCGGGCTCGGAGGCCCTGTCGCCTCTGCCGCTGCTGCTGAAGAGCTGCCGGCACGGCCAGAGCGGGCCCAGCGGGAGGCCTTGCCGCCAGTGCCGCTGAAGAGCTGCGGCCATGGGGAACTCACTGACAGCAATGCCTAAATGGGAGAAAGGAAATGCTTCACAGTTTTGAAAAATCCAATACTAAGCTCAGTTTGTTGGGTTTCTAAAAGCTGGATGGATTCCTGCAAATCCCTGCTCCAACACGGGGCAAATTCAATAATGAAAGAAAAAACATTGTGGGGAAAAGCAGGGGGATCATTCTAAATTTAAATGAAAGGAATTTTTAAAATTATGTTGCATAGTTTCTATTTTGCTAAAAGAGGCTGTGTCTGGTTTAAGTTTAAGATGTGTTGAGATCATTCTATTGACAACTCCTTGAGATGACATGTTAGTGTATAATGATAGCATTTACTTTCTTAAATGCTGTACAAAAAACACCAATAGCAGTGTAGACGGTTTATACTGCACTAGTACAGAAAAAGAAGTCCGGAAACTTTGCCTAATATACCATACAAAAGAGATGAGTAAGTTTCTAAGTAGCTCAGCAAAACATAGTAAATCTTTTTACCTCATTAAAAGTAAAAGAGAGGTGAGAATTAACACACCACATATTCATAATCAAATAAAGCAACATGGCATAAAGACGATGGAAGAACAAAAAGAAAGGGAGTGAGAAGGTATGTCTCCCCCCCCCCCAATAAAATCTGTGCTCTAATATGGGGAGTAAAGATAGACAATCACAAAAAAATTGAATGATCCTTGGAAGGTACTAAGAGCCTCAAGGAAGCTTATCTCCATAAGCCAGAAATGTGGGTGGGGGTGAACACCATCCAGAAGATGCAGTTCTTTTAGTATTCATTGATTTGTGCTCTCATTTTACTGACTCATGGGAAATTTTGTGGTATAATTTATTGCGTGGAGTGTTGTAGTCCAATGCTGATGTTGTGTTTTTCCTTAGTGTGTGATATCCGTAAACAGTCCAGCAGATGCAATTATTGGAAAATACCTTCTGAAGGTGGAAACGGGGTCCAGCATTTATTGCCCTGAAAACAATTGCACATATGTTTTGTTCAATCCCTGGTGTAAAGGTAATTACCATGCCCAAAGGGCTTTATTTTCTGTTGATACTGGAGGGTGTGTGTGTGTGACAAAAAGATGGGCCTCTTAGTTACACTCTTCATAAAAACAGTGAAAACTCACTCTATGACAATTCCAAAAGATGTATAAGATTATCAGGCTGTCTTATACTATTTGGGGGTGGTGTCCCCCCCCCACCATTCACAATACAGTGGTACCTTGTATAAAGGAATTAATTTGTTCTAAATGAAATTATGTTAAGCAATTTTTCCTTTATACAAATTCCCATAGTAATGCATTGAAAATGGAGTAATCCCATTTTTATGTTGTACAGATTTTCCCCTTAGGAAATTATGTTAAGCAAATTTCCCCTATCTCCGGAATTTTTTGTGTTGTACAGATTTTATGTTATACAAACTGTTTGTTATACAAGGGTCCACTGTATACTGATTTTACACAAGAGGAATTAAAAGATTGGCATGGTCACAATACTCAGTATCTGTCATTGCAAGCAGAACTGATAAAATCTGAAATGTGAGCTCTTTCTATACAGGTTTGCTTCAAAGATAGCTGCCTTTTATACATCACTCCCAGTAACATGGCTAATATGGCCATCTATACCAATTGTTAAAAGAAAGGTATTGTCTTACTCATGATCTGCCTAGTGCGTTCTTATAGCAGCTGCATAAGAAACAGGTGGCCTTTCATTTGATCTAACCTGGTTTTTACAGCGGGGCTGGGAAACATGTGGTCATAAAATGTGTATATTCTCCCCATCTCACATTCCAGGATGATTTGTTTGTGGCTGATCATTGTAAGGTAAGCCTAGATTAATTTGCAGGTCTGGTTGCCAAGGCATACGTCTCCCATGAAAATTCATTGTGGGAGATAAAAACAGCTAATCATAGGGAATATATATTTTCCTGAAAATCTGCTTTGATTCTCAGTGTCATGTTCTTCCATCTTCTTTGTCCAGGATCTAGCATCCAGTTCTTGCTAAGTGTTTAAAAAAGCCCCTACTGGCTATTGTGCCAGACACCATCCAAAAAGAAATGAAGATATGATGATAGCTGGCTGGCAAGACTGACCGCTGAGAATGTTTAAAGAGTCCTGCTTTGGCATTTGTTGAACCAGAGTTCTTCTAAAGCAAAATACAGGCTAAGAAATGTCATACAGTTCTCTTGTTCCTTCACACACAGTATTGCTCAGAAAGGGCTGGGGAAATTGCTTTGTATACTGGGGAGTCCTTCCCACCAAATTATGTTTGTATGTTGTAGTCTAGCAAGTAGTAAAGAGGCATCCTCCTGGGCTTCTTTTTGGCTGACTGAGATCATGCCCTGTTTTGACTCAAGGCCATGGTTCCCACTGATTCTTCTCATGAATCTGTTTGATAATTTAACATTCTCCTGGCACAGGCTTTGGATTTTCAAGGTCTGTTTGATGGAATAAATGCACCTTTGGGCTACTTTCGGCTACTTTCCTTAGTGCCAATGTTTTGCACTGCCCATTCCTTTTTGGCTGGACATTTTTGGTACAGAGAGAAATTAGTTAGGCAGTTTTCCTCTGAGTCATGGGTACAGTGCTGCTCACTGTATCTGAAACAGAAAAAGAGTTATGGCAATATGCTCAATATCCAAGATAGAAATACGTAGAGCCATCCATCCAAACCATTTGGGGATATCTGTAGTTGGAAGATGGCAGCCAGGCCACAAATTTGAATTCAAGTTCTTCAGTCATTATATTTGAATATCTACCAGTGTCTCTTGGATTTTAAAAGCCACAAATCAATGTGCTGTCATACCAGCCAGAGGTCTGGTCAATTATATGAAAAAGTAATACACTTATACGTTTGCTTTAGCGGATTCCGTTTTCATGGCGAATGAGGATGAAAGAACTGAGTATGTACTGAATGATACTGGTTATATCTATGTTGGATCTACAAAAAATATACGAGGCAGACCTTGGAATTATGGACAGGTAAGAGGATCGCATACTTCTCTTTATCTGATTAGCATATGTAGAACAAGTGTAATGGAAGTGGGGATGATGTAGAACTGACTTCAGTCAAGGTTTCAATCCGCACAAAAAGATAAAGATTTGAAAAAATAATATAAGTGATTCAGCACATCAGTGATGGTCTAGCACAGGCATGTCCAAACTTTGGCCCTCCAATTGTTTTGGACCACAACTCCCAGAATTCCAAGCGTGTATTCTGTGGGAGTTGTGGTCCAAAATATCTGGAGGGCTGAAGTTTAGACATGCCTGCTCTGTGTGTGTGTGTTGTGTCATTACAGTCGTGACCGACTCTTCGTGACCCCATGACCATGGAGTTTTCTTGGCAGGAATACTGGAGTGGTTTGCCAGTTCCTACTCCAGCTGCCTACAGCACCTGGTATTCTCTGGTGGTCTCCCATCCAAGTACTAACTAGGGCCGACCCTGCTTAGCTTCCGAAAACAGGCGAGATCGGATGTGCTTAGGGCATCTAGGCAGCTCATGCCTGCTCTAGCAGAAGCAAATAATAATAATTGCACTTCCCATGCCCCTCCACCAGGGAGCAGGGGAAGTGCCTCATTTATTAAGTAATTTTGTTATACCAGGAATTAACAACAGAAGGAGCCCTGGTAGCTTTGATAGCTGCAAGGCTTAGTTTTGATCCATTCTCAGCAATTGCACATGCTGGAAATGGACCAGACACATGTCTTAAATTTTACCATAAGAAATCAAGAGAGTTTTTCTGACTGATGATGGATGAAACAGGATGATTGCTTATTAAAAACTTTGGTTGGAAACACACCCTGCTGCCTTTCTTGAGTACCACACCCAAGCAACTTCATTACATTAAAAATAAAATAAAATAAACATACTGTAGTCTATTCCTCTCATTGGAGGGTAGGGAGATAACAGGCATACTCCTGGCAGATCTCAGTGGGTGTTTTGGTCTTTAAAGGCTGAATTAATGTCGTGCTTTGTGATAAATATACTATCTTTTATGCATTAAGAGAGAACTATTTATATCTTCAAAAATGATGTCTGCATATACTCACTTCTGTAATAATTGGCATTAACCTAGATGTTGCTAGGTACTCTGATTAAACATCATTCCCTTCTGTGCAGCAATGATAATTTCAGCCAATCACTTTTTTTTATTGGATGTTAGAACAACAGCACAGTTCACACTTGAAATTCCTATAAAGAATTTAGATTGCAAGAGCAGCTGCTGCATTAATTGAAGGAAAGGGGATTTTCCAAAAACGAGCAACATAATGATGGGCAAACTCTGATTTCTAAAACAGTTTGAGGCAGACGTTTTGGATTGCTGCATGTACCTTCTGGACAAGAGCCAGCTAAAGCCAAATGCCAGAAAAGATCCTGTGATCATCTCGAGGGTCATGTCCGCTTTGGTAGGTTCTTCAATAAGTACTTTAATGCAGATTTGTGCGTTTTTGAAAGTGAAGAAAACTGTGAAGCTATTCCTTTTTGAGTATACAGTAGGGCCCCAGTATCTGCTGGGGATTGGTTCCAGGCCTTCCCGTGGATAATGAAAACCGTGGATAAGAGAGAACACCCCCCCCAAAAAAAATTCCCCCAAACTGCTATTTTATGACAGTAGCTTGCTTTGCAGCTTTGCCAACCGTGGATAACTGAATCAGTGGATAATGAATCAATGGATACAGGGGTCCTACTGTATACTTTAGTTATTCAGAGCCAGTTTGAGAGATGTCTTGCTCTCTAATCAAGCTTGCTGTAGAGGAGTATAACAAAAATGAAATGAAATTTAAAAATTGTGCAACAAATAGTAGCACAAGTATTATGTAATCTGTTCCCACACCAAATGTACAGTCCCAGGTGGTGACTCTGAATTGTTGCATGACTTTTATTTAGAATGGTGCAAATATTGCTGTGAACAGTGAGTATCTAGGAGGAACAGGTCCAACCAAAATGAAGAATCCCGGGGCATTCAATAATTCTTCCTAAACGAACCAGCCTCCTCTTTTCCACCACAGCTTCCTTCAATATCTAGGCAGCATCTCATGCTTGCTGAAGAATTATGGCTGTCCAATAACACAAGGACACAAGCAAAAGTGCCTGGAAGTAGGTGTGGTTGTCTGGAGATAGTCTTAATTCCGGAAGCACATTCTCCTGTGTTTAGACAAGATTTGTGCTATATGCTCACTAAATTACTGGGCTGGAGGCAGGATGGAAATTGTGGGTTGGCTCAAATGCTGGCCCAGTGTCTTCTTCAGTGAAAATTATCATGGCATTGCTCAAAGGTTTACAAAAATGCCTTCAGATCTTGGCCCTTTGGATCCAGTTATAAGTTCCCCAGTTGGCTGTGTGTGTGTGTGTGTGTGTGTGTGTGTGTGTGTGTGTGTGTGTGT
>JAHTLZ010003542.1:39810907-39852832 GCA_023846285.1 Phrynocephalus versicolor
GAGATTCCCTTAGGCATATACACACAAACATATATAAACAAACAGTTGTTTGACTTGGTGTGCAATAGTAAATGCCTACTCTAAATTAACTTAGGCCATTCACCCCTGAAATTTGTATTGATAGTTGCACCAGTCTAAGTATGTAATAAGATTCCAGCTTATGGGAAATTTTATTCCCCCCCCCCTTCACATATGGGGAGGGGACAGTGCCTGTAAAGAATGCATGGCTGACCTCAATCCTTCACAGTCCCTTGGAAGGAAAACAAACTTTTGTTTTCCACACCCGATCCATCCACATGCCAAAGATACATTGTTCTTGCACCTCAGGTTTTCCCTACCCTTCCTGATGGAACATTTATACAGTACTCTTTGCCGTTAAGCGCTAATCTTAAGAGAAACTCCACCAAAGTCCAGGCAATATTCCTCTTGTCTCATTATGCACAGTGTTTTACCTATGAGTTTCCAGTCTGTTGACCTCTCCCCACCCAGGTACTGGGAAAGGGAGGTAAATTTATTACACTACTATGGCTCTTCCTCGACACTAACACAAACACAGCTGTCCACCTATTAAAAATAAGACTCTTCTCAACTAGAACTGCAAGTGTGTATGTTTTGTGCCACATGAGGTCGCATATTAGATGGTGTGAAGAGGAAAGAGGAGAAACAAGTCACTGTGATAAGTGTTAGGTCTAATATGCTCAGTGATCATGTGAAAATGAAATTGCAATTGTGAAGTTGTGCGCAAGTGAAATTTCTCATTGATCAAAGCTGTCTGTCCATGGGTGGAGCCATGCTGTTTCTTTTTACTTGTCTCCTTCACGGTCTCTAAATCTCCAGAAGAATTTAATCCTCAGACAAAAGCTAACGGCCTTTGAACACAGGTCCTAGTGAGCACATCTAGTGAGCTTCTATTACCAAGTGTTACCCAATGACTGGAAGAGAGGGAAAAACGATCCTGTCTGGAAGACTGTTTACATCTCTTTAAACTACTACTTATTGTCTCCTCTACATCTTCAGTGCACCAGAACAACTCTGCAGAAGGTTTTCAACAAATTCAGTTCCCTTTTCCAGAACTGCTTAGGGGAGCAAACACTTTGCTTGGAAGATGTCCCAGACACAGCCTGAAGTACTTCCACTGATTAGGAATACAGGCAACAGGGTGGAAATATTTCTCTTTTTACAGAGTCAGATGGCCTAGAATTTGATTTCTCCAACCTAGACAGTACAGGTTAGAGAAGACTGGCCTAGATAGGACAACAGCTTAATTTCATATACCTGTATTTGCTCCTTTACCATCTCTGTGGCTTGCATGCTGAGTTAACATGAACCAGTGGCCAATTATCTATCAATGTCTCCATTAGCAAAAGGGGCAGGGAATGTGTGGTTCTCTAGATGTTGCTGGACTACAACTCCCATCTGCCCTAAGCAGCATAGTCAAGACCAGTGGTGGCGAACCTTTGGCACTCCAAATGTTTTAGACCACAACTCCCACAGTCCCTTGTCACTGGCAAATACAGGCTTGGAATTCTGGGAGTTGTGGTCCAAAACATCTGGAGTGCTAAAGGTTTGCCATCCCTGGTCTAGACAGAGAAATCATGGGAGTGACATCCTCACTGCATTTAAAGGGCTGTAGTTGTCCATCTCTGCCATGCTTTCTAATACATATCTGTTCGGTATAGTACATATTAGGTAGATACAGTATATGATGCTGCTGTTAGGATTCATGTTTTATTTCTATTAACTGCCCACAGGAACTTCCATGTGTGGAATGATGTCTGGATGAAAAGGCCAGATTTGCCAAAAGGCTTTGATGGCTGGCAGGCGATCGATGCCACGCCACAGGAAAGGAGCCAAGGTAAGATTTAACACAAGGGCACAAGCAAATGAAAAGTTAACATCTTGAGGATATTAGAAATGGGTTATCTTTGCAGTTATTGCTGTGTGGTTTGACATTATTCTAAGCCACTGGTTCCCAACCTTGGGAAAGCCAGGTTTTCTTGGACTGCAGCTCCCAGAAACTCTGGTCAGCACAGCTACTGGTGAAGCCTTCTTTGAGTTGCAGTCCAGTAACCCCTGGGTGATCAAAGATTGGGAACTACTGTTCTAAGCATGGTATCTGTGGACATTTATGGAGATGACTTCATATATTTTGTCTAGTACTCCGAAAATCAGACCGCCTTTACTTCGTGTTCATAACTCTTCCATATTTAGCAGTAAAAGAGTCAAACAGGCAAGTGTGTGTGTCTGTGCATGTGTTGCAACACATCTTAGTTTATAGCGCACACTCAGCAAAGCTTTCGAATTTTTTTCCACTGCCAATATTAGCCTCTATATCTCACCTTGTTTCTATAGAGATTGAACAAAATTCCTGACAACATCCACCATGCTGGGAATTGCAACCGTGGCAACACCAGAAGTGGAAATGCAAAAAAAAATGTGGAGCTATTTATCAACTCGTTCATCTCACAGAATAAGGGAAGGCAGAGAGGGGCACCTCTGAAATCAAAGAATCTGGAGACCAAAGAAAAGGGGAGAGTGAAAAATGAGTGTGGAGTAAGGGATATCATCAGTACCCCCTGGAAAGCAATTCAGATACAGACCTTATACAAGGAAATACATCTGTGGCAACACAATTTCTAGCCGCAAACAACATATACCTCTGGACGCAGTGCAAAGGAATGTAGCTTGATATGTGTGGCCATCAGTATGAAAGAAAATGTGGTTTTGTTTTGTTTTGAGTTATACCCTGTAATCTGACATCACCATGCCCACCACATGCAGCGAAATTAGGCTTGCTGATCATGAGAAGGCCCACAAAATGATCTGCTCAATTTGTTTCCCTAAGCAGGCAAAACCACTGGCCGTAAAGACATACAAATGGAAGTACAGTATGTAAAAGAAGCATATTAGAAACTTGGAACTTGGGCAATTTAACTATTAACATTGCTCTTATTTATCTTCCATTAATGGACACATGGATAACTCCATGCTGGGGCTGTGGAATCTAAATGTAAACAAGGACAAAGCTCCCTGAACTTTCATTTTTCTCTATAGGGATTTACCAGTGTGGACCTTCTCCAATAAGGGCCATCAAAAAGGGAGAAGTCTATCTTCCCTACGACTCCAAGTTCGTGTTTGCTGAAGTGAATGCAGACAAGGTCTTTTGGCTTGTAAAGTGTGAGAACGGGATTGAAAAATACATCAAACTGCGTGAGGAAACCAAGGTGATTGGAAAGAGCATCAGCACCAAAGCAGTTGGAAAGAATACCCGCGAAGACATCACAGATCAATACAAATTTCCAGAAGGTATCCATTTTTATTTACTTTTTTTCCATCTGAGGAGAAATGTTTAGCGCCCATATCCAGTTGTAATGTGGGGCTTTCATGTTAAGGTTTTAATTGCCTGATAACATTAATTGGGGGGGGGAGGATGGCTTCTAAATAATCTCAGTAGGGATGACCAGTACTAACCACACATAAGGGCCAAACACAGCATAGTAAATGCAGTTCATGTTTTTAGAATGCACACCTTCATATTTAACATGTGAATGAAAAGAACATAAACTGTAGTTGAAGCCATCAATATAGCATACCTATACTCACTAGAAGGCCAAGACTTGAAGCAGAATCCTGTCAAATATATTATCTTGCAAAATGGAGCAGTCTTTATTCTGAATTTTGCATATTTGACAAACACACTGGAAATCGCACTTTGCTGTGATTCGATTCACGCCCTGTATTATGTTTCAAATTGCAATTGGTGTTCACACAGGGGATGTAAATTGATTTGGGAGTCCACTCTTCATACTGGATGTGATATGATTATCTCACTCTGGTCACAGTTTATCATGCTAGTCATTTTAAATTATATGTGACCAGAGATGAGGTAATTCCTGCATGTGTCACTTTATGGTAAGGGGGAAGAATAAAGGATAGGAAAGGGGAGGTGGTGATCCCTGTTATGGGATCATTCTGATGTGCAAATTATGATATATTTTGCAAATTTAATGTTCAGGCATTTGATATTTTCTAGTTTTAGGCTAAATATCTTTCCATGTTATTTTTTCTATAGAATGGCTCTTTAAGAAATGTAATAGTTCAAAGCTTTAAATGAGAAAACAGCTTCACAGTGAAACCTACAAATATCAGCAGAGGTGGGACCACTTTCATACCTGTCAAGTAATTCACAGCAGTAAACATTTGCTTCACAACAAAAGGGCCTTCTCACATGGTCTGAAGCTTACTTGACATGTTTCAGGACGTAAACCCGATTCCTCATATTAAAATCATAACATTGCTTTGGCTTCTCCTCCTGGGCCTGATCGTCACGTCCCAGCGGCCTGCATCACCAAATACCACCTACAGACCTACATTCCTGTCTTCACAAGAATATAGCACAACTAACCATCCAGGGAAAAAAACTAATTCAAATCATTGCCGCTTGAAAAGTAGAGGACCTCCCCACCCCATCCAGGCAGAGAAAATAAATCACTTTGGGAACAAACAGTGCTGGACTGATTCAAATCAGTCCTTGTGTCATTTGGTCAGTAAAAAAAACTATTTTGAATTCATCTGTTATATAAGCACAGCAAATGCCATGGTATTGGCCATGTAGTCACACTCAACTGCTATGGATAGAGATTTGTCTAACCTGAGACAATGAGAGAAAGAGAAAGAGACTTATTGATTATAATAGTTAACACTGAGTATCTTGGTTCTGATAAGACATCTGACAGTAGAAATGGTTTCTAAGAACCTCCGTGTTTAATGTTTGCCATTAACCGTGTCTCGCAGATACTCCTGAGGAAAGGAAAGCTGTAGAAAATGCTTGCTGCTATCTGCAATCTTGCTCTCTGGGAACTTCAGAAGACAAAGTTGAGTCTCCTAAGGCTGAACTGAAATTTGGGATGGATGGAGAAAAAGCATTGTGGCCAGGGCAGCCCATTGACTTCAATATTGTTGTAAAGAATGAGTCTATGGGCACATGGACAGTCAATGTTGCTGCCTCTTGTCAGCTGGAAACATACACCGGGAAAGTGGAAGCCAACCTTGAAAGCATTAAGCAGACCATCCACACAGGAGGAAAGCCAGGTGTGTGTCCTAAAAACCAGATGTCACGTTCCCATGCTTTTCGGTGCAATGACAAAGTATATTTCCACTTCTTTAAAGGAGGGCTCAGATTTGGCCTCATGTGACCTCTTTCTGTGAGGTACTGTACTTCACAGTTTGTGGCACCAAAGTGGACAGGGTTGTCGTTCCCTGTGGGCAGAATCTCCCTCAGAGTATGTGCTGTTTGTGTATAAACTTTTCTCCTTGGATATGTGATAACATCAGAGAGAGAGAGAAATCCATGATTTCTTTTGGTAGTCCTCTTTCTACTTCCCTGATATCTCCCCTCTGAAAGCCAATGGCAATGCCCTTCCAAAAAATACATATCTGCTACTAAGATACCACGTTTATCTACAGTAGCTGTCTCTCTGTTGTGTTGGTGCAGTTATTGAGATCCCTGTGAAGATAGCAGCTGATGCTTACATCAAAACCCTGACGAGAGTTGAGGATGAACTTTTGGTCAAAATCAATATTATTGCCGAGATTCAAGAAACCAGCCAGAAGTTCTCGGACGAGCTGATTTTAAACTTTCAGTATCCAACTCTCAAAGTAGAGGTAAGAAGTTAAATAAAACCACTACTGGGATGAGGTATGCTGGAGTTGGTCTTTAGAAGACCTAAGAGCTAATAAACTGGAAATCAGCACAATTTATATATATATATATATATAAACAAAAGGAAAAAGACAGAGGACGAGAGAAACATTAACATAACATAGTGACACACGTTGTAATCTTACGTATTAATTCATTAACCACCCTAGGCACCTGCCAGTTACACAATTTAACAGGGTTACATTTAGTCTCCTAATTCTATCATAAGAGACCAATAATCCAGATTATTTCCGAAAGCATGTTTCTTCTCAAATAAGTCATCCCTATAATTTAGCAAAGGCTTCCAGGTTTCCATGAATTGACCATACTTTATTTCTCCTTTATATCTTCTAATCTCAGTAATCAATTTCTCCATCAGCACTGATTGCCATGTCCTGTTCATAAATGTCTGTAGTAAAAGATCCGACGCATTCCTCCAACTTCTTGCGATCTCACACCTTGCTGTCGCTATCAGGTTCACAATTAGCTCTTTATTAGTCAGCTTCTTATTTCCCCCAGTAAATAATGAAAATAATAGCAATGTTTCATTCATAATTATTTTTGATTAGTCAAGATCTGTAGCCAATTAATTACTTCATGCCAATATGCTTCTATTTTGGGACAGAAAATCCACATATGTTCCAATGTCCCCTCCCCCCCGTCCACAATTCCTCCAACAATTATCTGATATATCTTTATTAAATTTATATAACTTTGTAGGGCATAAATGCCATCTATTAACAACCTTCAAAACCATTTCTTTCATTTTTGCTGAAATTGATTTATATAGCTATTTGTTCCAAATTCGCATCCATACCTCCTCAGGTATATTAATATTTAAATTTGTTTCCCAAGCTATTTTAGCTCCTCTACCTTTACCATATTCTTTCTCAATGATATTTATATATTAATTTCCATCAATCTTATTTTTTTATTTTTATCCTTTTGAATACAGTATTGTTCGAATTCTGTTAATAATCTTCTATGTTTGGATTTTTGACATAATTAACTGCAAAACTTCTTACTTGTTTTATTTGTAACCAGTTTGTTCTTATTTGACTTGCTTTTTCTTCAATTTCTCTCAGTGTGATTGGCTCCCCTGACTCAAATAAATCTTTAATTCTACATACAGTAATCCAATTTGTCTCCAATGTTTAAATTTGACCGGGTGGAATGGCACTATATGTTTGATCTCCTGGAAAAAATGAATATGGGTAAAAAAAAAATTATTAAGGTGTTAAAAGAATTATATATAGGGGCAGCGGCCACAGTATCAATTTATGGGTTAGAATCCAATAAGTTAACTGTTTTCAGAGGAACAAGACAAGGTGATCTTCTATCCCTAATACTATTCACATTAACAATAGAACCTCTTGCAGCCAAAATAAGAGAAAGTGCAGCTATTAAAGGACTGATGCTTAAGGACAGGCATCACAGAATAAAGCTTTATGCTGATGATATGCTTCTATTTTTGGAAGATCCATTAGAAAGTATCAAATCTTTGAAACAAATCTTACAAGATTGTCATTATACAGGGCTAAACATCAGTTTTCAAAAATCTATGTTATTATGTTTAAATATGCCTATAGTAGAACAAACTGAAATTAAAAGAATGCCTCATTTACAATTATGCTAGTCAACCTTTAAATATTTAGGGATATGGGTTACAAAGAATCTAAATTAATTAACATAGAAATTACAAAAAAATTAAATATATAAAGGAAAAAATGATAAATTGGGCCAATTTGCATTTAGCAATGTTGGGGAGAACAGCTTTAGTTAAGGCTCCTATCTTACCAAAATTTCTATTTGTATTCCAAAATATACCTCTACAACCAGAAATCAGTGAAATCAGCCCAAAATAAATAAGTAAACTTGGAAGAAATCTACAGGAAAAGAAAATACTCTATTGGTTTTTTTTTAAAAGGAGAGATGGATAGTACAAACCCTGTAGACAGGGTTTACTCCCTCACCACAGCTGGTTGAAGGTGGGCAAGAGAAATATACATGCTGCTGAGAGATGCTACAGAGAAAGAAGTCTAATTGTCTGGGATTAGTGTCAATCTAGGCCACTGAACTGATGCCTTACAGGCTGGGCAGAAGTGAACACCGAGTCACTTAGGGTTCAGCCAGATGGAGCTTTTCTTTCTCCCTGCCTTATGCCAACTGGTGTCACTCATGGATAGGTCTTCTTAGGAATTTTGTCCGTATTACTCTCCTTCTCTTTTGTCTTAAGAAATCAAAATCTTTTAAAGAAATGGATCAAAAATCTATCAAAACTCTTTATAATGGCCCTTCTCTGCTGGATCCTCTCTTTTGCTTCAGTAGATTAAAGGGTCCCAAATGCAGCACACATCCACTCCTAATGGACCACAGAAATCAGCTGCCATCACAAACCATGGGTTTGTTTGTTTGTTTTTAAACAGTCTGGAGGAACCCCTATAAATGGTCTTCTGGAGGATTTTTGAAGAGGAATGTTGGTTTGTTTGTGTGAGATAATGCTGAATTGAAAGCTTTTGACCAGATGAGCTTTTATCTGCCTTGCCCCAGTTCTGTGCTTTCAGCATCTGCATGAGGGTGATGAGGACCACAGTTATATTCTGCTTGTTACATTTGCACAAATTATATAACACACATTATGTTCCTGTTTTCATCAACTGCATCTGATCGTTTTTCTTTCTATCTTTTACAGATGCCAGAAACTGGAAAGATCAATCAAGATTTTGTCTGTGCCTTCATTTTTAAGAATACATTGTCCATTCCTTTGGAGAACTGCAAACTCTATGTAGAAGGCCTGGGGTTCTTTTCAATGGAAATATTTGATCAAGGGTAAGGTGAATCTGAGCCAAAGATCCTGAAACATAGTGTTGTCTGCAGTTAACTCCCCATTTATGTTTGCCCACTACCAACACTGTGATGCAAGACCTGTTGCTTCTGGAAGCTTCCATTAGAAACTTTCCAATGGAGCGGAATTATACATAGAGGTCCAAAAAATCTCCTGTACTGTAAATCACATCCAGGCCTTGCTTCATGCATCCTTGCTTCAAAACTGTTGGAGAGTCAGCAAGTAGCAAAACAGGGCCAGTGTTAACTTGGGGATTCAGCCCTTTGACATTCAGAATGATTACCTGAGCACGTTTCCCCCTTTGCTAAAGGACCCTCGTCTACATTTCTTTGTGAGAAAACAAGAAAGCTTCTTAGAGATGTACAATTGTGATACGAAAGGGGTTAGAAGTCCAAGTTCTCATCAAGAAAGTTGCAGATGACAGAAATCTCGACTGACCGCTACCACACTTCCTCGAGTAGCTGTTTTTTATTTTGCATCCCCTTATCTCCTCCCGCGGTCACGTGGTCGCTACAGTCTGCACTTCAGCGGTTGCTTAGCAATCGGCTTCCCTGTTCGCACTTGGTTGAACGGCTTTAAACTATGACAGGGAAATGGCAGAAAGGGGGGGAAACCAAAAAAAGGCAGTATAGTATGTCCGCAAATACAACCAAATTGCTTTAAAAGGGGGTACAGGAACTGATTTTAAAAAGCACCACCCCCAGTGGTCGTTGCAAGAAAAACAGCGGTCAAAATGGGCGTGGCCAAGGGGGCTCTTCAGAAAAAGCAATTTGAAAGGCAATTTGTAGTCCTAGATCAAAGGCAAGGTGTCTCCTCCTTAGAGAGACAAGAGAAATGGGTGAAAAAGAAGGGGCCCTAAGGATATTTAAGGTTGAAAGAAGTTCAACATTTCTCTGAGTGAGCAAAATGCACCTTGGGAAACCGGATAAGGTCCTCTCTGCATTCTTTCCCATGCAAAGACATCCACCCCCTTAAGTGACTGCTGGGTTGCATTCAGTCACTTCCAACACCTCCAGCAAAAATCACCTCAGGCATACAGGCCAAACTTCCTGCTCCTTCAGCACTGCTCCTCTTGAGATTTGTTTCCTCACTTGGATCGCTGAAGGAGAGCTTCGTCCTCCCTTTCTCTCAGAGTGTCGACATCAAGAGAGGTCCATAGGGCTTCAACCCAGAACCGGGCCTTTTCAGTGGTTGGCCCGGCCCATTGGAACAAGCTCCTGGCTGAGATTAGGCAGACGGAGTCGCTGCCAGCCTTTAGAAGGGCCTTAAAGACCTGGCTCTTCAGGCAATGCTTTGGGGCCCTCTGAGCACACTGTAATAGGGTTTGTTTGTTTTTCCAACTGCTAGCACCAGTTTTTCTTGCCGGATTTCACCTTGACATTAACTTTGTCATGGTCAGTGCTGCTATGTTTATTTAACCTGCTATTTTCTTTTGTATTTTTATATGTATTTGTATATTGATTGTATTCTGTTAGGCCTTCATTGTTTATTACTGTTGGGGTTTATTTTGTAGTTGGGCAGTCGCTGTTTGGGTGACTTGTTGTACACCGCACAGAGTTGCCTATGGGAAAATTGGGTGGTCAATAAGTACAAGAATAAATAAATAAATAAATAAATAAATAAATAAATAAATAAATAAATAAATAAATAAAAGGAGCAAAGCAGTTCCTGGAAATGTCATTCTGAGACTTGGCATCCCTGTTTCTCTAAGAATCACCAGATTTGTTTCTTGTATCTTTTTTTTAAATCATAAAATATTAAGCGGCCATGAAGACAAAGAAGTCTCATCCTCCTCCTGCATGAGAGGAAAAACATGTACAGGAGCTTTTGCAGCTGGCTTTGCAATTTTTTTCTACTGAGTATCTACCATGCAAGGACTAACACATGCTCTTCCTATTTTACCTTTCCTCTTTCTTAGGGACATAGCACCTGGAGGAATATTTAAATGCAAAATAGTGTGTGCACCAAGAAAGGCTGGTCTGAAGAAGATTGTGGCCAAGCTGAACTCGGACCAGCTAAAAGGGATAACTGTGGAAAAGCTTATTTCCATCACTGAGTAGGGCCATTCCCAGATGCCATCAGGTGGTGTCCGTAGAGGTGTGTGCAGTGAAGGAGCCTTATTGACATGCCTTGCATCCCTGGTGAAACAAGCAGAGGCCTAAATGTCAAGCTAAAACAGTTTAAGTGGCTTAAGTGTTTGAGTTCTAGCTATTAAGACTTTAATAATGGATGATTATGTTCTTCTCTTGCCTGTTTAGAGATCTGGCTGCGTTTGATGACTAAGAACGTGATTTGTAAAATCGGGAATAGCATAACATAGAGGGTGCTGGAAAACAACAGCCAGTGTTCAGTTATTTTTATAATCCCCATTTATTTGCCCCTTTGGGTAGCTTTGCCACCTGTGAATTCTGGCATGATCTGCAATGCTTGTCATTTGTATGCCTTGCTGGTGTATACTAAATATATTCAGTATATTAGAAATATGTGTATCACCCCTTGTTCAGTTATAATATATCATTCATTATGTTCATTTTGCTATTCAGTTTTAACAGCTAAAGCTTTTCACATACTCTGGTGTTATCTCAGTAAGTTAATTGTTTTCACTATCAGACCTCAAAATGAACATTAGCTATATCTTTTATATACTATTGTAGGTTTATGTACGACCTATTCTTTGTCACATTTCCAATAACAATAAAGATCTGCACTTTGTTCTTCATACTGTCTGTCTATTCTGCTTGTCTAATCACCAAATTTTAAAAGGAACATAATAAAAACCTCATAGTTCTTAATAACTGATGCTGGCCCTTTCTCGAATGCAGAAGTGATATGAAATAAAAAGAAAGAGAAATCATCGTAGAACTGTTACATATTGAAGTGGGGTCCTCTACGTGGCTGTCTGCCTGGTCATCTACCCACAAAAAGACTGCTACCCACAAAAAGACTTCTGAGCATCTGCATGGAGCTAAAACCTGGACCACACAGCGCATGGCTACCCTTACTGAGGGTCAAAATCAACATTGCAAATAATGTAGATTCCCTATGATTAACCTGTTTCCTCATTCTCCCCACAAAAGGATATCAGCCGAGATATCTTGCACCTTGAGTTTATGTTTCCTCTCCAGCAGCTGGTCACAAATTATGTTAAATACAAAATCCAGCATTTTTATGATAACTTATGAGGCAAATGCCAGTTTTAAACACAAGAACATAAGAAGAGCCATGCTGGATCAGGCCAAAGGCCCATCTAGTCCAGCTTCCTGTATCTCACAATGGCCCCACCAGATGCGTCTGGGAGCACACGAGACTAGATATCTGTCTCTTCATACCACTGCACTGCATCTGGTCTTTGAAGTACCCCAGTTTTAAACCTGGAGATTACACACCTCTATCATGGTTTGTAAGCTGTGATGGATCTTTCCTCCAGGAATTTGTCAAATCCCCTTTTGAATGCATCCAGTCCAGATGCCATCACCACATCCTGTGGCAGGGAGTTCAACAGACTAACAACATGCTGGGTAAAACAGTTTGTCTGTTCTTACTCTCCCAGCCCTCAATTTGAGTGTATGTCCCCTGGTTCTGGTATTTTGTGAGAGGGAGAAGAGTATCCCTCTATCTACTTTACTCATGCCCTGCATTATTTTGTACGTTTCAATCATATCCCCTCTCAGACGCCTTTTTTCCAGACTAAAGAGCCTGAAATGTTTTAGCCTTTCCTCATAAGTCCCTCAGCCCAGTAATCATTTTAATCACTCTCTTCTGCATCTTTTCCAGTTTGACCATGTCTTTTTTGAGATGTGGTGATCAGGAACTGTATGTAATGCTCCAGGTGTGGCCTTACTATCATTTTTTATAATGGCATTATAATGTTGGCTGTTTTATTTTCAGTCCCCTTTTTGATGATCCCTATCATGGATCCACCACCTGGGCTTTAAGTTTACATATTGTTGCCTGCATAAATATAAAGTCTGTTCCTACCAAAAGCACATTTGCCATATCCTGATGAGTTCAAGAAGAAATTTTGTCTCATGTTAATGAAAGGGCAAGAGCCTGTTGTAAAATAAACAATTACTGAAAAATTAATGACCATCTTCACTTATCCTCTCCAGTGAGCCTATAAATTGAACACATTTCTCTACTCAAGCCATTCTTCCTCATGTACTCTAAGGGCGCTTTTACACGACCACTAAAATCCAAGGCAAAGGGCTCCAAGATCCAGAGCTTAAAATGTTTCCCCACCAGCTCTGGACTTTTAAAAAAATTAAGTACGACCATGCCCACCTAAGTGCGTCCCAGCGCACTTTTCAAGTACCTGGCCTCCAGGAGGTAAAAAAATCTTCTGATGCGGATTGTAAGCCGGGCTCCCTCGCCTTCTCTTTGTTTTTTTGTCCCTGCTGCGCCTTCGAGACAGGAATGATGACGGGGCTGCTCAGGGCTGCTTTGACCGGCAGACGGAGGTGAGCCTGCATTTTTTTTCTCCCTTTTTTTCTCCCTCCCCTCGCAGACAGGAACAATGGAGTGTGGAGGGGTGGGAACACAGGAAGAGCGACAAACCCCCAAGATCTCTGGTCCGAATTTAAGTTGACACCGGATTTTAGAGGTCGTGTAAAAGCGCCCTAAATTCTCACCACTGACTTACTTCCTCTCATTTGCACCATTGCTCTGTTACAAATGAATTCTGAATGGAAGTGCTTTTGTCAATCATTGTTTTATTTTATGAATTCATTTGAAGCGAGACCTGCAATGGAACACTCCTGTTCAGGTTCCTAGCCAGCCCTGCCTTCTTTCAAGACAATCCTCACCATACATCCAGGTTATCTGTTCTTCTGTTCCCATGCCATTCTGTGACAATCCTGTTCCATCTTGACTAGGCCATATGGCGGGTTCCCTCTCCTTTCATTTGGGAAGAAGTAACCACATGGTAGTTGCTTGATGGGGAGCAGGAAGAGGGATCTGTTTTGTCCCTCACAGGATGTTTTTAGTGTGCAATTAGACTCAAAAGATAGAGTTGGAAAAATGTGTGCAGATGGAAAAAATATCAAAAATTAGATGGGTTATATATATCTTTTTATTAAGAATTTAAACCACAGGCAGTCTCGTGTAACATAATTGATATAAAAGAAAGATGTGCTTGTTTTCTTTAATTAAATTGAGCTTCCTGAGCTACAACAGTATAACTTCTTCATTTTGGCCCAGACTTCTTGTTCTTCATCTCCATCAATACTAAAAATCCACCGGCCCAGTAACAGACACCAAAGTCATCACTCAGGTTGAAGGTTTGTGTTTGGCTTTCGGGGTGGGGTGTTGGCATTTGTGCAGTTTGAAAATCTGCTTTTCAAAAAGCCTGCCCCCTCTCTTTCCTGAGCTAAAGCTAGCTGGAATGGAGAGCAAGACCCAGACATGATTCAATAGGCACACTTCAATGCAAATTTAATTAACTTTAAGCCTACTGATTTCATTCAAATGGGCTGCTAGGGAACAGATCTCTAGCAGCAGTGTGTTTCGTTTATTTTCCCTGATTATGAAAAACAGTTGGCACTTTTGCTGCTTTTAACTTTGAACAAACAGCACATTTTTGCAAAGGGGAGAGAGGAAAATGTGCCAGCAGAGCCTCCTCCAGTTACTATGTCTCCTTCACACAAAATCACAACTGCATTATGGGAAAACACAGGAACCAAAGAGCCAGGGGCGTATCTGGGGGTGCCAGAAGGGTACATCTGCCCCAGGCTCAGCAATCTGGGGGTGCCTGGAGGGGGAGGAAGCCATGCACCCTCCTGCTAGCAGTCCTCCTTTCCCCCTGGCTGACTTAGTGATCCTTAGTTGGGAGAGAAGAGGAGAGGCACAATTCCATGAGAGTGTGCCCCTTGGCTGGGGGTTGCGGGGGGAGAGCAGGCAAGTAGGCATGGGTCTGGAGCTTCTCAGGGGCTGGCAGCAGCGTACGATGTCAAACCAGACCCAGTACCTGATTTCATCGGAGGTGCGGCAATTGCTGCCTGCGGGTGGCCTCGGCAGGCTGGTGCCTGGGGCCTCCTGGGTGAGGGAGCAGGGGCACTCCTCCTCTGTCTGCTCGCCCACCCACCTGGTGCCACGGACAAAGTGAAGGCAGCGCCCATCCCACCGGGGAGCCCGGTGCGTGCCCTCAGTCCCTGGAGAGTGAGTGAGCGAGCAAGAGCACAGGGGCCATGCTGGGTGGGTGAGACATGGTTGCCAGTGGGGGGGGGGAGAGGGCACAACAATTGATTTTGTCCCCGGCTGCTCCAAACTCTAGCTACACCTCTGGAAAGAGCGGGCAACTTCTTCCCCCCACATCAGCACTAGTTGGGCTGTTCCACTCAAACCAGTGGCTCCCAACCTTAGGTCCACAGATGTTCTTGGACTAAAACTCCCAGAAGCCTTCACCACTATCTGTCCTGGCCAGGATTTATGGGAGGTGTAGCCCAAGAACATCTGGGGACCCACAGTTGGGAATCACTGGCCCTGCAGTATATACCATGTAAGCAGGACCATCAGATGCCATCTCTGCTCCAGTGGGACTGGCTATTTTATTTCCAGTAAGTCATATTGGATAAATGAAACTGGAGAATTTATAATGCCAAAAACATTGTTAAGTGCCACAGGAATCTCTTAGAAGAAAAGGGGGAAACACTACAACAACCACCACTGGTAACCTTAATTTAGCACTAATGTGGTAAGACCACCCAGGGATTCTGCGCCCAGCCTTAGGAGTTAAAAGACTAATAGTCCTGAGCATGGATGGTCAAATTACATCCACCTTTTTCCATAGTCATTATCTTATTTTTAATTTGAAGTTCTGAATATTTATTTTGAAACATGAAGGAATTTGTAAGCTTCAATAAGTTCTTGCCAACGTGAACTGAAGCAGTGCTCTCTTCCATTCCTAATCTGTGCTGCATGATCTCGTCTTCAAAAATGAGAGACAGACAGCATACTTGACAAGAGCAGGAGTTTAAACCTGATGGACTTTAGCGTCTTTGAAACCTATACAGTAGGTAGGAGCTTGGTAGGAGCCTCATGGAGCAGTGGTTAAATGGTTCAATCCCAGGTAGCTAGCTCCTGGTCAACTCAGTCTTCTATTCTTCCAAGGTCAGTAAAATGAGTACGCAGCTTGCTTGCTTGCGGCGGGGGGGGGGAGGTAGCCTGCACAATTAAATCGTAAACAACCCAGAGAGTGCTTTAAGTGCTACGGGCAATATATAAGCAGAACACTTTGCTTTGCTTTTGCTTTGAACAGAAACAGGGGTCCACAGAATCTGAATTCAACTGCAACCACAAGAAACATGAGAAGACAACAGAGAGGAGATGAAAAACATTTATTTTTAATAAGCACCAGTATCCATTGGAAGTCAGAGAATGAGATACAAAAAGCAAAAATAGAAGAGTACAATTTGTAAATGCGTACACTCATTATTTGCATAGAACAGGCCACGGTAAAGCCCAAAATTCTTGGTGAGACTTTTCACATTCTAGATTTCAGTACATCGTTTATTAAAGCCTTTGAAGTAAGGCACCTTTCAGCCTACCTTATTGCTAGATCAGTTGCATTTCTTGAGACATACTATGGTTGTAATCATAAAACACAGGTCCATTGGTTCACAGTACCATGAACACATTATGAATTTAATACTACACTGATCTCTCTTAAGATCAATGCATGAGCTCCAACTTACGCAAATACTTAACATATTCAACACAGAGCTTTTCAAGGCAGGCTATTCACACAGTAGGAAGCAATACACTTAGTAATGTAAACACTGGATTTCAGACAAAGAAGCTATTTAATTTGAAGTATCTTCTTAGGCTCCATCCTAAAAAGCTCTCTAATAAAAGTAGAACAACATCAAACCTCACTGGGGAAAGAAGGCAGAGTTATAAGCTTTGGTTAACAGCAGATTAACCTTGCTATTGTATAAAATAATTTGGTCTCAGTCTGCTTTACAAAATGGTCTGGAAATCAATAAGGCACTTTTATTCAGTACAGGGGACACAGTTCCTGTAAAAACGATCCAAGAGAATCTCACTTTCTCTTTGCTCCTTGAATTTTGCTGATTCTTTTCAGCAGAGCACTGAAAAAAGATGAACATTGAAGGAGAATACAACCAATATGCACTTCTATAGGAAAACTGACAAGAAAGACACAATGGGGACTTCCCCAACTTGCACTGTGAAATGGAACCACATTCTTTCATGGAATACGTATCTCTTCCTTTCTTTTCTGATGCCCATAGGCCACCCTAAGATCTGCTCTTGAGGGAAGACTCTCCAATAAAGGGGAGGCAGCAAGGAGAAATATAAAAAATAAGGATCCCTTATGCAAATGAAAGGACCTACTGTAGTACTTACTGATCATCCATTTTGATTCCGGCCAGTCACCGAAATGAAACAACCAAACTTGGAAAACATAATCTTATGGCATATAAATCCCATAATTCTCTAACCTCATATGGTTTTTGCAAAACCACTGGCCAGGCTAGCTTGGAGATTCTGGGACCTATAGTCTTTAAAAAGCCAACTTTCCCAGTATCTAAGGAAAAGCAAACCATTAGTATACTGGCTGCATCATAGCAAAATCCTGCCCATTGTTGGGCAATTCTTTCTCACTTTAGAGGCCAATTTGTCCCTTGGAAATATATCCAAATATTGGCATATTTAGCATAATATTTAACACTTCTACAGTACTTTTGAAGATAGTTTATTGTCCTCCTTTATTCCCCCTCCACAATTTTATGCCACCCCTTTAGTGCAAACACGACTCTAAGCAGTTAAAATGCAACATTTAAAAAAACATATTTTTTTGTCCAGAAAGTAGACAACACAAGAATTCAGTTGCAAAAAGTAACCATGAAATCGAGAAACCGGTAACTTTTTCAACATGTTTGATGGAATGAACATCATTAAAAGTAATTAGCTCTGCACTGCGTTTTTGGTAGCTTTGTGAGCAGCAATTCCAAATAAAGAATCATCTGCTTCTTTGATTCATCCCCCTGCCACAGGAATCATGAAATTAAAACTCTCATCCTGTAGGCACTCATGCCAATAAGTACGATACTGAAGGCATTGGAAATTCTCCTAGTGGAAATCAATCGATTGCTGAACCAAATATGATTTTTCAGCTCCAATAATTGATACCGTATGACCCAAAAACCAAGTGAGGAGCAGGTTGACCTGTATGTCCCCAACCCCTTAGATGCTTTATTTTCTAAATATGGCTAGGGATTAATACACTATTTGTGGACAAATATCAATGGACGAGTTATTTTATAATAAGTTGAAGAGTACTGTATTCTTATATATGAATAGTCAACTCCCAAGTATAAACCAGATATACAGTAGTTGATGAAGCTTCCATGTTAATATTGATACAGTACTGTGAGAAAAAATGTAGAAAATCCATCTGATTTATTCAGCTGCTCCAGAAGTTATGGTGTTGGGGCAGAATGTTTTTTACGGCTTTCCACCTCTTCCCAATCTGGGCCTTCTACTTCTTCCCTCTCCCTTTGAGTGAGGCACTTATTGCTGAAGAATTCAAATATTTGGATAGCTACTATATCCCCTACATTTTATTAATTTCCATTTATAAAACTACCCCCTTCTTCCCTGCCCCCAAGCATGCATCCTCTCTCATCACTTCTAAAAATATATTTTGATTCTGTATCCAGCTAGTATTTAAATATAAGGTTGGCAGTTTGCAACTGGGGGGGGAGGGGGAGGAGAAGACATATATTTGTCTTTCCGAATTTAATCAAGTGCCATAAAGTCACTTCTGGACTACAAGGATTCTCCTTGGGTCTTTCTTCTAGGTCTAACATACTCAGAAGTAATTCACCAGTCTTTTTCTTCTGGCAGAGAGTCACAAGGACAATGCATTAATTCCTCGTTACTATGGGACATGCCTAGCCCAGGAGAGCACCTCCCCCCCATGTGAGCATACTGTGAGGGTGTCTTTGCCCCAAACAATGAGAAGCTTTGAGAGCTTTTTAATTCCCTCTTTAAGAAAGAGAAAATTTAAATCAATTGCATTTCAATGGCAGAAGTCAAGCTGCGAGGGACAAGAATATAAGATCCAAAGAACTAGTTAATATGGATCTACAGTCCTCTAAATAAAGCCCTCCCTCTGATCAGCAAATCCTCCCTCTCGGTGCAGTATATTATGATCTTCTTTTCGGAATCCCTTCTGCTTGAGACATGGTTTTTCCATACCATAGAGAGAATAGGAACTGGTGGTTAAGCCACATCGAGCAATAACCTCCCTGGACCTGGACAGAATCACAGACAGGCTTTTCACCTCATTCCCTTTTTTTAACAAGAAGTGGGAGTTAAGATCCTAGTGAGTTTACTAACATTTGATCAAGCAGTACAAAGCTGGAATACATGCCCCTCGGTCAAATCTTTAAAACAAACCACCCAAGATTAGAAGAAAATAGCCAGTAATTCTAAACCCTTTGCTTTTAAATATATTCACCATTTAAATATAAATGTAATTCACCTGTGAGTTTTGCTGTTACGTGGCAATCTCCCATCCAGATTAATTTCTACCGGTCCGTTTCAACAGTGCAGGTGATCCCAGTTCATTCCCTGGACCTACAAGAGTTTCTAAAGTGCTTTGTCTGTGACAGTTTCATCAAAGACACACCATGTGTGATTAATCACCTTTTAAAAATACCAAATATATTCTCCTGCTTTGCCCTGCAAATGACTACCTAATCTGAGGCAATAACCATTTCTTTTACCATTTCTTTTATATCACTATATAACTCATAGCCACCCCAAATACTCTTCAAAAATCATGTGTATTCCTGGTGTCAATTATATTGTTTCAGAGAAAAAAATGCACTAATAGCCCACCAAATCTGGACCTGTTCATAAAATTCACTGAGACAAATTAACATCAGAGATTAACAGGCAAATGATCTAATGGCCAATTCCAACCGACTGAAAGATCAATAGCTAAAATGTTGATCTTATCCACTGCTGATAGAACTATGTTAAACTCTAATCACAAGCTTCTAATCACCGACACTCATCCTTCTAAGGGGTGGCTACTGTGCCTAAGCTCTCTTAACCGTTTGGTTACAACAGAACTATCATTTGTTCTGTTGGGCCCTAGCAACTCATTCCTAGCATATTCATACTCCCTGAGGGGCCACTCACATAGAAGAGCAATACTTCCAATGCGCTCAGCAGAACAAAAGCACAAACCCTCACTGGTCTGCCAGAACAGCATGGCTGTATTTGGATATTTGTCTCTGACCAGCTTCTGCACCTTGCGAAGAAGGCACATTGTCACACCTAGCAGAGCTGTAAAAGTTAAGGTAAATTTGGTAGTAGTTTGACTCCGAAAGAGTAGTCCTATTATATGTTTTTAGGAACGGTGAACTTGAGATAAGTGATTAATGTTTCCATAGGGCCATTCGGGAAACTAGGTTACGTCGTCGTCACCGGTAAAACAAAAGTAACAGGGATGAGGCGCACTACTTTTGTTTACTGAGGGCCCTTGACTAGAGGAATGGGTAAAGCTTTAGAGATCTTCAGGCATCACCGCCCATTAAATCGGAGTCTCCAATAGGCACTTTTGTTCAAAAGCCTTCTGACATTTGGTAGAAACGCACTCCCTTATTCGCAGAACACTTCCATGAACACCTCTCGATCGGAACGCTGTTCAAACGCTTCTTGGGCCGCCATCTCGGACGGAGACACCGTGGCAGTGCTGGCTGGCTGAGCCTTCGTGCAACTCAGGTCTGAAAAAGGGTTGAACCACCGCAGTGAGAAATCACCCCCAAAGGCCAGTTTCATCCCTTCCCAGCCGGTGACTTTTTCCCACGTCGGTTCCTCTTTTTTAAGCCGTTCTATACCCTGCAAAAGACAAAAGAGTTTGCGCTTATTCGTTAGGGGGAAAAAACACATCACAGTGCTTGGGCTATTGGGTGATTATAACAGCATATCAAACTTAAGGCCTTTTCTAATCAGGTGTATGAAGCCTTCGGAAAGAAACACTGACATCTCCAGAACGACACTGAACAATACATAAAATACAGGACACAATGGCTTGATCAGGAAAATAGTAGTGAAATAGTGTTATATTTCACACATACTGGGACCAGTCCAAAACTCTCAGCCACAGCCACAGCACAGAAAAGTTAGTATTTTTCTTTCTTTGTTTTTTCAATAGCGACTCTCAGAATCTTCTCATTACCATGGCCGGCTTAACCCCCCACCCCCAAGAGTAACTCTTCCAAGTGGTGGCCACAGCCATGGAACAGATTCCATGGTCCGCTACTCATCATTACGCAGGGGAAAACAAAATCTGCTCTCTACTGCATGATCAGCCAGCCCCCCTTTTTTGGCAGGCTACTTCTGGACTTTCTCACAGAAGAATTTCTATTAGGGAAGTCACTCAGTTAAAGAAATCTCAGTTAATGAATTCTACAGGGTTTAAGATGCGAAAGCTGTGCCAGTTTACTAATTCAACTAATACCACCTCTCAAAAGAAAATTGGTACTCCATTTTTTAAAGATTAGACTTGCATATGTTATAACAGGCATCACCTTCCCCTCTTGGGTGAGGAAATGAGGAATGCCTATCTTAAGATAGTGCCTCCAATCTAAGATTTCTGTAAATATTTTGGATATGGAACAAAACAACATGGAGAGGCAATCTCTTACCAGCTAAAACAGATCCTGTACTTTTTAAAATCAATGCATATGTATTTTTGTAAGGTAACGCTTGTCATTAACTACTGAAAGGTGGTCCAAGGTCTACTGACAATACATCTATAAATAAATTCTTTCCCGAGACCGAATTCCTCCAAAACCTTTTATAGACTTAGAGAACTGCAGGCATTGTCCCCTTTACCCATTTCCATTAAACTGCCCAAGGAAGCCCTTAAATCTAATTGTGAGAAAAACTATTTTCTGGAAATCCAGAACTCCTTGAAAAGTTAGAGGAGAGTCTGTTGCAAAAATTAGTACCTATGCAACCATCTTTTCAGGCAGTCAAGACATATGCTCACTTGAAGACTCGTGTTTCCAGCTACATATCGGTATCCTCCAGAAGTATCTATAAAGGACTATCATCTTATATAATCATACAGTATGTTCCCTGGCCGGTTAGATACAGCCAGCTTCAAGAAGCATATGGAGGTTTTGCTAGGCTGCGACAGATCACCACCGCTCTATGTAGCTGAGTAACCACTGCAATTAATTGGCTTGTGTTTGCTCAACTGGCCAGTTAGATACAGCCAGCCTTGGAACAAATCTAAATAAATCTGGTAACTACAACCCAGAAATATGTATAAATACATACATATTACTGGGCTGTAGTTACCAGATTTATACATACATATTTCTGCCATGGGGTGTTATTTAGCATTTTCAGGCAGTGGATAAGTGAATCAGTGGATAGTGATTCCACAAATTGAGTGTCCTACTCTAATCTGTTAAGTATTTAAGGTGTCACTGCACCGTTTCTACCAAATGCTTTGGATTCAGTTCTACTTAATAAAATGATAGAAAAGAAATCTAATCAGAAATCCACAACTGCCCTAATTTGCCACATTTGGGTAATGGTACCTTTGCAATTGATAGGGCATACACCTCCCAGGAATTTGTAACCAACAAGGCAAGTGGTCATGATGGCTGAGGAATTCTGGGAGTCGTGATCCAAATATGTTAGTGTTTTCAAACTCCAAGTTAGGTTTACCAGACCAAAGAATAAGAACAAAATCCCACCATTGCTATCTAGCTTGGAATCTGTGAGCCATGCCAGTAATTGGATATCAGGATTTGCATTTGGTATACTGAGTTTCTGGAGTCCTTGGACCACTTCAGAAGTCCAACCCTAAAGCAAGACCATTAAACCATACCAAGGTCCATTTCTCCAAATTCCAATCCTACAAGTACCTGATGGTGGATGAAAGGAAGAACATTGATTCGTGAAGGAAAAAATGGAACTTACCTACCTGTAACTCTAGTTCTTTGAGTGTGCATCTGTGAATTCACACAATGGGTGTTTTACACATGCGCAGAACAACCAGGTTTCTTCCAAGCTGAATTCTGTATTCAGTAGGGACCTTCACCTCCTCCTCACTGCGTATGCTCCTCCATTCCCGTGCTTGCGAGGCTCAGTTCCCTTTCTATATGCCACTGTGGAGAAATATACATAGACGTGACAGATAGAGGGGAAGGAAGGGTGAGAAGTGTAAATTCACAGATGCGCACTCGAAGAACTAGAGTTACCAGTAGGTAACTTCTATTTCTTCTTCGTGGGATCTGTGAATGCACACAGTGGGTAACCAGCAAGCTATCTTATCCAGAGGTGGGCCATCACGGCAGAGAAGAGGACAAGACAGCCCTTCCAAATGAGGCGTGAGCTCTTGCTCTCACATCCAACATGTAGTGTATAATAAAAGTGGAAGGATTGGACCAGGTTGCAGCTCTGCAGATGTTGGGAAGCTATGGAGGATGAAATGGCCCTGGTAGAGTGTTCCAAAGGTGGGACAGGTAATGGAGTCTTTGTCATCTCATAGGTAAGTTTAATAGTGTTGGAGGTCTCTTTAGAAATTGTTTGAGGGGAGAGTGGCAGTCCTTTGGAGGGTCTTTTTGTTGCAAAGAAAAGTCTCCTAGACTTTCGGAAGCTGGAGGTACGGGAGGTGTAGAATAAAAGTGCCCATCACATGTCCAGTGTGTGGAGAGAGCATTTGAGGTCAGTGGATGGAAAGGTGAAAAACATAGGTAATATAATGGGTTGTTTTAGGTGGAAATCAGAGACAACTTGGGGGAGAAAGGTGATGTCCATGTAAAGAGTAACCTTATTTGGGTGAAATTGCAGGAATGGAGGATCAACACAGAGTGCAGTGAGTTCAGAGGCTCTTCTGGCAGAGTTGATGGCCACTAAGGAGATCGCCTTGAGTGATAACAGGTAAGGAGGTGAAGTAGCCATAGCTTCAAACAGTGGCTTTGTAAGTCGGTAAAAAAAGTAATAGTAACAACAACCAGGGTCATGGCTTCATTGTGGTATGACAGAGCCTTAACTCTCAAGTCATCAAGTAGAGAGTTGAGAAAAATGGAGGATTTAAGTCCATAGGTGGCGTTGATAGGCTCCCATAGCTGATAATTAGATGTAAGGAGGGGGAAAGAAGCTAAGGAGTAGTGTCTCCTTCCAATGATGTCAAGTTTGCATCCCTCTTTGTTACCTGGAGTTGTTGCTGTGCAGCCCTTTGCTCTATTCTGTGTGGCATCTACTATGAGAGAATTCGGCAATGGATGATTGGAAATGAATGTTGCTTCTTCTCCACACATTCTATAAAGATTATCCACCATCCTTGTCATTAGAGGCGTAGAGGAAGATTTACTCTAATAACCTTTTACTCTTTCGAGGAGTGAAGGAATGAAACGAAGGCATAGAGGAGGAGCCTGGTTTTTATTCAAGTCACCAAAGATTTTGCATGACTCTTCGGTTTCAGGTTGTATGACCTGTAGATCCATTATTTTGGCTATTTTAGATATAAACTGAAATTATAAGTGAAAATCCTCTGACAGAGAAGGTGGTTGGTTGTCTGCCACATTGGAATTTGGGGCGGGCAAGCTAGGTGAAGAAGGTTGAGATCCCTCTGATTCTGAGTATTCAGACTGAGGAAATCTGTCCATGGATGTCGGAGAGTCTCCTCTACGTAGTGGAAGCATTGTACATTCGTCTGTATGGAGATCCCTAGTGTCTGATGGAAGAGTACCACTTTGATCGGTATATCAACAGCTGTAGATGGAGGGCCTTTACAGGTGGTAGCAGCATGAAATGAATATTTTCTTGAAACTGTGGTTTGAGTCGAGCTCAATATTGATGCTGAAGGATGTTGGTGTCGTCTCTTTGGAGGCGACTGGGAAATGCTAGAAGGTAGGCATTTCTGTCAACCCCAAGTATTGAGGGATGGAGAGTCATCATCTGATGACCAGGCTATGACATGAATATATTTATGGCATTGGCGCCTGGGCTTGAGATCGGTGTTGTATTCTTGATGTCGAGGTGGAGATGGAGAAGAAGGGTCGTAGTGTTGTTTAGGTGCATATCAAGGAAATTCGTCATCATCCTCAAGGTCATCAGCTCTTGAAGTCCCATGTCCCTTAGAGAGGTGAGGAGACCTCAATGTAGTCATACAATGCTGAGAAGGCTCAGGCACAGTCGGGTCACAAATATAACGTAGTGACGAGCCCAGGGTGGAACCAGGACTCTGAATAGGTGCATGCACAATGGTAGGTCCATCATTAGAAGAGTCTCCCCAGGAAGATGAACAGCTGTGGAAGGAGACTGTGCCCTTGGTTGCTGAGATAGAAGTGATTGTTTGGCAGCTGGTCTAGACTCGTCTGAGGCTAGAGTCATCTCAAGAGTGGTAGGAGACGAGGTTGGTCTCGTATTAGGTGTCAGCATCGGAGCCAAGGGTTTTTTCCTTTCCCCCCCCCTCGAGGTCGGGCCTGAAGTTGGAGCTGGTGTTGATGTCGAAGGCATCCTGGCCTTAGTGTGTTTTTTTAGGCAGCAGAGATGCCGAAGGCACCTAGGTTTGTTCAGTAGGAGGTTGATGTTCCATTGGTTTTAGATACTTTCCCCAAAGATGAGCCTGAAGGTGATCTAGGTGTTGTTTAATTGTGGGTTTGCAAACCGAGCACTGGGCAGGTTAGTGGCTCGCCCCCACCCCCCAGGCAAAAGAGGCACTTACTGTGGCCATCTGTAAGGGGGATTTTATGAGAGCACAAAGTGCACTTCTTGAAGGGGCCCGAAGAGGCCATAAAATGGCAGGCGGGCCACAAGGGGAGAAAACAAAGATATAAAATAATCTCACCAACAGGCTCAGATTGGAGAAAAAGATACTGCAAAGAGGTTTGAAGAGGAGTAATACAATAAAGGGAAAAGTTTAAAGAATAATAAGTTTTCTTTTTGTTCTTGCAGGAGCACTGGAGACAAGCATCTGTCTGCAGCAGAGGTAAAAAGGAACTGAGCCTCGCAAGCACGGGAATAGAGGAGCATGCATGGTGAGGAGCAGGAAGTCCCTACCGAATTCAGCTTGGAAGAGGCTGGCTTGTTCTGTGCAGGCGCAAAACACCCATTGTGTGCCCTCACAGATGGCACAAAGAAGAACTGGTTATATCAGAAGGGAAGAGTCTAAACAGATGCAAATTTGGGATTGGCTACTAAGGCCATAAAATATCCCCTCCACCCACCCCCAATTAAGGAAAAGCTCACTGGCTAGCCCAGCAAATTATGCATCTGGCTGCAGAGCCGAAATTGGGTGCATCCTAGAAGAGTCGACCTGTGTGGCCTTGGGCAAACTGCACAGTCCCAGGATGCCCCCAGAAGAAAGGAATAGTAAACCACTTCAGAGTACTCCCTTCTTAGAAAACCATGCAAGAGATCACGATAAATCAGAACTGACTTGATGGCACACAGCTGAAAGTAGGGAAAAGAATAAAGCTGGATAATATACATTTCAAACTTCTATTGTGCCGTCATATTCCCAACTGAGTGACAAAAGGCTGCTTAATATCTTTAATGTTTTGATTCCATTATCCTAAAGAAATATTCAAATATCTGATATTTGTATAGGTTACCTACCCTTCAATACCTTTATTTTAGGGTGGTTTACAAAAATAGCACAATGCCTTTATATAAAAGACATTAGCCACTCTAGAACACCTCATTAGATATTGAATAGCTCGGGGAAACAAAGAACACTTCAGTGGATTCCACAAAATACATCATTGTAGGCAGCAGGCATGCTTCCATGGAGAAAAGAGTTCTACAGATAACCAGGGGGCCTATAAATATTTGAAGATTGTCCATCAACTACCAATCAATCTAGGAGTGCCTGCTGGCTGGAAGGCACCATAAGGGATTTTGTTCAATGACTCAATGCTAGGCAATCTAAACTCATTTTAAAATTCTCACTGGAACATATAAGAAAACCAGTTCTTCCCCAATTCAGTACAAATGTATTTACAAGTGATAAAAAGTAGCAATACTTGGACATTCAGATACTGGCAGAAACTGGAAACAATGGAATATGAGCAATGCTTTTGTTTTTTTTAAAACCAACGTAATCTAAAGATCTGTCTGCGTTAAAAAAAAAACTGTGGAAGGTGTGGCAAATCCTCTCATTCAGAGCAGAATTAAGATCTCAGAAGATCATATTTAGCCAATAATTGAAGAATGCTGTGCAATGAGAAAATAATTAACAGGCATGTGGGTTTCTGCAGGAGTGCTTTGTTTCAGTGCCCCTCTTAATTTCAGGTCCAGAATCAGTCTGAAAAAGGAAACAACCCCCATCCGCCATTCCATGGAGGAAACCAGGCATGTGATTGTTAACGGCTCTTGCTTCCAAGGAAATATCGCTTATTTAGACACCAAGGAGGAGGAAGCTTGTCCACTGTGCATACTCCTATAACAGCTGGGCTGCTTTAATACAAGATTGTGAAAAAAAAAGAAAAACATTTTATTACAGAAATGTCTCAGTACTTATTGAATCATCTTCCTTTTCTTAGTGTCCATCCCACTTGGTGGTAGGTTCTAAAATCCAATAGTAAGTCACAAGTACAAAAATCCATGGAACTTACATAGTTGACTCACCAATTCCCCGCAGATTCAATTGACCTACTTTAGTTGCAATTTACTACTGGATTTCAGCCACTGCATTATTTTTTGTGATTTTTTAAAAATTATTTCCAACCAAAGTTAAGAGTTCATCAGTCTTCTTTCTTCTATCATCTTGGCTGTAAACAGAATTTTTAAATCCCCTCACACACCCCATCCTCCAAAAATGCACAGAAACAGTGTTCAGAAAAGGTTTATTGCATTTGTTTTCCCATATGGAAGCATTGACAGAATTGAAAAGATGCAGCATTCACATTGTTTTCAAAATGAGACCGATCGATCAACCTCTTCCACTGACTTCCATCCCACTCCATGGCTGTTATTCAATCTGAAGAATAAATTCAGAAGCTTTGCTCATTTAGCAGTTCTACCATTTTGGAGGTTAACCTCCTCTTTCTTCTACTATTCACATAGCTCTCCTCAGTAGTTTTTTAAAGATCCAAAATATATAATAAAATCCCTGCGCAAATACAAAAGTGTTACAGACTTAGTCAGTTTGGGTGTAATCCAGGCATGTCCAAACTTTGGCCCGCCAGATGTTTTGGACCACAACTCCCACAGTCCTTTGCCATTGGAAATACAGGCTTGGAATTCTGGGAGTTGTGATCCAAAACATCAGGAGGGCCGAAGTTTGGACACGCCTGGTGTAATCTATTCTACCCGCTTTTATCTGCAACAGAATGTCCTCTACACGTCTCCTCAGTGCTTACTACATACACAGTTTGCCACCCACAGAGCCAATACAGAAGGCATGCATGATCCTTTAACACATGACAATTCCCCAATGTAAAATATATATGTATAAATATAAAAAGGAGAATAAACATTTAGAGATATAAAAAAGTGGCAATGTCTTTTTTTAAAAAAAAAAAAGAAGAAGAAGAAGAAGACAATGCTGACATATCTACACAAACATTCTGTGCTTAGGTTTCATCTGGATTTGCAAGCCTCTTTTAGGCACGAACACTGTTCAGTAATTATCCCTCATGTTTTAAAAAAGAAAACCGATAGGTATCATCTTGCTATTCTACACATTTAAATCAACATTTTTTTTCCACGTTCAATTATAAGGCATTACAAATCACTTACACTCACAAAAAACCCATCCATCGTTAAACTGAGGAAGACAGCTTTCCCTGCTAACTGAAGAAGGAATGAGTATAAGAAAGCTAGAGGACAAAACCCAATTTTACTCTTAGCTAGATTCATTGAAATCAGTGGGGCGTATCTTAGTCACTGCAGACAGATTCCTTTTATTTGAATGTGTTTACTCTCATGGGGGGGGGGGAGAATACACACAAGCCCACAGTCCTTTCTATAGCTGTCCAAATAATGTAATGCACAGCAATATTGGCAATATATTTTAAACAGAAAATACTAAGCTAAGCAGTTTGCAAGGTCAAATTTTCATCTTACATCTTCTAAGTATATGGGCTTTAAATGGCGAGGTGGAATTCTACATCACAGAAGGAGGCCTAACTGTGAACTAAATGCATCATCACCTGCTGTCAAGATCTCTATGCCATTTATGTGAGAAGTTGATGGCACTCATGGCACTGGCTGTCATTCAAAAGTTGACCCAGGGTGTGAAAATTACACAGTCAGTACTGGGGTGGGGTGGGGCCACTGGGCATTGAGAAACACAATTCGTCTTTACATTAGTGTTGTCACAGAAAGCAGAAAGAGAAAATAAAGTAGACCAGTAAAGTTAACAAGTAAATAATAATAATAATAATAAAGCTTAAGCCACCAGAAATGGAGAATTACCCAAAGTTTTCAGAATACAGGGCTTCCCCCCTCCCCTTTTCTCTGTAATGAACAGCCACTGAATTGGCATTATTTTTTCCTAAAAAAAAAGATTTTGCTTTTTATTTCAAACATTCATGTATAATAATAACAATAGGTGAGAATGTGATTTTGCTTTAATGGAAATGCTGTTCACAAATTCTTAGACCACATACTGATATGGGTCTGCTTTTCCTTGGTCTGGAGTAGCAAATGGGCTAAGCCAAACTATAGAGAACGGATGGCCAAATACTGCTTTCATGTTCATCCATTTTGTTTTTTTAGCCCATCTTCTCTCTTCTTTTTTCAACTGTTCTATTCCCTGAAAACAGAAATATGACATTTTCAGTCAGGAACTTATTTTTCTAGTTCTGATTTCGGGGAAAAGGGTCCCTCTTGTCTATCCTTTATCAAACAGTCTGAGCAGAAAAATAATCAGGTTTGCTGTCTAAACATTTCCCTTTTAGTGTATTTATTTCTATTTGAGAAAGGACAGAATAGTTTTTTTTTAAAAAAAAACAGTTTATGCAATATGTGGTAATTTATGAGAAAAAAATCATACAGTTTTGATGAAAAGTTTAAGTGCTATAATAGCCTCCTCAAAAATAATAATAATAAAGAACACTCAACATGGCAATCTTACATCTTTATGAAATCAGTTAAGAAAACCCTTCCGTGTTATTCCCCTGCTTCAGCGACTTTCAGGTTCTCCACATGCAAGTTCAAGACATGCCCCAACAAGAATGTTGCTTTTGAAACGCCACTGAATTCTCCCAATGGCAAAAGCATACATTGTTAGCAGGGAAATGAGTTAAAGCGCAAAGACATAGATAGCTGAGAAAGGAATAACATTAGTTTAGTAAAAGTGAGGAGCAGAATAAAAAGATCTGTCTCAAGGCAGAGGGTGTTCACCTCATTCATCACTTCCATACTGTTGCCAGTATCAGCACGGCATTTTTAATTGTTTAAAGAGTAGCAAATATTCAGTTGCATTTTTGACACTGCATATTTTTCAAGGGGGATCCATCTCCAACTTTCTTAACTCCATTTCCCCCCACACTCGTATTCAGAAATATACAAAGGCAACCTCACGCTGTTCACCACCACATGTCAAACAAAAGGAGTACAGTGGACCCTTGTATAACAAATAGCTTGTATAACATAAAATTTGTACAACATAAAAAATTCCGGAGATAGGGAAAACTTGCTTAACATAATCGCCTATGGGGAGAATCCGTACAACATAAAAATGGGATCACTCCATTTTCAATGCATTCCTATGGGAATTTGTATAAAGGAAAATTTGCTTAGCATAATTTCATTCCTTTATACAAGGTACCACTGTATTCAGAATAACAGAATCAAAAAACGAGTCAGAGAACAAGAGAAAGAAACAACAGAAATGCCAGACCCAGGAAGTAATATAGCACAAGGGCCAAACTACCCTCACCTAAAAAGCAACCTTAAAAACAAAACAAAAATAGTTTAGACAGCCAGAAAGACAACAAGGATAATTTAAGTTGCCCAGGGAATAGAGGTATGCTCAGGTTATGACAAAGCCAATCGCTGAAATCCTTTTCTGAACGCTATGCATATATGGCTGATGGTGGGGGAGTCTTGAATTACTACAAGTTGTCACCACTACTAGTAAAATGATATATGGAAATTAAAGCCCAGTCCTGCCCTAATGGCTTCCCCATGACAAAACCAACCATGTGGGGGCCTCTGGACCTTTAGGGGTGGGGGCCAGAAATCTCCCCCAATTGGAAATCTCAAACTGGATTGAACCATTTGAATCAATGGACCTTATGGACAAGTCGACTCATGAAATCCGCACTGGTTCATTGGGCCCATCCTAGTACAACTGCCTCTGCTACGCAATAGGATTTCTGCCATAAAAATTCCTCAAATGCCAATAAACACAAGTTTATTAAAAAGACCTGGAAAGAAATTCATCATCCTAAGCAATAAGATAAAAATAATTAAAAACTTTGGAAATTAAGCTGGCTGACAAACAATCAGCAGAGCTTCTGCAAAGACGTCCCTGGCTTCATCACATTCCTAGTGTGCAGGTTGGGTGTGATCACCACACAGATATTGACTACACTTAGATATGATGGCCCCCTTCATTCAACATTAAATAGGCACAATTAAATAAATGTGCATATTTCCTCCTCTTTATTAACTCTGAACAAAAGTTGGACATTAGATGACGCAGTCCCAGGATCTTTAATCTGGTTTGCAATATTATCTAAACCTAAAAGTGTGTCATTCATCGAGTTGCCATTATGAATCCACTGTTACTTTTAAAATATATAGAGGAGTTCCTGGATAAATAGCATATACAGTGGTACCCCAACTTAAGAGCAGCTCGAAGAGTGGAAAACTGCTAGCACTTTAACTGCTGCCTTACAAATTTTAAATATGGTCTCCTCGACTTACCTTTTTTTCATTTTTTCATTTTTTTAACTTATTTTTTCAATATTTTAGATAGGTACCCCAACGTAAGAGTAGTTCGACTTGAGAGCATGCATTTGGAACAGATTAAATTCGTATGTCGAGGTACCACTGTAGTTGTAACCACTGACTCCTGGCAACAGATTCGCTACTGGCTGCTTCAAAAGAATTCTTCCAATCATTTTGGAAATGCCTTTCCCAATCTGACATTTTTTCCAAATGGGTGATATAATAATATAATTGTTAACTACGGACAATGGTTCCAACATATGTGAAAAATTTGGATATACTTCTTTATCAGAACACGACAGAAGCTTTGTCTGAACGTCTTAACAAGGAACTGCACAGTTCTCTCTAGGCTTACTCCACTAAAAGCTATACAGTCACAGTGTCTAGTTCCTACCACACCATATAGAATATCAAACTATCTTTTGACAAAAATGAGAAACCAAAGCTTGTAATTGCCTTTCGTGCAACAGCTGGTATTAGAGAACATGGCAAAATATAGTTTGCTATTATATCTAACACAACTATTGCACACTCCAGAGCATTTAACAATTTTTTCATCAAAGGCTCCCAAATAAATTTAGTAGTCATGGGATAACGTGTCATGTCCTCCTACACACCAGTAAATGGCTTAACAGTGGAACAAGAAAGTAATAAAGAGAAAGTATTTACAACAGTGACAACAAACAGTACGGTACTAACAATGTGGAGAATATTTGTTTTCTCAAACTTCATCTAACTATATACACTGATGGGATCTGAATTAGTTTTGACTGTGCAGCAAAGTAGACTCTGAGGTTGTGGTGGACAGCTCACTAAAAATATGTGATATAAATCATCACCAAAGGAGCTAGAAATAAAGTCGATGCTCTTGTATAATGCCATATCAAATTCAAGAATCATGTATCATTCTTGCAGAGATAGGCCCCTTGATCTGGAAATAAATTCCAAAACCCATATTATGGCAATCACAAAGGCAAAACAGTATCTCAATAAGCTTTCAAAATCAGCAGGTCCCCTCATCTGGTGGAGATAGGACAGTAAGAAGGGAAGAATTAAAACAGTTTTGGCTTCCATGTTCCAAAAGAATACAGTAGTAAAAAAAAAATCTTCACTGGACCAAAAGGATTGGAAGGATCAAGAGGTTAGGACCCATTTCCTACAAGGAAGGACTGACATATTGGAGGCTTTTAAATTTATATTAAAATGTGGGGGGGATATGATAGCGTAAAACTTACTTTATATCCTTGTGAAAAATAGCCATCTACACAAGTGTAATGTGTATATGAGTATTCTTATCATAAATTCATTGTACCAGTTTTTAATCTATAGCCCTAAACAGCTTGAGAACTAGGTAGTTTTATGGACCACCTTCTCCTAAAGATTTATCTAACGACTGAAAACTCCCTCAGAGATTGTTTTCTATGTCCCTCTGCCTAGTGTAGTGACTGAGGATACAACCTTCCCAGCCATGGCATCTCATCTTTGGGATACATTCCTTAGGAAAGCTTGCTTGTCACAATACAATTATTCTTGAGCACTTGGTGATGGCCTTGAAATCTGTCCAGCTGTCAGATTAGTTCTCACTCTCTTTTCCAGTCCACTACTCTGACGCCAACTTCAATGTTTTGTGTTTTATATAATATTTTGTTCTAATCTACCTCTGTTTGCCATTCTGAGAGTCTTTGGTCCAAAGCGTATGTTATCAATTTTTCAACAAACCCGAAAACACACCATCTGAGTAAGGAACCAAATCAAGATCTACTTAGTATAAAGAAGTACATTTCTCCTCCACCACCTTTTCACTGTCTTTTAAGATGGCGATAAGGTCTTTAACATTTCTTGGGTTTGGCAGACAAAAGATGTACAATTTCAAGTAAAAACATGGACAAGTCATTCCACTGTATGCAATGGAACATACCCTCTTGTTAGAGAACACTTTCATACAAGCTTATGCACAGGAAAATCCCACTGTTTTCACTTACACTTACTTATTCCCCAGTCAGCCATGGAGACTGGAAAACTGAGGGAGTTCTTGTCCAAAAACATTTTTAAAAATGGGGATGATGAAATGATGATACTGAAGACTACTCAGTACTTCATGGCACACAGGTTAAAATGCACTACTACAGTCAAAACCCAGCTCCGTCATGACCCAGATCTCAATCTCAAGTAGCTGGCTCCAAGTTGACTCAGCCTTCTGTTCCTCCAAGGTTGGCAAATTAAATACTCAGCTCACTGGGGGTGGGGGTGGGGTCAATGTATAGCCTGCATAATTAACTTCCAAACTTCCCCAAGAATGCTTTAAGTGCTGTGGGGCAATTTACTATCAGCTCACTTTGCTTTTGCTTTTATTCTCATCCAACTCTACTGTTGAGAATTTAAGGAATATACAAACCAAATGAGCCATTTGCTCATAGAACAAAGTTAAACAGGGAAATACCCTTCCCTTTAAAAATGACTGATTAAATGTTTAGAGTAAATCAAAGAAACAAAATATTCGCAAACCCCCAAATGCCCCCTGAAAACCACCATTGCTACCACAGGTTACCTGTATGACCATTATTTCTGGAAGGAAGAACAAGGAGTGAAATGAACCACACTCCCTCCTCACCATGAAACAAAATTAGTGGCTTTTTAAAATGGCTCCTCATCGTCATGAAGCAAAACAAGTAGATTTTTTTAAATGTCCGTTGTATGCATGTACCAGTGCTGTATCTTTTTTTATGGCAGGCTGCTCATCAGAAAGCACCTCAGATAGATTAGCCCTTTCTCTATCAGGAGAGTGAAGGAAGAGTGACAAATAACCAGTGTTCTCTCTGCTTGACCATACAAACAGATCCCTTCTGCTGTGTACATTAGTCAAGGAATTTGAGCCTTGGACTTTCTGAGCTAGTCACTTGGTTTTTACCTACTTGGATTAATTACAGATTATTTGCAGGACACAGCTCTTGCCATTTACCTCTCTACACTGTGCTTGTGGAAAAAGAAAGTCTTCTACTTTATTTCTCCTATCACCTTCACTAAATTGAGGAATGAACAACGGCAAACAATATAATCCGGAATCTGGAAGGGTAGCAGCCATGGGTTCTATTGTGTAAAATACCTTCTTCAGGGAGTGAAGGGAATTCTAATGATAGTTCAGAGCAGGGTCTCCACAGGTGCCCTCTTTTCATTTTCTATACAGAGCTCTACAGGCCTCTGGAACATGTGTTATTTTTATGGTTTTCCTCAGGTTGGCTGTTACTGACCAGGACAACAAACGCAAAGCTGAGTGCTTTTTCTAAAAAACAGCAACAACAAAAAGAGAGGGAGAGAGACCAGAAAGCTACTCACTGTTTCATCTGTGCAGATGGAGTGCACCTGTGTTCCAAACATTACTGAGGTGAAGATGAGAAAGAGGAGGGCCTCAAAGCATAGCAGGATGAGAAGGATCACAGTTGTCGGTGGAGAGAAAGAACTGCACTCTGTGAAAATTGAACACAACAAAGCCCTGAATAGGTCATGCAGCAATACAGCCAATCCTGCGCTACTAATTAATAAAATTATAACATTTCCCACAAAAAAGTTTTAAGATAAACATGAGTTATATAAAAGAGGTCCAGTTTTAAGTCATAGAAATTAATAGCCACCCATCATTAACAAGCATCTATTATGTCTCTGAAGATTCTGAGTCATCCAGGTGAGTTTATCTGGAAGCTGAGTCATGGCAACTAGACTTCTTTTTCTTGAGAGACTGAAACGTTTCGCTGCTCATCCAAACAACTTCGTCAGTCTGAGGAAAGCTAGTTGTTACAGATCCTGGGTTCAGAGCCATACAACTATACGTAACATCCACAGAGCCTGGCCAAATCCTCCTTCCCACCATCTCTACTAATCAACTCACTCTCCTCTTCTTACCCTACTTCTAGTCCCCCTCCCGTACCCACCCCCCCAACTCTATATAGTACGGCCAATGAATACCTGGTATGAAATGTATATCCCATCAGTTATTATATTGCACACCTCATTCTGCTTCTATATGTCTGAGGAAGTGGATGTGTCCACGAAACGTTACATTAAAATATGAAATTTAGTCTTTAAGGTGCCACATGTTTTGTGTCTTTTGTTTTGCTCTGTTTTTCTTCGATTTTTGCCTGAAATTTTTGAAAAGACTAACACGGATACCCCCTCTGAAACTCCATTTCACAGTTCACTTTGACCTCATGTCACCCTGGTCTGAAATAGGCTGGTAAGATGAACAATGGTCTGAATAGGCTTGTTAGGTGGACAATAGTCTCAAGAGGCCATTAGGTGGGAAATATGGGTTATTAGCTATGGCTTTGGTGGTGGAGGTGTGAAGCATTTTTGATTTCTCTAGGGATTGTTGAACTCACTGCCTGATAAGTAGCAGATAGATGGTGCCTAACTCCCCCCACCTCTATTGAAAGAGGGGTTTTCAATGCTCACATGAATGGCTTCCCTCTGTCTAATATGTGTACATGGAATGGAATGGAATGGAATTTATTGTCATTGTATAAATACGAGATTAAAAGTGCCAGCCAGTCAGTCATTCACACAACCCAGCATCCTCATGTTTGAATGAATGTCCTTTGTCCTTCAAGTGGAAGTGTACTGCTGATTCTGGTATGAGAATCTAGTAAAAAAGCACAGTTGCCATGACTCAACTTCCAGATAAATCATCAATCATATACACTGCAATTTGAGACCAGATGAGGAATATGATATTAGCAATAACTAAAACCCTATGTAAATCACGGTACTGCACCACCAAGTCTAGATTTGGGACTTCAACTTGTGTAAATTTTTATCTTCCAGTTTCTTTTTGTTATGCACAAAGGTTATCTGAGATGAGCAAAAGAAACCTAATGGTGGAATAAAGAGAGGGATTGAGGGATCTGCCACAGTGTGGTGGTGGTGGGGGAACGCTGCTGAGTAGAAGCAATCTACCCTGTGGTTTTTCCTTTGCAGATATTTATGCAAAGAAATATATAATCTGATAATTCATATCGGTCTCCAGATATTATGTGATAAAAGTCAAATATAGTAAAGAACTTGGATTGTGTGTCAATGTTTCTGGGAGACAGTGATAGCCATGTTGTTTTCTTGGTTGAAGATTCTTCTTATTCACATTGTATAATGCCTGGCGGAGTAACTTTTAAAAGCTGTCTGTTCACCATGACTCTGCAGAAAGCTATGCCAAACGTGCGAGAAATTAAGCAGCAGCTCTTAATGTTATTAAACGGAAGCAAAATCCATTGTGTCACCACACACGGGCTCATTCGATTCAGCACATCCTCAGAAGCTTCAGCTCATCTTGATCTCTTGAGTATCATTTAGAGTAGACCATTGCCCCCCCCCGAGATTAGTCTAGCCCAGTGGTAGCAAACCTTCGGCACTCCAGATGTTTTGGACCATAACTCCCACAGTCCTTTGTCATTGGCAATGCAGGCTTGGAATTCTGGGAGTTGTGCTCCAAATCATCTGGTGTGCTGAAGGTTTGCCACCACTGGTCTAGCCCATGTACATAAGCACAGCACAAAAATCTGAGACAACCCTATCATATACATTTCAGTTTTTCTTTTCTTTTTTCCTTCCTACAACAGGAACACTAACTTGACAAGTCTCATGCTTTTAGAACACTGCTTCCCAACCATGGGTCCCCAGATGTTCTTGGACTACAGCTCTCAGAAATCTTGGAAAGTACAGCTACTGGCAAAGGCTTCTGGGAGTTTCAGTGCAAGAACATCTGTGGACTCAATGTTGGGAACCAATGAAGAGCTGTTCTTAACTTTTGTTTGGCCACAGGCATAAACACAATCAGAAAGAAATATAGGCTGAATATAAGTTCCACAACAAACCTTATAAGGTAGTGTGTGAATAACTGTTTCCAGTTAGTGCCCCCCTTTAAATGTATCAGGGACCCTTGGGAGACTCTATGCTTCCCATTAATAATGGCTGGTTTGGGATAAGGCCCTTAAGACACTTACATGACTCAACTCATCATGCCATTTAGTAAACTGATCATATAGATGGGGCTGATTGTCCTTCAGCAGGATTCAAAACCATCAACTATGATACACTGTTGTCAGGAGGGCACCTTAATGAATTATTATTCAGAAGTTTGGGTCTTTCATGCCATAGAGCAGTGGTGGCAAACCTTCTGCATTTCAGATGTTTTGGAGCGCAACGCCCAGTCCTTTGTCATTGACAATCTAGGCTCGGAGTTCCTGGGAGTTGTGGTCCAAAACATCTGGAGTGCTGAAGGTTCGCCACTACAGTCTTTATGCTCTATTCTTTCTGTAGCTTTTATCTGTTTTATGGGTTGGTACACTATTTCGATTTATTATTTATCACTCTCAACATGTTTTTTTCCCTATAAAAGGTGGCGGGATAAGGTAAAGGCCACATCAGCTAGATCAGGGGTGCATACTTTCAGAGGGGTTGAAGGCCACCCCACTTAATTGTTCTATCGGCTACACCACCTCCTTGTGATCCACAGAGCACAGCACCAGTTGCATATGACCTGGGATTGTATGTCACACACACCCATGATCCAATCACACTTCGTTACTATTCTTAAGGAAACTTCCTGAACTTTAAGAACTTTTTAAAATGGCATCTTTAGTCATGAGGTGGGAAAACTACCATCCTTTAGATCAGGGGTGCCCAAACTTTTTGTAAGGAGGGCCAGATTTGGTGGCTGAGAATGTGTCAGGGGCCGGTTGCTCCCCAACCCTGCCACCCCACTGCAAGCCCTACCCACTTTCTTTTAAAAAAACATGGGGTGAAGGAGGGGAGGGAGGGGAGGGCCGGCCAGCCGCGGGCCACTCAGAATGGAGGGCAGGCCTGCTTTAGATGCTCTTGGACTGAAACTCCCATCAGCTGTATCCAACACAGCCAAGGGTGAGGAATGCTAAGAGCTGCAGTCCAATAACCTCTCCAAGGTCCCACTTTGCCCACCCGTACTTGAGTCTGTAAGTTCAACATTCACTTACTTGTCCAGTCTTCTTCAAAACAATGCAGGAAATGGAATCCAACCATGATCAGGGCATGCAGAGAAATCAGTGCTATATACATCTGAAACACAGTACAATTCCTTTCAAAGCAATAGCTTTCTATATACAATCCTATTATATATGAAAACTCAAGTGAGAGTTGTTTCTAATGATGCCGTTAAATAAGGGCCTCGTTTTAAATGACTTTGGCCAGAGATCTCCCAACAGTTTGGACCCTCCATCTAATGCAAGGACAGCAGTCAATAAAAACAGCTTCCAACTGTTGAACCATAACTGCAAGAAATATATGTGCCAAGCAATGTATTCTTACTATCTGTGTCTTGGCTCTGAACTGCTACACATAATTAGATTTGCTATACAGCAGGGCCCCTTTATCCAAGGGATCCGTATCTGATGATTCACTGATTCATTATTAAAAATATGACAAAATCCCCAATATAAAGATGAAGTTACTAGAACTGGCTACTAGAGAAATCCAGAGATTACTCTGTTTACAGTATAGTGTATCCGGTGTGTGTTGCATCGTTACAGTCATGACTGACTCTTCGTGATCCCATGTCCATGGAGTTTTTTTTTGGAAGGAATACTGGAATGGTTTGCCAGTTCCTACTCCAGGTGCCTACAGTACCTGGTATTCCCTGGTGGTCTCCCATCCAAGTACTAACCAGGGCCGACCCTGCTTAGCTTCCAAAATCAGGCGAGATCGGATGCGCTTAGATAAATATATTTCCATAATATCATGACCAGAACTGGCATGAGAGGGAGCCAGAGACCATGCTATGTATAGCATTCACTTTTTATAATTGTGTTCTGTATAATCTGTATTTTTCTGCATTTGGGGGGAGCTTGGAACCTCTCATTTGTGGATACAGGAGTTCTACAGTACCACAAAAGCTGCATATGCATGCTTGCAGACAAATTATTCCATAAATAGTTCTTTGCAAACAAGTTCCTTTAAACACAATGGAACTGAACTCAAAGCAAATATGCAGAGCAGGCATGCCATCTGGACAGCCCTGCACTTAACATCTACAGACTACTCTGCACTATATAGCAGACTGTGTTTCAGTGACAAGCAGTCCAGTTTCAGAAAGCGATAGGCCATTCATCTAACATGATTAAAATTGGGTAAGAAGCTCTCATTGTCAGATGTGGCATCTTAAAAAAAAGAGCCATCCCGTGTTCCTGAGTGTTTCCACTTAAGATAATCCTATGACACAATAATGTAACACCCCCTACCCGCTCCATCAGCTTGTCTTTACAGCTACTCTGCCATGCTCCTTTGCTTGCAAAATACTCAAGTCAGAAAGCACACCCACCCATACATATACTTAAGAAATGTCAATGAACTCTGATCTGGAAACTTAATAAGCTTCATGTGGAACGGCTATTTTTTTAAGCCAGATCTGAAATTCAAAACTCACAAAACGAGTGTAGGCACCATGACTAAAGATGTCGTTATCTTCAAACACATCTCTAAATTACCCCAGCCAGAGAATGAACATCCTAGAACTACCCAATGGAAAAGTACTCGGAGTAAACTATGTGACTGAACAAGAAGTCTATTTTCCTCTAACAATACTTAATTATGAGATAAAATGGAAGCTGGGGGGGGAGCTATTCTTCCATTAGACGTATTATATGATAAGTGTATTTCCCCCTCCAAGTCAAATGAACGAGCCAAAATCCTGTTGGCTTTTACTGTGTGCATTGCAGCCCATGATGTGTGCCGTTCTTCTTTCCTCGCCTTTTCTACCCTGCTGCAAAAGTGGGAAGCCCAGCTGCTGTGGACCGTAAAATCTCCAACTTGCATAATTGTAAGGTGGAGATTGCATGGAGCGCTACACCTGCAGACACATTCTGCTCAGTTGCTGGAAACAGGATTCTGCCCAACATGTTTTAGAATACAGTGATTTATAACATTAGCTAGTTGTGTCCATTCAGTGAAATCCAGTGAGTGTTGGAAAAGGCCAGAGGAGCAATCTAGTCTCTCTCTCTCTCTCTCTCTCTCTCTCTCTCTCTCTCTCTCTCTGTGTGTGTGTGTGTGTGTGTGCGTGTGTGTTGTGACGTTACAGTCATGACCGACTCTTCGTGACCCCATGTCCATGGAGTTTTCTTGGAATACTGGAGTGGCTTGCCAGTTCCTACTCCAGGCGCCTACAGCACCTGGTATTCCCTGGTGGTCACCCATCCAAGTACTAACCAGGCCCAACCCTGCTTAGCTTCCAAAATCAGGCAAGATTGCTTAGAGGGCATCAAGGCAGCTCTAACCTAGTCTGACCCACCTTCAAAACAGACACCACCACGGTTGGCCAGATCATTTCCTCTCCAAACTTAAAGCACATAGGCCTGCAAGCAGTAACGCTTAAATGTCATATAAGGAGACTGGAAGGAAGCGTTATCCAAAGGACAGATTTACTGGACAATTCAGGCAGGAGTGCCAAACAGCAGATGACTGAGCAAGGCATCTGCTCTGGCTGACCCAAGAAAACAAAAACAAAACCCAGTGCTGTCTTTGTTGCTGCTGTTGTTGCTTGTTTTGTTCTCTTAACCAAATCACCAGGCTACGTCGACAGAGGCAGAACAATATGCCTTGATGTGAAGGAAAAGCAGCAAGACTACAGAACTTTCACTCGTGTGTGTGTGTGTGTGTGTGTGTTTCTTATACAAGTACTTGATCGCTTCATAGATTGCTTCATAGCCAATTAGGCCATACATACACATCAACAGAAGTTAAGCCACTCTTAAGAAACAATATTTGGCATCTAATATAAATACATATAAACAATCAGAAAAGCATGAAATACTAAAATAAGCTTTCTCAAGCCAGGATCAAGTGAAATTAACTTGAAGAACTTGTGAATCAGGCAATGTGTTCTGTCTTTCCATGTCTCATTTAACAAATTTAGCAATCCTACTGGACACACAGTGGTCTGTGCCAGGGAGCACAAATACCGTAAAACTGTAGATAAGGAAGAACTATTCTTGACCCCAGGTGTTAAGAATTTAAGATACTGATCCCTCAAATTTGCATAACAGAGTACATTTTGTTAGAAAATGTACAATGTGCTACATTTTACAACATTCTGCCGAGCAATACCTGCTTATACCATGTTGGTGTCCATATAATGTCCCTGAATCTCTTTCAACTGTAACAAGTCCAATCTCCATTTAGTTAACAACTATCTCAGCTCGTGAGTGCTAACACAATTGTCTCAGGAGTGCTTTGCCTTCTAACAGATTCCGTTAATGGCTATTTTAAATGTGTTTAGTAAGATCCTTCCATTGAATTTAACTGCATTAACTGGATTTTAACTGGATTTTTCTATAGCACTATCTTTTTAGTATTTGTATTTTATGACTTTTTTTGTAAACTGCGCTGGGTAGTGCATTCTGCACTAAGGGAGTGGTAAATAAATAAATAAATAAATAAATAAATAAATAAATAAATAAATAAATAA
>JAHTLZ010003542.1:39852842-39868448 GCA_023846285.1 Phrynocephalus versicolor
TAAATAAATAAATAAATAAATAAATAAATAAATAAATAAATAAATAACAAGGGATGATTATGGGGGCACTTTTCTAAAAGTCAGGGAAAAGATTTTGCATATTCTACTGGAGTGGCAGTGAACTACAGATGCCATGGCAGTCTGTATATTAATACTGTATATAATCTTTTAATAATGTCTTTAAGACACATAGAAGAGAGTCAGCACTAACAAAATCCATTTTGACAATTTCGTGTATTCTTTAACTACCATCTGAAATCTTTTCCCGCTGGAATAAGTTGTAAGCTTTCCCAGTAGAATTATGAAGGAGAATTATTAAGGAAGTAAACCGAAGACATTGGGCAAGGCCTACTTGAAGTTCCTGTGTCCCTGTTTAAACTACTCAATAAAAATATTTTGCTCAGAGAACTACTTACTGTAAACAGTACAAAGTACTTCTGGTTATTCTCTCCTACACAGTTGTTAACCCATGGACAGTGGTGATCCATTTTTCGTATACATCTTTTACAAACACTACAAGAAGAAGAAAAAGTACATATTAAGTCAAAACAGAATTTTACCCACTTCCCAAATGCAGCCTTCTACAGTTATGGGATCATGAGGAAACTATTTCCTCTTCACCAAAAGCTACTGAATCTTTCAAGTTACTTTAACTGTAGCCATACTGCTTTAGAGGCACAACATCATTAAGTAAAGAAATATTAGTTGGATTTTTTGGAACAACATCAACAAGTGATACCCTGGTTGCAGTTCTTCAACTGAATTAGACACTTGGGTTTTGAGCAATTGTTGTGAGTACAGTATCTCTCATCACTGACATCTATCTTGATTGTCCTTTGTTTCCATTCAGAAGCAAGTTCAGAAACACGTAACAGCAAAACAAAAGACAATAGAAAGCAATACAGCTCTATAAAAAGTAGCAAATCATATTCTCAATCTACTGCAATAATGTAAAAACATATCTAAAAAGACTAGGCACTGCAGGTTGATTCCTTCTTATTTTTTCTCCTCTATGATATATGTATTTGGCTCCATGTAAAAATGGGTCATTGCTTTAGACAGATTCCCATTTCTATCTTGTTTTGCTTTTTAAGTGCAAGTGCCTTCATGTTCACCTAGTCAAATATCTTTCAACCATACTTCTCTCTCTCTCATTCTCTCTCTCTCTCTCTCACACACACACACACATATACACTACAGTGGGCCCTTGTATAACAAACGGTTTGTATAACATAAAATCTGTACAACATAAAACATTTTGGGGATATGGGAAATTTGCTTAACAGAACCGCCTATGGGGCGAATCCCACAACATAAAAATGACATTACTCCATTTTCAATGCATTCCTATGGGAAATTTGTATAAAGGAAATTTTGCTTAACACAATTTCATTTTGAATGAATTAATTCCTTTATGCAAGGTACCACTGTACATTGTAAAATAACTTTGAAAACTGATCTAGGTGGTGTCTTGTGACTGACACAATGGATACGAAATCATTTTTTTGTGCACTACTCCATGAATTTTGCAGCCGATACAAAGTGAGGCCATATCAGTGCGGTCACAATCTGGTTTCTGCATGAACATTTGCTGACAAACAAGGCTGACAAAGAATAATTTATATCTGTACATTAGGTGCCACCAAGTCAGTTCTAACTTATGGTGACCCTTTTCTGGGTTTTTCAGGTAGAGACTACTCAGAAGAGGTTGACCAGTGCCTTTTTCTAGGAGCAATCTCAAACTTGCCCAAGGCTGCACAGGCTGGCTCTTCTGGGAGGCACAGTGAGAAACTGAACTCGTAACATCTAGATCTAGAGTAAGATAGATAAACCTATACAAATTGCCTTTGCACCCATCCTATATTAATATATATACTGTGTGATAAAAACAGCACAAGAATAAAAGTGCAAGAAAGGTGACCCTTATAGCTGATCCTTCTTGCAAGAACATATGGCATTCCTGACATCCCACCAATCATTCTCAGTTTCGGCATGTACAGAGCAGAGAAGTCTATTTTTAACTTGATGAAAATCATTACAGTGGTACCTTGTATAAAGGAATTAATTCATTCCAAATCCAATTCTGTTAAGCAAATATTCCTTTATACAAATTTCCCATAGGAATGCATTGAAAACAAAGTAATCGCGACCACTTTTATGTTGTACGGATTTGCCCCATCGGCGATTCTATTAAGCAAATTTCCCCTATCTCTGGAATTTTTTATGTTGTACAGATTTTATGTTATACAAACCGTTTGTTGTACAAGGGTCCACTGTATTCCTATGCTGCTAGCAACACCTTAGGTTTGGACTTTATGACCTTAAAGAGGGGAGCCAAGGTGTGCATGTTGACTACAGGTTACCCATATATGGCAGTGGTTCCCAACCTTGGTTGTCTGAATATTCTTGGGACTACAACTCCCAGAAATCCTGCCCAACAGAGCTATTGATAAAGACTTCAGGGAGTTTTAGTCCAAGAACATCCAATATATGGTACTGTTGCCTATGCATGCATGTTTCCCCTTTCAGATGGGTGATACCTAGATGCATGACAAAAAGGATGGGGCCAGTGATGATGCCCAACCTTGGAGTGATGGTTAGAAACACACACCACTGTTTCCTATGTGAGGGCTAAGGACACTGAACACATTCAGCACAGGGCAATGCTTTTTTTCATGAAAAGAACGGTTGGGAGAGGTACTCCAAATTACAGCAAGTGCTGAGTGTTTATAAAAGAAAGTGTCAGTTCTCAAGTGGCAGGCTTACAGTCTTTTGGACAACCAGTTATTCACAATGCCAATTATGGAGGGCTGCTTACATTTTTAAAATATGTAAGTGCAGGAAAAGATCCATCTACTTGTTATCTTATGAGCTGTCATGTCAAACTTACAGCAACTCTACTAGGGCTTTCAAGGAACAGTAATTGGGAACCTTAAGGAATAGCTTAACCAATTCCACCCCCACCCCCCAAAATGAGTCTTCACGGCTGAGCAAGGATTTGAACCAGGGTAGAACCATAACAGGTATCCCATCCATCTACCAGACTACTATAAATCCAATTATCAACTCACGAGAAAAAAAATAACACACTTATAATAACTGATAGCAAAAATAGTACCTGCAGTGGTGCGCTCTGTCTGGCTTGATACTACAGCACTTGGGACATTTGTAAACCACTTGTCCTGGCTTCAGTTGTAAACTTTCGATGAACTCTTTTGTAGCATTGCCTTTGGGCACTGCACCCTAGAATAGAAAATAAGGAGTTTTAGAATACGTTGCAGTCATCATCAGAAGGAGCAGGAACCCTCACAAGAGAACTGTTACATACATAGGTGCAGGGAAATCTCCTAGACAGAGAAATCAACTGACCTGTGTTATAAACTCATATGAAATCCTTGCCAGTTTGAGGTTTTCAAAGAATGAGAACATATATTCCATTTTCTTATTGCTTAAACAATAATAGCAAGCCAGCACCCAGGAGAAAAGGGGGTGAAAAGGTTTAAGGATCATTCCCTGTAACTACCCCAAATGTCATAAGAAAAAAGTGTGTTTAAACTACAGGCATGGAGACTTAGGTTAAATGACAGAAAAGCATTCCTAGCTTAGCACCAGTATTTAAGGCACCATGTGTGCAGCAAAACTCTGCAGCCTCCATTGAAAATTCCCCTGGTTCTTTAACATCAGTATTAAAGCACAAAGATTTGAGAGGTGTTGTGCTTTTATAACATAGTCTTCCTCCTATTTGGCAGATGTTTTGAACTACAACTCTCATCCACCAAAGTCTGCATGACCATTCACTGTGCTAACTGGGTTAGTATGTTCATAAATGGGGTTCCAGATTACAAAAGGTGCTATTTCATAATTAGGTCATCTCAGAAAAAAAAAACCCTAATCTGAAATGGAGATTGCAAAATATGCAAACCAAGCCTTCCAACACAGAACATATCAATGATGTTGCCTGAACTCTATGAACCATTTTACCATTATTTACAGATATGTACTTTGTACTCAAAAAAAGAAACATGAATGCATCTTTGGGTAAATGATGATTGAAGAAGCCACGACAGGGATGTGTTCAAATTATTTTTGCCAATACTAGTGCTTAGTGAACTGCTGAACCATGCCAATGCAGGATTTCCTCCATCACTTTCAGCTGTGGTTGATCGAAGCTCAATATCATTTTAGGGAACCTCTCAAACTTAAACCAATCTGGATCTGGAAGCCCAGATGACATTTTTACGATCTTACCCCACCAGATGGTTGTATTTCTACATGGTAAACGGAGTGAAAGTATTATCAGGCACCAGCAGATATTTAAATCATGGTATTGCAACTCTTCCAAACAAGAAAGGCTGTAATGGTGTGGTCTCAACTTTCACAGTCAAACAAGAAGCATTTTGCTGCTGATATAAAGCCACATTCAGGCAGCTGTGACAGGCCAAGAGCCAAGTCAGATGCTTCCAGTTCTTCCCTAAAGAATGTTTCATGGATGCAGTTAGACAAAGGAAGTATTAACAGACCAGGAATACCCACAGTAACATGTACCACTTTCCCTGCAGTGAATTATGTAAGTGTATCTCATGCATCTCTTCCAGCAAGTTCTACTTTTAACCAGGGGTTTTCTCAGTCATTTTAAACTATGGTCTAACTAAGCCAAGATCATTTCAGGGAAACCTTCAAATTCAAACACACATACTCACTCCAGAATGGATTTCATTTAAATCAAGTTGACCTAAATCATGATTTAAATTTTAAAAACTGACATTTTAAAAATTTAAATAAAATCGATCTTTTAAACATTTAAATCAATTCATTTTTTTAAAAAAATAATTAATTTGTATACACCCTGACTCACTGTGACAGAAGATGAACTACCAAAGAGTTGATCCTTCTACTCTAAGAAGGGAATCAACTACTAAAGTGTGAAACAATGGAGGTTAAGAGAGGAACATCTGGCCTTCCAGATGCTGCTGGACTGCAGCTCTCATCACCTCTAGACACTAGTGAGTGATGAGGGTAGGTAAAGACTAACAGCATCTGGACAGCCACATATTCTCCATCCCTGGGGGGACACATCTTACACGTCTTTGGTTTCAATTACCATTCCAAAGGTTGGGACAACAGATACCTTCACAAACTGTAGAAACTGAAATGTCACCACCAACTTTACAGAGCTGGGTGATTCTCCTTATCTCCCTTTTTGTTTTATTTGTCATAACCTGGCATGCTCAGTTCTGCAGATAATACCATTTGGAGGACCATCCAGATTGCTGTAAGTCGAGAATTCAAAACCAATATAAACAACATGGAGAATATTTGTTCAGAATTTAAAACTATGTCCCCTCCTCCAAAAGATCCCGTGGCCTTGAAGGCTTTTGAGCCCTTAAAAGTCAAGGTCCACAATTAAAAATTAAAGTGCCTGCACACAGCAATGAATGTAAATCATGGCACAAGATAGATCAGGAACTAACACCCACCACAAACACAAAACAGGCAAGTACTTTTCAATCTCATTGCAGCAATGCTTCCCTGCAGAGACAAGCACACAAGACAGGTTTTTCTAGCTTCTCTGTTTTTCATGTCATGGCACGCCATGAACACTGCCTGTGCTGCTGAAGGAGGTAGAAGGAATAAATGTCCTTCCTTCGCTTTTCTCTACTTCTCCCATGTGCTGCTTTAGGGCTCTCATACAGCTTCCTAACTGAAAACTAAACTTCAATGCACAATTGATGATGATGATGATGATGATGATGATGATGATGATGATGATGATGATAATGAAACTATGGTTTAAACATAGTAAGGAAGAAGCCCTGCAACTAGATTTTGGTCCTCAAAGAAGAGAAGACACAACAGCAAGTTAATACATAAAACTTACGGGATCTGTTAGCATTGCTCGCATATGTGAAGCTAGAGCCAGGAACGCCAACCCATTGAAAACTATTCCATTGATCACACTGTAAATATAGTCCCTTGATGGAAGCAGCATAACAAGGATGACTACAAAGTCCGCGTAGAAGACCAGAAACCAGGTGATGACTGCACAGGCGATCCCACAGCCATCTCGAATAAACCACATTGTTCCTGAAGAACCGCTGTTGGGAGGTGGGACACACTTGTCTGGCTGAAGATACTCTGGTTTCCTCTCAATATCTCGGAAGCGGTGAATTGGAGTAATCATCATAGGTTATAATGTCCATTCTCGGATCTGGAAAAACAGGGTGCAAAACATAATGGTTCTCCATTTTACAAACACAGCCAAGGACTTTCCACTTTTGACATGAGGCTCATGGAGGAAACTGTAGAAAGAGGGAGAATAAAATAAAAGGACTGGTAATGGTAAATGGAGGGGGTTTAATAAACAACAAGAGGACATTAGCATTGACTGTTCTTGTCTTGTGAAGGCTTCCCAACTCAACCATATTGCATTAAGCTTAGCATCACGATGCAAAGAAAAGTTTCTTCAACTAGCACTAAATGTTGAGTGAATGAATAAAGTTGGTTTCAAAACTCAGCATTACATGGGCATTAAAAGAGAAACCGAGGAATTGTATGGATTCTTGTTACCACACTAACACAAACCAGAAGGGCTGGTAATTCCCACATGAGCAACCTGTAAAGAAATGGTTTTATGTACCAAGGGCAGAAACTGAAGTTTTCACATGCCAACACATATAAAGTACACATGTATGTTCTGAGAAGCAAGTTTACAATTTTGAGATGCCATATTATCTTTAAGATGGGATATGGTATAGTAATAATTATGACAAATTCACTGGGAACATGTGGCTTCATTGGCAATCTAAGTCCCATACCTCAAAGTGAACAGCTGCATAGTTTAAAAGTCCAAGGTCTGCAACTGGAGCATTGGCTAACACAGGGTGGACTGCATCATTCTTGGTAAAGCTAAAACATTTACACAGTGTTGAGAAGGTAGGAAGATGCTGTTAGAACTTTTATTTTAAACTGGGCTTAGTTAATTTCGGGTTTTTAATTTCAACAAGATTATTTATTTCATTGGATTTCTTTTAAGATCAAAGCCTGAATAAGGAAAGTACTGTATCTGAATAATGAAATGCCAGTTTCAGTATTGATTGGACATAGTGACTAGAATCCTATTGACAATTTGAATTTGTGAAAGAGAATTTGTATACGTTTTGGTGACAAACTGCCACCCACTAAATAGCTTTGCACATGCACAAGAACACAACCAGCACATCATTAATGAGCAGAAATTTGCTGTTGCAGTTGACACAATTTTACTTATGGAGATGTAAATCAGCAATAAGATTCTGGCCTATGATGACTATGAGAAAAACAAATTGTTTGTGATGGGAAGAAATGACAAAACAATAACCTGAATATAAAACAATCAAAATTTCTAAAATTAAACCTTAAAATCCTTTCTTTTCCATAAACCGTACGACTCCCAATAGGCTATGGGGAAAATGTTCCACCTGAATGTTGAACTACTGAGCTCAGTTTATTCTCTGGGATATAAACTCCAAACCAATGAATTGCTTTAAGCCATGCTTTACATTTGGACTAGGCCCATATGCCAGCAGGCACCGATCAGGACTAACTCTCAGCTTTGAAAACCTCCACAATTTGTAGTGCATGCAAATCTGTATTTACAGTGTCTCAAACTTCCTATTCTTGCTCCTCCATCATACTGCTGTATGTGCAAGGAACTCAAGTAGCTGTAATGAAGAAGTTATTTCTAATCCATTAGTTCAAGTCTAGATAATTCTTTCTAGAAAATTCAAGTATAGTCTAGAAAATTCAAGTTCAAGTCTAGGGCTAAAAGCACAAAAGCAAAACCTCTGTAAAACCAATGAGAAAGACTGGATATCTCTAACCTAACAAACATGGGTAACTTGACAAAAGAGTGAACAAAAATGACAGGTATAAATCACATGGAACCAAGGCTTCTAATGTGACTGCCAACTCTTTAAAAGCATTGCCTGCCTTCTGCCTTATAATGCCAACCTAGCCATGGTAAATTAACCATCTCACATTATCCATTCAAATAAGAGGGTGGCTTTCTGGAAGTGCTCTTGTAATGCTAATTGTTAGTATGAGAAGCAGTGCTCATTTTGCAGTCTGGGACACATTCCCACAGCTCATCTCAGTTTTCCCATCTATAAAACTGGCCTCCTTGTTATCTAACACTTACAGAGCTGTGCTGAGGACAAGCAAAATCACCATATTGAGGTTGACCGCGGTCAGCTAGAAGAACAGAGCAGTCAATCATTAAGAAATACTTCTATGAAGAGCAATGTCATATTTTACAGGGGGGGGGGCGGTGATCTCAGCAAGGGAGGTGCTGTTAGTGCTTTGACCTTTGGAACAGACCTGGGATGGTCTCCACTTGATGGAAGCTCTTGAACCTTGGCAAATAATAAACATCTCAGTGATATTTCCAACCTCAATGGTCATTAAAGCCCAAGTACCTATTGACAGTAATTGAGCTGAGCTTAAAGAGAACCAAGTAACAATTTGTGTTTTGAAGTGGAAATTGCAGTAGAATCTTCCACCCTGAGTTGACTCAGTAGGGCGGGGTGGCTCAGCGGTCTAAGGCTCTGAAAACTGTTGGCTGCAAAGTCGGCAGCTTGGCAGTTCGAAACCCGGGTGCCACACAGTGGCGTGAGCTCCCACCAATAACCCCAGCTCCTGCCAACCTAGCAGTTCGAAAGCATATAAATGCAAGTAGATAAATAGGTATTGCCGTAAAAAGCTGGAAGGTAAAATAGTGTTTCCTTGCAGCCATGCCGGCCACGTGGCCATAGACTTGCACAACACTGGCTCTTCAGCTTGAATATGGAGATGAGCACCGCCCCTAGAGTCGGGCACGATTAGCACGCATGTGTGGGAGGAACCTTTACCTTGTTTTATCTTCTACCCTGAAACAATACACCTAAAGATACTTCTGATGACTATTTCAATACTTGTTGCTACACCTCTGACTTATGGCAACCCTACCAGTACATGATCTCCAAAATGTCCTGCTCAGCCTTTGCAAACTTGGGCCAGTGTCTTCGGTACAGAGTCGATCCATTTCATAATTGGTTGTCCTCTTTTCCTGCTACCTTCAACCTCCCCAAACAATTTCTGAAAAGTATTTTCAGAGAATCTTGCCTTCTCATAATGTGCCCAAAGTAAGACAGCTTTAGTTTAATCATTTTTGCCTTCAGAGACAGTTCAGGCTCCAAAATACACTGTACTAAACTATACTAATGGCACCACTGTAAATTCAGCATCTGAACAAAGGAGACTGACAGCTTGTTCAGATGAGAGCTTCCCCCAGGCCATTTCTGCACTACAATATTAGAACAGATTGGGGGGCAGAGAAAATGCACATACCAAACAGTGCAGAGAGTGGTAGCTATTTTAAAATTTTCTTATCCACCAAGTTTATTTACCAGTCCCCAACAAATGGAGACACACAGACATCTAGTGTTCCAAACAAGGATATCCCAAAATCACCCTCTGCCTTAGAACATTTAGATATACAGTATACATCTACTTCATCTTGTATTGGTCTACTGATTAATCCACCCTTGTAAATAATGTCACAAAACTTTTCAACTAGCCTGATGGGGCTGATAGGAACTGGCAAGACAACAGAGCTCCACTGCCCGGTACTTCTTCCACCAACCCACTCAGTTGGACACAACTTCCTCCTTCCCAAGGTCATTAAATGACTTTTTATGAGTGCAAGGTGCTTCAAAGCTAGGCCTAACCATCTATAGTTTGACACTCTAACCCAAACCACACTGTACAATACACAAGCCACTAGCAGGCTAAAGCAAAGAGTATCACCAACAGGAATTCGCCTGTTTGATATTAAGCACATTAGTTGAGAAATCTGGACATGGTGGCAAATAAAGTACAGCAGCATGCTTTTTTATGTCCCAACTTCACAATACACTGCTCCTCAAATAAAAGTTACTGTTTGAAATCCTGTTGGCTTTTTATTTATTAATGAATGGATTTGTTCTTCCTTCCTTCCTTCAGATCCCTCTCATATTGCTAGTTACTCTACAAAGACATTACAAACAATAGTTGCAGGTTTTGCTGAAATAAGAAAGAACACTACAGTAGTTTCAACTATAACCTGCAATTAAGTTTCAAGTAGCCCACATCAGGACTTTTTCAAGACCTAGAAGGTCATTCTATATTGGATCAACCTGAAACAGTGAACTAAGCAATATTTTGGAACTATTGATTCAGCAGACTAAGGAGATGGTGCAGCATCGTAGCACAATTGAGATATTATAGTAAAGTGTTCTGAAATGCAACTGAAGGAGAATATTCATGTATGCTCAAGTCACAGTGAGAAAGAACATGTTAAGACTTCCTCCCACCCCATTTTATGCACCTTCCTGCATTCATAGAATAAAAAAGAGCCCAATTAATGCAAGACAAGAGTAGTTGAGCTGAGCATAATACAACAGAGCACACTGTAAAAGTAGACAAACACAGCCTTATCAGAAAACTAACAGCACAGTCCTAGGTGTGTCTATTCAGAATTAAGTCCTGTTGAGTTCAGTATTGCTCACTTTCAGGTCAATGTGTCCAACGCTTCAACTTTTCTGTTAGGCAACAAATAGATGAACACAGCAGTGCTATTAAAAGGCGGCTATTTACTCTCTCTCAAGCACATTTATATGCTATTTCACAAGGCTATTTCACAGTGTCCTATTGCCAGCTAAATGGGAACCATGAAGAAAGAAAGAGGTTACACATCCCAAACCTATGGTTCTATGAGTACTTTATCTGATCAAAATAACAACATGCTGATCTCCTCAGAAATGAGCTGGTATACCTGAGTGTGCAATAGCACTGCCTTTCTCTACAGCAGCAATGTATGCCATATCATCTTGCCATTTTCAACACAGGGAAGCTAGTGTAGAAAAGTTATATGGGGTATAAGCAGATCATGGCAACCCCTTTTCTATAGGAAGAATGGAACAGTGGTCCATGTGGCATCATGCCACAAAGGATGAAGCTCAGCTGGACTCAGTGGAGCTTGCTAGCATGTGACAGGATCTGTGTGTTTCTTTTTGCCATATTGTGCCACACTGCATTCCTGTCAAACATCTATACAAAAAGAAAAACCCTTCTAAAGCACAACTGGCTTCTGTGTTCATCAGGACTAAAAAAAAAAAAAACTAAATGCTCACTGCAGTTTTGGCTGGACCAAAACTGCCAATTAGCACACTCCTTCATTTGTAACCAGGGGCTGCTTTCTACAAAACACAAACTGGCAGCAAGTAAGAATCATGCACTGAAATTACATATACTGTAACACATTTTAGGATACACTCAATAGGTTAAAAGAAAAGACTTTTAAACCTCCTAAAGGCTTTTTAGCCGGAATGATTTTTTTCAAAAATTGCAAGTGAGGTAGCACGTCCAAACAGCATAAAATAAAGCAAACATGGCAAGCCCTCAGTTTCATATCTAAAATATTTTTTATTGGGCTTTAAAGCATCTATTATAATTTAAACACTGCATGCTAAACTTTCTACTTTGGTCTCGATATTAAATAACAGTGATTGGTAGAAGACACTACTCTTGTTTTTATCCCATGAATCCTGATATTTACCAATCAGGAGCAAGGGCAAAACAGTGGCTCAGGAAGCAGATACATGCTTAGAATTAAACCTAAATAAGTGTGTGTATTTGCAATACTTAGCACAAGAATTTGTTTTCTGTTCCACAGCTGGGCTTCTGTTCTTTTAAGCTATTATCCACTTCTATTTTCTTCTTTTTTATAATTGCTTTGGTTGTTGCTGTTAATTACAAAGAGACCATAATTCTTGCTACCCAATTCCAGATCATCCAGAAATTATAGCATAGATCCCAGGCGACTTTCTGCCCAACCCTGCTAAGTAACCCAAAGGAAAACAATTCAGGTCTGCTAAAACATGTTCCACTGTCATCCCCATAATTAGGAACAATCAAGCAATTTCTTCAGGCAGCAGATTTTAGGTGTCGCAGAACGGCAGCAAATGGTTAGCTGTTTAATAATACATTATATGACTGCATTCTTACAGCCAGAAAAAGCATCATTTGTGAAATTTGCTGCTTCAAGTGCCAAAATAATTTGGCTGACTGGAGGTACTATTTGTGCAAATATACCCTTGACTTTGGGAGCAATTGAGAAGTCAGGCACGTACCCTTGCTGTTCTGCCTCAGACAGCCAAATGTCTTCAGGCAGCTCCGTTTACAGAGAAAGAATGATTTAAAAAGAATGGCAAACTTCTGCACTTGTCTGAGATTTAGGTTACTGATAGCTATCCATTTAAAAATCAAAATCTGAGTACTTTTACTAGCATAAAACTGGTTAACATAGTCTTATGAAGAGCATCATTTACAATTAGTAACACATTCTGAACTCTTCCAGTAGTATCAAATACCACCAAATTAAGAGCTAGCGAAATAAGGTGTATCACGGTGTGTTTTATTAGGTCTGCTGGCATCTACTTGGCACATACAGGCACTCCTCACTTAATGACAGAGTTATAGTACTTTGACTAGGTCATTAAGTGAATTGGTTGTTAAGTGAGCAGCTTAATGCAGATGTTTTGTGGTGTGTTAACGCTGCTCTCTCACACACAATCATACTGTAAGAAGTGTAAAAATATTAAGATCAAAAACTTGGTACTGGACATATTTATTCAGAACTTCTAAAACACGACAGCAGCTCCTCTGCCTTAGCATGTGAAATGGAGGCTTCACTCTAAAAAACACCTGTTTGTAATGCAACATTTCACAATAAAATACAATACCGCAAAGAGACAGTGCTCCCAGGACAACATGGAAATCTCATCAACTGAAACCTCTTTTCCTTGCAGTACTTATATTCATGTACATATGAAGCCCCTTATTTATTTATTTATTTATTTATTTATTTATTTATTTATTTATTTATTTATTTATTTATTTATTTATTGCTCCATCTAGCTACACGGCTACTCTGGGCAGTATATAAATCCAACAAATGCAGGATTAAAGTTTCTTGGTCATCTGTACCCTAACACCCAGTGCCGACAACAAAGGCCGATGTGTTTACACTTTTATGTCCCTCCACCTTATCGAGAAGTTTCATAGTAAACTATATACTTCCAGACTTTATCCTCATAACTATCTTGTGAGACAGATTATTAGGCTGAAAGAAAGCAATGGAATTCTTTTTGGCTAAGAATTCTTTCATCCTTCCCATTACACCACACTATCTAAAGGTTTTCAAGGATCATGATCATTTGAAGTCCTATTATTAGTGTTTCTCACACTTTCTCCACGTGCATCATTTCAAACGATTACTTAATGCATCAATTACAAAAAAATATTCTTGCTTCATACCCTTTTTGGTATATTATGGCATGCAACATTCCCATAATTATTATGCACACAATAATTTTAAAACAATCCTGGCAATTTAAAAAAAGCACTCTTGATTCTTATGAATAAAAGAACATGTACAAATCTTATATGAATAATGTATTTTTCCCTCAGCAATAGCTTCATCACCAAAATTATCAATATGGCCCTAGAAAACCCTGGGAACCCTCTTTACTTGGTTAATTTTAGGAATGAATATAGAATGCTCCAGTTTCATATAATCAAAAGGGGGATGTTCTAAACTTATTTTTCTGCCTGCTCAGTTAAGGTTGGCATTGATCCCCCCTCCCAATTAAGTGCAGGGCCCAAACCAGATATTTGAGTGCTCTGCAACGTTTCCACAAAACTTTATTTATTTATTTATTTATTTATTTATTTATTTATTTAGAGTATTTTTACCCTGCCTTTCTCCTTGGAAAAAGACACAAGGATGAAGCTCATGCCTCACAAGTGGTTCACCGACCACAGCTAGAGAACTCTTGTGTTAGGAGAAATTAGTAGGTGCTTACACTAAATGTGTACCACACACAGTTTCCAGTGATGAAAAGCTTTGTACCTCTTTAATATACCAACTTTGCTCATTTAAGCAGAGTTTTGGAAAGCTTTTTATAGAGCAGGCAGAAGCAAGACTGCTGACCAGTACTAGATCACAGGAGGGCAGGCATCCTGTTATCACTTGAGCACACAAAAAGCTGCCAATCTGGATCTGCTATATGGGGACCCATCTGCTCCACATTTCACGACAGTGAAGAGTGATTGAGAAATAGGTCACATGCTAGGCATACAATACCAAAGCACGATGTGCACTTTTCAGTGTTCTTGCTTCAAGGGATACCCGGTAGCGCCATATCCCTCATGTTTCCTGCGACTTGACAGGTGAATATTACTCATGGGTCATTCATTCGAGCACTTCCACATCTTGTCGATCGTGTATTTTCCTATTGTTTACCCTCTTCTATTTGTGTAGGAATAACTCAGCCTGCGCACCGATGGGTTCCCTTCAAGAGACAACAGGGACCCCTTCCAACTCCTGGTCGTCCGTCCAATGCGACTGGAATCCCAGGATAAATGGATTTGGGGGGGGGGGGAGTCCCTCGGATTCTTCCCTTTGACACTGCCTTCACCTTGCAGGAAACCTTATTACACACAACCAACCCCCCCCTCCATCCCTTACTGCCAGCTTCGCGACACACTCACTCCCACGCCCGCTTGCTCTGTCACCCTCAAACACACACACACACACACGCACACACACACTTGTCGATCCCTCCCATTGCCTTTGCTGCAGAGAGAGCTGCCTCTCCAGACGCCCACCTGCTTCTTTCCCGCCAGCCCCGCGAGCTCGGAATCCCCCCCCGGCCCTTTGCCCGCCCCGCCCCCCCCACTCCTCCACGGGCTTGCCTGCCTGCCTCCCAACCTACCCAGGCTGGTGAGGAAGCCCCGCGCGTGTTGCCGCTGCCGCGCCCGCCGCCGGCGCCGGCGCCCCCCTCGCTTCGCCAGCGGCCCGCGCCTCCTCCTGGGTCGACCTTCCAGCGCCCAACGCGACGTTCCATCCGCCCGGCCGGCCGGCCAGCAGGAGGGAGGGAGGGCCAGCCAGGGCACGCGGCGGCGGCGGCCCAGGGAGGCGGCTTAAGACGCGACTTCCCCAAGTCGTCGTCGTCGTCCTCGCCGCCCCCCCATGCGCGCTCCGAACGGGGACCCCCCCTCCCCAGGAGGCGAAACCAGGAAGTGAGCCCCGCCGGCCACGCCCTCTCGCTCCACTTCCTCAGGGCCGGACCGCCTCCCTCCCACGGAGGGCGGGGCGGAGGTGAGGCGAGGCGAGGCGAGGCGGCGGGGGTGGGGGGGGGAGAGACAGTAGGGCGGGCGCGCCGTCTCCGTCACTTCTGCGGCAACTGCATTGTTGCTGTCATGCCTTCCTGAGAGCCGCCTCGGCTGGCCTTGACCTACTACTTGGACCGGGGGTTGTAATGTATGACGTCGGTTGGGCTGCCCCCCCCGCTCCTCCCTTTTCCATTTGACCCAGTAACGTCGTCTGCGCCCAACTTAAATTGGGGGGGGGGAGAGTTTCTATTATGTCCAGTATTTGCTACACATTTTCTAGGTAACAACTTCACACACAGACAGACACACACGGGGGTGGGGGGAGAGGGAGAGAGAGAGTTTCTACTATGTCCAGTATTTGCTACACATTTTCTA
>JAHTLZ010003542.1:39868458-39913928 GCA_023846285.1 Phrynocephalus versicolor
CACACACACACACACACACACACACACACACACACACACACACACACACAGAGCGTTTCTATTACGTCCAGTATTTGCTACACATTTTCTGGGTAACAATTTCTATGCATGTCCGCTTTAATTAACTATCAAATGATAGTAATTTAGTGGGAACACATGAAAAGACCTTCTGCACCCAGACTCTGGAACTCCCTCCCCAATGGAGGCTAGGACTGCCCCATCTCTGTGGTCTTTCCAGAAGCAAGCAAAGACCTTCCTCCTCTTCAGGCAAGCTTTCCCTGAATGAGGGACTTCCTATTAAGTGACATTTAGATGGATTACCATGCATGATCACATAGACTTGGTGTTTATAGACTTCGAGATTGAAATGACGCTTTCTCTTCAGGCAAGCTTTCCCTGAATAATGGTCTACCTACTATGTGTCTTGTATATGAATCTACAGGATCACATAGACTTTGTGTTTATAACTACTTATAACCTTATGGGTTTACATTGACACTATGTTTTCAATGTTAGTTACTACCACTCATAACTTTACATGGAACTTTACTCCCCTTTAACTGCTTGCGTTCTCTTGTAGTCTTGATGTAATGTAATGTTGTTTATTAATGATGTAAGTCATGTCTCTCAATTCCCTGTTCTCAATACTTGAACATGTCTTAATTGTACTGGACTGTATATTATCCCTCATTACTGTAAGCTACCTTGGGTCCTTTTCCAAGGAGAAAGGCAGGGTAAAAATACTCTAAAATAAAAAATGATAATAAATAAATTGCAGGAAATGATGTGATGGATTAGACTGAAGAATACTCCCAGTGTTTGTCAAAAAGATCCTTATTACACATTCCTAGAGCCCAAACAGTCTATTTTGACTTTTATTGTTATTTTATTGAAGAATGTTTGTGACAAATACCTATACACTTTTTCTAGGGATAGAATCAAAACAAGATGTGACAAAATCAGACAGGAAAAATTTAAAAATAAAGTCTCCCCAAAATGAGAAAAAATGGCAAAGGGGAAAAAAAAACCTTCAGGCATTAGGTGACATCAATAAAAAGCTATATAGTTATTTCCATCGGTGTAAGGTCTACCAATAATTTGCAAGACCTGAGCAGGGCTGCTGCTGATCAGATGTTGTTAAGGTTACCAATTCATTGGCCCCACAAGTTGGAAGTGACATGACAACGCCAGCAAAGCCAGTGTGTTCAATGGCCTATCTTACTGCTATTGCCAACAAGAGTAGACATATTGAATCAACTATTGAATGGGGAGTCAAAATCTATGTAAATCCCACTGACTCAATAGGCCTGTTCTAGATGGGACTACCAACAGGATTCTGGCTAAGGTGCCTCACCCCTCAGTAGAGATACACAGAATTACACAAGTCAGTTTTCAAACACAAGTTTTATTTTAGCCTTTCAAATAGCAGCAGGGGGGAAACTATATACTGTAACAGGGATAAAAAATTTATGACCCATTCCTGTTGAACTGCAACACTGATGATCTCAATATGATGTAGGTTAGGGCTGGTAATGAGCAACCCAACAATATCCAGAAGCCCAGAAGCTTATTTCAGAAGTGTTGTCTAGCATTTGGGCCATTGTGGAAAAGTCCATTCTCCTAGAAAAAAAGGCTAAATAAGCTCCTCATATGATTCACCTCATACAAATATCTTTAGAGGTGGAAGAAATAAGAAATTAAAATCTTAAAGACAAGAACCATGCATCTGAATTGGGCCTGGCCACCAACCAATAAACAAGACAGATGACTATGAACATACTGCCACTCACCTGCAGTAGACTGCAGCTCCCCAAGGCCTAGTCATAATGGCCAATGCTCAGGAATCCTGGGAACAGTTGTTGAACATGTGAAGTATCCAAAGGTTTACCATCCATGGTGCAGATGTTGCAATATGCGTAATGTACATGAATTTTGTGGCATCCTTTTTAACAGTTTTACTGGATTTTGCACTACTTGCAGTTCCCAGATTATCTTCAAAGGGATTCACTCTCATTTAGTTCTCTGCCGACCACAAAGATGTATTCAAGGACAACCTCACCTATGTTTAATGAAAAGGAAAAATACAGCTCTGTCATAAATGTAATGATGCTGAATGCTATAGCCACTGATAACCCTTCTCAGTAATTTCATGTAGCCACTAGAATTTTAATTTCTGAGATGGTATCAAAAGAAGGACGTGGAGCATTATACATAGTCACAATGCCTGTATAGGTAGATTTGACATTTGCAGTTTTGTTTTTGGTAATCCAGAGATCATATATGCAAAGCACATGCTGGGAAGCACAGATATCTCCAAAATTCTATTGAAACCAAATTTTACTCTGGACAAATGGGGTTGGTTAAAAATGACATCATAAATTAATCATAAGAAGCAAAAAAAAAAGCAAAATCACAACTCATATGTAATATGGAATGCTATTCTGTAAGGACACAACACACACATTCATCACATGACATAAGTAAATGTAAATAATAATATCAAAAGAGTGTTGGACTGAGACTTTGAGTGCCAAACTCAAGTCATCATTTGTCCAAGTAACCACCAGGTGACTTTGAAAACACCCTCTCAGCCTGACCTAATTCATAGAATAAAGTGGGGAACAAAATTACCTTGAATTCATTGGAGGAAAGACCTAATCTACCTAATATCCAGAAATATGTTAGGAATTTTTACATTTAGCATTCTTGTTAGCATCTATTGGATTACTACTCAATACTGGGTGTCTTCCCAAAGGCCTTATCTTGCTGATGATAGGATATGAAAGACCTGCTTCTGCATTGGCTCCACAAAAAAGTTTCCAATACACGATTTCTTCAATTTTCAAATTCCACTTCAAACATCAAGTGGGAAAGTCGTATTGTACCACTTCTATTGTGACTAAACGCCTATTAACAATTGACTTATCTGAGCACATTCGCATGCAAGTAAAGGCTAAGTCTAGTCCATACTCACCTGTTGAACAAGCACCTTTTTTGAATTTAAGTCGGTTTACTTTCGAGTCGGGCTGTTCGCTTGTCGTTACCGTACATATATATGCATTTACTGGGGGGTGGGGGGAGAGGAGCAACTTCACTTTGGGAAAAAAATAAACATATACACAAGAATGCACAGAAATCGGCCAGCGATCTTCCTTCCTTTCCCTGAAAAGTGCGCTGAAAGCGGGAAATTCCTCGCCGCGAACACCTCCCAGAAGAGGAAATAAACAACAACCAAGACTAGTTGTGTGCTCGCGTGTGTATGTGTGTGTGTGTGTATGGGGGGGGGGGGAGTAAATCTATGAGGCAATCAGAAGGCGCAGTGAACGGGCGGAAGTGCTTGGCCTTGAGTGGTCGCCTGGTACTGACGGTCGGGCGAAGGGTGCGCGATGCTTAGAATGCGCGGCGTCCCCGCAGAAGGCGGCTCGCTGTATTATGGCGTCCGTGGTGCTGAGCGAAGCGGAAAAGGTGTACATAATTCACGGTGTCCAGGTAACGTCCACGATGGAGACGGGAGCCCTTATCGCTTGATTTATGGAGAGGTTTACTCCTCCCTAGACGCTCGGCTGATGGTCGTGGAGGCAGCGTTTCATCTCGCTCTGCGATCACATTGTACTCGACCATGGTCAAAGTGTATTTTTCTCTCTACTGTGGGCTGACTAGACAGTGTACCTGACCATGTGCAAAGTGTATTTTTTTCTGTACTGTGGGCTGATTCACCCGGTCATGCTTAAGTCTTGCTTGAGGACTGTGCCGCTTCAAAATATGTGACCTATATACCGGTATGTAGTACTGTATATGAATGGTCTCTGCGTTACTAACACGTGTTGAATTGTGGATCGGTTGAAATCGTCCCGCCAGAGACTGTTCATTCATTCAGATGCAACTGATCAAGAAATTTCCAGACCTAGCAGTGTTAATCAAGCTCAGAAGAAGTTTGTTCACATACAGATTGAGAAAATGTGGAGGGAAGGTCTCCCAGTACACCCAGGACGATATGCTTCATTTTAAGGAAATTTTACTGTTACCATTGGAGAGGTTGGGTTTTGTTGTTTGGGAAGTGAGCATTGTCTGGTACCACGTTGCTGTTGTGCTTTCCTCAGCTGGCATTGCATGCTGTGGCTTTTAATCTCTATTTGCAAAAATAAATAAAAAGAGAGAGAGAGGGGATAGTTCCCCCTCCAGACACTTATGGAGCAAAAAATGTGATTGGATTTGTCCACAGTATTGCACTATTACAAAAATAAAATAAAACCCATGAAGCCTCTTTGTCTCTTCAATACCACTCATGGATTCACAATGTTGTCATGGAAAAAAGTTGTACAATTTAAAGAAATAGTGACGTCATAGATTGTCCTGCCTATTGGAGAGCCTGCTAGTTTTCTTAAAATATTAGCATGTTTCTGTTCTTAAAAGTACTGCATGTGAACAATGCATTTAAAAAAAAAGCTGGTGATGGGCCTTGTCAGCAGCTTTGAGGAAGGAAGGCCTCACCCAGAAAAGTGTCTGCACCCAGTGGCTTAGGTAACTAAGAATGAACCACAATCCTTTGCCATTGGCAATCTAAGCTTAGAATTCTGGGAGTCGCAGTCCAAAACATTAGGAGGGCCGAAGTTTGGATATGCCTGCTCTAAAGCGTAAACAGTTGATTCTGTCTCTCTGTGTGTGCCACACACATATACACACACCTCCCCTAACTCAACTCCACCTCCTGGCATGTCCTAGCACCCTCCACAGCCACCATGTAGAATGGACCACCTGGACCTCTGCCATCATGATGGGGGGCACTGTACTGCCAACACCAGGGCCTTAGGTAAGCCCAAGACACACCTTTCAGAGTCCACTTCTTGGGGACGAATACAGAACAGTATTTATTGAATATTTATTTATTGAAACCTTTATGCTGCTCACATCTGTGCAGTTCAAGGGAGAACGGTAAACCGAAGGACTGCAGTTTGTTCCAATCAAAGGAAGTTGAACAAACCAGTACCATGCCTGTGTTTAATTTTGATTTCTTACCTAAATATTTGTTATTTCCTTCAAGTATGATGTGGAAGAGAGGTTTCTTTTAAAGTGAAAGCAGAAGCATTATTTCATTCTACACAAACGCTGAAGAAGTATTGAAATGAGCATGTTGATTTGAGGCTTGGCAGTGTTAGTTTCTGGTGATCCTGAACCTTGTTTTCAGACCAGAAATCAGGAACATTCCGATGTCCATTTGATGTTGAACTGTAAGTTCCATCATCTCTCACAATTACCTGTGGCTGCAGGAGCTGATGGAAGTTAGTTTTCAGCAACCTCTTGAATAGTCACACATGTTCTGCAGCCTTCTTGTAGACCATTATCTGAACTAGATCTAAGTGTGTAGGGATCGGACAGAATGCAGAGGTACCAGTACAATTCTTTCACAATTTAACCTAATCCATAAATTTAGAAATTATATGTAATTATCTGCTTTTCTCTGTGCAATAGCATTAGGTAACAATATTGTGGTGAATATTTTAGGAGGACCTTCGGGTTGATGGACGTGGATGTGAAGATTATAGGTGTATTGAAGTGGAAACAGATGTAGTATCTAATACAAGTGGATCTGCCAGGGTAAAACTTGTAAGTATACCTAACAGGAACAACTATGCATTGCTGGTTATATTTTTTAATGTTTATTAAGGACCAAATGCTGTTTATAAAGGCAGAAACTGATTGCAGATTTTGTATTCTCGAAGGCTTTCGCAGCCAGGATCTGATAGCTGTTGTGAGTTTTTCGGGCTGTTTGGCTGTATTCTGGAATATGTGCTATTTCAGGAAGAAAAACTTCCAGAACACGGCCAAACAGCCTGAAAAACTCACAACAGTTATCTGATTGCAGATTGCCCAGAAATCCTACCCTTACTGCTGACTGAGCTACTATTGTGTCATGATTTGTATTCCTGCATCAGGCAGGGAGATGGAATTGGTGGCTTTGTAGGCCCTTTCCAACTTCACTATTCTTTGGTTCTGTTCTGTGAAAATAACAGAATCTGCTGCTAATATGAATACTGACACATTTATACAGTTATTGTAATTTAAGCTTTGTAGGCTAGGGCAGATCCATTAAACCTGTTGTTCAGTCATTCAGTCGTATTGGACTCTTTGTGACCCCATGGACCAGAGCTCGCCAGGCCTTCCCGTCCTCCACTGCCTCCCAGAGTTTGGTCAAATCCATATTTGTTGCATCGATGACACCGTCCAACCATCTCTTTCTCTGCCATCCCCTTTTCCTTTTGCCTTCAGTCTTTCCCAGCATCAGGGACTTTTCCAAGGACTCGTCTCTCCTCATGAGGTGGCCAAAGTACAGGAGCCTCAGCTTCAAAATCTGTCCATTAAACCTATGCAGGTGCAAATGTTGGGGCAATGTTATTGCAAAGTGATGCAAGGGAGAAATGCCACATTAGTCAGTAGAACACAAATCATCATCCAGTCACAAGAGCTGAAAGATCCAAACACAGTCGCCACTCCCCATGGGTGCTGAATTGCCATGGTGAATTTTAAAATGTGTATTCACACCCAACAATTTGCAGGCAATGGAATAATAGCATTCACTTTGAGTTACACGAGGAGAAGGAAATGTCATTCACCACCAAAAGGGACTGTAGTTTAGCGATTGTTTGCTGGTGTCAATCAGCAGAGGAGTGGCTGAGCTTGGAACACAGAAGAATGCTAAGAGGTGGGGAAACTAAATATTTATTTAAAATGTATTTATACTGCCTTTCTCTTTAAAATTGAACTTAAGGTGGCTACATCATTAAAATCAACATTCAAAAGCTAAAAACTGTAGGTTTAGAAATATTAAAAACAAATAAGTCTTAGATTAAAATTGGAAAATAAAATCAAGACCAAAACACATTTAAATAGAGCACAACAATCTGTTTAAGAACCTTCTAAGACCACCAGTTATTATGGGAAAGACAGCCTTTTTAAAATGGTATTTGCCTGGTTGTAGAAGGACAACAAAGACAGGGCTAGGCTAGCTTGCTTTGGGAGGGAATTCCAGAGCCTTGGGGCACCAACAGAGAAGTTCCTTTCCTGTGTCCCTTCCCAGCACACCTGTGAGGGTGGTGGGACCAAGAGAAAGCCCCTCCCGATTATGTTAATGTCCAGGCAGGCTCAAACAGGGAGATGTGATAGTTTAGATAGCTTGGACCGAAACCATTTAGGGTTTAGAAGCTAAATCCAGCACGTTGAATTGTGTCTGGAAATGGATTGACAGCTAGTGTTGCTGCTGTGAGAAGGGAGTTAGATGGAAAGGAGAGGTAGAGTTGGGTGTCATCATCAGCGTACTGATGACACCAAACATAAAACTCAGGACAACCTCACCCAGCAATTTCAAGTAGATGCTAAATAGCATGGGGGACAAAGCAGATCCCTAAGGGACATCACGGGCCAATGGCCAGGGTGGTGAAGAAGAGTTCCCCAGCAGCATCCTCTGAGTTCTCCCCTGCGAGGGTCCTGTTTGATCAGATCAAAATACGTTACATCAAAGAAACAGAAAGTTTAGCTGGGTGCTAAGGGATTTGGTAGAAGAGGTTCTGGCATGGTACCTGAAGGTTCAGGAGAGAGTTTACATTTTTTTGAAGAAGAGGCAAAGGCTTGAAGAACAGAAGTACAGTGGACCCTTGTATAACAAACAGCTTGTATAACATAAAATTTGTACAACATAAAAATTCTGGAGATAGGGGAAATTTGCTTAGCATAATCGCCTATGGGAAGAATCTGTACAACATAAAAATGGGATCACTCCATTTTCAATGCATTCCTATGGGAATTTGTATAAAGGAAAATTTGCTTAACATAATTTCATTTGGAACGAATTAATTCCTTTATACAAGGTACCACTGTATAGATTAAGAAGGTAGGTCTGACCAAGAAAAATGAGTTGAGGACTTTATAGCTGAGGTTTATGGAGTTTACAGTTGCAAATTGGTGATTTCTGTAGAGCAATCTGTTTAAGTAAAACCAGTCAAGGCAAACTCTCTGTTCCATACTAGTTATGTGCTATTTCACTTTTTATTTTACACTTACCTCGCAGAATTCTCTAAAAATTCCCCAGGTAAGTTTCTGGGATTTTCAGCCCACTACCACAAGCCTATATATACCTACATTACTCTGACCAGGTGAAAGGCTTATTTCCTAGGCTGTGTTTGCTTCTCAAGTCTTGCTTCCTGTTACTGATGGAGAGATTGAGATTGAGAGAGGGGTGAGAGAGAAAGAAATTGCTGTAGTGCTTCCTGGAAGTTGCAGTGCCATTGCCTATTAGGGTCTATAAAAGGCACCTCCTAAAGAACTACAACTTTTTAAAGTATTGGCAAGACGAAGCAAGGCACAAGAAGCCAGTGCAACCTCGGAAATAGGCCCTCCTCTAGAGGAGCAAAATATGTCTAAAGGTATGTGTTTTTTGGGCTGAAAGTCCTAGACTTCAGCTTGAAGAACTTTGGGAAATGGAATAGAAAAAAAAACCAAAATAGCACACTCATATTCAGTACATTAAGTGAAATTTATTGTGATTGTTTTATTTTGTGGCAAAGTGTACATATACTGTGCACTGGACAAAATCTGAAGATATACAACTGCAGAGTTTTGCAGACAATGGCTGAAATCCTATTACTTACAGAAACAGTGGACCTTCAAGGGTGAGTTGTCTCACAATCTGATGCATACTATGTATGCAAGATAGATTCCTTCGCTTGAGGCAGTTCACCTCCAAATATTATGACTTGTGGATAACTAATGAACAGGATGTTGGCCATTTTCTTGGAAACAAATATTATTAGTGTATAGAAGAACAAATATTGATAACATTGTAATGTACTGTATTCTCAAAGGATTTCACAGCCAGGATCTGATAGTTGTGAGTTTTTCTGGCTGTTTGGCCGTGTCCTGGAACACGGCCAAACAGCCTGAAAAACTCAGAACAACTATTGATAACATTATTATCCTCATGCTGCCAGATGGGCAGTATAAAAATCTAATAAATAAATAAATAACTATTGAAATTAGGCTGTTAATTTGTTTATGAAATACTTCAAGATATCAGTTCTTGGTTGTTTCACTACTTTGAAGGAAATCTAAAAAAATAGCATAGGTTTTTTTTTTCAAAATTTGGTTTCCTAAGATGTGCCGTCTACTGGAAAGTTAGATGGATGGATGGGTGCCGGTAAATACCACGAGACCTGGAAAACGTATCTTGCACAATGCTATCTTTTCATAGGGCCACACGGACATTCTGGTTGGAGTCAAAGCAGAAATGGGAGCACCAAAACTCAACAGGCCAAATGAAGGCTACCTGGAATTCTTCGTTGATTGGTTAGTGCAGATTACTAATAGTGAGACTTCCATGTAACTATAAACTGGCAGTGTTGACAAGGATGTCAGTAGTGGGACAGAGAACAACATGTGTATTTCCAAAGTTTCTGCGCCGGGGGAAAAAGGTTTTTTGTTTTTGTGGTTGTATATATTCTTCCCTCCCTTCAACAAGTTCAGTATGGCATATAAAATGTAATCACACATTCATTTTAAGATGAATGTTTTCATAAAGAACTTTGATTTATACATGTTTGCTCCAGGACGTTGCATAATATGCCATCAAAATCACCTAGCAATCAAATTTAACAACATATTTTTTCATCTCTTTCAATCATGTACCTCCTCTGCTTATGATCAGTGTCTTGTTTTTCCCTACACACGCATAAGCTAAATTCCGGTTGTACAGCTTTGACTAAGTAGCAGGAATGACTTGGGTGAGTGAGGAAGTTATCAAGTCTGATACATGTGTGAGCTGATTTAGAGAATTTATCCTGGCATTTTTTTCGGAACAGATGCCTTATGGAAGTGTCTGGGGGGGTGGGATAATGCAATTACCAATGTTGTCACAAAAATTTATTGTAATTACTGCCTTTAGTTAGTGCGAAGGAGAGTACAGGTATTGATCACATATTTCTGCCTACCACTAGATGGTGCTAATTGAACAGCTTTTAACACGTGGAGCATTTTTTTAAAAAAATATGATTTGCTGAAACTTCCTCTGGTAGATTATAGTTTTATCAGATATTTTGATTATTCTCTCACCCCCACCCCTGATTTCCTGGATACATTTTTAAAGGTTACCAAATTATTAAGTTATTTTAAATTTAAATTTTGGTCCTTTCGTTTGGGACTCCTACAGAAGAGAGAATTTGAGTTCTCCAATAGCACAGACCAAGCCTCATCAGAGGCCTTGAAACAATCTGCAATTTCCATGTGATCATCTGTTCTAACAAGAAGCTTAAAGTCAGCTGTGAATCAAGCTTCACTGGCCTGCCAGTGTGGTTGCAGTCAAAAAGGGAAGAGGCTTTCTGCCTTTCATGATGCTGTCATGCCTTCCGTCGTGCTGTTTTTTTGACAAGAAATAGGGCTGATAAAATCTAACATCTAATATGAAAAGTGCTGGGGCTCAAGTTGGGTTGATGACATGCTTTATTCTTAGATACATGGAATAGAGCTGTGGTTGGCGACAGGTAAGGGATGGCATTCTGCACCTGTCCCAAAGTACGGTCTTCTATGGTACTTTATTTGTTCTAGCACATATCTCTGGAGATCCCTAAATCGGATTATGCCATGTATGCTAGACATTCTGTAGTGCAGGCATGTCCAAACTTTGGTCCTCAGATGTTTTGGACCACAACTCCCACAGTCCTTTGTCATTGGCAATCTAAGCTTAGAATTCTGGGAGCTGTGGGCTCTCATTCTAATTGTTCTCACCCAATGCATTTGTCTCTTTCAGTTGTCATGTTTTCAGTTTTGACTGCTCATTCTTAACCTGAGAACAGAATGAGCCAATTGTTCTTCCAAAAATCCAAAAATCCATCAAATGGAGCACTTAGGAGACTGTAACAAAGAGACAGCCAGGGGCGTGGCGGCTCAGCAGACTAAGTCTTCTGAAAACTGTCGGCTGCAAAGTTGGCAGTTCGAATCCCTGGTGCCATGCAGCACAGCGAGCTCCCGCTGATAACCCCAGCTCTTGCCAACCTAGCAGTTCGAAAGCATGTAAATACAAGTAGATAAATAGGTACTGCCATAAAAAGCAGGATGGAAAAAACAGTGTTTCCTTGCAGCCATGCTAGTCATGTGACCATGGACTTGCACAACACTGGCTCTTTGGCTTGAATACGGAGATGAGCACTGCCCCTAGAGTCGGACAAGACTAGCACGCATGTGCGGGGGTAACTTTTACCTTTACCTTTAACAAAGAGACATAGCTGATTGAGTAAAGTATGTGACCAGGGGATAGAACAGAGGTTTAGATAATCCATCGGTGATTTCATACTGGTTTATTAAAGGGGCTTCGTTCATTTCCCTTAGCAGGGAGAGGATCAGACTTATTGTTCTCATTTGTGATTTGAATCCCTCAGACTCATAGAATTAAAAATAAGCGTGCTTCCTTTCAGTTCAGCAAATGCCACCCCAGAATTTGAAGGCCGTGGTGGAGAAGAACTCGGCACTGAAATAGCAAATACCCTCTACAGAATATTTCATAATGAGAGCAGTGTTGACTTGAAGTTGTTGTGTGTCAGTCCCAGAGAGCACTCCTGGGTGCTTTACGTCGATGTCTTGGTAAGTACGACGGATCAAAACTTAACTTGAGGTAGAGGTGGGCACAAACTGGAAAACGGATTCGTCAGAGTCCACGAACCACACACTTCTCAAACTTTTCTGGAATGAACCACAGATCAGTCTATCAGTTCCTTTAGTTGTGGTTTTTCCCCCCAGTCAGCTTAAGACAGCCACTGCACTCCCAACTGTCTGTCTTTGTTCATGCAGCTGAGAGGGAGGTGCGTGCACAGAGGCAGCTGGGCAGGCTCATAAAAAATGGTGTGTGTGTGTGTGTGTGTGTGTGTGTGTGTGTGTGTTTGTGTGTGTGTGTGTGTGTGTGTGTTAGATAGCCTAATGGGCTCCCTCTCAGCTCAGCCTTCTGGGCTTTTTTAATGTTTTTAAGAACCGGTTGGCCTTTGGGGCTGACTAGGCTTCCTCTCAAGATGGTGGCAGCAGAGGAGGAGGGGGCACCAAAAAGTGGGGGGGGGCAACGAGGGCAGTAGCAGTGAAAAGGGGGCGAGGTGAATGAACCAAGGAGTTTGGGATCATGCTAAAAAAAAAACTTAGTGGTTCAGGTCCATTTGAGTTCTACGACTTGGACAAACACAAACCAACCAAACCAATGAGCCAGCAATTTCCCACAAACATCCTGGTTCGATTTTTTGGTTCTTGCCTGCTTCTAATTTAAAGCTGTGCTAATGACAACTTCTCAAAGCATTGACTAGTTAAATATTTGTGAACGTCACTTTGAGAAAGGCTAGTTAATCTAATGTATTTTTACCTCACCTTTCTCCTTGGAAAAAGGACCCAAGGTGGCTTACAGAATGAGGGATTCAGTACAATTAAGAACATAAGAAGAGCCATGCTAGATCAGGGCAAAGGCCTATCTAGTCCAGCTTCCTGTATCTTGCAGAGGCCCCCAGCACTCCTAGATATCAGTAGTGCCTTTGTTGCTATTTCTGCGACAGTAACAAAGTCAGGGAGATTTTTTGGGAGCTAGAGAAGCAACAATATCCGGGGTGACGGTAGGGTGGAGGAACTATATAGGAGAACCATCCAATTCATGAGCTGTGTGTTGCTTCCTCCTTTTTAAAAATTGAGCCACCGGGCAAAAGAAAGAGAGAGAAAAATTGGCATTTCTGGGTTTTGTCTGGGATCTGGTAAACATTTAGTACTGCAGTGATCCTGGAGATGAGAAGTAGTTATCAAAGATAACACATGCCCTTATGTCCAAATTGTATTTTTCATCACTGCAAGATGCAAGACACTGACTGATCACTGCCTTCTTAAATAGCTGTCTGTTTTACATTGTCTTTAAACTACTGAAATATAGGCCCCCGGGGGGGGGGCGGGGGCGGGGAAAGATAGAAATGTTGGGAGGAGGCTGTTTCAAGATTTTTTTCCTGGTTACTTTTCCCCCTGAATTTTTCTGAATCTTTGTATCTCTAGCTAAAACTGCACGGTGTTATGTGCAATCAGTAGCTTTCATTGCAAGCCCAGTCAGGCTTGTCAATCATTATTTCATTAGTATTCTTTATCAGTGAACACATTTGTAGCTTACACATTGATGTTATAACATTTATTTATTTATTTATTTATTTATTTATTTATTTATTTGGCTAGAAAAATGGGTGTGAGACCATATATTCGTAGGTGCTGCCCCAGATACACTTGTAGGGTTGTTCATGAAAATCTCATTTCATTATTTATCTGTTCCTTTATTTCTTTCAGTTACTAGAGTGTGGTGGCAACTTATTTGATGCCATTTCTATTGCAGTAAAAGCAGCATTGTTTAACACCAGGTAAAGCAAACGCATTCTCTTTTCCTAGTTTTAATATGTGGACAGTAAAAAAAGATTTACTTTAGCACTTCTTCTAGCCAGCGGGGAATGCTGTCGCTGAGAAGGCATGACCTGCCCCACATTGCTCAGCAAATTAATGAAAGAAAAGATATTTGAATTCCAGAGTTCTTAAAATCTAGCTGAGGCTACAGTACTATATACTGGACTCAGCAGAGATTATTTTCTGGGTAGGCAGGTACAGGGTGGCTGTTGTTGTTTTGGCCTCTCATCCACACCATCATTCCAGTCACAGGTTTTCCTTTTTATTCACCCTCCTCCTTTCATGTATCTAGCTGGTTTTTCCATTTCCATACAATCTGAATTTTACTAAGCCCAATACATGGGTGATTATTCTAAATGGACCAATTTGTCTCTACTCAAAGGCAACAGGTTTGAATCAGTGGATGGGGGGAGCGATGCCTCTGCTTAGTGCTTCTGCTGAATTCAGAGATGGCAGAGCTCCATCAGGTTTTCTAACTTTGCCGACCAAACTAGTTGAAAACATCTTTGTGTGTGCTTTGTTTCTTCCTGTATTATATAAAACTTCCATAGCACTTTGGCAGAGTTATGAAAGGCAGTACAGAACAGTTTTAGGCTGTTTATTTGAAAAGGCCTCAATTTTGGAATGAATCTGTATTATGCTGGGAATGTGTCCTTTCTTTTCTACAAATAGAGAGGCTGTTCTAAACCATTTGCGGATACAAGTTCGTTTTTAAAAAGTTCAGACGAGTGGAACTGAACTTTCCTCAAGGTTTTGAACAAAAGCTCATCTGCTTAGAAAATGAGGTGAATCCTGTTTTGATTTTTTGATTTTTTTAAAGTTGACCGAAAGCCAGCAGATAGAAAGATAATTGCCGGCTTTGAACTGGTTACAAGCATGATACCATGCTTTTTTAAATGGCTGATGCAGTGTGCCATAACTGTTTTGCTGCTCTTAAAATGAAAAGGGATAGGTACTTTTCCACTTTGCTTAGATCAAAAGTTATATTTCCCCCAAACTGGGAGCCTTCCTAATGGTTTGGACTGTGTGTCTATCAATATTAACCAGCAGGGATGGTGGTCTAGGACAGTAATGACAAACCTTTTAGAGAACGAGTGCCCAAACTGCAATTCAAAACCCACTAATTTTTTCGCAGAGTGCCAATATAGCAATTTAACCTGGATACAGGTGGCTGGGGCAATGTTGGGTGCCCACAGAAAGGGCTCCGAGTGCCACCTTTGGCACCTGTGCCATAAGTTCGCCAACACTGGTCGAGGATAATGGGAGTTGTAACTGAAAACATCCGAATAGTTCCAGGCTATTCTAAGTGTCTGAAAGTCCAATACAGGGATTGGTCACTATTCTTGGAACATATGCAAATCCTGCTCCTAATATAGTTATTTATTGATGGCGCTAAATGGCGTCCAGTTTCCCCTGAAGCTCATCTACCCGTTGTTTCAGTTCCAAAACCATTCCTAAGTGCCAGTTTGAAATTAATTCCAGGCAGTTAGATTCAACGGTGAAAGCTGGAAAGGAGAGGTTGTCACCTCCACAAAAACTGTTGTATCTATAAAGTTTCAGGAGCAGATCTGTCCCAGCAGTGCCTTTAGATCAAGTACAATTAAATTATTGGAATGGAAATGTTTTCACTCATGAGGGTCTGGATTCCATTGTATAACCTGATGCCTGTGGCATAGCTGGAACAAACAGTGGGCTATACTGTTCCATGATGGGCAGTGGTACCACCTCCTGCCTGCCTCTTTCTGTGTCATACAAATTATTGTAGGTGTTACTGTTGGGGATGTCGCCTCAATAGGCAGGCAAATAATTTGTTGTTGTTGCTGCTGCTGTTGTTAAATTAATTTGTATACTGCCCATCTGGGTGGTTCACAATAGAAGGAAGATATGTTATTTTGCTTTAGTTGTTTGGCTTATTCAGTTCTAAGTGAGCGATTATTTCAGAATATTTCATATTTTTAAAGAGTTGCTCTGATGCCATTTAGCTTTTAATTAGGAATTATAGAAAACCTGCATTCAAAATATACAGGGACTAGAGATGTGAAGGCCTGGGGGGTGGGGGTGGGGGGCAGAAAAACTAGAAAGAGTTTTATTTTTTTCTGGAAAAAATGAAAAATATGGAGTGTAGAATATGCTCATTTCTAATGATAAAGAAAAGTTTCATTTAAAAACAAAAAACAGCTTTGGGGGGAGGAGACCCTGATTTGTCGCAATTTTTCCAGGTTTCTTCTTCCAGGCCTTAACAAGGACAGCATTGATGCTTGTGTCTGTTCTGTGTAGGATACCCAAAGTGCATGTTTTGGAGGGGGAAGGAGGACGGGAAATTGAGCTCTCCGATGATCCTTATGACTGTATTCGGCTTAACGTGGATAATGTACCCTGCATTGTGACCCTCAGCAAGGTAAACCACTGAATTTCTCTCGTATGCGTGTTTCCAGTACTGTACAGAATTTCAAAAGTTTATGCACTTGAATTTCAAGAAAGGAAGAGATACTATTCTGTTTTTGTTTTGAGGGCAATCTCCTCTGTTTAAAACTCCAGTAATACCTCGTAAGACGAATGCCCTTTAAGACAAAAAAATTCGTAAGACGAATGAAAAGTTCGGGAATAGGAAAAGCTCGTAAGACGAATTTTCCATGGGATGCTTCACAAGATGAATTCAATGCATTCCTATGGGGAACTGCATTGAACTGTGTTTCTTAGAATGAATTTTTCATAGGACGAATTGACCTGTAAGAATGAATTACCATAAATTTGTCTTATGAGATATTATTGTATTGATTTTTTCCTTTGTGTCTACTGAATGCTTTTATTCTCTTGCTCTTATTTTAGAAAAAAGCTCCCAGAGTGTCTTACAAAATAAATAATTAGGGGTTTGCCCTTCCATAGCTTTATGACATAAGTGACCTTTACTTACCCAATGCTTTAGGAAGGTATTTCTCTGAGGAGCTATACAGAAAGCGCAGAACAGCTTCTGTTTATCTTGGTAGATCTTTTTAGGAGCCAATCATGTGAGAATGATGGAATAACGAATTCCCTCCTACTTTAAGGACTCATTATTTTTCTGCTTCCTTTTTATTTACATACTGAGTTTGTAAAAAATAATTTATGACTTGTCTGATTAAACACTACTCTGAAATCTGATATGATGAAGAAAACAGAAGAGGTTTATTTATTCAGAGCAGCCATGGGGGGCCCTTTCCGTTGAAGGATGTACTCCCTCAGAAATACTCTGTCAGGAACGGACAGAGGCAGAGCCTGGTGGGTTTGAGATGATGCCAGAGTGAATGGGCCTCCCCCTTTCCCCCTCTCTTTTCTCCCCAACCCAGCAGTTGGCCATGGGAGAAGTAGCTTGTTCTTGCCACAGCCCACATTGCGGAAGGTATTTGCCATTCAGCTGAGGGTTATATGCAGCCTTAGGCAAAGCTCAGAAAAGTTCCTTTTTGGGGGTGACAGCTTTAAAAGACTTAACTATAGACAAAAGTGCCGTGAGCACAGCACAAAACCTAAGCCACATATATAGAGATAAATGTCAGCATGCTGTAAACTAAGCAATGTTGATTTCTTAAAATGTTCAATGCATTTTTTTTGGCTTTAAATATCTTAACTGGTTAACCTGTTAGCTGCCAGTACAACAGATTGAAGATTTTTTCATCAGAAATTTCTGCAGACTGTCTTTGTTAATTCCTTGGAGATGATCATAAGTTGTTAAGAGACTAGAACCCGTTGGGTATTTTAAGCAATACACATTGTTTTATAGAATCTTGAAACACCTATACTTGGGTTCTATCTGGATGGCCCCCATTTTATTCTGATACTGTATAAAATCTAAGCCCATCAAGATAGTAAACTGAGTTGATATTCCTGGGGCAATAATCTTGCATAGCGCAACGAAGATAGCAAAGTTGGCACTCAATGACCCTACATGGAGAAGGCATTCACCACCCAAGGTGCAGTCACCAAGGCCCTCGTCTTGCCAATCACCTTACTTGGGAGAGAAGCTTAGGTACAGGAAAAGTCGACTAAGCCTGCCCATGTTTTGAGTAAATGGGTGTTGACCTGTGGTTTTAATTTCTTAATTTCTTCTTCTTGCGGACAGGAGAACGTATAGCTGCAACCATACCTTTTTGCTCCACATTTTTGTGTAGAAATGTCTCTGTTTAAAGAATTAAAAGACACTTGATTATTTGGCAGCACCAAGAATACAGCACTGTTGAAGTGGTTGAATATTGGGCCTTAAAAAACAACTTTTTGTTTACTTGGAAGTGAATCCTACTGTATTCAATGGCTCTAGCTCAGGGGTGTCCAAACTTCAGCTCTCCAGATGGTTTGGACCACAACTCCCAACATTCTAAGCCTGCATTGTCAATGACAAAGGACTGTGGGAGTTGTGGTCCAAAGCATCTGGAGGGTCGAAGTTTGGACACCACTGCTCTAGCTCATGGACGACTGTGCAAAAGACTGAAACCCAAGCTTGAATCTTGTTGCAACTACAGATTGGTTACAGGCATGTAGTGGATGCCACGCTGCAGGAAGAAGCATGCTCCTTGGCTAGCATCCTCATTTCTGTGACCAGCAGAGGTGCTCTAACTTGTATGAAGAAAATTGGAAGAGGGAGCCTTGATCCAGAAAGTATATTTGAAATGATGGAGGTAAGCAGGGTTTGGGGAGGTTCAAAGTGTACTGTCAGTGTTGAGCATGTCGATTGATTACAGAAGTGGCAGTGTCAACCTGTTTTGGTTTAAAATATTCCATCTTAAAATATCATTAGCTTTCAGGGCATGTCATATTTATAAATTCTATGTGTTTATATACATTAAACCTAGTTGAATTTTCTGATCTTAACAAGTAGTGGATAAAGTTTAAAAAAAACTTACATCTTATCAGCAAACTGTATGTTACATGATGTCATGCCTCTGAAATAGTGGTGCAGCCAACTGTAGGGTTCAGAGCTCTTCGAGGTAAGATACGCTTTTCATAAGTATGGCTTCAAGCAAGATATGAGGAATACAGAGAACAGGACATCAATAGGTTTGTAAACCTTTCTTAATGTTTGTATAGTCTCTGGTATTTTGACATAAAGGTAGGATTTATACTGTTTTTCAGTGTCACTTGGGCAATCAATATCACAATCTAGCTAGCACATCCATAATTTTTAAAATACTGTATTCAGAAAATAGATTTGGAAGGCTTTTCCTATGGAAGAGCACAGCAAATTATTCTATGGGTAGACTTTCACTTTTGGTTAGTATTGCTTGCTTATACAGTATTGTTCAAATCTGTATCTTGCTTTTTGTGGTCTTACCTGATTATGCCTATAGCTTATGGATTTTCTCTTTAAAATATCCATATGACATGGAAGGGAAAATCTTCCCTTTCATTCCAACATAGGCAGTATTGATTTGGTTTCTTCTTGTAGTATCATCAGCTCCACAGCAGCAACTTTTAAGTATTGATTATCTCTGTGGATATCCAGACAGCTAAAAGATTCTAGAGGTAAATGTTTTGTCCACAGTTGGAAGTTTAATCATTTGTGATAATTTCTATTTGCCTTTGACAACAAGCTGAATACAACCTGAAAAAAATTCTTTCCCAATTTTTTAAAATCATCAAATTGAAGCCATTTCCCCTTCTGTAGTAGGTTCATTTTTACAAGGAGAAGCGTTTTCACAAGAGAAGAAATTTCCTGTGTGGAGTCTGTCTTTTTCTAATTCGTGTCATGTTTGTTTTGTTACCATTTTCATTCCAGACAGGAAAGAGGGTGGGCAAGTTATTGCACAGCTCCCTGCAAACTGTTTTAGAAAAAGAAGAAAGTCTTGGAACATCGCGGAAAAAAGTTGGATTCCTGGGATGAATGCTGTCGTTGCAACAATATAATTGAAAACAATCTCTAAGGGGCTGGTTTATTTTGTTGTAAGGTTATTTTTATGTATAAATATTAATTGTATATTCTCAAATAAAGATGCACCTTTTCTCTTTCATTTGTCACTGCAATTCTGATTACCATATTTTTCTGTCTATAAGACCCTGCCATGTACAAGAAATTCACACACACACACACACACACACACACACACTTTTTGAACCCCAAATTAAGAAAATGAACAAATCCTGGCTGAAAGGAAGGGAAACGGAGGGGGGGTGTCAAACTAATGCCAGTGAATGAGCTGAGTAGAGTCTTTAACGTTTTATTTCTAGAAATCGGAGTGAAGGGGAAGGCACTTCTTAATGGGCTGCTCAATCCCCCATGGCTTTCTCTGCAGAAAAAGTGTTCTGCTTATATACCGCCCCATAACACTTCAAGTAGTCTCTGGGAGGTTTACAGTTTAATTATGCAGGCTACACATTGCCCCCCCCCCGCAAGCAGGCTGGGTACTCATTTTACCGACCTTGGAAGGATGGAAGGCTGAGTCAGCTATGAGATGGCTACCTGGGATTGAACTCCAGGTCGTGAGCACAGTTTTATCTACAGGACAGGCATTTAACCACTGCGCCACGGAGCCAAGGCAAAGATGGCTCTGATTTCTGCAAAAACAAAGAAAGAAAGCGAAGAGGCGTTTTGGAAAGGCGGAGAGGAAAGGGGAAACAGTAGTGGGTGTGGGTGTGTGTAGTAGAACCCAAACTGACTGGAAAGAGCTGTGGGAAAGGAAGGAAAACCGCAGGGTCAGTTTGGCTTCTCCCCCACCACACACCCCATCCCTCAGGAAAGGCTTACTTGCGTGTATATGACCCCCCCCCTTAATTTTTAGTGTCATGATTTTGTGGGGAAATCGCATCATACACACGGAATCATATGGTAAGTGCCTCAAGAACAGTAGCAAAGCAAAAGATATGTACAAGACTTCCACAGAAAGATAAAACATTTCAGTGATTCTTCTCGTAGTATCAGCTGTTCATACTGTTTTTCTCTGGGGAAATGTTTTAAGGAATTGTGCACAGAGATAAAGAATGCTGCTGGGATTTAAGAGTCTCGTCCATGCTATTAAGGGCGTTGTTGGTCACTCTGTTGGCAAGGAAGACGATCTGGCACAGGAGCAAAGAGACCTGTTGCTCCAGGCAGGCAACAGCCTCCACACCCAACCGGAGCTGCTGCCGCCGTCTGACTGGCAGCAGCCTCTTCATGGCAGCCGTAGCCATTAGGGCTGGTGGAAATTTCCATGTTTTGCTGCACGGTTATTGCCACGTTTTCTTTTGTCATGCATCCAGTGGAGCATTAAAAGAAAACATCTGTGGAGCATTTGTCCCAGAAAGATCTTAACTGCTTTTCTTTGGACTGCAGCATCAAAAAGCTTGATGAAATAAACCAAGCACTTTAGGAGGCCTTCAGACCTCAGGTAAAAATAAGGAATAACATATGCACTGGTCAGAAAGAATATTATATATCAACTTGAGAAGTGTCCTTCTGCACCGAAGAGTGGGAGCTATACTATAGATCAGGAGTACTAAAATCTTATGACTTGATAAAGTTATTTAAGGTTATATTTGTTCATGAACAGCATGAGACTTCTGTGAAATCTTACTAGTTGAAAAAGATGCTGCATAAAGTCAGCGAGTCCTCAATTGTCCCATATATCAAGTTTTTTTTTTTCCATTCCTCTAGACCAGTGGTTCTCAACCGGTGGGTCCCCAGATGTTCCTAGACTGCAACTCCCAGAAACCCCTTCCAGCACAGCAAGTGGGGGAGGCTTCTGGGAGTTGCAGTCCAAGAACACGTGGGGACCCACAGGCTGAGAACCACTGCTCTAGACACTCTAATAAATATGAAGGCACTAACAAAGAGGGTACCTCCAGTGTTCACTTTTGTGCGATGAGCATTATGAGGAGGCCAAAATCAGGGAGAGGAGTTTTTTGTTTTAAGGAAAGGGGGGAAAGTACGAAAGGTCTTTCATTTTCATGTTCTTACACTGATTCCCAAAAGGCAAGCTTTTAAACTCGTGTACGTCATGCTGATAAAGGAGGGAGACCATTTGGGAGTGGGGTGGGGGACTCTTTCCATTATTTTCTTTAACACTTTCTTTTGCTTCTTGTCTGACAAAATTTTCCCTCAACAGTGTTTCATGAGCTGCTATCAGCAGCCATCAGTGCCGGGAGGGGCTGGGATTTTCCTGCAGAAAGACTTAATTTAGTTGGAACCCAGTGGGTGTGCTGCAGCATAGGATTTCCTCAGAGAAGGATCAGTGGGCCAACTAGCCTGCTCCCTCCCATGCTTATTTGAGAATAAGTGTCATTGTGAAATGGTGCAAACTGAGATAAAGGTACGATTTGCACCCTTTAAAGCTGTTCTTTGTTCTGGGAGGGAAATGTATCTATACTGAATTGTTAGTCATTCAAATTAAGATGAAGATACTGTAGGTATAAGTATGACCTGAAAATATATATATTTTTTTTTTGGGGGGGGGGGAGAGATTGAGGATAGAAAGTTTAAAACAGCAGAGCCTCCATTTATTATTTTATTTGGTAAGTAAAACAAAAAGATCAAGAGAGAGAGAAGCCCCACAAACCAGGGGCATCTTGGACAGCCCTCTCAATAATAAAATGTCCCTTGGTTCTGTGTGCAAGCTTCTGTTGTTTTGCAAGCTGGGCTCAGGTGAATCTTGTGTTCAATATCCTGGCTTTGCCCAAGGGGGGAAGGCTTGCCTCCTTTATCAGAGCAGTTAAGAATTCTTTAGAGGGGTTGGATGGGTCACAAATGAATCAAAACCAATTGAGGAACAGTCTACTTCTAGTTTCCTTGTATGTTGCTATTAATTGATTATATTTGCATAACTATGTTTTAATATGCTTAATTCTTGTATTTCTTCTGCAACTTATTAGTATGTATGTAACTTGCTTTGTGTAGTCTATAGGCCTGGTGGAGCAGTATATAAGTCCAGAAAATAGATAAATAAATAAATCTGTTTTTGTGATTTAACTAAAAGAGTGGCACAAAGAAGACTTGAAAACAAAAGAGGCACCATAGAAGGGAACCTAAAATAAACCAAGCATGGATTTTTTTTTTGCTGGGCATGTTCCTAATCACATTGTCCATTGGAACATGCAGTTTTGCCAGATTCATAAGTCAGGCAATTCACACATGTAACAGTCCTGCCACCTTTCCTGCATTTGACTATACAATACCAACCGGAAGCCAACCCATAATGTGTGTGATGTAGTTGAACACTACTAAATGTTGGCTAGCTAACTACTAAATGTTCCCATCCTGAGATTCTGATAAAAGCACATCTGCAGTGACTGGCTGAGAAACTGGCAACTTTATCTTTTGGACCCAGAGCCCCAGTCAAAAGGAAAAGTCTAAGCTAGGTTGGAATCATAGTGCATCAGAACAAAACAAACATTTCCATTCCTTGCTATTTTTTGTCTAAGAATTACAACAAGAGCAAGGAAATGAAAGAAGCATCCCGTTTCTGTGCACGCCCTTCAAGTTTATGGGAGAGGTTCAAAGCTCCAAGGATGCTGGATCTCTCCCAGCAATCTTTCAAAATAACCTCTAGTTGTTGGAATGCTTTGGACGAATCTGGAGCTGTTTTCTGGGCCAGAGCTTTTTGGTTAAAGCCCATGTTAAGAAGCCAGGCTCAGGACAGCTCCACTCCACTTCGGCTCCACTCCCTTGGAGAACAGCAAGAGCAGCTGCAGAATGGCACTCCCGAGAGTCTGTCTCCTTGTGTGCCTCTTATGTATGGCACAGACGACCATGCAACAAAATGTCAGACCCAAGAAAAAGCCAGAGCCCAGGAGAGGTAAGACATTTAAAAAGATCATTCTCCAAGTTTCCATCTGGTTGAGAGATCTCTCTATTTTTAAACTTGGTGTACGCTTTTCTTTTCTTTTCTTTTTTTAAAAAAAAGACTTTATTTCTCTTTAACTCTGAGAGTTGCATCCAGCACAAGTCACTGCTGATCCAATGTTAGCTTCTGATACTAACTGGCAATATCTGATCATATTATCAGATCCCGTTGCACATTTTTTTTGCTTCTGTTTGAAAAGGTGTGGAATTCCTTTATGGATTTCATTATTTTTTGTCTTTAGTCTACACTCCCTGGGAGTTCTCCAGCATGTGTAAGCCTGCATAATTAAACTGTAAACTGCCCAGAGACTACTTGAACTGGTATGGGGCGGTATAGAAGCAGAACACTTTGCTTTCATTGTGCTGGGTGCTAATTAAATGTGGTGTCTACATGTGCAGGAGTGATGTCAGTATTCCCACAGTCCACAGTGTATAGCAACTTTGATCTGAAAGGCAAGACCTGATGATTGAATTAGGTGGCAAATAAGTCCCACTGAATGCAGCGAGACTTACTTCTCTGTAAGCATATATCAAATGTCCTGTAAAAAATTTAAGAAAGTGTAAAACAGCAAGATACATACAATACAGTGGGATGGGGTGATGGTTAAACACTGAGCTATCAAATCCCTTCTGGCTTACAGTGACACTTTGTTCACTGTTTTGGGAGATATCAAAGGAGAAGTTTACCATTGCACACCCTTCCACTCTGTGAGTTTCCCTGTACGAACAGAGAATCCCAGTTTGACTCTTTCTACACTACAAAATGCTAACACGAGCCATGACTGATGAAATGTGCCCATATTTTTAGTCTATATAAGATGCCCCTATGTATAAGGTGACCCCCCGCCCAACTTTTCCAAACCATAATTACAGTTTCACAGCCGCATGGTTCTCCTCGGCTTACTTCCGTGTATAAGACAACAATTTTTACTCTAACCATTTTAGAAAAAATATAGTCTTAACATGCTGAAAAATACTGTACAGTACTTCAGCGTGATCACTTTTAAGACTATCCATTTGATGCAAGCACCCATAGAGAAGCATATAAAATCATTTCTTCCATAAGACTGATACCATAAGTATCTTCACCTATCTCTGTACTGAGGCCGCTAATAGTGGCACAGACCAGAATATCAAATGGGAGAGAGTCTTCTATCCTCTTCCCTTGCAGCTTCCTTTTGCATTTGTAGTTCATGACAATAGGTGTGTGCATGAAGGTAACCGCTTCCATGCACAGACACCTCTCTCAAGTGCCAAAGTTGTCTATCTACAGGGAGTGGGCCCAGTCCCAAAGGAAAGCATTGGGTTTCAAGTGGTATGTGCCAGCAAACATTATACTGTACATGGAAATTAGTCTTTGTCCCCACCCCACCCCCACCTCCTTCATATCTGCTGCAGTTGTAAACTTCATCTAAACAGGAAGCAAGTTGCTACTGAGACTTACACTTCTGGACTTATGTTGGCAAGTATACACTATTGATTCTGGCTCAAAAGGATCTTATGAAAAGCCTTCTGTTTATTCTGTTGCACGCTGAATAATTTGTTACACCACTGCTAGCAAATGGGTGAGGTATCTGTTAATATTCCCAAACTGAATTGCATTTGTCAAGTACTATAGGGAGTCGGCAGATGTAATTTAGCTCTCTCCTTTTTTGCACCACAGATGTTGTTGTAAGCGTCAAAATGATTGAAGACCTTAAAGAGCAGCTGGATAACCTCTCACAGGAAGTAACTCTACTAAAGGAAAAGCAAGCACTTCAAACAGGTACAGAATTGAACAGCTAGATGTTTTATTCATGGCAGAATTGGCTTGGCTTGGGAAATAATTTTTACTCAGTGTAACACGGGGTCATATACAACCCCATTTTTTCCTGCAAGCATCCCAGTGTGGAAGTGAGACACATCAGTCTTGGGTCCTTGAAGTAGAGGAATCAATAAAGGGAGAAATGCTAACTGCCAGTAGCAACTGGTGCCTATAACCCACAGGAAATTTTGTTTCTTAAAAACTAAGGAGAGGAAAATTCAGTGAGTAATTCTGATATTTAAAAAAACAAAATAACTGAGACTTCATAGGAAGCAAAAGAAACATTTGAGTGAATAAGCAGCTGAACCCAGGCCTTCAAAGAGATTACTGTAATGTGGATAATGGTGTCCAAAACATATTAGTATATAACCACAAGTCCACAGTTGCATCCCTTAACACCTGTCTCTCACTGTGTAGTCCAGGTCTCAGAGGAAACTGTAGGCCTCTGTGTTTGGTGGTAACTATGGACCCCAACATTCTGCTGTTACCTGTTACCCATCCATGTCTCCTTTAAGTAGTCCTGTCAGCACTTCTCCATCTCTCTCTCTCCCTCCCTCTTGGTCTTCTCAGAACTACTACTTGTTCCCTCTACTGCAAGCTCCTGAGGGACATCTCCAGGCTTCCCACCCCCAACTGGTGAGGGGTGAAGGGAGTTGCAGTCTACCAACATCCAGAGATCCCTGTAGTAGAAGGAAAGTGTTATTGCTTGAAGACTATCAACATACCTGGGCAAGTGTAATGGGAAGGTCACTGCCTCTTGATACATCAAAATCAGCTTATTTATTTATTTATTTATTTATTTATTTAAGTTACATGCCACCATTTAGGTGCAAGTTACTACTCTGGTCAGTTTACGATACATTAAAAAAACTCACACCCACACCCACACCCACACCCACATGCAGCCACCACTGAAAAGGCCTGGTTTCTATTGGTCTTTTTCTGGGCCTCCCCTGTGGATGACAACCCGCAATAATGAAGCCTTGTAAGAACAGGTGGCCCTTGATCTTAAGGAGAGATGCTGCAACTGTACACTAAAATACCATGTTCTCTTTCTGATGACACTTTGTTACCTCTTCTCTCTCTCTCTATCTCTCTCTCTCTCTCTCTCTCTCTCTCTAGTTTGTCTGAAAGGCACCAAGGTCAACCTGAAATGTTTCCTGGCTTTCTCCAGTGCAAAGACCTATCATGAAGCCAGTGAAGACTGCATCTCCCAAGGTGGCACTCTCAGTACCCCGCAAACTGGAGATGAGAATGATGCCCTCTATGACTACGTGAGGAAAAGCATTGGGAATGAAGCAGAAATTTGGCTTGGCATTAACGACTTGGCAGTTGAAGGGAAATGGGTCGACATGACGAGCACCAGAATTGGCTATAAGAACTGGGAAACAGAGATCACTACTCAGCCAGATGGTGGGAAAGTAGAAAACTGTGCCGTGTTATCTGCTGTTGCTGTGGGGAAGTGGTTTGATAAGAGGTGCAGAGACCAGTTGCCTTATGTGTGCCAGTTCCTGATTGTTTAATAGTGGGGCTCCTACCATGGAAGAACAGGCGAAGGCATTCCATTGGACGCCTGGAATACAGATGTGTGAAGATGTATGAACAAATAGGAAGAATAAAGTGTGTGTGTGTGTTTGTGTGTGTGTGTGTGTAAATATATGCACACCCCTGCAACCAACACATGCACATGTATACACAAAAACAAATACAATAGTGTCTTGGTAATAGATTAGAATGAATTAGATCTGTACTGCACTTTATTCAACTGAGCACATTAATGTTTTAGCAGACAAATTATTCTTACTAAGGCATGAATTATAGATATTTTTACACCAAAATTTATTAGGGTGGCTTCACTGCCTGAGCAATGTAAGAACTTTGCAAAAATATTATTGTACTTTAAGACCTATTATTTGTTACATAGAATCATCCTGCAGGCCTTTCCCCCTCAGCTGATTGCACCAAGTAAACTAGCTTTTGTGGAATTATCCTTATAAATTTCTGATGACCTAGGAAGCTGAAAGCACATTAGCATGGTCAATGGGAAATTAATTTTATGCCATGTTTATTGCCAAATTTTAACATGTATTGGTTCATTTAGCACTTTTCACATCACTGAAATTCAGAAATTAAAAGATCTGCATTAACCTAGGTTATATTAAGTACCAGTTGATTCACTTTCTTTTTACCAGTTTTTAATGTAACCTGTAGCATGCCGAGTGGAAGAGGGGCTAACATGTCCTTTCACTTATGTGTGGAAATAAAGATTAAAAATAAAAATGAGCAACATCTCTAGCCTCTAGTAGTGGTGATGAAGTCCTAAACCTCTGTGATCACTGATGTCCCAGCAACAAATATCCCAGAATCCACTGAGGGACACAACCGTTGGCGACTCTGACGTGCTTTGAGGTGACAACAAGAGATGGGCACGAAGTGCCAAAATGGCTTTTTGTGCTCGTTTTTCGGGGCCTGGGGCCCGCATCGTCTCATTACCATTTTTCGGACCCCAGGGGCCCATTCCTGGAAGGGCTGGTGGGGATTTTAAAAGCCCGCTCTTCCCCCACCCCATCAGGTGGGAGGAGAGAGCGGGCTTTTTAAATTTTCTCCCCTCCGGAAGCTAGCACCGAGCAGCTACTGGGCACTGGCTCTGGGAGGGGGGAAGGGGGGAGAAGGGGGGACTCGCAGGGATCTTGCTCGTGCGAGCCATGGCAGCGCCAGGTGCTGCCATGACAACCCGGGCAGGGAAGATCCATTTCAGACCCCCTTTCTCCCCTCTGCGTGCACGCAGACGGGAGAATGGGGGACTTGCAGGGATCTGCCCCCCCCACGCGAGCCACGGCAGTGCCGGGCGCTGTCATGACAACCCAACCAGGGAAGATCCCTTTCAGACCCCCCTTCTCCCCTCTGCGTGTAGGGTAGAAGGGGGGGACTCGGCTTCCCCACGAGGCTCAGGCGATCTCCTCCGCCCAGGGTGACAGCTGCCCGGCCACCACCTGGGGCGGTGGAGATTGAGCCGCAGTCTTGCCTCTGTGCGCGGAAGCAAGACCACGGCCGATCCTATCTCCTCTGCCCCGGGTGACAGCTGTGCTGGCCGTCACCCCCGGGTAGAGGAGATCGAGGCAAGACCACGGCCCAGCCTCAGGCCAATCTCCTCCACCCGGGGAGACTCTCTGACAGTCCTCCCCACCAGCAATGACAGCCGGGCTGTCCTGGAAGTGAACCCAAACATCCAGGGTAGGCTTTTTTCCCTCTTCCTGGTCGCTGTCTTGCCGCCATCCCGCCATCCCTGAAGGACTTCCGGGGCTGGTCCAGCACCAGGTTGGTCATCGCACGGCCATTAACGGAAATGAACAGAACGAAGAAAATTTTCTTGGTTCCGTTGGGTTCGAGCCTGGCCTGTCCAAATTGTCGTTCTTCGTTCTGTTACGTAACGGAACGACTAACGACTAACGGTAACGGTAATTTCGTCATTTCGTGCCCGTCTCTAATCGGACATAATAATAGTAAAGAAAAGGCAAGATATAGAGAACAGGAATGCATCCTGAAAAGGTTCGCATTTGTGCACAAATTGCAGCACAGAACACAAGTAACAATGATTACATGTGTTTTTCTGTCTATAAGACGCTGCCATTTATTAGATGTCCCCAATTTTTAGACCCCCAATAAATAAAATTAATAAATCCTCCTTGAGTTCTCCTCCACTCCCACCCCCACCACCCCACCCTTTGCTTTCATTTCTCCATTCTAAACACTCCTCTCAGCTTTGGTGGTTTATTTATTTATTTATTTATTTATTTATTTATTTATTTATTTATTTATTTATTTATTTTGCAGGATCAGGCTTCACCAGGCTTGAGAAGCCTATTATGTTAAAAAAATCATGTTAAAAATCATGTTTTAAAAAAGGCATGGATTTTTCTATAATTTCCAGGATCACATTTATTAATGGGTTGCTCAAGTCAGAAGGAGCCTGATCCTGCAGAAAAGAAATCAACCAAAGCTGAAAGGAATGTTTAGAATGGGGAAATGAAAGCAAATGGGTGTGGGTGTGTGAAAGAAAACTCAAGAAAAGATGGAGGCTGATCCTGCAAACAAGAAAACTGCACATTATATCAAAAGGGGTTTGCACTGGCCGAATTCAAAAGTAAAGGGAATTCCTTTTATTTGAGGCAAAATATTCCAGAACATCTCCACCTTCTGATTTACTCTGAGTTCTTTTCAAAACAAGAGGTCACGTTACTTTTCAAAAATAGTATTTTTATTCCCTATTCTTAAGATGCAAAACTAACAATTCAAAAATATCAAAACCTTAACAAATCTATTTATTTCCCTAAAAACAATAAAATCTAAGTCATCCTGACTAACTGATTACATTCAAGATTTATCTTAAGCTAACTTTTCCTATTCTACCTAACTGCAGAGAGATCCATTGCTCAAAGTGATCCTAAGCTAATAATTAACATAATCATCAGCATAATAATAATGGCCACAGTACAAGTGGAAGGAGCTGAAACCCTTGATATTGTGGGAGGCATGGGTCCAGTGGAAGATAATCAGGAGCTGAGAACAGCTTCAGCAGCAGGTGGAGCCGGAGAGCCAGGTCTGCCACCTCCCAATTACACTCCTCGCCAAGCACCCCCATCACTTCCTCCACAACATATTCAGCCTCCCATCCTGCCCCCAGCAAATCAGACAACAAGCACCGCCCTTCCTGCCACTCAGGCAACGGGCTCCCCCCCCACAAGACAGCCCAGACAGACAGCACCTCCTCAGCCACAGCCCCCACCACCACAACCTCAGCAGAATGAATGCCTTAACTCAGGCCTGCCCAAAGTCCGGCCCGGGGGCCAAATCTGGCCCGTCAGGCCATTCTGAGTGGCCCGCGGCTGGCTGGCCCACCCCTCCCTCCCCCTTCACCCACACATTCCCCTGCGGTGGCCATGGCTCCCTGTGCTTCCTTTGGTCCCCCACCTTCCTTCCTTCTTCCCTCCCTTGGTCCCCACCTCCCTCCCTCCCTCCCTTCCTTGTTCCCCACCTTCCTTCCTTCTTCTCTTGGTTTCCACCTTCCTCCCTCCCTCCTTTGGTCCCCGCCTTCCTTCCTGCAGGTGGGGTTGCAAGGGGTCAGTGGGTGGGGCTTATGGGTCAGTGGGTGGGGCTTATAGTGGGGTGGCAGGGTCAGGGAGCAACCGGCCCCTGATACATTCTCAGCCACCAAATCTGGCCCTTCTTACAAAAAAGTTTGGACACCCCTGCCTTAACTGATTTGCAAAGGCAGACCTTTCTGATTCTTCAGTAAGGCTATTGCTTTGTGGGACTAGACTGGAGCAATTCCCTGACTGATGGAAGAGACATTGCTGTAATTAAAGTCACCCTTTCCACTACTATCAGGTCTGATCTTTTTTCACCATTTGATCATCCTCCAAGTCCATAATCACACCCTTTAACTACCACAATTGGAGAACCTTTGGCAAACTGTGTGCAAGAGTTGAAAGGTGGACCTGCCAGCCAATCAGCTCCTCTTCCATTTCTTTTCACCCATGTTTTCATAAAAACAAAATCTAGAAAGATATTATTTCAGGACTGTAAAAAGTATTTGTGTTTCTGAAACATGAAACAGGAATAAGGCTTCATGTTGGCCCACCAAAGGGTTTTTAGTTACTTGAGAGGGAAGCTGGTTTTTCCTTGGGAGGCACCAGAACCAGCCTGAAAAAGTCCAGTTTGGTTAGGCTTTGGGGCTTCATTAAAATCTGATCCCTGGGAACCATTAATCTGCTATATAACATTTATGCTTAGATGCCAGTTATGTAACTTGTCTTGGCCCAGATCACTCTTAAAAAGCAGCACAGCAATGGGATCAGCTGTGGAAGCAAACTACAGTAAATTCTGAATTGTGCAAGCAAATTATTTGGACATAGACTATACCAGTTCCCATCCAAGCAATCATCAAAGCATTCCTTATGACTTCAGTGGATTAAAATGATACTTTAAAATAGCATATTTCTTGTAACGTCTATGGCTCCCAAGTGTTTTCCAGATAACAATTGTAAAAAGACAACAGAGACAAATTGACAGCATTTGAGTTTCTATGACATGGAGGAACCTAAGATGGGGAAGATCTCAGTTTATCTATTTCTAATTACTTTTCAGTTCCCTGTTAGATCCCTTTTTACTGACCACCTCTTGCTGTGGTTCCTTGTCTCTCTAATTTGCCATTCTGGCCTTTTAATAAAACTAAAGAATGTTCTTCAAAGGAAATACAGAAAAGAAAATAAGGACAGAAAGTAATAGGAGAAAAACAGCTGCTGGTCCCTGTCCAGAATTTGGTTTTGATTTCATATCCAGAATACTGGCTCTGTATTGAATAGCTGAGATGGCAATTACCCAAAACAGATGGATCCCATCTGCTCAGCACTGGCAACAGTAACTATTTCAAACTTTTTTGGAAGTTGTGAAAGTTGTAACATCTATGACCCAGTTCCAAGGTCTGCATTGACTGTTAGATTAACTCTGCTGTAGAGTTGACCTCAGTGCCGATCCCCTAAACTCATCAGTCCTACAGTGGTGGGCAGGGCTTAGCCTGTTCTTCTGTTGGTGTTGTGTGAACAGAGCATTCAGCTTCACTAACTTGAAGGACTCCCTCTGATAGCTTATAGTTACAGTGCCAGTCCTAGACACGCCGCTTCTTGAGGTACTGATCAGGATGGCACTCCAGTCCAGAAGCTGACTGGAATGTCAGATGCACAATAGATGTGAACTGGTTCACCTTCCAATGGAAGGGAATATCTGATCAATTACAGAGGAGCAGGCCAAGGATCGGCACCATTTTGTCCCCACCACCCGCAACCTGGTGTACATGCCTTACTCCATTTAAAATACAGCTGGCCTTATTTATAGAGGAAGAGCCTTTGGAGGTATAGGACACCCAGCAGCAGTGAGGTACTTAATGTTTTTGGTACCAGTAGGATCATATGAATAGGAAGCAGGTAAATGTAGAATTGCAACTTGGGAATACCCTCTCTCTCCCCCACCCCCCATGCCCACCATGTTTGACACTTTCTACACGTTATGAAATTGCTTCTCAGCAAAGAATAAAAGGGAGCCCTTTTAACAGAGAGAAAAAACCAGAGTGCCTTAATGAAAAAATTAATATTGTTGCTTTGGGCATTTTCACATTAAAAATTACACATGATCCTCCTTTTGGAAATGTCACCTGATAGTGAAGATGAAAGATTATTTCCCAGAGTAGATTTCTTTGATACTTCTAGAAATTCATTACATCCCAGTTGGCTTTTCTCTTCTCTTTTCAAATAGCTAGTTTATACCCTCAAACTCTTGAAAGTTCAGGTTGTGTGTATTTCAGGTCCCCTTTTGAATGAGACGGTAGTCAATAAATCTTTCTGACTAACTGGAAGGTTCTGGAAAGTAAAGACCAACAATTAACTTTTTCAATCTGGAAAGTAAAGACCAACAATTAACTAGAGATGGGCACGACTTAGCGGTATTCCCGTTTCCGTTTCCGTTACTCGGTTCCGTTACTCTACGGAAACGGTAACGGGAATTACTCCGCCAGACTTCGAGCTCGAACCGACGAACGAACAATTTTGGTCTGATTTGTCGTGCTCGTTACTTGCATCGCGCAATCGTGCGATGCCACGCGGCACAGAAAAAAAGTTTTTAAAAGTTAAAAAACCCAGTTCCCAGCCAAAAAGCAGGCAGAAATATGCCTGCCGTGCCTCAGGGCACCTACCAGAGGGGTGGTTTCTGGAGGTCCCCGGCCTCCCCCCCTCCTCCCTCCTGGTGCCTCAGGGCACCTACCAGAGGGGTGGTTTCTGGAGGTCCCCGGCCTCCCCCCCTCCTCCGTCCTGGGCTGCTCTGGTGGGACTCGCCGCAGGCTCGCAGCAGCAACAAGCCGCACGGCACGAGTCTCGCCGCTGGCTCAAGCGGCACGGACGGCACAGGAAAAAACTTTTAAACTCTCCCCCCACCCATTCCCGGGCCAAAAAGCAGGCGGAAAGCTATGGTTTTTCCAGTAGTGGTGTATGGAATTGAGAGCTGGATTATAAAGAAGTCTGATCACCACAGAATCGATGCTTTTGAGCTGTGGTGCTGGAGGAGAGTCTTGAGAGTCCCCTGGACTGTAAGATCAAACCTATCCATCGTGAAAGAAATCAACCCTGGATGTTCACTGGAAGGACAGATGTGAAAGCTGAGGCCCCAGTACTTTGACCAACTCTTGAGGAGAAAGGAGTTCCTGGAAAAGTCCCTGATGTTGGGAAAGATTGAAGGCAAAAGGAAAAGGGGACGGCAGAGAATGAGATGGTTGGATGGTGTTATCGATGGGATTTGACCAAACTCCAGAAGGCAGTGGAAGATAGAAGGGCCTGGCGTGCTCTGCTCCAAGGGGTCACGAAGAATCGGACACAACCGAACAACAACAATCTTGCTTTTCATTTCTCCTTGCCCTCTGTGTCCTGCTTTTTGGTGACATCTGCTTTCCTTCTTTGGCAACGGAGCGGTGGACACCCAAATATATGTTGAAGAAATCTTGAAAGGAGAGCTAAAAATGGAAAAAACAAGAATTGGCTTTTTTGATGATGAACAAGCTATACTCCATTTGCACAGTGTGCTGGCATAGGATGAATATAGGCTGTGCTTAAAAGAGAAAAGTAGTGATGTTCCAGCATGTGTAGAACCATATTGCCTACCTTAAAATCTTTCTCCTTTTTCTGTCACTTGAAGTGGAGAATGATCAACAGCAGTTGTTCAGGTGTGAGGGAAAGACAGTTTGCAGATGCTCAGATATAATTTTATTTTCTTACTTCACATATTCCAGAACCCAACCAACATTAGGGAACTCAGAGGGTGAAGATAATTCCTAGCTCTCGCTCCCAGAGGGCTCCGAGGAAGGCTGGGAAAGCTGTGCCAACCAATGGCAGCAACCCCAGTTTATAGGGGCCCTGCAGGGTGGGGGAAGCAGCAAATGTGCAGCCCCTGTTACTTACTATTGGAGCAACTGCCTCAATGGGGGTTAGCAACAGGGGTTCTGCTCCCTCAGGGCCGTCACAATATATTGTGCTACCTTTGCAAAAACAACTTTGCAGCATCCACTGAAGGAGTTCAATAAAGCCATTAAATATAAGGACTGTGATTAAACATACATCTCTTTGTGTGCAGATATAAAGAATATATACAAACACTGCAGGGATCCGTAAATAAAACAAAGTGAAACAGCCAGGAAGGGTGAAGAGAAAACTTCAAATCAGAATGCCATGACAAAGATTTGTGTTTTGGCTGTAACACAAACATTATAATTTTTATAATATTGGTAAATAAGGACTCTTTTAAAAAGCCACTTTCTTCAGACCAACTGTTATTTGAAGTTTCATAAGGTGTTTCTTTTAGTACTAGAAACAGTCTTTTAGATTACTCTAAGCCCTCCTGCCGATCTAGGTTATTAGGTTATACATCAAATGTGTTTTGCAGTTACCTTGGTCGTTACCTAGTAGCAATGGTTTATTGGTCACTTGTGTTGGCATGGCAACGTATGACATCACAAGCAGGAGCAGCTCCAAGTCTTGGGAGTTAACACTTAACCTGAGGCTTTCATGCTGCCAAGATGGCTCTACAGAGAGTGAATTATTGTTCCCCATGCTGTCTTAACTATTTCCTTGGCCAGTGGGGGCCAACCTGTGGCCCAAGAACCAAAGATGCCCCTCAATCAAATGCTGTGCCGATAGAGGGGAACTAGAAGAAGAAAGGAATGGAAACCTGAAGGAAAAAGTAGGTAGAGGGAGTGGGAGAGGGAAAAATGGAATGCAATAGCAGAAATAAGGGTGTAATTGGGATGGCCAAAGAAAAGAAAAGGAGACAGAAGAGTGAAAGAGAAGGAAAAGCAAGTGGAGGAAGAAAGGAGTATTAAAAAGTGAGCCACAAACACAAATTTGTGTCCGATAGAAAGAAATACACACATGAAAGCAGGAAGCAGAGGAGGAGAGAGAGGGTGGGGGGAAATGAAGTTGAAAAGTCAGAAAAGGATGCTGGGAGAAACTAAAAGAAGGGATGAGGTGGGAAAGAGAGAGAGAGAGAGAAAGGCAGTATCTATTATTTAAAATAATAAAAAGAACAAGAAAGCTGCTTACAAAAATTAAAATACAGTACTGAATTTAGTAACAATGAATAATTGTAAAAAGATCAACAAATACAACACCAATTTTCTTCAGAGGGCAAGGAACTCAGGAGAAGCCAGAGCACAGAGAAAACTCCTAGTTCCCTGAGCTCCTTGCCCACTGAAAATGCCAGCCACAGAGTCTGGCAAAATGTCAGGAAGAAAAACTTCCAGAACATGGCCAAACAGCCTGAAAAAACTCACAGCAGCTATCAATCACTTCTTCTCCATGAATGAACAAAAAGGTGGTCCATTGGAATAATATATAAGACAGATCCCATTCTGCATTTAGCCATTGATTTGTAGAGAAGTACTTTATTTTAAAATTTGATCCCAAGAAAGCCAACAGAACACTTGACACATCTGTGAAGAACTAATCAACCACTGTGCCTACTCCACCACAGGGAGTCGCTGTTGTTCCAGCTGAAATAAAAACGGTGCTTTAATTTTTTCCCTTACTTTTATATAAACTAAGTGCCCATATTTATGGTTTGAGCAACAACAGCATTTATAGCATTTTGGCCTTAACACTGTAAGTCTAGATATATATGTATATACTTAAACTCTTATGAACAGATATGCCAAACACAATATGTACACCTATGTCCCTTTGTGCTAATGAAATGGCATGTAAGATCCTGTTTTACACACAGGATCTTACATGCCATTTCATTAGGGGAACAGAAAAGTGAGGGTGATGGGAGGGAGAAACTGGGAACATACAAAAATGAGCAGTGTAAAGGCTTCCAGCAAACCCATCACTCAGGCAGGTATTTGGGTCCCAAGCCACGGAGAGTTTTGAAAGTCAACAAAACCAGTACCTTGAACCTCACTTGGAAAGCAACGAGCAACCAATGCAGGCAAGCCACCACTAGGGTGACATGGTCATACCTTCCTGCACCCACCACTTTCCTAATCCCAATCTCATCTTCCCAAGTGGTGGCCACAGGGGTGGAGGATCCAAAAAATACCACATCAACTTACATATAAATTCATTTATTTATTTATTCATACCACCCGTCTTCTAACCAGAATTCTGGACAGTTTACAATAATGCAATAACAATAAAAATGAGAGGGGAAACCACCAAATACAACAATGCAAATGTGATAATAAATATTCAAAATAAAAATAAACATAATAATAAAAACACATAACAAAACTGGCAGGCAGTCTTGTTTTACTGGTCCCCCCCCCAAAAAAAACCCCAAAACTATTGGTGGCTGCCAAACGCTTCTCTAAAAAGCAGCATTTTAACTACTTTCTTAAATCAGGCAGGGACTCTGCAAGGCGGATCTCACTCAGGAGTTGATTCCATAATGTTGGGGCAAACATAGACAAAGCTCAACTCCTGGTGATCGATTTTCGGACTTCTCTTCATGTGGCCACCCAGATTGAGAACCCCTGTGATGCTCTGGTGGGCCGGCCTGTAACTGTTCTTAAGGAGATTCACTCTGCCAGGTATTCGGGTCCCAAGCCATGGAGAGTTTTGAAAGTCAAAACCAGTACCTTGAAACTCACTTGGAAAGCAACGAGCAACCAATGCAGGCGAGCCAGCACTGGGGTGACATGGTCATACCTTCCCGCACCCACCACCAGTCTAGCCACTGCATTCTGTACCCACTGCAGTCTCTTGCAACACTTCCATGTAGAGAGATGTGCAATAATCTATCCTCAAGATCAAGAGCACCTGAACAACTGTTCTCAGGGATGCCTCATCCAGGTATGGGAGAATCTGGACAATCAGCCGCAGATGGGAAAAGGCTGACTTGGAAACGGCTGCCACCTGCACTTCCAGGGACAGATCCACGTCCAAGACCACACCCAGACTTCTCACTCAATCCGCCAGCTGGAGGACAGAACCCTCCAAACTAGAGAGAGGACTACCATACCCAGTAGCGGATGTCCCAAAGAACAGAACCTCTGTCTCCTCTGGATTGAGTATGAGCCTGTTAATCCTGGTCTATTCCATGATGGCATCCAGGTAGCAGTCGAGGGTCTGCACTGACTCTACTGCAGAGGTGGTAAAGAATAGATAGAGCTGTGTGTTGTCAGCGTACTGATGACAGCAGACTTCAAATCCCCTAATGACCTCAGCCAGCGGCCTCATATAGATGTTAAATAGCTTCAGGGAGATTGCTGACCCCGGGACACCCCACAAGAGAGCGTCCAAGCGGCTCACAATTCTTCCCCGAGTTTAACATACTTGGCACAGCTCCCAAGGAAGGACCAGAGCCAGCTAAAAGCTGGACTTCTGATCCCCACCTCAGCAAGCCTGCCCAGCAGGATACTATGGTCGATGGTATCAAAGGCTTCTGACATATCAAGAAGGACCAACAGGGTAGAGCCACCCCTGTCAGCCCTCTTGAGGTCATCTTGCAGCGTAACCAGGGCAGATTCAGTGTCACAACATGGCCTGAAACCAAACTGGAATGGATTCAGGACACACTCCTCCTCCATGAACGACTGGAGATGGACAGCAGCAACCCTCTCGATCACATCCATCTGTATTCAAGTTGAATTACTGTATTGGCACATTGCGAAAAATTAGTGGGCTTTGAATCGCAGTCGGTCTCTAAAAGGTTTGCCATCATTGCAGTAAAACATGCCAGGTAGGCCCGCCCATCCAAGATGATATCCTGTAGGATGGGAATTTTATTATGGAGTGACCTGGCATTAATCAGCAGAGAGGACAGGTCAGAGGGACGGATAAAATGGCTCCCTGATACATGTAGGTGAGTTGAGGGATCAGAACGAGGGACAGGCACCAGTTGCTTGGCCTGAGTTCTTTTCACCCGATCAATCCCCCAGCCCCTAGAGTAACTCCCACGGTCTCACACCATCAGAATAGGAGCTCCTGCAGTCACATTGGCGACCGGGAGGAAAAATACAAATAATACAGATAACTACACAAACAAAAATTAACCCTTATAAAAACAGCAGTTGCCACTGAGAATAACTTTTCAATAGAGCTTTTGTTCTATAGCAAAATAGCAATTTGTGGCTGATTTTTGGCATTTCCAAGTAGCTGAAAGATTTTAGTATTTTTTATTTAATATAATTGGAGGCCTGATCTGCTTATTCTTCAGCTCCTATTTAGAAACAGAGTCAAGTGAAAATTTAAAAACAATAAATATTGGCAGTCATATACAGTACTTGCAATTTAGGCCTCATTGTCTGAACTGGGCTATGTCTACATATACGCTCATCTCATTAATTTTTGCAGTGGCTTTTGGTGAATTTCAAGTGTGATTGTGAGTATATATGACTTTTGAGAAAGATAGATCTTTCCATATGTATAGAATAATGATTAATGCATGATTCATAATATCAATAGAGAGGACGAGTTACTCTAAATAACTATGACTAGTTTCTCTTGGGCATTAATCATCTGTTGTAACCAACTGTAAGTAACCGGAAAAGAGCACATATGCCAGAAATTAGGGCTGGTACCACAAACAAATAATCATCCTTGTAAAAGAATCATGTTTCACTTATCATTCCTTTTAGGGTTGCCACTAGAGGCGGCACAGCCTGCCACAACAAGCATGCACCTAATACCTGGCACTGAAGGTGATTGTCCTCCTCCCTTATAATCATCTTTGGTGTCAGCTGCAGTCTGATTCAACCAGGCGGTTTTAATCTCAGTCAAGCAACCAGGTGGTAGAGACAGGGTGGTATGAGGAAGAATGTGTCACTGTCAGCAGTTAAAAGAATTCCTCTTCATTCTTAAAGTGAAAGGACAGTTGTAACAAACCTTTTCACTTTAACTTTATGGTCATCATAGGCCTGAGTTACCAAACCCTTTTAAAACTAATGGATTTCCATATCAACGTACGAGAGCACAATACAAAAGAGTATTCAAATAAATACTGCAGTACCCAGCCATTCCAGAGTAATATCCTGACTGAATCCGGCAGGAATTGTCCATTGAGGTCAGCTGGGAAGATTTGGGGCCTTCCATCAAAAGGCAAGGGATTCTGAGAAGCCATATACTGTATAACCTTTGCCAAGCTTCTTCTCTGCCACTCTAGGCAACAGATTACTTTTGCTTATGGCTATTAGTTGCATATGATTATGGCCTACATCAGGGGTCCCCAACTTTTTTGGCACCAGGGACTGGTTTTGTAGAAGACAATTTTTCCATGGACTAGGTGGAGAATGGTTTTGGAACAATTCTATTTCCCCCCCTCACTGTGTGGGACTTTTTCTTATGTGCATGTGCAATCCCCCCCATCCACGAACTGGTTATGTTGTGGCCAAAACAAAAACAGTTGTGACTGTTGCACAGGGGAGGAAAGGCCTCATGGATGGGGAAAGCTAGGGTGCTATCGCTGCGGGAAATTCAAAAGCCTGCTTTTTGATCCTCTCTTTCCCAAAGTGTAGCACCCCATGCTACTTTTCAACAAAGCGGGGATCAAAGAGCAGGTTTTTGAATTTTTAGCAGTAGAATAGTACAGTGGACCCTTGTATAACAAACAGTTTGTATAACATAAAATCTGTACAACAAAAAAAATTCTGGAGGTAGGGGAAATCTGCTTAACAGAATCACCTATGGGGCAAATCCATACAACATAAAAATGGTCGCAATTAGGGATTACTCCGTTTTCAATGCATTCCTATGGGAAATTTGTATAAAGGAAAATTTGCTTAACAGAATTTCATTTGGAACGAATTAATTCCTTTATACAAGGTACCACTGTACTGTTATAAACAAAGTACTGCCCATTTTTACCTAATCAATTTTAAAGGATTTCAAAAGGAGGCCCTGCAAATAAGAACAAATCACATTGAATCCATGTTTAAGAAGTTATGACTGTAAACAACATTTTACTTTTATTTTGAACAACATATATACATAACTGCATCAAAAAGTACCCTTCCATATGTGTCTAGAAAATGCAAGCTACAGGAAACACTTGTGTCCGGCAAAACTAAGAATCTTACAATATAACAAGATGACATTTGCAATTTCAGTCATAGACAAAAGGTCCTCAAATATTCAAAAAGACCATGACTATATATAAAAACAGTACATTAAACCTTCTTTAAAAATACACAGAGAGAAAGTGAATAATTTATTAATGAATGAACATTATCTAGAAAGAGTGGCAAAGAAGGAATAATTCAGGCGAGGAGGGAATCATTGCCCAATAGTGACAGGATCCAGCGCTCCTTTTGAAGCCTCCATTATTACATGTGGTTTTATAAGCATGAAAACTATGGGAGTTTCCCCTTCACTCAAAGGGCAGCATTACCAAACTGTTCAGAACCACAATTCATATAGAAAAAGTGATCCTGCCTATTTATTTTTATTTAGAATATTTTTACCCCACCTTTCTCCTTGGAAAAGGACCCTGATGACCTTAGCTGTGCTGTATAGGGAGAGGATGGAGAGAAAGGCCTTTCCTGATGACCTTAGCACCCGAGTCAGTTCATACTGCAAGATTTGATCAACCCAGGACATTTTGTGCTTTGTACGTTAAGGTCAGCACTTTGAATTGTGCCCAATAGCTGACTGGCAACCAGTGGAGCTGCTTTAATAGGGGTGTCATGTGATCTCTGTAACCTGTCCCAGTCAGCAATCTGGCTGCTGCATTTTGGACCCTTTGAAGTTTCCTGATACTTTCCTTTGGTAGCTCCACATAGAGTGCATTACAGTAATCCAGCCGGGATGTCACTAGGGCATGTGTCACACTGGCCAGAGCAGGTTTGTCAAGAAATGGGCATAACTGGTGTATTAGTTTTAATTTTGCAAATGCACTCCTGGCCACAGCTGTGACTTGGCTCAAGGATGAGAAATGGTGTTTCATGCAGTTTTAGAAAGACAAGGACCACTTCTCCTTTTATATGCCCTTTCATAGCCTGAAAATAGCTCAAGCAACCCCAATACATATACAGTAGGTCCATCGTATCCATGGGGGATCAGTTCCGGGACCCCCTCAGATAGCAAAATCTGCGGAAAAGAACAAATGCTCTTATCCGCAGATAAAATAGTGATGGGGTGATGTGCCAGGGTGAAAGCTTTCACCCCCAACACCCTTCAAATGCTGGCCGGCGGTGGCGGCAAACTCAACTATGTTGATCACTCCTCGCTGCTGCCCCTGGCCAATCACCCTCTTCACTGCTGGGATCAACAGCGAGGAGGGCTCGGCATCAGTAAGTTTTCTCCTCCCCCCCTTGCTACAGCAGCTGGCCTGCAGAGCCGACAGCAGCGGTGGTGAGGAGGGGAGAAACTTATGGACGCCAAGCCCTCCCCACCGCTGCCACCACATGGCGTGCAGCGAGGAGGGCCCAGCATCAGTAAGTTTTCTTTTTTTTCTTTTCCCTCCTCGCCGCTGTTGCCACACACCAACCACCCTCTGGAGTGGTGTGGTGGGGACTTAAAAGAGGACCTGCCTTGCCAACCGGCCTTTGAACCTCGTACTCGGGTCCCGGGTGGAGAACCGGAAGTTTTGAACTTCCCACTCGAGTTCAAACTTCCGGTTCTCTACCCAGGACCTGAGTGGGAATTTCAAAGGCCGATTGGCCAGGCAGGTCCTTAAAGTCTCCATTCCACCCTTCTGCCTGGCATGAGGCGGCAGGGATGAGGGGAGCTCAGCATTTCTAAGTTTTCTAATCCCCCCCTCCCCTTTTCCCTGCTTGCTGCTGGGCTCGGTCCTTCCCTGCACCTGCTGATCACCAGCCACGGACAACTGAATACGCAATTGGTGAATCAACGGATGCGGGGGTCATACTCTATACAAGTATATGCCTATCATAAAATCCATGACATACACATTCAAATTTGAAGGGACCAAATACATCCCTGTTTTTCTTGTGGTTTTAAGAAGCAAAATGCCATTCAGCTCCCAATCACATAGTGATCTGTTCCTGCTTCCTACAAGACACGTGAACCCCAAGAAATGGTAGCTTTTGCCATAGTAGTTCAACAATAATCACAATAATCACAAATACTTAAGGACACAAGGAGACCAAAACCAAGACCAAGACCATTAAAATTTCATGTTGAGGAATAAAGAAAGGGGGGGTGGGGGAATGGTTATGTTTCTTAATGTGGTGCTGGAGGAGATCTTTGTGGATACTCTGGACTGTGAAAAAGACAGAAGTGTGGGTCCCCGAACAAATCAATCCTGAACTATCTCTGCAGGCAAAAGTAATGAAGCTGAGGCTGTCCTATTTTGGACATCATCATCAGGAGGCAGGATTTTTCTAGAAAAGACAGTAATGCTGGGGAAAGCTGAAGGCAGCAGGAAAAGAGGAAGATCAAAAATAAGATGTATTGACTCTCTAAAGGAAGCCACAGGCTAGAATTTGCAAAAGCCAAGTCAGACTGTAAAGCACAGGACATTTTGGAGATCACTTATTTATAGGGTGACAGTAAGTCAGAGACGACTTAATGGTACATAACAAGGGTGCCTGACTGCATTGTTTATGCAAAGACAGATCAATACAGAATATAGGTGGTACTGATATAAATAAGGCAAATTACGCCAACAGCTTCAACAAAATACATATCCAAAAGCCAGATAATAAATGCAAAATGAGTCGTGTAAATTAATATTGACGTGTCAGCACATCCATGGGTGTTCTAGTATTGCCCTGTTTTTCTCTTGTCAGCTCCCTGCAGTGTGGAGGTTTTCCTGAGTCTGAGGGCCAATGCTTTATGCAAGGTGGAGGGGGCAATTTTGAAAGGGTGGAGGTACTTAAGGGAGGGGGACAACCGTATACACAAAACATTACCATAGCTGTTCACCCTGGATTTCGTGAGCAGTTAAAACTCCTGCTTATTATCGCCACACAGGGCAGATCTCTTGCCTAAGAGCAAGGAAAGGAAATACAAGTTGTGCAAAAGGGCCATTGGGCAATGCTTGAGATGATTCTGGGCTAGCAGGAAATGGTAATTTCAACCAGGATCCACAAGGTCCTAGAAAAGATGTTCTCTCACCTATAGCTACTCGGGTAAGAGGTCTGCATGGGAAGTTTCTTGGCCAATAAGAGTTCAAAGGTCCTCAGAAAACACTTCCAAAATGAGGCACCTCAAGACACTGATTGACTTCTGCTAATCTGGATTTCGATACTGTGAGAACTCATATTTGCAATTCATATTCAAATGGAACTTTCCTTTCCTTAATGTGCTTGTGCATTTGAAGCTAACAATTTAGCCCTTTCGACACAAACACAGATTTTTCTGTTTTTTATAGTACACTCTTGGGAAGCCTCTTATCTACAGAGAAGGACTCTCCCTATTGGCCAAACTGGGAGAGGCTGATGGACACCAGGCATCAACCACATCTGCCAGGCACATCTCTGTCTCATCAGCAGTGGCATTCAAACCTATCAGGAACTGACAGTTTTAGTTCGCATTAGTACGTTTTGTTCCTTTTTTTTTTTTACATTTACATCTGTTGGTAAACCTTATGCCAACACATTGCTTACATGTCAACATTTTAATGTTGGAACAATGCATTTTTTTTTGCCTTGGATTCTTGGCATCTCCCCGGCTTTTTAAGAGCACCACTGAGGATAACTAATTGAAAGGCACAACGTTATTTCAATGTACACAAGTAGAGGAGAAATAAGACTGAAGTATCCTCAGCCATAGCTATATCACACAACAGACTGAAAGTGAGCAGTAGGTGGAATTCTTGTCTATACATAGCACAATTATTTTCGCAGTTCAGCTGGGCACTTATTTAACTCAGTAACTGGCATGTTTTAAGAAACAAAACCATGTGAATTATAAAAGTCTCATCCTTTTTACAAACCTCCAGTAAGGAAAGCCATTTTTGTGCTCTGCCATTTCCCCTACAACTATTCTGTACTATGGCTAAAACCTTTAAATCCATATGACCCATATAAGCAGAAGAATCAACAGGCAATGCCACTCTCTTCCCCCCCCCCCCCCGCTGCCATGTTTTACGGTCTCTTCACTTGCTTTTTTAAAATAATCCCACTTCTGGTCATAATACAATACTGAAAATGCATCTTTCCTCTCCTTTTCCAGCTTCCCATGTGTCCCAGCCATTCGTGGTCTAAAGGTTCATTGTAAAATCTGAGCAGAAGTGCATTCCAAAAGACCACGGGAAAAGTATTCTTCAAAATACATGCACTGAGTCAATAGTTAGGAATTGGTTTCCGAACCTGAGAAATCATGGATTTGGTTGAGAGGTAATTCTACTGAATTTTCCTGTTCACCATTTTCATGCAAAGACTTGCTGCTCACTTTTCCCTTACAGCTCACGTTCATGTCCCCGTTACTCTGGAGCTCCCCTGGCGTGTGGTGTCCAATGGTGTAGTTATCATTGTCAGTCACTAGCACGAAAGAGGATTCCTCGGTGTCAGGCACTTTGGATGCTTTTCTGAATGGTGGAGGGGACGGTGGTGTAGTACTAATGGCCCCAGAAAAAGGCCGGTACACACCCACCTCCGCCGTTTCTGGTATGGTAGAGCTATCCAAGAGGTGTCCATAAACCATGTCTTCGTCAATGACCGCATAAATATGAGACTCATTGGCTTTCCTGTTTTTCTGGAATAAACCCTGTCGTCCAGGTAGTTGAGTGTTGACATTGGAATTATACACTCCCACCATTGGAGTTGGCTTTTCTTGTTTCCTGCTGGGGGGGGGGAATAAAGTAATACAAAAAACATTAAAATGTGCTGGTTTTCATTTAATCACTCTCTCACACACACTTCCCCACTGAGGACTGTTATTTTTCAAACCTGAGATGTAGAAAACATGCAATGTGGATGGCCCAAATTGGCTTTCTCCTCAAGGCTTATCCTGTGTGGACGCCAGCCCAGCTTCTCTCAGCTAATGCAAGGAATTTCCCAACTTATCCGTTTAAAAAAGAGCCAGCGCCTGAGATAAATCAGTACTTCAGATAGTACACCAATTTAAGCATTTCTTCCAGGTCACATAAACATGAAAAGGTTTCAAAAGCCAGAGTGATTCAGGCATCTAAATTTAAGCCCATCTCCTCCTGAAGCAGGGCTGGCTGCAGTCACGAACGGCACAGTCACAAGTGCTTCATCAGAGCGTGACTGTTGTAAAGCTGGGAAGAATTGAGAAACTTGGGCTTGTCCACCCACCCTCACGGCATGCTGTCCGAGACAGGGAAACACAGTTGACTCTGCTGCTTTAGGGGGACATACGCGATGCCAATAAAGGGGAAGAGAAACTTGCACGAACAGAGGTCAGCAAGTCCATGGTGGGATCCTGGGGGAAACCACCTAGATCAGATGGGAACCTTTTCTGAATTGAACGTGTACTAACT
>JAHTLZ010003542.1:39923355-39948655 GCA_023846285.1 Phrynocephalus versicolor
AATAAATAAATAAATAAATAAATAAATAAATAAATAAATAAATAAATGTGTATGCACACACCTTCTAGAAAGACCTTGCCCAATATATCAGCTGAAGTACTGTACAACCCTTACCATGGACAAGGCTATTTGCCAAGATCTTTCTCTGTATCGAGCTGGTCTACAAACAGTACAAATAAACCCCAGAAAAAGTGGTTAAGGAAAAGTGACAGAGAAAGAAAATGCCCACGTACTTCCTTCATTTTTTGGATACCGAACAGCAACATCAAAAAGCAGACTGAGGGCCCCTGGATTTCGGTCATCTTGGTCACAGCCCTGCACAGAAAGGTTGAAACTACCAGCAATGTTGGAAGGTTGCAGCACGCCCAGTGGTAGTCCTCTAAACCCATGGCTGGTGCATAAATGAGGTAAACAGTACACGAGACTATCAAATTTCCGTTCACACTTTGGTCTTGTATAATTACGGATGATGACATCAGCTCTTAAGTTCCCCGGAACGATAAACTGCCATGTCATGAGTTCATCTTCTGGCAGCCCCGATGGATAGTTAGCAGACATAAGGGTCGCTGACGACTCATTTTGAAATGTGGCTTCAATAATGCATAATCCTATTTTTTTAAAAGAGTGAAAGAAGGAAAACAATAGTAGGGAAGGGAAACAAGTACACATACCAAGAGAGAGAGAAAAATTAACATTATGAATTTGCTGGCTTTAGAGGCTGGCTTCATAACACGCTCTTTGAATAGTCCACAGAGTCATACAATTGCATCAGTAGGCAGCAAACCTATAGTACCCATCGTTTGTTATAACACAATGGGCTTCCAATAAATGACAAGGAAAGTGCATTTTTAACCTCCTGCACTTACTTTGTATTGACGATCTACTTTCCAGCTTGAAACCAGAGGAATTGGCTTTTGAATCCCAAGGAAGTTGTAGGGTCAAGCTAAGACCCCCCTGCACCTTCACCCGAGACACGGAACCATTTCTGCAGAAATTTCCAATGGTAACTCTGTGTGTATGAAGGCGGCTGCCAATGTTGTAAAGGACGCGATCCGCACAAGTCTCACCAGGCATAATTTGACTTAACCACGGAGAAAACTTCAGTTCAAGCCCAACAAGCGGGTCAGCTGTAACCTCCCAAACGAAAGTCTTATTAAGGCGTGGCAATCCAGAAGGGTGAAGCTGGACATCTCCAAAGGGGCATGGCCCTGACATACAATCTAGAAACATACAGACAGGTATCATAAAAAGGGGAGGAAAGAATCATCATCATCATCATCTTCGGTGTTCATGAGGTTGGCTTTTTAACTCCTGTGTTTATGCTAGCAGGCATGTCCAAACTTTGGCCCTCCTGATGTTTTGGACCACAAGTCCCAGAATTCTAAGCTTAAATTGCCAATGGCAAAGGACTGTGGGAGTTGCTGTCCAAAACATCTGGAAGGCTGAAGTTTGGACATGCTTGTGCTAAGACCGCCTGAATTGGCTACGTCTCCTAACCAAGAAATGTTGTAAAGGCATGTGTTGTAAACACATATGCAGGACCATTCCATTCTTGGGCTGCTAACTCAGTTGCGTGCAGCGGGCTCCAAGGTTTGGCAGAGCCTGTTGCTTCCATTTTCAAATGTCCAAATAAGGAACCGTGGTGAGTAGCCTTGGGTCCATGGGCCTCAGCAATGTGCTGTGCATTTCTCTATTGCTTTACAAGGCTGGCGAGGGACAAGGGGGGGTTGGACCCAGAATTCCCTGTTATGCATGCACTGTCATGGGGGTGGCAGGGAAAGAATTCTGTGACTGATGTCTTTTTAACCCGCCTTTTAAAATTATACAAATGCTCCCACCCCCAACCCTTTATCAAAGCCTGTGAAGCACCAAAAGACCTGGGCAATTCAAGTCAAGTTACTCAACATGAGCAAGTATTTTCAAACAGATTGTACGTAGAAACCATGAACTGAAGCAGTTTAATTGACTGAATTCATAAGAACACCTGTCTCTTCCATCTTAGTTTCCATCCCTCATAATGGAATTTCTTTTCTTTTAACTGTCTGTGTGCTCTTTTTTGTTTTAATGTTGCCATTTAATGTTGTAAGATGCCTCTTCTAATTCCCTGTTCTAAACTTGAATATGTCTTAAATGTTCAGGGCTGTAAATTGTCCCTCAGTATTGTAAGCCACCTTGGGTCCCTTTCCAAGGAGAAAGGCAGGGTAAAAATATTCAAAATAAATAAATAAAATAAAATAAGAGTACAGCGGTACCTTGTATAAAGGAATTAATTTGTTCCAAATGGAATTCTGTTAAGCAAATTTTCCTTTATAAAAATTTCCCATAGGAATGCATTGAAAATGGAGTAATCCCTAGTCGTGACCATTTTTATGTTGTACGGATTCGCCCCATAGGCAATTCTGTTAAGCAAATTTCCGCTATCTGCAGAATTTTTTATTTTGTACAGATTTTATGCTATACAAACCATTTGTTATACGAGGGTCCACTGTACAGCCAATGATTAATGACCGCACTTACTCAGACCAAGAAAGTATCAGTAATTGGCAGGAGTAAATGTTCATGAAGGAAGGGCCAACGTACTGAAGGCTTGAACTAGTTTGGGTTTGTGTAACTGCCAGAACAACAGTCCACTACCCTGTCCACCATCCAAATGATGGCGAGCACTCTTCCAGTCTCCAGAAAAGGGTGATAAGAGAGTCCCAGCTGGTCATCCCTGCAGCTCCACTGTGGGAGTGGTTGTTTAGATGCTGGGTTTGACTGTGTGGGACCAAAACACTCCTTAACTGCCTACCTCCAAATCTAGAAGGCACATTTAACATTCATTTAAGCTTGTGACATTTAGCTACAGTAAACATCCAAGTTCACAAATCCGTTAAGAGCAGACGCTGTAACACGGCTTACCAATGTTCTTCTCAATCACCAAGACCCAATATTTCTCTGGCGTTGGGCAATCAAATGCAAAAGTAAAAGTCTGTCCAGGAATTATTTTCTGTTCAATAAAATATGGTTTTCCTCCTGCACGCAGTGGACATGTTTTTAGAAACATTATCCCAGGTTTTATCCTAACTGATATGTTGTCATTGCGATGAAGGGAGATTTCATCAGCACCTGAGGAGATTCAAAACAGAGAAAAATCAGTGCACTTGTACTTGTTTTTAGAGCAGCTAACAAAATTAAATATTATTGTTGCAAATAAAAATACAGCTTCTTTAATCCACAGAATCTGATCCTGTGAGAACTGTTGAGGCAAACGCCAGTTTTAAAGATAAGAACATAAGAAGAGCCATGCTGGATCAGGCCAAAGGCACATCTAGTCCAGCTTCCTGTATCTCACAGTGGTCCCACCAAATGCCTCTGGGAGCGCATGAGACTAGATATCTGTCCCCCATACCACTCCCTTGCATCTGGTCCTTGAAGTATCCCAGTTTTAAGCCTGGAGATTACACATCTCCATCATGGTTTGTAACCTGTGATGGACTTTTCCTCTAGGAATCTGTCCAATCCCCTTTTGAAGGCACCCAGGCCAGATGCCATCACCACATCCTGTGGCAGGGAGTTCCACAGACTAACACCACGCTGGGTGAAAAAAATATTTTCTTTTGTCTGTTCTCACTATTCCAACCCTCAGTTTGAGTGGATGTCCCAAGTTCTGCTTTAATGCCACTGCTTTAATGCCACTTAAAGCAGTGGACCCACTGAAATGAATGAGACTCTAAGGGCCTCCTCTAGTTGGGACTTAAAAGGCCTTAATTTCTGCAGTGCAACAGGACTCTGCATCACCATGCAATGGCCAAAAGGGACGCCACTGTACCCTGTACTAGGGGGGAAAGTTTTCCTGCTCAGTACTGTGTACATTTTTAAAAACAGATTTTAGATCCATTCCTGAGCCTTCAAATTATTAAAATGGGCTTGTATTTAAACAGTCACTCACACACAGAGGCAGACCTTTGCTCATTATGTGTATGAAATGGAATGCCTGATCCACATTTGAAAAGCTTCACAGCAAAGTTAACCATATAGAAGAGTTATTGGATTCGATAGAATAAGGTTCTGCAGAAACCATGAGTGGGTTAATTCATTATTGAAAGGTTTTCGTAAGGAGGGGGCAACTTCCAGGGGACTGGCAGCCCTTACCTCACCACCATCATAGGACTTTGGAGAACTGCAGCTCCCTCCCTGCTCGCATTTCCCAAATGTTTTATTTTTAAAAAACTAAAAAAAAAGATCCTCTCGTTACTTCCCCTCTTCCCAAAAACCACCCAGAGTTCCTGGTAGCAGTATTTGAACTTCTTGGGTCTGTATGCTTGCCCCCACCCCTGTTTTAAGTGACTGAAAATTGTCCCACTTAATTATCAAACCAGACTGAGTTTGTTATTTTACACTACTTTTTTGTATATTATTACAACAGTCAACAACAGTAACATTATTCAGCACACTCTTTCCTTCTAGAAATAGGTGTACAAGCTTGTTTTTTGTAACGAGAGAGTTCACACTTCCTTTTGTTCTTAATCAGAAATCGGTACACGGGAGTTCCAAAATGTGCAACTCTATTTTCAGTTTCATAGATCAAATACCGTAAGTCCAATATTCTGAATTTACAGACAAACACAATGCTTTAGGATGCTTTAGTTTCCACCATCTGCAATCCATTTGAGACTTAATAGGATGTGTTTCAGGGGCCTGGTCCAGCTTGTGATTGAACCGGGGGGGGGGGGATTTGTGGTTTTATCTTCACTGGCAAACATCAAGGACCTATAGGAAAATGAAAGAGACTCTATCGCGTCTCCAAATGTTCTAGAATCACGTGTCAGCAATCTCTTAGGGCAGGCCCCAAGTCAAAGCAAGAGAAAACTAAAGACCTCCCAGCCCTACTGTAAAAGAAATTACACAAAAGTTATGTTTAGAGATCAGCACACAGCATTATATTGTTCTCACAGTAGCCTCAACCCAGACCAGATATGCCTGCTCCTGGACCTGTGTCTGAACACCACGTATTTCATGTACAGAGGGGACTTCCACAGACAGAAGCATGGTTGTGCCATGGGTTCCAAAGTCACCAATTGTTGTGAACCTATACATGGAAGAAGTGGAGAAGAACGCACCCAAAACCTTCCCAGGGACAACACCATCCCACTGGTTCAGGTATGTAGATGATAACTGGGTAAAAATCAAGACTCGGGAAGTATAGGCCTTTGGCCCTAATATTAAGTTCACTAGGGAAAACACCCAAGACAACAGGCTAGCTTTCCTGGATTGTGCAGTCATCATCAGACCCAACTGTGGCCTGGGAGTAGAAGTTTACAGGAAACCCACACATAGAGATTAGTATTTACTGTTTGACTCCCACCATCCATTACAACACAAATTAGGAGTCATCAGGACCCTAAACCACAGAGCAGGGAGCATCCCCACCTCCACAGAAGCCAAGACGAAGGAAGACAAACACCTGAAGACAGCACTTAAGGCCTGTGGATCTCCAAAGTGGGCCTTCAACAAAGCAGTGTGCCAACCCAGAAGAACAAGGGATCAGCCTGAGACCCAGAGCTGACAAAGGGCCCCTGGTCATTCCCTGGAGTATCGGAAAAGCTTAAAAGGATTTTTGGCAAACATCACATCCCTGTCTATTTCAAACCCACAAAGACAATAAGGCAGAGACTCGTCCACCCAAAGGACCCGACACCAAAACACAAAAAAAGCAATATAGTATATGTGATCCAATGCAGTGAGAAGTGTAAAAACCTTTGCATTGGAGAAACTAAGCCATTAAACAGGACAATGGCCCAAAATAGGAGGGGCAACAGTTCAGGACCAGAATCAGCTCTACACCTCCACTTGAAGGACAAAGGGCACCTACTTGGATTGTACCTCATACAAACAATCCAATGTACAAAATGCATATGTTCCTTTCAAATTCCAGCTTGTCTCTTCTGGACTGCTTCAGATCAAATCTTCCACATGGCCTCCGCATCTCTAGCCACAAAGTCTGCAATTAACTTACTCGCCACTATAAGAGGAAATTAAGAACAGCTTGCACACTGGCATGCTGGAATGTATTAGTGGCTTATAACCAAAGAGAGAACCATACTGAACAGCTTCATGGAGTTAAAGACATGGAAAAGCCAACTACTGTATACTGCCTGCCGTACTACCTTAGCCAGAAAATACTATATAGGAAACGACCTTTTCCCTGCAGAGATGGAGTAATAGCTTGCTTCCATTATCGCATAAACAAACACTCTTCTAAAAGCAAAGAGATATAGAAAGATTGAGATTTACAGTTGGGAATATCCTCTCTCTCTCTCTCTCTCTCTCTCTCTCTCTCTCTCTCGATCACAGCATAAGCAGCAATCTCAATACACTTGGCTTTGAGGCTCAAAAAACTTACAAGACAGCCAACGTACCATTTGGTTTATCAGTTTGGCTTTCAAGTACAGCAATACAGCCGTATGATTCATGCTGAAGTGTTGCTTTAAAAAAAGGAGCACACTACGTTTCCCTCTGCATACATCCTTGTTAGGATTACAAGAAATGCACACTGTGCTTAGAAGAAGGGGATTTCTCTGTGTTACAAACCATCAGGTTTGGTATGATGACACATTACATGAAGAAGCACACAGCTCAGCTTTCCCAAGGCAAGTCTACTCCCTTTTCCATTCAAGGGGCAGACATGGAAACAGACATTGGTAAAAAAACAGAGAGCACTTACCCCTTCTCTCCCCTTGTAAATTATTTTTACTGGTTTCATTCATTCATCTTGTATACCACACTGATTAATGATAAGCTCTACTCTGGATGGTTGACACTGAGAGTAAATGAATATAAAGTAAAACAAATCATAAATACCCTACAGGAAGGAACAAATACATATAACCAAAAAAGCAACCATCAAGTAAATCAGTGAATCTATTGTTTTATTATCATCACTAATGCCCTGCCTTTCTTACAGCACAGTATGTTCAAAGCACAGCATATGGCAATTTGTAAAACAGATCAAGGTAGAGAAAGTGACCAATCCATGGTCACCCACGGAGTTTCATTGCTCAGTAGGGACCAGAACACAGAGCTCCTGAGTTGCAGACCAACAATTTTAACTGCTCCATTGTTTTCTTTTTTGGAAATGACCAAGAGTCATTCTGGTTCTAGACAGATGCATTGCATTCCCTCTTGCTACATAATAATCTTTCTCCCTCTTAAGGTACAATTTTTTTTCTACCAAAACTGGAATTCATCACCACTTCTTATTGCAGTCTACATTAGCAATCACTGAAAGATACAAAACTCATCACTTATGATTTAAGTGTATTCTGTCCAGTTAGGACAATTTATCCTTTGTTTTGTGACTAAATATGCCTGTCCTCCTTTCATTAATACTTTAAAGACCCAGCAGCATAAGGTTCAATTGTATTCACCATTCTAATTATGAACCACTTGTACTTACCACCTGCAATCAAGACCTATTAATGAGAATATCAGTACAGTATTGTGAAAATTATTTTATTTTTCATTCTGGCAGTAGATTGCCTTAATCAGACATTTACGCAGAAAAAGTGCAAGTCTCTGTAGCATGTTCTCTTTTAGAACCAAGACAGCAGTTTCACCCACCATACCTGAGGGCAGGAAGTTATCTTGGGGACTACAGAGTAGATTGCATAGCATCCATTGCTCTGTTGTTCAATATGCCTAATAAATGCCCTCCTCTGTACTTTAACTTTACTCCAAGCACAAACACCACAAAATAGAATATGCAGAATGAATGTTGAGGGGATTTTTAAAAGTATACACAGACCTTAAATCACACAGCTCAGTTTTTTATGTGGCACTACCAGCAAAACATGCCCAGTAAAAAAAGCCACGAGACAATCAGCAGCGAGAAGGGTAAAAATTAAAATTAACAACCTGAAAGTAGTTTAACCCTTCTGACAAATGCTAAGGAAATGGTTACAACATCTGAATCACTTTAACAGTTTGTGCCACAACATCAAATGTGGGAAGAATACTGCACTGTATTGTGAAACCTTGCACGTGTGCACATGCACACACTTCCTAATGAAATTAATAGAAGTCAAAAATAATTAGTGGAGTTGTTGAAATGATAGTTTTAATTCAGCATCCAGCAAAAATAACAAAAGCAGTACTGACTATAAGCAAAAAAATACAGAATCCCTATAGAATAATAATTTTACAGAGCAAAAAATATGGAACTCTTGACAATTGGAAGTCTCCTTTTAAAATGTCACAGTATGTTTACCAGGGTGTATTTGATTTAAATTGAGTCCATTTAAATCATGATTTAAATTGCTAGTCAGTAAGACTCAATTGAAATCATAATTTATAATAATTATAATCTTTAACATTTACAACCAGATGAAGATTTCACATTTAAATAATAACCTGTCAGATTATTAAAACAGCTATATCAGCACTGATTAGGGTTCAATAGGTTAAACACTCATATTTGGAGGACTACTTAAGCTGTTTTAACTGAAACAGTAACATGTAATATATATATTCTTGTATTTGCTTAAACATGAATATTTATTAAACAAAATATATTTTAAAAACTAAATCTTCCAATCTGCAAACCTACATATGCTAATATGTTCGTTGATTGTACATAGATTTGCAGAACAATGGAATTAAACTCTATTTCTGAATGTTGTTTATTTTATGCAGTTTTTAGCATAAAATGTGGGGAAGTGCATGTTATCTCAGCTTGGATAATTTGGATTAACTGAATTAGTTTACCAAAAATGTAAATATTGTATGACAATACAGCCTCTTAACTAAGCTCAATTTCAGGTTGAATAACTTGGAACTACATTATAAAGTATCTTAAACAGACAACTAAATTTAGATAGATTTTTCCTCCAAAAGCATTTCAATAAAATAAATCTAATTTAAATTTTAAAAATCTGATTTAAATTTTTTAAAAAACCTTTTTTTAAAAATCAACAAGCTTAATCTATTTTGTATGTAACTTAATATTTGGTAGCAAAACTGCTCTGTAGCCATAATAGCGGTACAAGCCTGGAAGAGATCAAGCAAAGCAGGAGGTGGAGAGGCACATGGCAGACAGGCTCCAAATCACAGGAGCTTCTAATTAGGAAAGCAGCCCATTGGACTTACACAGACGATGGCACATGGGAATCTAAAACATTACAAAGTGAACATTAATGCTCCATTTAAACATTAAATGTTGAACATAAATGGTGATAGGAAGTTATATACAGCACGTTGGTGAGCAAGAGGGAGGAGGAGGTGGAGAGTGACGATAGAAAGTCTGCCCCATTAGCATCCTAGGAAGAAGAGTATAGGTATGAAGCATGGGTAGGGGATGATAGTTGCAGACACTCATTGCACCACACCCGAGACTGCAGGCTGAACAGACAAATAAATGGTTGGTAGCTAATATGGTACTGTACTTTCACTTTTTATGATGTTAAATTATGACTTTAAATCAGGTTTTCAAAATGCAAATACCTCCTCTGTGTAGGCTGAGGGAAGGAGATCACTGTAACTGTCAGTAACTTATTCATGTGTGTGGAATTCGTTCTATGGAAGCTTCAGGGTCACTCTGACAACATATCAGTTGAGCGTCTGGTAGCGCATGGTGAGGAGCTCATCAGATTTCCTCGGCAGTTTTCAAAGCTAAATATTTAAAACACAGTATTGAACGGGATATTGGCTCATGTTGTTTGTGGTATATCCATCCCCAGAACCGAGGCAAAAATTCACAACACTCTGGCTAGTCAGAGTCTTGCCCGTCCCACGATTTATATTAGACTAACTGCGAAGAGGCGTTTAGAAAGAAGAACCGCAGTTGCTTTGTAGCTGCACGCAAGCAAAAAACACAGAAGCAAGATGTACATGTACCATATAAAGTTCAGTCTGAATTCACAGTCTTTAGAGCCCCACTGACAACTGAGCACAGCCCTACAGCTGGCCTGCAGAAAGCAGTTAACCATTTCATTTTCTGCTATGTTCTCTTTCCAGAGCTATTACCTGGGAGGGATGGAACTCCCCATGACACGGATCAAGGATCTTCCCCCTGGCAAACAAAAACATCTAACAACAAGCAGGGGTAACTAGCATCCAGTGTGGTTGGTACAGTAGAAGGCACTCACAGAGTTGTGCCCAGGATAACAGGAAGAACCAGACACAGAAATTAATGCACACAAATATACGTGGTCCCTTGTATAAAGGGATTAATTTGTTCCAAATGAAATTCTGTTCAGCAAATTTTCCTTTGTACAAATTTCCCATAGGAGTGCATTGAAAACGGATTAATCCCTAATCACGACCATTATTGTGTTGTACGGATTGGCCCCATAGGCAATTCTGTTAAGTGACTGTCCCCTATCTCTGGAATTTTCCTTTAAGCTGATTTTCTGTTAAACAAACTGCTCGTTATACAAGGGCCCACTGTACAGAGAGGCAGAGAGAAGGCATACATAGAGATTACATTTCAAGCAGAGAACAGGGGTGCACCTCAGCCCCTCCATCTGCAGCAGGAAGGGAGTGAGAGTGAACTGACTAGAGAGACCCTCCCCAAGCCTGAGATGGGGAGATGCACCATTACAAACATGCCACTGATGTTTTCTAGAAGTGGTTTCCTCATGAACTGCAGCCCTCCTCGTGCCTGCTTTCATCCCATTAATCTTTATATCTCCCCCCCAACACACACACACACACACACACACACACACACACACACACACACACCGCAGCTAAAGTTTGCAGTATTTAATGCCTGCCAATGAAAAGAAGGGTTCGGCTCAGATTGCTACAGAAACCTCAGTATACAAGACTACACAGCCCTGGCATACAGGATCCCTCCCAGAGTGACTGAAATGAGATGAAAACACAAATCAAATGCAAATATTCCCCCTCAGGTGAAGAAGGGACTCCAGCATTTCCCATAAACTAGGAAGAATCCCTTCTGTGCAGGACTTAACATGCAAGGCATACAAACAGTGAGGAGGTAACAGAAGATAAGGAAGTTATCAGCCTGACCCAAACAAAGAAGCCAGGGCAAGGGCTTATGTTTACTCTGGTAAATGAAGTCTTTGCAAACACTCAGGTACTGTGCTTAAAAAAACACACACAACAGGCACCCTTCTTACACTGTGTACCTAAACCGGTGAGGTGCTCTTTGTACCTGAAAGGAAGGCTGAGGGCGGGGCCTCCCTTTCTGTTCTCCTGCACAGCTCTTTTCCTCAGGTACTTTGGATTCCAGATCTCACCATTCCCAGCAGGCAGACTTGTCCAATACAGGGTGAGGGCATGAAGCTGAGGAAAACTGTGCACACAGGTTGTGGTTTGGAGACCCTGCAGTCCAAAACCACCCAAAGGGGCCTCACCTCTGGCATAAGGTATGATATGCAAAAACAAAACAAAACAAGCAAAAAAACCCCACCCAAGATCACGTGTTTTTAAAATGAGAGTTATACTGAGGACTATTCAAAAATTATGCCTACCGAGATCCAGTTGGCTTAACCCATGCAAAGATCTATACTAGAGCAAGTACAAAGATATTCAGTGTGGTGTAATTGATAGAATTCCTACCAATGAATTACTTATAAGGATGCACTAATATACCTGAAGCTGAAGTGATTACAATGTTATGGGAAGGAGCTGAACTTTGCACCTCTATGAACAGGAAAAGAAAGAAAGTAGCTCTTCCTGTTTATGATTCTTTCAAGAGGAGTTGGGATATGGCTATAATGTACATACTTAGCACCAGGTGTAAGCTCCAGCTTTGATAACAACACATTAGTTCTGAATGAATTATTCCATGCCTTTTGTTATGTCTCAGGTAGAAAGGAAGCACAGAACTGTGGTAACGAACTAAAATATTTCTATGCAGAATACATTCTTTGAATTTCATCTTTCTCACATTTCTTAAAACTTTTTGTGTATTTCTAGAGGCCACGAGTAAAAATTGTCTATGGGTGACATAATTAAGAACACACAAAATGTCACTTTTATATCCAAACAAATAATTGGAGCATATTTGTGTTGGCCTAAACATTTCCAAACTGGAAGACCAATAACATGCTTCAAGAGCAAGATAAAGGTATTTATCACCCACCCCATTTCAAATATTTAAGATGGTTAATAAATTTAAGTTATTAAATAACCTAAGCAAAAGAAAATCAACAAAATCTAACAAATACCGGTACCACTTCATCACTCACAAAATTCATATATCGTGCACTTAAATCAGGCTCCGACTCCAGCATCTTCTTTGTCAGATTTCAGGTGAATTATGACAAAAAAACTGAGAACCTATAGTCAGTAATGCTTCTCTATGTGAGGAAATTGTTCACAGTGACACTGCCTTTAGAAGTCTTATCAGTACAGTTGTTATTATGTACCATCAACTTGTGTCCAACTTAAGGTGACTCTAATACGATTTTCGAAGGAGATTCAAAATTAGGCCACCTAAATTCTAGTCCAGCATTCCATGCATTATATCAGCGGTCCTCAAAGTTTTCAAACAGCGGGCTGGTCCACCCCACCCCCCCAGACACCACTGGGGGCCAGACCACAGTCCAAAAAAAAAAAGGCTCACATGGAAAAAAATGGGGAGTGAGGGGCAAGTGGGTGGAGCCCCCCACGATTGGCCCATATCATTGTGTCTCCAGGGCCCCAGCAATGCCTCCTGCCCTGCCAGCCTCCCAGGAACCAGGCCCAGGCCACCGTTGGCCTTCTCTTCCCTTCCCTTCTTTCTCCACCACCTCCTCCTCGCTGATCTCTAACCTGGTGGCAGCGGCGGTAGCTTCAGCCTCCGGCCATGGCTGTGCTCCCACCTCCCCTCCCTTGCTCCACGAAGCAAGGCAGCAGCTCAGAGGGGGCTGGGTGGGTGGGAAGTAGCTCCATTTCCCCCTCAGTTGCCTGCCGTCCATCCCTCCAGCGGTCCACTGCTCTGGCTTCTCTGGCTTGGAAGGCTGGCTGGCACTGCCTCCGCCTGCCCCTTTCATTCCTCACAACTATAATAACACAGGCGGCAGCCACACAAGTAAGGTAGGTGGGCGGGGTGGAGGAGGAGCAGGGGTGGGGCCTCAGGGCCATGGAGGGAGTGGGAGACCTTGCCGCAGCCCTCCTGTTTTAAATTGCCCCGCTTGGCTGCACCTGGCATCCCGACCATCTGGGCGGTGGGTGGGGGGAGTGGGGAACCTTGCTGTAGCCGTTCCACTTTGAATGCCCCACTAGCCAGCATGCTGATCATCAGGGCGGTAGTTGGAGGTAGTGGGAGAAGCGACATAGCCCACTGTTTTGAACTGCCTCAGCAATAGAAGCAGCTGCGGAGGCTGGCTTGCTTGCAAAGCAGGGGGTAGGTGGGGGTTGTAATTGGTCCCGGTGGCCGGATTCAGGACCTTGGGGGCTGCATCTGGCCCCGGGGCCTTAGGTTGAGGACCCCTGCATTATACCATACTGGTTCTCATGAGTACAGCCACTCCTTGGAACAAATTGCTTGCTAGCAATTTATGGACTTCCAAGTTTTGAAACAGTTTGCCGTTGAACCAGTCACTGGGGTGCAACACTGGAAGAGAACATCTTCCCAAAAGCACCTAGCTGCCCATTGTGGGAAAGAGGATGGCAGACCTTTGGTCTTGCAGATAATAAGGGCTCTTATTTATTATATGTAAGAGGATATCCAGAGAACAAGTTTCAAAAGCTTCCAGCAAAATAAGTCACATCCTTTGGGAATTTTAAGCAAAATAATCCCAGAGCTTAATCACAATGCTGTCTGGGTTATTTAGTCAACGTTTAGCTATGCTTTTTTTGATAGAGCACAAGCCACAACCATGCTCAACAATAATGCCTGTTGGAGCCCAATCCTGATGAAGGGCAACATGTTCAACTTAATTCCTCACACTTACTGACATAGCCTTGTTTAATACAACAGTCTCCCTTCACATTATCATTTCTAATTCTACCAACAATTATTGTACAGGAAATAACAGAACTGCAAAACTAGATTTATTGAAGTCATTAAAGCTTAGCTGAATAGAGATTGTTTACCTCTGTGGACATGCAAATATATCAGGCTCTGCCTCTGCATTGCTAAGTCTGTTCTTATCCATAAAAAGGGCTTTAGGGATTGCTTAAAAGCCTACTTATCCCAAAGGAGAAGAAATCTGGATGTTCTCAATAAGCTTAAGTAAATTTACTGAGATGGACGTGATAACCATTGGTATCCCGAGAAGAGCCAGTGGTGGAAAGGCAACAGTGAGAACAAGGAACCAGTCAATAAATGCCATTTCCTGCATTTTTCTGCAGGAAATGGTAATTCTGATTACTCCAGTGGGCCTGCTTGGGTGAGTAACATCATTCTTGCATGTTGCAAGAGAACAGCTCTTTTTTAGGACAGGAAAATTAAGACATAAGATGTTTAGGGAGGAAATTGAATCAGGGTTTTGTTTTTTAGTTGTTCAAAGCATTCTATGGAGAAAACACTCTAATTTTAAAGTGACATTTAGGAGTTGTCAGCATGTGAGATGGGTAATCTACTCTTCCCTTGTAATGTGGAATCAATAACCAACTTAAATGAGGCAAGAATTATACATGCTATATGTAATTAAAGCTTTGTAGAAACATCTGTGCGTACAGTCGGCATCATACACAGAAGCTCTCCTATATGTTGTTGATTACAACACCTTTGCTGACAGGGACTGTCCTAGAACATCATACCTATCATCTACTGACCTTTGCGAAAATGGGTGTTTTCAATTATCACTGTTCAGGACCCGATTCTGAATGCATAGGACTTACAAAGGATAGGACACTGTACTGACATCAGATCAGACCTGGATTAACTATTAGACTAGTATATCAGCAAAAAAAAAATCCCCAAGAAGTCTTTAAAGAATAACACAAAGTTAGGATAATAATATCATATTTGCTTCATGCGTGAAGTTTCTTCAAACTCTTCTGTAGTTCATAACAGGATGAAAGATCAATCACATGAAAAGAAATCAGTTTCACAGCATCACTTGAAGACAACTTAAGATACTAACAGATACTGCAGAAGGAAGCAAAACTGCCATATTATACATTTAAGTGTTTTTAGAAATACAGAATGGGTTGTGTGAGAAGAGGTGGCATGACTCACATGGTATTGAAGTGGCGCCCTTACTTTCTTAAAGCCCTCTGTCATGTACAAACCTGCCAATGTCAGATTCAGGATACTGAAAAATGCTTCTGATTGAAGTGATCACGTGTGGCAATAATGTCCATTCGCAGCCACCTAACATAGCCTCAACTCCCACTGTGACTGCTCTGGGCCTTTGATGGACGTTGTTGACCCTCAGGTTAACCTACTCACCTTGCTCATTTGAAAAAAAATCACAATGACTGAGCTAAGATTAAGCATCCATTTACAGGAAACCACTTATTAAGGGCCTTTTCACACGACCCCTAAGATCCGCTGGCCACTTAAATTCAGACCAGAGATCTTAGGGGTTCGTTGCTCTTCCTGCATCCCCACCCCTCGGCACTTCCTTGATCCTGTCTGCGTGAGGGGAGGGAGAAAAAAGGGGACAAAAGAATGCAGGCTCACCTCTGTTTACCGCCAACTCTTAAAGGGGCGGGAGGCAAAAACAAACAGAAGCAAGGAGAGCCAGGCACTCCTTTACATCCAGATCTGGGATTTTTCACCCTCCAAGAGCAGGTACCGGAAAAGTGCGCTGGGACGTGCTTAGGTGGGCGTGGCCAACTTAATTTTCTGTAAACTCTGGAGCTGGTAGGGAAACAATTTTAAACTCCGGAGCTGGGAGCCATTTGCGGCGGAGTTTAGGGGTCGTGTACAAAGCCCCTAAAACTATCACTATATATCTAACTCCTGGTGTGAGCTATTTCAAATGATAAGGAAGCTTACTATTGTTTACTCTACCCAGTGTACCTAGGGTTGGGGGTACAGAAGTTGAGAAGCATCTTGCACAATGAGAAAACTAACAATAATACCGGAAAGTTGTTTTAATTTATATGGAAATCGGTGCTTGGAGTGTGAGGGAGGGTGGGTCAACAAACATAATGGTTGTTTTCTGAAATTTATTTACCAGGAAACAGACACTTTATGTGAAGGTATGAAGCACCTTTTCTTGTATATTTACTCTACAGAGGCTAGGGGCAAGCAACTGTGGTGCTCCTGGTTTTCTGAACTACAACACCCATAATTCCTAATCATTGACAACGCTGGCTAAGACTAGTAGAAGCTGATTGTTCTGTCATGCGCCAACAAGCCAGAACTGACTTACAGCAACCCTAAAAGGGTTTTCAAGATAAGTGGGATATTTAAGGAGTGGTTTTACCAGTCCCACATGCCCATTGGGCTTCCATGGCTGAGAAGGGATTCGATCCCAGACCCACAAGTCCTAGTCCCACAATGGAAGCCACGGCCTTCCACCCACCCAATCCAAATTGCCTTTGGTGCTTCTTATGCAGTCCAGTTCTGATTAGAAACTTTCCTAAAGCCTCAGATATAGATCTAATAACTGAAGTTCAGAATTGTAGCTAGTGCCTTCTACATGTAAGTGCCTTTTCTCCCCATCATGATTTACATATGTAAACCTGCCTAGGATCTAGGCAGTCTCCCATTAAAACACTGCCACTTTACCCAGAAGTTTTTGTTGTTGTTGTTGTTTTGTTTTGGAAAATTGGTGGGAATGATGATGGAACAAGAGCATAAAACAGGATGGGAAATTTCTGACCCACCACGTGTTGATGAACCAGTATTTCAATCACATCTACAACTAGCCTGACCAGCTCAAGCTGACCAGAACTGGAGCTCAACCACATCTGGAGACCCACAGATTCCTCACCCCTGCCACACAAGAAAAGTAAATAATTACATCTGCAGGAATACTGAAATTACTCCAAAACAGCAGTGATATGGATCGAGAAGACACCATTTGCTTCCAGAAAAATCCAGAGACCAATTCGTTCAGATTCTGGATGTACCATTTAATAGAAGACCGAGATCCATCTGCCATCTATAATTTGTACAATTTAGGATCCAAACTTGAGCAGTTTACTTCTGCCCCACTAACATGTTCTACGGATGGGATCCAGTCATACCTAGAAAATGCCAAGAGAAATCCACGCGTCTTAACACCGGAACGACAATCGCCCCCTTTATTTCAGCGGTTCACACTGTCGTAAACCAGATTAAAGCCGGATCCAAAACTCCTACAACCTGAAGCGGTTTAATCACTCCTCCTAGAGGAGGCACACGCTAGGGAAGCAATTATTAGCGGGAAGGCACACTCTTCTTCCTTTCCTAGGCCGGGCGGTTCCTAGCCGCCTGCCCGCAAGGAAGCTTCCAAAGCACACCTTTAAGCGGAAGCAGCAGGCCACCCTAATCCACTTCCACTCCGAAATGCAGGCGCCCACACCGCACGCCACACCCGCCCAACCAAACTCGTAACTTTCAAACGGCTCCGGTAAAAAGCGCGGCGGGCTTCCCTTTCTACTTTCGCCTTAAAATCGGATTTTGCCAAAACGGCAACTGTGTTTACAGCCAGTAGGGTCCCGGTTACCTGCTCCTTGCAGGATCAGCTCCACAGCAAGGAGGAGTTTGGTCAGCAGCGGCAAGATCCGCCGGTCCGGAGCCATCGGCGCGCCGCCGCCCCCCCTCACCGGCGGCCGCCGAGTCCTTCTGCCTCCAGCTCCGTCCGGCCGCGATCCTCCACGACACCGTCCCCTTGTCTGATGGATCCTGCAGCAGGCATCTAGGAGGGGTCAGTTGTTGTTGTTGGGCGATCCCTTCTTCCTGCTCAATATGGGACCGGGCGAGTGGCAACTGCGGCTCCACCCTCTCCCTACTACCGACCGCCAGGTGCAACTCCGCCTCTTCCCTGATGCGGGCAGGGCGGCTGAGTGACTTGACTTGCCCCCTTTGTACAAGGGAGGAAGCGGTAGCTCCGCCCGGATCCCCTCCCTGGCCTCAGCCCAGTCCTGGATCGTCCTGCCACTGGAAGGGATCTCACGTCGATTGTGGGTGGACCGCGCACAGCTGGAGAAATGGTGCCTAGAGTGACCCGCGTAATATTCCCTAAACGCTGGTTTTAACTTCTGAGAAACTGCCGAAGTGCTCGAGGTTTGGGCCAGTTTACGAAGGGTGAGGAACTCTGGATAGACAACTCCCAGCCCTCCCAAATGTTCGTATTTTGTAAGAACGGTATAAGGCGCGGGGGTGTTACAGATCTCAGGGAATGTGCGCCTGAGCTGAACTGATGGTTTAAAAAACCAGTGGTTCTCAACCTGTGGGTCCCCAGATGTTCCTGGACTGCAACTCCCAGAAATCTTAGCCTAGCTTAGCTAGTGATGAAGACTTCTGGGAGTTGCAGTCCAGGAACATCTGGGGACCCACAGGTTGAGAACCACTGGAACTTAAACAAAAAAACCCAACTCTCGTGCTGATTCACACATATGTGGAAGAAAGTAACTCTGAATGAAGTGGGAATTACTTGCTGCACTGGTTAGAGGATTTTGGCAGTTGCAGCCCCCAAAGGTCTAACTTTTCCATGAGAATCTGGGAGTTGAGTCATGGCAACTAGATTTCTTTTCTTGAGAGATCCAAAGGTTTCACCACTCATCCAAGGAGAAGACTGACAAAACTGCTTGGAAGAGGAGCAAAATGTTTGGATCCCACAAGAAAAGAAGTCCAGTTGCCATGACTCAGCTCCCAGACAACCTCACCTGGATGACTGAGAATCTCCACAGACAGTTTCCACGAGAGGCCTACAGGCCCTGCAAGGTGTATATGGGGACTCACCTGTAGTTATTCCTATGTTTTTAAACTGTCTGGGGCATGTGGGGTATCCTAAATGATTTGGTGTCTGAAATGGAAAGTCCCAATAGCACTAACCATTAAAAAAATTTCATGATCCAAAGTCAAATAAGTTAACGATACTGTATTTATTAAGTTAATGGTATTAAGTTAATGTAGAAAAAGGCTGGGAGGCTTTGGGGCACATGCCTCAACTATTCAATAAGTTAGATGCATTCCTTCCTTTGCTATTAATATAGGTGTTCCAAATTCTCTGCCTGGGATACCTTGCCTTATTTTAGGGCTAGTTCTGTATGTGTGTGTGGTTTGTTGTTGTTTTATTAAAATAAAATAGACCTTGAGTGAATCAACCTGTGTTGGGAATGTAAAACAGCCCACTTCTTGCCAGTGGGATGTCCTGGTTAGAGAGCTTGCGGAGACCTGAATGAAAGGAGTTCTTCAACCAACCATGTTTTGAAACTCTCGGGGGTAACTTGAGGCCAGCACTCCCTATAAGCCAGGCCTATCTTACACTCTTATGTACTTAAGCTCAGTGGAGGATAGAAATGTAAGTAAAATAAATAAATAAAACCTACCTGTTGCTTGCCTGTTGCTTGTAGTTTTTTGAGGTCAAGCGTATGATGTTCGAAACAACCTTTGGGTGAGGAGCAGATACTGTACTTTATGTCCCATGGAACTGCTGGATAGTTCAGTGGTGTACTGCAGAGCCAGAGGTTAGGAGTTCAAATCCCCATTGTGCCTTGTTGACAGGGACTGGACTCAGTAATCAATGGGGTCCCTTCCACGCCAGCAGTTCTAATATTCACACATACACAAACTCTATTTTTTTATATTTTGACAAAATATGCTTTGTTCTTTGTGGGATTTGGCTGTTTTAGAATAACTGTAACTTGCTATGATTAATTAGTGGGATGTGAACTATAATTTACCATTCTCTGTTCAGGCTCTGCCCTTGAAAAACAATGTATGTGGAAGGAAAGTACCTGTATGTTGAATTAAGCAAGTTGAAGGCAGTAAGGTGATAATTCCTGATTTTACATCCTAAAAGGTGTTTGACTTTGAATTCCAGGCACCTCAGTGAACTGTAATCAGGGGAGCTGTAGTGGAACACCATCGGCAACCCAAATGAGGTCCCAGCCAGCATAAACTGTACAGTGGGAGGTGAAGTTCAGAACTTTAGGGAGACCCACTGATCCCAGCCTCCCTAAACGGCCATTGTGAACTGATATCGGCTTTAGAGAAACAGGTTTGAACAGATGCCATTTCACATTGAACAGATGTGCATCCTTTTATTGCATCTCATATAGCTGATCAGGACATGACCACTGTGCAGATATTTAAGCTTAAGTGCTCGAGAATGTTCTCCAGAGATCAAGGATGATTTGCTTTCTTTTGAAAACTGGTCTTGAGCGTGTGTCTTTCCTGGGCACCATTCAATTGGGGGGGTATCTATTCTGTTTTTCTTTATAGGCCATCATTGCACCAACTAGAACCAAGTGCAGAAGGCATAGACTTTGGCTATGCCCCTAACCCCCAGTGGCACAGAATAAGCATGGTGTGGAGGCCTGCACTTCTTTAAGTGTCCTCTTTCTTTTTTTGGTTGAGGTAGAGGCTCGTTGTCTTTATCTGTATGAAAAGTGGGAATCAGTTGCAATCCCGGTTGGCATCAATATATGGGATGAAAAGGGATGCTTCTTCCTTCTCCCATGCATGCACATGGCTTGTGGACCATTCCCACAATCTGAGGAATAGGCATTTTTGCTGATCAGCTACAAACCATCAGCAGCCTACTAGGAGATGATAACCTTCTGCGGCATAATCTAACACTTTCTACAAATCCAACGTAGAAGCAAATGAAGCAAGCTAGCTGGTCCGCTTGCTGATTGTATAAACCCTTTCCCATATAGTACTCAATGATACGCATGTTTTCCCTCTGTCGGGTTTGCCCTAAACTTCTCCTGCTTCCTTGCTTGAGTGTTCAGGGGGTCTTTTCTTATGCTCCCGTGTCTTAACTTCTAATTCATATCTCTTGCAAATATTCTGTTTCTCACTTGGTGATACAGTTTTCAATAGACTTTTGAAATTCTCAGAATCCCCTAGCCAACATGGCAAATGATTATGCTGGTTGGGGTGTTTGGTGAACAGTAAAAAAAGTTACTTTTCCAGGTTTTTATAGCTTTGCCTCTGCTTCCCCCCAACTGCACGGTCTCATCCACTTCTGCCGTTTTTGCCCACAGGGAAGAAATGATGTAACCAACTGTAACCTAAAGAGCAGATGCAGAAACATGAGTAACTGAGAGGGTGAATGGGTACATCATGACTAATGGAAATGTAATGATGGGGGAATTTGGGGGCTTAGAAGAGAGGCCAGTAGTCATCAACGTCAAAACGGCCTTTCTCAATGGCAGGATCTACTGGGGCCGACAGATCCTTTTATGTTTTTACTTCTCGTGAGAGTATAGCCTCTGTGATCTTACTAAATTGCACTCTTTTTTACAAGTGGAAAGGTCCAGAGTTCACGTCCTTGTCGAAACAACTTGTTTCCGTCATAGTAATTGCAGACTAGACAAGCAACTGAAATTTATGCTGCAGCTTACGTGACAAAGGCCTTGGACTCTAGTAGTCCTTTATGTATAATCCGAATAAGCAGCTGAGCTAAAAACCAAGATGATGCAGTGTTGTGATTGGCGCAAATGTAGGCAAATGTGGCCCTCCTGATGACGTTGATCAGCACTCCTCAACCCAAGACGGCATATTCGGTGTGACAGATTGTGGGAGCTGGAGTCCAAAAAGATCAAGAGGACCATCAAAGAATTGTTGTGTGCACAGAGTGTGGAAAAAGAGGAAAATAGCATCCTCTGCTTTGAGTTTAATGAACAAAGTACACAATATAAATGTAACTGGTAATAATATTAATTCCGAGAGGGGCAGTCTTGTTGGTCTGTAACCTCTTGCAACGAAACCATTAAGTCTTGTAGTCCCTTAGAGACTGACAAGTTTCATTTGTCAGTCTTTCACGTATTATACCAAGCCCTTAGAAGGAGACTTTGCAGTATATATTTATTTATTGTATTCATTTATTTATGAGTTTTTTACCCCACCTTTCTCCTTGGAAAAGGACCCCAGGCAGCTTATTTATTTATTTATTTATTTATTTTAATACTTATATACCGCCCGTCTTCCGGAGGAACTCTGGACGGCTTACAACAAAAATGGAAACAATAACAATAATAACAGACTAAATTAAAAAAAAATAGAAACAGGCTCACAGTAAGGAGGGACAATATACAGTCCAGTACAATTAAGACATATTCAAGTTTAAAAACGCAATTGAGGAATTAGAAGACAGCACCAAGCTAAAAGAGAAAGCGAGCAGTTAAGAAAAGAATATAAATTCAATGTAATCAATTTGGTAATTGTTTCCATTTTCTGTCTCTAAAAGCCCTTACGTCTCATGTAAGACAGAAGTGCATGACATAAAGTTTTAGACGTGCGTTTATCCTTTCTCCCTACATCTCATCGCATACGAAGACATTGAATTTCCCATGTGTCCAAAATGCTAGATGGTTCATTGAGTGCCACTTCTATGAGAAAGCACATGTATGAGGGAGGTGTCAGGTGACAGATTAAAAACTCCACTCTTTCAAGATGCTGTCTAGCTGCCTCCGGTTGATAAGAAATCATGTTTGAATTCATCCTAAGTCAAAAGACAGTGAAACACAGTTGCATCATTACATGAGTAGAGGGACTATTTTTACAGTGTTTTCTTGTGGGCTAATTATTAATTACTGTCCGAGCTGAAATTCTAGACCTGCTTTTGAGGAAGGCGTTGATGTTTGATACACGTGATTAACTATATCTCCTTCATATCAGTTCTCAGTAAAAACAAAAGAGTTGTGCACCACCCATGCCAGATACACGTGAATGTGCATTGTACTCAGACCCCTGTAATGTTCTAGGCATGGTATTTGTGTCCAGCTGTATGGTCAGTTCATGCCTATGATTCCTGTCAGTTACTTATGCACTGAGATCTCTATGGCTCAGAGATATATCTACTTCCTCACCACCGTCTTAGAACTTTGGAGCTGGAACTGACCCCATGGATCATCAGTGTGACCCTCAACTGTTCCTTGGTCAGTTCATTAACTTGGGAGACTCCACTTGTATTTCCTTGTGACCCACTTGGAAAGCAACACTGTGTAGGGAGGGAATTCCCTGGAGTCTAAGATAATTGCCTGCCTGCTGGATCACTGTACCACCCTGGATACATCCAGACACATCTGATTTCTGTAACTAAGCGAAGTCAGGTTAACGAGCCCCGTGGCGCAGTGGTTAAATGCCTGTACTGAAGCTAAAACTGTGCTCACAACCTGGGGTTCAATCCTAGGTAGCAGGTTCATGGTTGACCCAGCCTTCCATCCTTCTGAGATCAGTAAAATGAGTACCCAGCTTGCTTGGAGGGGGGAATGTGTAGCCTGCATACTGTAACTAAAACTGTAAACCACTCAAAGACTACTTATATACTATGGGGCGGTATATAAGCAGAACACTTTGCTTTGCTTTTTGTTAATATTCTGTTGGGTATCAGGCATCTTCAGATAAGACTACTCAAGGCTCTTGTCTAATGCTATGGAGAGCCACTGCCAATCAGAGTTGACAATACTAGGTGTGGCTCACCAATGACTGGATTGGGTACAAGGCTGCTTCCTACATCCAGCACCCTATAACTCTGTGGGCCAGGTGGATAAAAATGAAATATTTTAAAATTAAAATTGATTTATATCATGTGACTTTTTTCAAAGAAATAATCAGAAAGGAATAGGAGAGTGAATTTTGAAATTATGTTAAGACCAGGAAGGTACAATATTGCTAGTTTTAGCTCCAAGTCAGCATGGTACTCAAGAGTGTTGGTTAATTTAATCTGCCATATGTACTCTGACCTTTTAATGAACACAGGGGAACTTGCCGTATATACTCAAGTATAAGTCAACCCGAGTATAAGTCGGGGCCCCTAATTTAAACCCAAAAAACTTGGAAAATTTATTGACTCAAGTATAAGTCTAGGGTGGGAAATGCAGCAGGGCCTGGCAACTCCTCCTTTGTGAGCTGGGGGGGGGGGGGGCACAATGTTTAAAATGACTTTTAGCCACCGACCCAAGCACTTGCCTCAGTGTCTAAAAGTATTGACCCGAATATAAGCCGAGGGCCCCTTTTTTCAGCCCAAATTAGGGCTGAAAAACTAGGCTTATATTCGAGTATATACAGTACATTGTAATGCACCTAAAAGGAGTAGAATGTAAAGTATAGACTGGAGAGGTTAACTGTTGTTTTCATTGCAAGTGGCAGAATGAAACTGAGTAAGGAAAAACTTTGTACTCTACATGCAAGAAGAATTGCCAAATCAGAGGGGTATTGGACTGAATAATAGGCTTTCAAGAGATCACATGAAACACTGTGATTTCATTAAAATTAGTCTGAAAAGCATTGCAGAATGTAATGCCGGAGAACTGAGCTGTATGTAAAGGACATGGTCCAATCAATTTAATTAACGGACCTATTTAAGTGTAAGAGCTTTCATCTCAAGAATGCAGATGGGGGGAGGCCTAAACACTGAGAAGAGTAAGACTCTTGTTTTTATATTGCTCTATTCTAATTGTGCAGCACTGAGTGGATATTAGATGTTAAGTCACTTTTAGCAAGGTTTCTAAGGTGTATATTTAAAAGGTGATTCTACCAATGTTACCCCTGTAATGAATTTCCATGGCCAGACTCAAAAGTGAGACCCTTGAGACCTGCAGCCAGGCAATGTAAACAGTATAGAAGGGTTTGCATAGGGTGGCTTCTTGCATTCTTTTGATAAATGGAAATACCAGGTGCTAAGGAGAACAGCAATCTGTAATTTTGAACACTGTGCAATTTCAGCTATTTTCTGTCCGTGAGATGTTGAGAGATCTTAATCGGGGGCAATTTCCCTCCACCCAGAAGTTCCTTGCACAATGGCTATGGGAGGTGATAAAGTGTAAAATAAATTATTATTGTCAGATACAGAAGTACAAATATTTGCAATATGGTCTTGCAGAGGTAGTATACAGAGTTTTGAAAAGTTACCTTTTTGACCTACAACTCTAAGAATCCCCATGCTGTTCTGGATGGGCAATTCTGGGAGTCACAGATCAAAATCTCAACATTTCTGATCTCTGGATGTATCAAAACACCTGCGTTCAACCATAAAGCCATGTCATTCTTCTGTAGTCATGATGGTTTTCTTCTTAGCATTCAGCTGCAAGTCTGCTTTGGCATTTTCTTCTTTCCTTTTCACTAAAAGTAATTTCAAGTCATTGTTGCTCTCTGCCAGTAAGATGATGATATCAGCATATCTTAAATCACTGAGGTTTCTTCCACTTTTCACTCTTCCTTCATCTGAATCTAGCCTGGCTTTCCATAAGCTATGTTTTGTTATCTATCTATCTATCTATCTATCTATCTATCTATCTATCTATCTAT
>JAHTLZ010003542.1:39949720-39963849 GCA_023846285.1 Phrynocephalus versicolor
TCTTTCTTTCTTTCTTTCTTTCTTTCTTTCTTTCTTTCTTTCTTTCTATTTCATTGATTGAATTTTCCCTGCATTAGTTCAAAAAATAAATGTTCTGTGAAGAAAGAATTCTATCTAATTTGTGTATAATGGAAATGTTTGTTCAAGAAGCCAACCTTGTTTTAAAGCCTTTTTCCCCCTTAGTGTAATTTGAATTTTGTTAGTATACCTTGTATGTTTTTTAAAGTAACTTTTTGAAGCTTTAATATATGGCTTTAGGGTAAAAAAAGATAGAAGTTGTTCTGATGTTGTGGCAAGCATTTGAGAAGGGAAGTGATGAAAGTACATAACGATTTAGCAAGTGAAAGTACGTAATGGTTTAGCAAGCGAACAGCAGTAAAATGCAGAAGACAGCAGCATGATAGAATGTGATAAGTTGTATGTATTGCCATAATCCCTGTTGCACATGGTGAAATCCAGTTGGAGAGCTGCTTCTTTCAGACAACATTTATTAGCGTAGAAAAATTGATGTAATGTTGATGCTGCAACAAATAGGATTTCACATGCTGAGTTTACAAAAGGGCGGGTTTCGGTAGCATGTGTCTGACAACATTGGCAAGCTTCTGCCAAAAGAAAAGACATGTGTGGCTGCAAAACTATGCCTTGAGGTGTGCATGTGCTCTACTTTACAAGAACCTTTCCAACAATTGTTTCGTCTATATTCTATAAGAACTGAATTGCCAGTCACAGCCTATTGGGAGCCTTGACACCTGTAGACAAGATCAGCGTTGGACCTCTTTGGAAAGCAACTCCCTTCAGCCCCAGCCAGCATAGCTACAAGAGGGCCATGGGCTAGAGGCTTCATAAGGCAAAATACTGATTTTGATCTTAACTAAATGGCTATCATTTCATGTATGCCTTTATTCCTTGGAGATCATCCAGTATGCTTTGGTGGTTAGAGTACCAGGCTGACACTGAAGACTTCAGTGTTAAAATTTCCATGCCACTATGAAGCAAGTTATGGGCGTTGGGCCTACCTCATACTGTAATTTGTTATGGAGGGTGAAAAGAGGGCCAGGAGCATTCAGGTTCTTAGGAGACAGGTACAGTAATTTATTATCCTGATAATAATAATACTGTACTTGTCTCATAAGATCAAATAAAAATGTCCTATCTGCAACAATGACTGCTTTGAGATATTAATTATGGAGATTATTTTATATATGTGTTGTTGTTCACTGACCAGAGTGCCCCCCCCCCCGGCTAGATGGGCGGTATATAAATTGAATGAATGAATGAATGAATGAATATCACTCTCATCAGTTTGCCTTTAAAAAGATAACCAGCACACTGGGTAAAGAAACATCTGATTCAAGGCATTTGATTTTCAAATACTGGCATGACTAAAATGACATTTGCCTTCTGCTAGAAGGTGAGCAGAAATGGGATCATGGAATTACAGAGCCTGTTCTCATCCACCAGAAGATCCTCTTTCCCCACCAGATGGGCCTGTGACAGCACTCTGAAAAGGGTCTCTCTTGTAGATCTTAAAGCACATGTGGGCTTGTATGATTTGGAAGCAGGATTGTCACTTCCTAACTAGGTTGGAGGTTCTTCTCCCTTTTAACAATATGGATTTAATCTACAATCACATTTTAAAATCATAGGTAGTTTTAAAAGCTATCCTTTGGGATATGCTATAGTAAAAATTGTAGGACTCAGGTTTCATGAAGTTGGATGCCTACAAGTCTTAACAAATTTCCATGAATTCTTTCTTGGAATTCCTCGTTCATTATAAAGCATGACTTGTTTACATTCATATTTCACCTTCCCTTTGTTGGCTTGTCTTCCTCATTGCTTTTATTCCAACAACAATCATCAATCTCTCAAGAAAAGAAAATAAGTCCAGTTGCCATAACTTCCAGATCAGAAAGCAAGTATTTCCTTGAAAAGATACTTGTTTTTCTCTGACCTGTCCTTCTTTGTTTATTTCTTTTTCTTTTTAAATGCTGGTATTCTTACCATTTCATAAAATCTAGGCATAGGACTAGGACCAGTCATTTCAAAAGTCCGGAAACATATCCCTGCATGTATATACAGTCATATCAGCCAGCTCAACATTTACTTAAACCCCCACCTTTTCCGCCAAGTAGAACAAGACTGTGGAGTCCTGTATTGCAAGGTATTACCTTGTTCCCAGTCTAGCATTCTCCAGATGTTTTCTACTATCACTCCACGAGCAGCAGCTAGCATGGCTAATGCGCAGAAATTATAAAAGCCGGAGAGCCAAATATCTGGAGAGCACCAGGGCAGAGAAGGTTGCTTGTAAGCACATCCCATCAGGCAGGTTGAAAAAAGCATTAGAACAAATCAAATCCAGATTCAAGTCCCCACTCTGCTACAAAGGTATTTGCTCTCAGTTTAATGCACATGACAGGAATGGAGAGAGTAGAGAAAGGTATAGAGTGCCTTATATGCAGTCTTAACTTCTTAAAAGAATGGGTTTTAGGTGTCATGAAAACTTGTCCCTGCCTGTTTTTATTCATCTACCAGATTTTAGATGTAGAGAAACAGCAAGATTAAATTTGCAATCCTGGGTTCCTATCCTTTGGAAATAACTCCCACTGAACTTAGATCATGACCCTTACTTCTGAGCAGAAATATCCACGACTGCCCTGCACATCTGAACAAGGCTGGCCTCCTGCATGAAATTTTAGTAACAAAATGTTTTTTTATTATTATTGCCATTAAGTAATTTCTACGTTTTGTTTATTTGGTTGATTGACTTACATCAGTTTAAGAATGCCTCAGTTAAGAAGAAATGGGTTTAAGAAAAGAAATTGGAAAGGGGATGCCTTGGTTTAAGAAAATTTTAAGTGAAATGCCCCGATTTGCCTTTTTTCTGACCTCTGGAATGGATTAATTGGATTTCAATGTAATCTTATGGGAAACCGCATTTCAGTTTACAATTTTTTTGCAATATGAAACAGCCCAGAGAATGAATGAATTACTTAAATGCAGGCATATGCCACCTATCTAGCAAATCGCTACTCTGGGTAGTGTTGATAACAGAGAGAATAGAAAAAGAGATTGGCAGGCCTTTAAATCAATGATTTCCAAATGGTCTGTTCTGGTCTTGCAAATTAAAGACTGATAATAAGTTTTAAGTGTGCTTTTAAGCTCTACTAAGTGGTTCCATCTATAGTCTTCCAGATTTCTGACTGCAGGAAGACCTCCATATCTAAGGGATCACTATCTTAATGGTATTTCACTTATTTGTGGTTTGCTGCAGCCCTACATACAACATTCAAAGGCAACCCCTTGTGCTTTTTTGTCCTACCCTATTGTATGTTTATATAGAGTTCCTGCATATCCATGGTTTCAGATATCTATGGTAGATTATGGAATGGAATCCCTATGAACATGGAAGTCTACAGTACCACCACAATTTACTAGCATCATTGGAAAATATGACACATCTTCTTTTCTCATGATGCCATAACTCGCACTGCATGAAGTTGATGACATCACTGGGGATTTTTCAGACATTAAACATTTCTAGCTTCTCTCTTGAATATCCCAAATGTCCCATTACAGCCATAGGATTTCAGCCTATATGTCTAAAATGCAATTGTCTCAGTTTTGATATTTTAGCTTCTACCATGAATTCAGGCTTCATTTGATCGTAAGCCAGTGTATTTGTCTTTCTGATGGACCATGGTATCCATAAGGCCCTCCAGCACCATTCTTCAAATGAGTTTTTCCCCCTCTCATTTTCCAGCTTTTCCATCTGTACAGATTAATCTGAGATTCCCATAGTATGGATTATCTTGGCTTTGGACCCCAGCAACCTAGCTGTACAGTCAAAGATCCTTTTTAGTTCCTTCACAGCTGCCCTTCCAAGCCTCAATCATCTTTGCATTTCTTGGAACAATTTTGATTTTTCATTGTTACCATTAAATACTTGTAATAATTCTGTATTCCTTACTTTTGCACTAATGTGTTATTCTTAAACCAGAAAGTAATGGCAAAAACATTGTTTTGAAAAAGAAAGAAAAAAGTCAACTTACCCCTAACGTGCTGCTATAAGAAAGCTCTGTTTATGAGTGTTAAACTGCCATTCCAAAATGGTCTGGATTACAACAAGCCTATGAAGTTATTCAGAGCAGTTTCTGAACTGGAACATAGGTCAAGATCACTTGCAGTGTTAACATTTTAATGTGATCATCTAGGCATTCCCTGATTTAAAATGCAAGAAAGGGGTTTAATCCCCCACATTTGTTACAGCACAAAGAGCTAGGTAATTAAAAGCATTCCATGAACTTGCACCAGCCTCTATGCCACAGGATGATCACAGCACATACTTAAGGCAGGTTGTCTAGGAAACCCAAGCTAAACTTGAGGTCTGCTCTTCCAGACCTGAACCTGAGCAGATATTCTTCACTTCACAAAACTACAAGTATACCCTGAAACTATGCTTAAGCAAAGTGCTAAATAGTGAAATAATGACACTTCACTTTAAATATTGACTCATATTAGACTTCTTAGACAAGTCTCTCTCACAGTAGTTTGGAAGATTTACAATAATGTAGTCCAGTTTTCATCCTCCCAGCTGTGAAAAGATGATGCAAACTGGGAGGAGGGTTGTGGGGTAAGGAAGCAGGTCTTGCTTGAGAAAAGGGTCACATCACAAGGGGTCTCATCCAGCAAAGAGGGAATTTCACAGTTCAGAAGTACCATTCACGAAGAGCAGCAATCGGATGGGTGAGAAGTGTACTTCCCTTTCACCTCAGACATAGTCTTGTGGTTAATCTCCAAACACAAATTCTTATCAGTTCATTTTGTTCTTAGGTGTATGAGTATGTTACAGATGGGAAGTGAGGAATAAAACAGAAGGAGCCTCACTTGGATAATAAAGCAACATGGCGGACAACCCTTGAGATGGAGATAAGGAATAGGTGACACACCAGACTTTGTTGGGCTGCAATTCATATCAGGCCTAGCCAGAATAAACTGAGGTGAAGTACAATGGGAGCTGCACCTGAATAGTATCTAGAGGCCTATGTGTTCTCTATTGCTGTCACACGGCTAATAGGTAAGAGTGAGAGCTGCCATAAAGCTTTACCTCAGAAGCAGGGTATGTGCTTCATTCAGATATAGAAGCGCCCCTGGTTCATGCCCTAGTATTTCCTGGCCCCCAGTGTTTCCTAAACGCTCCACTCAAACTGAGGCGCTTAGTGGTCAAAACTTTAAAAAGCATTTATATGGGAAGTGTTAGATCTCTCTCTCTCTCTCTCTCTCTCTCCCCTCAGTCACTGAAAGGCCAGCTTTACAATCCACAGTTTATCTTCTCTTGAAACTGGAAGATTCTATGAAGGCTGTCTTCTCAGGGGCATGAAATGTACTGTAGATTGCTTGCTGCTGTAGTGTGGCATTCAACTGGCAATACAGTACACACATTTCAAAAAGGAAAAGCCCCTTTCACAGCATAATATAATGCTTCTGCCAGCCCCCCCAAAAGCTATTAGAGGGTGTACTCCTGAGTGGAGAAATTATGGGTAGCTGAAATAATTATACAATGTATCAGGGAGGTTTTTAAAAGCATGGGGATTGTTTCTGTAACAGCTATTTTTCATTTTCTGTTTCTCTCCCTGTGTGCATGTGGTTTTAAAAATGTTGTTTGGCAGGTAAAAGCTCCCTGTGATGTAGTTACCAAATGGGTCTGTTAAATAAAGTATTCACATATTAATGTTTGCTGTAAAGTCAGAAGAAAATGTAGCCAAGAACTAAATTAACTTTTCATTGTCCTTCTTACAAACAAAACTGGAGAGAATAATGATGTGTAAAAAATATCTGCAAGGCTTGCCTTATAGCGAGGGCCTCATTTTCCCAGTCCTACCCTTGAAATTAGAGACTAACCAGAAGTAGGGCCTAGGGCTAGGCTGTATTCAGGAGCTGAATACTAATTACAATACACATCTCTCTCTGAAATCATACCCCGCAAAGTCCAATTCTTTAATTAGAGAACTACCTGAGACTGATATATTACTTTCTGACAAATAAGCACTGCTGAAGTGCATGCTGGGAATAAAGGTACTCTTATCCTTTCATTCCAGTCATTAATACCCTAAACTGTAAGGTTCATTTCAGGTGTCTAATTTGAGAATGGATCAATATAGAAATGGTGACAGAGGTTGTATCACAGCCGTTGCCGCTGCTGTTACACATGGATAGTATTGTCACAGTTAAAGTGTCAGAGTGGGCAAATACTACTACTGAAATGAGTGAATTGTTTGCTAAACATATCTCACGAGACCATTTGGTAGTGGGGCAGCTAAAAAATTCTGTAAGATAATAATAATAGATTTTTCTTGATATTGCTTACAGCTGGTTTGGAAGTTTCCAAACAGAGGACCCCGTTGCTGCTTTGTCTCTGCATTACTTTGCTGTAACCAAAGCACTATGTCAAATTTCTAATAAGGGGAGAAATTTTGGAAAACGGTGAGACAGCAAGGTTCAAAGATCCTGTTATTTAAAATAAAAACGATCAGTAGTGCCATATTTGAATAATATTGGTTGTAGTGACTCTTAAAATACATGATCATTGATAGTAGTCATGTGCTATCAAGTCTGTCTAGGTAACTCCTTTCAGGGTTTTCCAGATAATGAATACACATTGGTCCCTCTCTCTGTGGGTTCCCTGGGACAGTGCCGTTTGCCCAAGGCTGCCCAGGCTGGGTCTTTTACCTAGTAGCACAGTGGAGAATTGAACTGCTTACCTCAGGCTCCACACCCAGATATGTAAACCAGCCTGCTCTATATAATCATTGCAGCTGTATTATTATTTATTATGATGACTGGGTTATATTTCCCCAACAAAATCTGCCCACCAGCTAAAGTGTCTGTCACCATTCCTGCTAGGGCTTGCTTCCGGTTCTGCCTTATGTACACAAGTATATGGAGAGTTTCCCTAGTCAATACACTGCTGCTGGAATTTGAAGATCTTTCCCTGCCAGCCTGTGAGAAAATGTTTTGTTTTACAGGTCCTGCCAGGGCTTGATCAACAAGAAAGCTTTTGTGTAGTTCTGCTCCTTGCTCGGCTCCAAATGGTGCAGAGAGGGTTCAAATGCCTGCATCCCTTGGCTTCAACAGTTGTCTCTCCTCACCCCCTTCATAGGCTCCTCCTGAAGGTGTTGCCACGTGTTACATGGTCACAATTGCACATGGCAACACCTTCAGGAGGAGCCTGTGAAGTCCTGGCACCTGCTAGGTATGTCTGGAGATTAGCGCCTTATGATTTAGAGACATCTCACACCCACAATCAAACTTTTTCCTCTTCCTTTGTCACTCTAAGGTTTTGCTCACCATCTGGAGAACCAGAGAAGCAAAGCAATTCTCCAAGATTGCAGTGAGTCAGAAATTTGACAACTCTACAACAGACCCCCCCCCATCTATTCAACATTCCCTTAGCAACTGGGGTGGAGGTGTCAAACAACCCCTTCGGTGCTGAGAATTCACACCTCACAGACTTTGCAAATGAGCATGTTTTGTTTTCTAAGTGGCTTTCAGAGGTAAACACAGGCGTCCTTTCCAAGAATGATTGCTTGGTCATGGAGATTTGCCTGAATCACATTTCTAGGAACGCTGATAGATTTCCATCTTCTAATGACGAGAGATCTGTAATGTCAGGTTTGGCCTTCAATGTGCTCCATCTTCATTGGGCTGCTAGAGGAGTCCTGTTGTGCTTTCTTAAGGCTTTTGCTTGCTTGTTTACTTCTGCAAATCTCAGAATTTCCTTGAACAAGACTCCATGCTGTTGCTCAGCTTATTTATTTATTTATTTATTTATTTATTTATTTATTTATTTATTTATTTATTTATTTTAGAGTAGTTTTATCCCACCTTTCTCCTTGGAAAAAGGACCCAAGGTGGCTTACAGAATGAGGGATAATATACAGTCCACTACAATTAAGACATGTTCAAGTATTGAGAAAAGGGAATTGAGGGACATCTTACAGCATTAATAGACATTACATTAAAGCTACAAGAGAACATGAGCAGTTAAAGGGGAATAAAGTTCCATGTAAAGTTATGAGTGATGAAAACATAGTGTCAATGTAAACCCATAAGGTTATAACTAGTTATAAACATAAAGTCTATGTGATCCTGTAGATTTATATAAAAGACACATAATGGGTAGACCATCATTCAGGGAAAGCTTGCCTGAAGAGAAAGGTCTTTGTCTGTTTCCAGAAAGACAACAGAATGAGGCAATCTTGGCCTCTAGTGGGAGGGAGTTCCAGAGTCTGGGTGCAGCAGCTGAGAAGGCCCTTTCATGGGTTCCCACGAGATGTATCTGTGAGGCTGATGGGATGGAGAGAAGGGCCTGTCCTGATGACCTTAACACCCAAGTCAGTTCATACTGTGAGATTCTATCTTTGAGGTAGCTAGGATCCAGTGCTTTGTAGGTCAAGGTCAGCACATAACTGATTGGCAGACAGTGGTGCTGGTTTAGTAGGGATGTAATGTGATCTCTGTACTCCACCCCAGTCAGCTTGTGCTGTTGTCATTGTGCAATGGTAAGTGCATTGGAAAATAAATTCACTATTTTTAAATAGGATAAAAAGGTCCTACACTGAAGGCGTAGCTGATCTTGACCCTTCATTCAAAATGATGTGATAAAGGTAAACAGTATGTCTTACTCCCAATATATTTAAGTAAAATACTAGTCCAACTCTGAAATAATTGCATTAAGATGGATCTGCTTTTCAGAGTGTTCAGCTGTTATTAATTTGCTCTGCCAGTCCTCCCTCTCTGTTATCTTGGAGAGATGTCATCTTGTTCAGGAGTGGGCATGCAAACTCCAGTGCAATATGTTCTTCCTGAGAAAAGGATGCCTCCAGCCTACTGAACTAGTGTTAATTAGTGTTATCATTGCTTTTGCCACAGGCATGTGAAAAATCACTTCAGTGTAAAAGACACCTCTTGGGCGGTTGCTGTGCTGTGAATAATGATCAGAGCTGCTGCTTTCTTATTTTACTTTTAATAGTGGGAAGGGATAGAAGAATGCCTGTTTCCTTATCCAGAAACCTATAATTTCAGGAGCCTAGCTGTGGTAATACAAAGTAGCAGGGCTGTGATATTTATTCAATTAGTGGTAGTTAACCAGAACTCATTCGAAGAGGCATTTGCCCCCCTCCTTGGCACTCTTTTGATTTGGAAAAGCACGAAATGTACCTGCATGTCAGTGGATTCATATCCACAAGCATTAATTTTAACATGGGGGAAGGGTATCCTCTGATCCTCTCCTCCCATTTTCCTCTCCCCCTTTTTTATTGAGTGGAAGTGGCATGGTGCTGTGTCTCCCCCTTTCTGCTCCCCATCCAGGTTAGTGCTAAGATACTAAAAACCTTAGGGTTGGAAATCAAACAATGGACTTTGAAAGGAGATGCCAGTTCAGTGGTGCCTCTTCACAGCTCCCACACACAGCCAGTGCAAGGAACTAATTATTGTCCCTGGTTGGCCAGGAGCTTATTAATTAATTGATTCTAACTCAGCTGTGGTTGTTGCAAGAGCAATTGGCAGTTACACTGTTCCTCTCCATAGCTCCTCAAGTGCAGTATCTGAAAGGAACTAAAATGTGAAAAACATCCAACCTCCCTGCTGTAGCTTCTCTTCTGGGGCTATTTTTTGCTTTACGTTTTCCTTGAAGCTTAACTGAACCTTCTGATCAGAGGCTCTGACTGCAGAAGCATATATTTACCTCTGAGAAGCACACAATTCTGTTCCCAGCAATGAACAAAAAAATTTTTTTTAAGAATTTTTTTTAAAAATTACAAAATTAAAGTTTTAAAAATTACAGCTTGGGAGACAAAAACAACAAAAACAGCCCATAAGTCATGGATGTTGTCATTGTCACTGTTTTTACTCAGAAAAAAAAGCATTCCATTGTATGGGTGGTGGGAATAATACTAAAGCAATCAATGCAAAAAATAACATTTCTATGCAGATGAACATCTGAACTAAAAACCTAAAAAACAACAACAACAACCCACAGATGGAGAGATTGATTTTTTTAAAATGGAAGGACTTATGAAAATGGCTGCTAATAAACACGCCCTTTAAAGAGGCATTCCCTCCTGTCTGACTGATGGGGAATCCCCCCCCCAGTGGTAAGGCAAGTGTACCATGTGAGAAATGAGTTGGATCCAGAATTCTGTGACTCATGCTTCCTTCCATTCATGAGTAGGGTATTATAGATTAGAGTGTTCCGTAAACTACCTAAGTTACTGGGAAGTTACTTGGAAGCACCCATACAAAACAGCTACCCTGTGCTGTTGGTTAAAGACAATATATTGCTGCTGGAGCCACAGGAAGACAATGACTTTGTGTACTGTTTGTGAAGTTCAAATGCAAGTTTCAGGTTTTGCTGCTTTCAGGTGTAGAAACGCAGAAGGGAGTGGGGAGGAGTTAAAAGACAAAGAAGCAGGAAAGACCCAGTCATGTGTCCAAACCCATTAGAAAACCCCTTTTACCAATCTGGTTCAACTCTTGGACACTGTGGCATGCAAGGTGAGAGACTAGAAGCAGCACAGGGTAGACTTAGCTTTTTAAGGCTGGGCTTTGTAGAAACGTTGGTTCTGATAGGAATGTCCTTTACTGTAGGAGACGTGGCGGTGAGCTGCTACAGCACTAAGGGAATTAGTGAAAATTGCCTCCACTTTACATGCACATCTGCAGAAATCTTTACTAGTCTCAACAACCTGAATGCAAGTAAAAAAGAATTTCTTCCAACTGAAAATCCAATAAGTTCTGACTGTTTTTTTTAATTGTGGTAATTTAGAGATTTAATATGCATATATGTGTAATTTAATTACAAATCATTACTAACTGATGGGTTCTTACTACTTTTTGCATCTGGATGTTTTGATGATTTTGGTAAATTTCTGTGTTTAAATCAGTTAACAATTCATCATAAGTCTGAGGTTTTATTTCTCCCCATGTATGCATAAAGTCATCATTTCTTGGCATAATGTTTATTGGGAAACTTTATCACCACAAAAAATGCTAGTCTGCTTTTCAAAGACCTAAGGGTTGTTGCATTTGCCTGCTTTGAAAATGCATGCCCTCTAGTGATGGATGAAACAACAGACAAATAAACAAGACAAGTTGGTAGCCTTTTCACTGACTGACAATTATATTCATTATGATTTATTTACCCATATCTTTCTCCTTTTGCCGCAATACTTACTAATAACTATGTGTGGCTATTTAACATAAGAAAATAAGAAGAGCATGGATCAGGCCAAAGGCCCATCTAGTCCAGCTTCCTGTATCTCACAGTGGCCCCGCCAGATGTATCTTGGAGCGCTTGAGACTAGATATCTGTCTCCTGCAACCACTCCCTTGCACCTGGCCCTTGAAGTACCCTGGTTTTAAGCCTGGAGATTACACATCTCCATCATGGTTTGTAACCTGTGATGGACTTTTCCTCCAAGAATCCATTCAATCTCCTTTTGAAGACATCTAGGCCAGATGCCATCACCAAATCCTGTGGCAGTGAGTTCCACATACTAACAACATGCTGGGTAAAAAAATATTTTCTTTTGTCTGTTGTCACTCTTTAAATGGAATGTGTATGTGTAAAATAGATTAATTTAAAAAGAAATAACTATTAACAACATGACTTTCATATGATTTTATTTTACAGTATTTCTGTAAAGGTAGGAAATACAACTCACACCCTCTTCCACTCTCTTTCTCTCCCCCTCCTTCCCTCTCGCTCTTGCACATATACACACTCACTGGCTCTCACACACACGTCATGGGAAAATAGCTGCAAATGCCCTATTATGTGGTATTTCTAATGAACACAGATCTGTTACTATGGAAACATTTTTGACCAAAAAAAAGGAATATGCATGACCATTTGCAGGCAACGTTCCTTAGGGGGGTGGATTTCTGTTTGTGTTGCTGCTTTGTTCCTTAAAAGCAAAAATAAAAATAAAAAATTCTCCAGCTTCTTGCTAAAACAACACCATTCCCCTGCCAAAATTGATCATGCAGGTGAAACTTGCTTTCACCTCTAGTGAAATCAAAAAGAGGGAGAGGGGCCAAACAAACATTCCGTGGAGATGGTTTTGCAATAGACTTGTGGAGAGTGGAGAGCCATAGAAAAAATTACTTACTGCATCCCAACTTTATCTAGTACTGTATTAAGTCGTATTGGGAGGCAGAGAAGTGCTTGTTCCTCCCATCATTAACTCAGGAGAAAAACTGGTTTACCCCAAATCAATTGACTTGATGAAAGATAAATTTAATTAGATTTTTGTTAATGATTAGATTTACAAAATATAATAATTAAATCAATACTAAGGAACAACTAGTAGGGTTTTCCAGGTGTTGAAATCCAGAGAAAGCAACCAAACTTAAAACGCCTTTCAAGTGTCTGATGGGGATGGCTCAAATTCTCCCATTGCTATTTATCTCCCTCCTTTTCTAATTTCTGCGCCCTTATCTGTATGATATGGAGCCACACAACCATGCTAGATACTTGGTTGCACTGTATTAAAAAGGAAATCAAATGAAATACTGGTGATGAAGCTAAACCAAGCCAGGGAATGGTAGTACTGTACTGTAATTCTGCTAGGCTTTAACATTCAGCAAAGTTTCATTCATTGAGTGAGGAAGCCAGAGTTTCTTCGGGCCATAAGCGTAAGTGTTCCCGCATTATTCATAGTTTCATGAAAAGATCACCTAATACGCCTCGCCCAGCTCTGAACCTCATCCCAGCTCCTGTTTCCACATGTCGAAATAGTATAGTGGCGAGTCATTTTTGCAGTCCCACAATGGCAACATTTCAATCAGTTTGTGAGATCGCGATCAAATTATCCCTGGTTTTGTCTTCATTCAAGATGTTAGCTGCTCTGGTTTGCTGTGTAAGAGTTCATGCCATAACTGCTGCAAGGAGGGTGGCCATACTAATACAACATTGACTCTGACAGCAATGGTAGAAGGAACAGACATGCTCAGGCTACCAAAGGATTGTTGGTGATATTACGGACTACTTTCAAAATAGCGTGCAAACCCTTCCTGGTATTTCTTCACCTCTAACCAAGTCCCTTAGGCAGTGAGCCACACTTCCAAGGTGAGTCCAGAAACACAGTAATAATGCCCCCGTCTTGTGAAGCATGCGTCCACATGCACATGTGTTGCATTGCAGTAGAGGTAGCTGTTGTGGCTAAAAAAAAAAAATCACTTCCCTTGCCAGCTGTTTCAAGGATTGCACCTAAGCACAGAGAGGAAAAAGGAGTTTGAGAATGTGGCAGATGATGTACTAACTCAAATGTCCCATTGCTTTCATCCTGGATCCACTACACCACTTGACTGGTGTGTGTAGTGTTTTTATTTGAATGTTTGGTGTGGTTTTAATAAATTGTAACTGAGATAATTAATATCCCAGAGACCCCAATATAAATGAGCTTACTTGTTACATATTAATCAAAATAAGTGGGCAATAATTAGAGGGACTGAACTTTGCTTCTTTCTTATAAGTTGGGTAATAAGGGCCAGATCTCCATTGCTAAAGATCTGTACTGATCAATGAATGTGGAGAGTGTTGTTGGCACAGGAGCCCAGTAGTCACTATTGGTTCCAGACAGCTCTGGTGGCATTATTTGAATTCCAGGAACCTTCCCCATCTCCAGTTGTGCTATTAGCTTGTTGAGTCCCCTTATCCTAAAGGAAGACCAAGGACAGAGCCTTCAAAAAGTGATGTCTGGGGAGGCGTTGAGGTCTGGCTGGGTTGAGGAAAGTGCAAGGAGGTGATTGTGATTCTCCCAAAAGTCTGTATGATTGGATATTTCATCTGCAGAGAAGTTACAAACTCATTATCAATTAGGTAGGTAACCTTAGTTTTCTCGAGCATTTGCAATTATATCTCTCTTGCCTATATTTTTACTAACTGATATACTATCATGACAAGAAGGCTGATTGTTTGAGCTTAATAAAATATAATATAATATAATTATGCCCATCATATTAGTTCATGTGTTATGAAACAAGCAGGGAAAACTGCTATTATATCAGGTCCTGCTTCCAATAAATAATAATAATAATAATAATAATAATAATAATAATAATAATAATAA
>JAHTLZ010003542.1:39963859-40034416 GCA_023846285.1 Phrynocephalus versicolor
ATAATAATAATAATAATAATAATAATAATAATAATAATAATAATAATCTGTCACCAATTTATTTTGAGGTGGATGTGGAATCAATTCATTCAGATAGCAGAAATTAAAAATAAAAATAAAAGCATAATCTGCTTGCAAATGTACACTGCCTGCTATTTGCCATAGTGAAATGGCTTAGTTTCACAGCTTTTATTTCGGCATTAATGACAGATAAAATTATTCACATGGTTTTACTCCAGTGCCTATTTACAAGCTTAGCACATTACTCATTCTAGACCACCAATAATACTGTACAGACTGTTATACAGTAGTACCCCTATTACAGTAGATCTACTGGCAGCCTATCTGTTTCTGCAACAATTCAAAGGGCTGGCTTTAACCTAGAAAAGCCCTAAAGAGCTTGAGTCCATGCTATCTAAAAGACAGCATCTCCCTTTATGAGCCTGCCTGGGCACTAAGATCATCAGGAGAGGCCTTTCTCTCAGTCCCACCACCTTCATAGGTGTTTAGGGGAGGCAGCAGGAGTGGGGCCTTCTGAATTGCTGCTCCCAAACTCTAGAACTCCCTCCCAAGGGAGGCCAGCCTGGCCCCATTTTTCCTGTACTTCCACAAGCAGGCAATGATTTTCAGGCAAAATTTCCTTTCAGTGACTTGATGACCTGGAGGAATTTTTAATCTGTTAGTTGAGCTTTTAATATTACACTTATTTATGAGTTTAAATGTATATTTTAATGATTTCAAAAATATTGCTACTGTCAATCTTCTTTTCTTTTCGTATGTTCTGATCCCTTATGAAGCCTGCTGTAACAGAATGAGATTTTCATGAAGAAGCATGAAACGTCCCAGAGAAGGGATTAACTTCATCAACCGAGGTATGCCTGTACTAAAACATTTATGAAATGCGAGGGGGTGTACTCACTTCTGTGATATACTGTATAAAGTGTATATATTTTTCAAAGTGAAATTACTGGAACTGGCCAATACAGGCAGCCAGAGACCATACTATGTATATAGAGTTCACTATTAAAAAGTGTTTGCTAGAATTCATGTCTTTCAGAAACCTATCCCCTGTGGATGCAGAGGGTTCTACTGTAAAGACCATATTTTGTATGGCACTATTTTTTTCCTAAAATTATTACACTAAGTGAGGGCCGTATATAGTAAGCCTTTCCCGAGGGGTGGGGTGGAAGAGAACCCCACCTGACCTTACAGTTTCTCTTCCTTTTGGCAGTCTTTGTTTACTCTACATACTTTGTTTTTTTTCAGAATTGGTGGGGTCTTTTCAGCAGGGAAAGGGTTGGAGGTTTAAGAAGTGCCCTTGCACGCTGAAAAGCAAAGCAAGTGTTGCCAGAGAGAAAGTGAAAGTTTGAATTCTTCTCACCCCCCTCCCTGCAGTTCTATTCTTTTCTTTTCAGCTTGATGGAGGAGACATCAAGGAGGACATATCCATCACAACTCCCCAAAGTCACACTATTTGGTCACAGCATTTAAGATGGTTATGGCTCTTGGATATAAACTGTTTTTTTAATCTGTTCTTGCTTTTTGTTACTCTGTATTTCTCGCCTGAAGGCAATAGTACAATTCTTGATCAATCAATAGTTTAGCCAACAAGGATGTGTTGCTGAACTTGCATGGTTAGGTGATGGGTTGGAATCAAAAAACTTAAATCAACCTTATCAGGTTTGAGCTCTGTTAGCACTGGAAGTCAAATTCAAATTAAGTTTATTGTGGTCATATGACCCATATATACAAATGTGCAGTAAAAGCAGGGAGAGAAAATAATGAAGACTGCCCTAAGCACATCCAATCTCACCTGATTTCAGAAACTAATAATTGTACTAACCATCTGGAAGGCTGGCCTTGGAGCATATTCATCAATGGATGAAATAGAAGCACATGCTGAAGAAATTCAGGGGACTCATTTCCACATGGACAAAGTATCTCTTGGCAGGAATTCCCTTGAGCCTACCCTGGAAAAATGCTGAAGGCAGCACATTCATCCTGGCCAGCATAAAGGCTGTGCAGGCTTGGCGTGAGTAGAGTGAGGTTAGGTATCCTGCAGTGGTCCTGTATGATGGCAAAACACCTTGTGACGAAGGGAAGCAGGTTCTGTGTGCCTGCAAAAGAAGTTCCTGCCTCTCTATGTCACATAGCCTCTGAGTGAGAAATTCTTAGGGCCTGTTTTTGCCCTAGCATCAGGATATGTTCAAGATGGATACCTATGGACCTAATCTTTTGTTTAATGAAGGATTGCCATTGGCACTGAAAGTCATTTTCTAGCATTCAAAATATGGACCCATACAGCCCAAAATCTCGCAGCCAAGGAAGCTACGATGAGCCTGCTGGCTGGGAGATTCTGCAAATTATAAGACAGAATCCTGTTGGGGATTTTCACTAGTGTAAGTTCAATCACCTATTGCAATTGCCCCATAAGTACATGTCATGGTGCACAACCAGGAGTGTGATCGGAAGCTCATTAATTAGCAGGAACTTGGCACACTGATCTTTGCAGGTACAATTTTACTAGTGTAAATCCATACTAGGATCCTGGCTTTAGTCCAAAAAACTAACTTTCCCATCCTCTGGATTTTTATTTCTTTCCCCATGAGAAATGACAATGAAGAAAGACAGCAATAATTAAGCAAGTCCTTATGAAAGGAATGTAGATGACTTCTTCCAGTGGCCCCTAAACATTTCACATTAAGGATCCCTGATTATGGAGAGATGTGAAGTAGGCATTTCATGAAGATGAAGGACCCTCAGAATCTGTTTTGCTAGTCAGCCACGTAAGATGTGAAGAGGCATAAGTAATGTTATTAGTTGGCTGTTGTTTTATTCCCCCAGTCCATCATTCTGTTCAGTACGCATCTTTTTAATTAAAGATGCAAATTTTATAGATACATTGAAGGCATAGGGAGTTGTTCTCCCTTTGAGGCAGAATTAAAATATATGTAATATTTACTTAAGTAGGAGGCCTAAACTTGTTTTAGTTATTTGAGCAGTATAAAATGCATAATTTATTAGCTTAGCATATAAAATGTTTTGTGTGGCATTTGATGACATTTAAAACCATATGTTTTGTTTTGCTTTGCTTTGCAAAATTGTTAATTTGCCTTGTACTAAAGAAAAGGCTTCAGCCCAATTAGCCTTTATGCATTGTAACCTACAACTAATGAAGATCACCCTACATGCTTCTGTTATGAAGACAGAAGCACTCACAGGTTCCAGAAATGCATACTGGATTATATATGTTGTATATCTCTACATTATGCTCAAGAATTACTACTCTTCTCGTTCTGTAGATTATGTACGAATAAGTATTCAGCCTTACAAAGTTCCATTTTAAGCAAATAATGCCTTGTCTTAGAACATGTTTCACTCATTCCAAAAAAAGGAAACATTTTTATCAGGATATTTTTCATCAAGTTATTTTTCAGGATATTATCCTCAAAACTTTCAATGTTTCCTATGGAAAAAAGGAATACCTGATCCAGGAAAAAGCTGCTTCTGTCCCCAGTTTTTCACACTTCCCTGCTCCCTAGTCCTTTACATCTGTATGTTTAACGAACCATGCTTTGAAGAAGCATGAGTTTCCTTGAATTTGGATGTGGTTCAAAATGAAGCATATACAATCTTTCCAATTTTGGGGCACTCAAAGAAGAAGTGAAATGTGCGAACACCCAAAGCTTTATACTTCTCCAGGACAATGTGTTCAAGTATGCATTATTAGAACTACACTTGTAACTAGCCTTTGACTTTTAATAATAAGTAGCTAGTCATGCATTCTTGTGATTTATGCTGCATATACCTTACTACCACTCCAAGTGATGCGGTAAGCCACCTTTTTTTGTGCTGACAGACTGTTGCAAAGCTTGGTAGTAACCAGTTACAAATAATTTGTTACTTATAATTAGTTGCTTTTCTCAATAACAAAGGTGTAACTACATTCATTTTAGTTTCACTTACTTTGATAGTTGTGAGCAAGTACTAGTTCGTGTTATAAAGTGTGCTTCTGAACAGACCAAGCCTAAAGCAGCTTAGTATGAAAAACCTACGCTTGCCTGAACTGTTCCTTCTTCTTTTGACTCTGAAGGATGTTTGAAATTGTCTTTTTTTTTTCCTTTTGACTTTTTTCATACCCCCAGTCTTCCAGTTTGCATTCTTTGTAGGGAGACAAAGAATGACAGCTCTTCTGTTTTCTTTGCTTATTATCCTCTTTCAGTTTCCTTTTTATCTCTCCAACTTCATATTGCTTAGCAACACCAAGAGATACCACAAAAAGCTGCAGTGCTAATTTTTCCAAGGAATCCTTTCTTTGCATTCAGGAGGATATAATTTTAACTTCATGGGGACAAATCCATCACAAGATAAGGTATCTGATGATTATGGCTCAGTGAGTACTTAATGAAGCAGGAATTTTAACCATGTGCTGTTTGGGGTAGGTAATTTTCATACAGACAGCAAGGGCGGTCTGTCTATACAAAGGTGTTAGTATTGGTTCGGCCAATTCAAATAAACTGTCACAGATTTTGAGGGGATCATCTTGTTTATGGATTACAACTTACTTGTTACATCAACTTTTGCAAGATTTTCCATGACATTGCAAGGTTTTCTCAGGAAGTGAATAGCTTCAGAGCATCACGAACATATCACAGTATTTTAAGTAACAAATTGTACTGACCTCCCTGATTCTAAAGGGGGATTGAAGAGCACTGGAAGAACAAAGAATCCATCAGTCTAGCAAGCTATTTCAATATTTGTTTGTGTGTTTGTTTGTTGTACTTTTTATACACTCTATCCTGTTTCCACAAGCTGTGGAGGAAGGCAAACATTGTTTGACTCCCATCAACTGATATTCAAAGGTATATTGCCTTTGAACCTGAATGATCTGACAAAGGTTGTCCAGTATTCTCTTGAACGCCATCAGCATTCCTAAAAATCTGGGAACTTCTGTTCTATTGGGAGCTATACCATGAAACTGTATCAAACTATAACCAAATTCAGGTCAACCTAACAGCAAATCTCTTCTGATGAGATGAACCATGGGCTGACAAAATCATGGTAGAATTTTATTTTCTTTTAGGTGCCATCAGTCTTTTTTTGCTTCTTGTTTTTAAGCCATCATCTTTGAAGTGCTCACTACCACCATCATCCTTTGAAATGTAACATTCCAGGGAGGAATTCTATAGTAATAAAGCTCAAGCAAAAAAAAAAAAAAAAAACACCTGCTTTTGTGTTGAATCTCTGCTAGAGTCAAGTTTAGATATGTTTACTTTCAAATTTTCAAAGATTTTGACCTCACATGCTTTATCACACTTGGGTCTGCAAAAGAAGCTTTTTCCTACTCCATCTTAAAACTGTTCCTAACTGTTGATGGCAAGGCATTCACTAGAACAGCTTTTTCCTTTTCTATTTCCACTCTCATGTGCTTGTCTTCCTTTAATTACTCTCTCTCTCTCTCTCTCTCTCTCTCTCTCTCTCTCAAGGAATGTGCATAACTGGTTTTCAGAATACTTTTGATTTTTAAAATGAATAGAAGATAAAATTTAAAACATCCACAAGGGAGAATGTAAGAGAGATCTGGTAAAAGAAAAGAAAGTAGAAATGTTGAACAATCTTAGTCCATCTTTCATAGGTCTATTTTTAAAGGGAGAAATTAAGACTTCTGGAAAACTACAGGTGAAACTCGCAAAATTAGGACATCATGCAAATGTTCATTTATTTCAGTAAGTCAGCTCAAAAGGCGAGATTCATTACATGCTAAGCGAGATATGTCAAGCCTTACTTTGATATAATTGTGATTATTATGGCATACAGCTTATGAAAACCCCAAATTCACAAACTCAGAAAATTAGAATAATGTGAGAAGGTTCCCTATTCACAATAGTGCATCAAGAACCGCCATAGACAGACTGATCCTGGACATGGACTTCAAATGTCATATTCCTCTTGTCAAGCCACTCCTGAACAACAAACAACGTCAGAAGCATCTTACCTGGGCTACAGGGGAAAAACTGGTCTGTTGCTCAGTGGTCCAAAGTCCTCTTTTCTGATGACAGCAACTTTTGCATATTATTTGGGCACCAAGGACCCAGAGTCTGGAGGAAGAATGGAGAGGCACACAATATCCACTGTGAAGTTTCATAGTCTGTGTTGATTTGGGGAGCCACGTCGTCTACTGTGCTGGTCCACTATGCTTCATTAAGTCCAGGGTCAACACAGCTGTCTACCAGGAAATTTTGGAGCACTTTATGCTTCCTTCCACAGACGAGCTATATGGGGATGCTGAGTATACACGCATGCTTAGACTTTTCAGAGGTCTGATATTGTTCTATTTCCAATCCTTGTGTTATTGATTTCATGTAATACTCTAATTTTCTGATATTGTGAATTTGGGATTTTCATAAACTGTATGCCATAATCATCACAATCATACCAAAGTGAGGCTTGACATATCTCGCTTTGCATGTAATGAGTCTCATATATTAGTTTCACCTTTTGAGTTGACTTATTGAAATAAATGAACATTTGCACGATATTCTGATTTTTTGAGTTTCACCTGTATGCTCAAATAGGTCCATATTCTTTGCTTGATAGCATTAGAAACTAAAGGTTTTTCAATAAACTGAGGCCAGAAAACACAGATGTAATATAGTATTCTAGCTGGAGAAGACTGTTGAGTCAAAACAGTGGTGATTATTATGGAACCCAAGGAGTTTATTTCTCTGATTCGTTACACCAAAATAGGAAGGCTTAACTCATACCAATCTTTGGATGCAAGGAGAATTACTCTTCTTTTAGCAAAAGAATTTTCACTATTTTAGAAATGCAGAGGTGGGAAGACATCAGTGCAAACCCACAATGAATACAGTGGCAGGAACTGAGTGACTAATTTACCTTGTGATTCCCTGTCCACTTAAAGAAGAGTGGCAGAAATAACATTCCTCAAGTAACAACTGTTTCAAAAAGAATGCTTGCCTGTGTAGACCAGAAATAAGAGTGAGGTAGGCTTAATTGTATTAATAGGCCTCTGGAATTTTCAACAGATCAATGAAGATTACCAAGCCCCAATTTTTCAACTGCAGTATGAACAAAATAACTCCGTCATCCCCCACAAATTATGCTTCTTAAATTAAGAATTCCTAGGGAAGGTGTCTACTCCATGGAATATGCAGGAATAGATTTGTGTGTAGAAGGGTAGTGAATTCCAAACATATGTGTTGGAAGATTCTAGAATGAAAGAAAATGAATCCTATTGGAATTGTGCCCATCATTTTGATTCAAATCTTGAAAGCTTGCTTAAAGGTACTTGCTTAGAGAAAAGGTAAATATAGTTAGTAATAAATGCAGTTAAGCTACTTGTCACAGCATTTGAAAATTCTGCCGTTTTCGAGGTAAATTACAGCAACAGATGCAAGTGTTGGTTGATTCTACATTTCAGTGGAGTGAGCCCTCAGCAAGATGTCATAAGACAAACATGTTTGGTTGAAGATAATGCACTCTTATGCCTGAAGAAGAAAGAACACCCATCTTCAGTGTGGCTACAAAAGGGAAATGCTATTTTAGGTTCCGTTAAGAGAAGCATAGGCTCCATAACCCCCAATACACTAGTTCCCCAATATTCAGTACTGGTTAGGCCACATCTTGAGAACTGTGCCCAGTTCTGAGTGCCACACTGCAATGTAATGTTCTGAGCGCCACACTTCAAGAAGGATGCTAACAAACTGGAACAAGTTCGGAGGAGGGCAACAAGGATGATTGGTCTGGAAACCAAGCCCTCCGAGGAAAGACTTGAAAGAATCAGACATGTTTAGCCTTGAGAAAAGACTTGAAGGGAGATATGGCAGCACTTTTCAAGTACTTGAAAGGCTGACATACAGAAGAAGAGCAGGATCTGTTCTGGACACACAACAAGGGGCCCAAGTTACAGGAAGCCAGATTTCAGTTGAATATCAGGAGAAAGCTCCTAACTGTTAGAGGAGCATCACAGTGGAACCAATTGCCTTGAGAGGCAGTGAGTGCTCCAACAGTGGAGGCATTCAAGAGAAATTTAGCCAACCACGTGGCAGGTATCCTTTGATTTGTATTCATGTATTAATGGGAGGTGGAGGGCTCTATCGCTTTATAGGCCCCTTGCAACTTCATGATGCTATGATTCAATACTAACAATTATAAATCTGCTGTGATGTTTGTTGTACAGCCATCTATTTTGCTCTGTATAGTATTGATTCCCAAAAGAACTACAGCTGCAGGGTTACGAGGGAATCCTAAACACATTCATACTGAAAGCTCATCAACTTAACTGGAATTCCAAACATGGGTGCTGGTCCTGCCCAGGTGAGCAGGGAGATTATTAGAAACAATAATGACATGTCACTAGAAAATCAAAGGGTGCCACTTCTGACTCCCCTAAAATCAAAATTATAACTCAGTGGAATGTACTCTGAATCTGTTCAGGTTGATTTCCAGTAGCTGTGTTCTGTCACTTAGATCAGGCATGTCCAAACTAGATTCAAGTCTTGCAGCTTCCTGGGAAATGATTTAAAAATTCAGTTAAAACCCAGACATCATTTTCTAATATGCTAATTCCTAATTTTCTTGTGTTGTCCACCTCTGATGCAGAGATACCAAGTGTTCATATATTGGAGAGGAAGATTACAGTTTAGCTAGCCAAGAACCTAAGTCACACTTGGGAACAAAAAGGGTTAGAATAAAAGTTGCATTGGAGACAATGCTCCCAGCTCTTTCTTTTGCTAATAGTCTCTAGGGTATACAATTGAACTAATGCCGCTATTCATACCTAACTGATGACCTTGTCTGAATTAGTATAACTTTTTAAATACATACTGTACCCAATCGATTCACTTGGCTTCAGATGAACATTTCGATACAAGTGGTGGTATTTATACAGAGGCAACTAAGCAGAGCATCACATTTGAAAAGTTGCTTATATCCACAAGTTTCTTTTGCTAGTATCAAAGACGGATAGGAGGAATCGTAAATGAGCATCTATGTCCTATCTCAATAAAGTCTGCAGGACACCCTTTGAAATACTGGACTCATAAACCAAATTTCAAACTTTTATTAGAAAGCACTGGGATACTTTGACTACCAGGATGAAGGGCATCACCTGCCATCCCCACACTCCTCTGCATTCCCTCTCTGCTGAACTGCAATCTTCTTAGTAGCTGAGAAATGGATGTTCAACAATATACTGTTGTTAGGCGTCTCAGCTACAATTCAAGTATTTTAGGGTGACATGGTCTTCAGTGGACAATTAAGACCCATTATTTTCACACAAAAAACTAGCTGGATAGCTCAGTGAATTGGGTATCTAGCTGCAGAACCAGACAGGTTAGTAGGGGGTTCAGTTCTCCAAGAAGAAAAGACGGTCTGTGTGGCTTTGAGCAGGCTGCAGAGTCCCAGGACACATCCAAAAGAAGGAAATGGAAAATCACTTCTGAGTACTGTAACCTCTCCCTGGAAAATGCTGAAAAGTGTTGCCATAAGTCAGAATTTATTTGATGGCATATGATGGTACAGTATTAACTTCACAGAGGACCAGCTCCTACTGAAGGGCTGGGGGGAACTGTGCTAGATCTGGTTTATTGATGCACATCATCATCATCATCATCATCACCACCACCACCACCACCATGATATTAATGATGCACCATCAGGTCAATTGTGATATATGGTGACCTTTTTCAGGTAGAAAGTACTCAGACGTGGTTTACCTTTTCCTTCTTCTACAGGCACTTTGAGACTGTGCAAATTGCCAAAGGCCACACTGTTTGGCTTGAGTAATGGGAGGCACAGTGAGGAATGGAACTCCCAATCTCTGGCTCTCCAGCTGAACATCTAAACCCTCGAGTTATTCAGCCAGCTACAAAATAACATCAAAATGTACCACTGGTACAGCTCATGTTTCTGTTCAACAATACGAGACAGTGACTGGTGGGAGTGGATTAAAAAAAACAGGCTTTGGAACTTCAAGAGATCTGCAGTCATTCAAAACCATGTTCAGAAAATGAGACAGAACCATGTCTAAAAAATTCACCCAAAGAAAATATCTGTATTAGTAGTCCAACAGGTACACAATAATAATAATAATCACACCATATTTCTAGTAAGAAACACACACACTGTAAAATAGTAATTGAAGTCCAGATTCTCCTAAAACAATATATTGTTAATATATATATATGTATTATATAGCAAATTTAAATACTACCAAAAAGGTTTCCTTTTTTAGTAAATAAAAACCTGCGAAGACAGAGTTTATCCATTTACAAAGAGGTACTCTAACTTACTGTACTGCAAAGTGCACTGGCTTTCTTATGTATTTATCTTTACTGAAATATTGACTTAAAAGAGTTTTCCCCCTCAAGTATATAAAGTAAATACACAGGTTTTGGTCGTCTCCCAGTTCCCACCCCGCGGATATTAATGTGAGCACATGAGAATTCTATCTAGAAACTCTCTTTTAAAATGTGAAGCTAGAGGCAGAAGGGCGTCGCTCCCGGATCGACTCAAGGGCGAGGAACCCATCCAGCTCAGAAGAGCTCCATCCCCCCAGCCCAGTCCCCTGCATTCAACGCCCAGAAGATGGCTTTTCAGCGTCGCAATCTACAAAATATATTTCTCTATTAAACATTACGGCGGCGGGCGGGCGGGTGGGAGGCGGAATAATAGTTGGAGACAGGTAGGTCCCCCTGTTCAGAGAGGCCACGAGAGGGACACGAGTCGGAGCAGGACAGACCACGAAGGAGAAGCGGCGGCGGCGGGGGGGTGCTCGTTGCTGGACGGAGGGCCGATCCGAGGCGAGGGGTGTCATTTCGCCCCCGCCGCCCCCGGGGCGCTTCCCGAGGCGGCGGCGGCGGCAGCGCCCCTCCTCTGCTCCATGCCGTTGGGCAGGAAGCCGGCGATGATGGGCACCGGCCAGATGAGGGCGGCCACGCTCCACACGATGATGACCAGAGTCATGAAGCAGGCGACCAAGGTGGACTCGATGGGCTTGCGGTTCATCCTCCAGCCTGGGTCCCCCTTGAGCTCCTCCAAGGTGAAGTCCAAGCAGCAGAACGGGAGCCGCTCGCCTTGTTGCTGCGCCGGTGGGGGCCGCCACGGCGGTTGCTGCTGCTGTTGCTGCGGCCCGTGTTCCGAGGGGGAGCCCCCCGAGGAAGGCGAGAAGGCGCCGCCTGAGGCCGAGGCGGCGGCGGCGGCGGCGTGGGGCTGCGCTCCTCCCGGGCGAAGCCGCCCCACGCGCCGCCCGCGCGCCCAGCTGCAGCCCACGCAGAGGCGCAGGTCCTGCTGGACGCCGCCGGCCGCCAGCCCGACGTGCTCGATGAGCAGCGGCGGCGGCCCGACGCGGTGGAAAGCGGCCGAGAAGAAGGCGCGCCCGGCCGGCCCGCTGGTGGAGAAGAGCACCAGGTCGCACTGGAAGCCCAGCGGGCTCCAGCGCACCAGCAGCGAGCTCAGCATCTGCCGCTGCACGCTGATGTTGCACGGAGGGTCCTCGGGCGGCGGCGGCGGCTGGGGCTGGGGCGGCGGCTGGGGCTGAGGCGCCTGCGACGACGGCGGGACCGCCGTGCTGGCGGGGCGAGGGCCGGTAGCCTCGGTGGCGCTTTCCCGCCCTTCGAGGAAGTCCGGCGGCGGCGGCAAGGCACCTGCGGCTGCGAAAGACCTCGGGGGCGCCACGACGGAGGAGGAGGAGGAGAAGGAAGACGATGAGGAGGTGGCGTTGAGAGGCGGCAGCGGCAGCCCCGTCGGCTCCTTCTGCCCGGCGCCTCCTGAAGCCGCTGCCCTCCAGCCTCGGCAGGGCGCGGGGGGCGCGAGAGCCGCCAGCAGCGCCGCCGGGAGGAGCGGCAGCAGCAGCATGGCAGCATGGGCTTAGAGGAGCGCCCGAGGAGGAGGAGGAGATGGAGGGAACGGAGGGGGCATGATGCCCTGCCTGGCGGTGTGTCAGGCGCTCATCTCCTTCGGGGAGAAAGGCGGAGAGGCTGCCGGCTTCCCTAGCCAGAGAACGGGGAAGGCGTGGTGGAGGAACAAGGCGGGCTGGCGAGCGAGAGTGTGTGCGCGCGTGTGTGGATGTGTCTGTGCGCGCGCGCACTGGGGTGTGTGTGTGTGATGAGAGAGAATAAAGATATGCCAGCGCTCGGTGCCAGTTGCCCTGCCCTGCCCTTCCCTTCCATGCCGGCTTCTCTTCTCCGCCTGGCTGGTGCTGCTGCTGCTGCTGCAGCAGCGGAGCTCTCCTCTCAGCCTCCCAAGAGGGGCAGCATCCTCCTGGGCAGCCCCTGAGGGAAAGCCCGCCGCCAATAATGCCTGGCTGCCTCCGGGCTGCCTCTGCTCCAGGCTGCCTCTCCGTCGCCTCTCGCTCGCCAGCCTCAGGATTCCCTTTCGCTCCTTCTTCGCCCAGAAGGAGTTCCCTCTTGTTTCGTCATGGCCGGATTTCCCCGTGTGCTGCGCGCGCACCCCTCCCCCTTCCCCCCGGCACAGCGACGACGACGGAGTCCCTGGCTGGGGAGGGTTTCACCCACCCAAGGGGCCCACAACCCACACCCTTGCTGGGAGCCCCTGGCTGCCGCTGGTTGGCCTCAGAAGAGGCGACTTGTCCTTTTCATCCTTGTCCTGCAAGTGAGCCTCCTCCTCCTCATCCTCCTCCTCCTCGCCACCCTGGACGCCTTCACCAATGAATAAATATCCTTCCTTTCCTCAGAAGGCAGCTTTTGCCTCCTAGCTGCATCTTTCTTATAACCTTCCGGCCTGGCCCACCCCCACCCTTGCTGCCAGAGAGCAGAGAACTACCAGTGAAAAGAAGGTTGTATTTCCAAAGTCAGTGTGTGGCGAGCTGAAGCCACAACAGCAGCCTCGAAACATGGAAGAAACGACATTGTGTTACTTGTGTTCAGGGGCCAACACAGGTAACCTTAGCACAGGGATGGGGCCTGGGGTAGTCTAAAAAGACACAACCCTAGCTTTCCCCACACAAGTCAAATATCACATGAGATCTAGAAATCTTTCAGTGGAATTGTGGCATCAAAGTGGCTTTCCATCTTCCCATCCAAAATGAAGAATGCAGCCATTTTAGTTATGGGCCCAATAGGTTACATTATTTCCATAATTGAAATGTTTTTCTACTTTTGTAGACATCTACAAACCTTGTTTGATTATACAGTGGACCCTCATATAACAAATGGTTTGTATAACATAAAATCTGTACAACATACTGTAAATAATTCTGGAGATAGAGGAAATTTGCTTAACAGAATCGCCTATGGGGCGAATCCGTACAACATAAAAATGGTTGTGATTAGGGATTACTGTGTTTTCAATGCATTCCTATAGGAAATTTGTATAAAGGAAAATTTGCTTAACATAATTTCATTTGGAACAAATTAATTCCTTTATACAAGGTACCACTGTATTTAGTTAGTTCAAGGAGAGTTTGGTGTTTTTTTTTAAGGCTGTTGTGCTGATCAGTGAAAGGCAGATACAGTAGTATGTTTTTTGTCCTTAAGCCTCCCTGAACCTCAACAACATTGTAGTGAAGAGAGCTATGCATATGATGGATTGGGTTTGGTCTGGTTTGGTTTGCTAGGTAGCTAAGAAAGTTGTAGTTCAAAAATATTTTCCCCCATACTTCTAGCTAAAAAGAAAAGTGTGTGAGTTCAAAACTACTTCATTAGAGGTTAAGGCATTCTCTGGATAGTCCCCCATCCCCAAAAGAGGTACTTGTTTTACTTACTGTGGAAGGTTGAGTGAACCTCAAGCCAGCTGTCTGAATACACTGGGATCAAAAGCTGGCCCTGAGCAGAGTTTTGACTGTAATTACTACAGTTAACCCAGTGCACTGGGAGCCTCTTTGTGACCTAGTAAACCTATTGTGATGCAATAGTGAACCAGTGTGATATAGTGTGGAATTGAGACTTGGGACATACACATTCAAGCCTCCACTGGACAATAAAATAACTTCACTGGCTGCCAGTCAGTTTCTAAGCTGAAGTCTAAGTGCTGGTTAGGACCTATAAAAACCCCACAGTTGATGCTTTTATAATGCTTTTTAACTGCCTTTAAAATATTCTAAGCTTTTAAAAATTGTTTTTAGATGTGTATTTAAATATTACCACCTTTAATAACTTAGTGATTTATGCACAGTATCTTGTTTTAGTTCCAGTTTCTTTTATTAATATTGCGAGTCACATTGTCTCCTTTTACTAGGAGAAAGGCAACATAAAATTGTCTAAATAAATAAATAAATAAATAAATCTATTGGGCTTCTCACTGTCTTCCAGCCTCACCTAGCTCTCAGAAGGTTTGTGAGGGTAATGTTGCTGTTCAGTCATTCAGTCGTATCCGAAGGTAATGAGGAGAAAGCTACAAAATCCCCTTGAGTTCACTGGAAGAAATTGGTTAATGAAAATAACTCAGTGTAGAAAAATATGTGAAATATAGTGAAGGAATATGTGCCTTCATTTTCTAATTGTCTACCTTTTGATCCCAAAACAATGGTGGATAATTACTTTTTTTTTAGTAGTCTGAAAAAAGTTATCTCCCAGCCTCTTCTATGAGCTTTGTCCCCAGGTCACCATGGCTTTTTTCTTTCTTTCAAGTTTCTCTTTTTGACATTCTCTTAGCTTGCTTATTTGTTCTGTTGCCATTGTTACTCTTTCACCATTGCTCATAGAGCAACAGGAGGACACATGTGGATCCTGCTATAGACCATCCTATTACTAACACCTTACTTAGAGGACACACAGGCTCCTCCAAAAACTGGTCAGGTCCCAGATGCCAGGGATGGGTCTCCCTTTGAGCCAGGCATTGCCAACAAAGTGCTCTCTGAGCCTGCTTGTCTTTCCATTTGCTGTGGCAGGAGAGCAATGATGCTCTCTTTTGGTAAAGATTCTTTGCTGCAGGGAGATGCCTGAGTGAAGGGGGAGATTTGCAAATGCATCCTGCCTTGGAGGAGGGTGCTTGATAGAAGATGTGTGTGCGTTGTGTCATTACAGTCGTGAGCGACTCTTTGTGACCCCATGTCCATGGAGTTTTCTTGGCAGGAATACTGGAGTGGCTTGACAGTTCCCTGGTGGTCTGCCATCCAAGTACTAACCAGGGCCGACCCTGCTTAGCTTCCGAAATCAGGCGAGATCGGATGTGCTGAGTCATAGCATACGGCTATTGATAGAAGATAGAGCACTTCTAACTAGCAAGCTTCTGAAGTTGCAAGAGAGCATAGGCGAGGCATATACCTTAACCCTGTTTTAAAATGTCATGTATGTATTTACCAATGTGTCCCCCCGCTACCATGGCTAATAGCCATTGACAGAGTCATTACTTCCATGGATTTAATAGAATTCATTAGGAGATATGTATGCCAGGGCCAATCCAAATATCTTGTGACAAATGATTCCATAAATTAATTGCTCACCAGATGAAAAACTGCCTTTTTTATTTGCACTGACAAACACAATCAATGGACAACTCCAGTTTCTGTTTGGAAAATGAATAATGCAATCTGCCCAAAATGCCACTTCAGATAAGTTTCATTACAAATTCCATCATTCGTAGTGCTGGGAGGGTGATGGTTATTGTAGTTCATCACATCAAGAGGACAACAATTTTGGAACAGCTGCTATAGATTAATTTTTCTGTGTTCTTGTGTAGGATGCTCAAAGAATTAAAAACTGTGGAACACGGTGTTTTAAACAATCATATATCTTTCAGCTGTGTCTCTTCCTTCACCCCAGCAAAGAAATCAGTTTCAGAATATACTTATTTGTTATATTCATTGTTTCCAAGTGATGCAGTCACACTAGCAATATGGATGGGGGTGAGGATGGTAGAATCATATCATCATATCATCATAACCCTGGCCTGAGGGTTCACTGTTTCAATTTAGATGCATTATAATTTATACATTCCAAAATAATTCATATTTTGGAGCTTCCGAGTAAGGGAACAATGCATTTCAACATAAGAGTTTTAACCATGAAATTAATTGCAACATTAAATTAAAGTTGGATTTATAGTACTAAGGAAGGAGTGTTATCATTTTTGCACTCTTTTGGATTCATTATAGTTGAATTATTCATAATTTAATCTTCAAAATCTAGCTCAGAGGGCTGTAGAAATGTACCATGAAAGAACTGTTAAGCAAGAGTGAACAAGGGATATGGGCACTTGGAATTGCTGCCTTAGTTACTTTTTTGTTGTTTGTTCTGGGGTCATGATGACAAAGCATCAGAGAATGCTTAAAGCAGTCTAGTGAAATAGGAGAAAGCATGCAGAATGATCTCTATTACTGTAATCATGAAACACAAGCAAAAGAAATATGGTATGTCATTGAGAAAACAAAATGAAAACCAAAGAGGTAGCAAGCTCTATATTCCTTTAGTCTTTGCTAAAGGTTATATTTTGAACACCAAAAATGCTATTCTGATACATGGTGTATACAGAGGTATATCTAGATATGAAATTAGTTCGTTCCTTGAGACGCTGCGTAACTTGGAAATTTTCATATCTCAATCTAAATGGGGCAGAATGCACCCTGGGAATTGAAGTCTTCAGCAAAATTTATGAATCTTGGGTTTCCCCATAGAGAATTTTCATATCTTGAGTACAACCTGGTATACTTGGTGTACAATAAAGAAGCAATACAGTACTGTATATATGTCTGAGGGAGTAAGTCCCACTAAACTCAATAAGCCTTATTTCTGAGCAGATACAGTATAAAAAATTCCGGGGATAGGGGAAATTTGCTTAACAGCCTATGGGGCGAATTCGTACAACATAAAAATGGTCGCGATTCGGGATTACTCTTTTCAACACATTCCTATGGGGAATTTGTATAAAGGAAAAATTATTAGCATAATTTCATTTGGAATGAATTAATTCCTTTATACAAGGTACCACTATGTGTGGGGGGGTGGGGGGTGTACATACACACACACACTATATGTGTATACACGCACACATACACACACACAGTGGTGCTGTAAGTACCTCTTTCTCCATCTAGTCATGTAGAATATTTGTACTTAGAGGAGAGCAAATGGTGCTGTGCCTGGAATCATTTGACATCCAATTAAGACACCAATGTAATTATTCAAGGAACATCTTAAATGAAAAATCACACGTCCTTCAACCTCTTATGGAAAAATCCCAAGCCAGGTGCATATTTTCACAGCTAACACTACTCTGGAAAGAAATGTGTATTGCCTGTACAGTACTTGTATCTGTCATTTCCCACAACAACAACAACAAAAAAGTCCAAGCTTATAGTTAATCATATGTCTATTTGTCCTGGATAGGCAACAAATATCTCCCAATCACAGATCAGACCAATGCATATGCAAGCGAACAAGCAGTGAAATAATTCAGAATTCATACTTTCAACAACCATGTGAAATTTGGACTATACAGTATGCACATGAGATCTATTTCATGATTAATGTTTCCTTAGCCTTGGTCTTAGAAGGAAAAGGGGACAAGCATTGAATAGCAGAACCTATTAATCACGTCAGAATTTTGAAATATTTTACCAGTTAGCAAAATGCCACAGAAATGAGAGGAGCACTTTTGTCCTCTCATGGAAGTGAAGTGTTTCCCCTCTGGAAGGACAAACAATTGTATGAGTGCTGGAATTTCTCCACTGTGAGGAAATGCTTTAAAACAAGCTTGTACCACACAGCATGCAGATTAACAGTCCTTCCCTGGCTAATGCCAAAATCTTTCTGATGTCCCTTCTTTTTATGGAAACAGATCAGTCACAGACCAACCAATAAGGGGCTTAAACAAACAAACAAATACATTTTAAAAGCCTGCACCATAGTTTCCCTTTCCTTTCTTCTGAGGCATGCCGGAGTTCAAGCTCAGCCAGCCATTATACAATGTTGACCCAAGAGCAGGGGGGGGGGGGGGCTGCCAAAGGCAAAAATAAAATAAAATAAAAAATAAGACAGACCCACCGTTCCCTGTCAAATTGAACCTCTTTTCCCCTATAGAGTGGGAAGATGCATTCACTAATGACGGTTACTTATGCACACTCTTTAATGAGCATCAAGAACATATGCATATATACAAGGATACAGTAATATAAATGCTCCCTCAAGCGAATTCAACTCCCCATTTGTGATGGAGATTTGCACAACTATTAAGCCACATTCAGAATTTGAGATGGGCCCAGCTGGGAGCACAGATGTACACAGAAAAGGCTGTTTATACTGTAGCAAGTCCTGACAATCATTTCACAGCTCAGGCATAAGCCCTATTAACAATTCATAGTTTGAGTCTGCAATTAATTAAGCAGCTGATTTTTCATACTGATTAAATGACACATCAATTCAGCCCTGACTTGAGTGGACACACCAATTTGCACCTGTGTAAGCGAAAGAGGGAATGTTTCCTTGGTATGAAAGTAAAGAACTGAATAAACATTTGGAATGCAATTTCTTCAGTAACAAAGTTCACTGTCTTGTTATGCTAATACTCGAGGTGATCAAGAACTGAAAATAGAGTTTTTTTTAAAAAAGCAATGATGGATTTCTTTTTTCCTGAATAGCTTGTTACTCACAAACCCCAGCTGTCCTCCAAATGTACTATTTTTTTAAACAGTGAGAAAAAAAGTTACACTTGCAGAGAGTTTTTTCTAAAACCTTCCTTGATTGATTTAGAAGCCGTACTTTGTTGTGAACAAACCTTCACTATCTTTTAATTAACGTCAAAACAAAAGGGTAATTTTTAATAGCAATCTTTTAAATGTTTTCCTGTTAGCAACACTTTTTCAGGCAATAAAGACAAATTCAGAATGATTCCAAATTCATCATTTTCCAACACAAATAAGACTTATGTTTATTAAATATACAGATTGGATGTAGATTGTGGTGGAAATGGCTCTGTTTGCTGCAGTAGAAGGCAGTGGATGTCTGCAGTTACTTAGCATGCAGTCAAGTGGCAAGATTGGCATGTATCCCTAGTGAGGCACAACTGTGGACATACAAGTTTGCTACACAGGTGGCTGGATAGCTCTGTCTGCAGAGCTAAAAGTTGGGAGTTTGATTCCTCACTGTGCCTCCTGGGAGTCGAGCCAGTCTTTGTGGTCTTTGGCAAGCTGCATAGTCCCAAAACACCATTAGATGAAGAGAAGAACAAACCACTTTTGTGTATCCGTAACCTAGAAAACCCTGGAAAGGTTTCCATAAATCAGAACTAACTTGATGGTGCATGGTTGCCTACCAATTACCCTTCACTTACACTTTTCTTGCTATCCCAGTAGCTCAGTGGTTTAGGTATCTGGGCTGCAAAGGCAGTGATTGCAAGTTTGATTCCCCACTGTGTCTCCTTAGGGTCCTTCCTAGCTTTGGAGTTCAAAGATCATTCTACAGTATTTTAAGTTCTCTCACCCCTCTTCACCATATTGAGTCATCAAAGAGATCTGAGATATCAGCCCAGAGGTGTTGGGAAAAACTCTAGGACAGAAAGCCAAAATTTGTAGCCAATCTCCCCCTACCGTGAGGTTTTGTGACATATATGGAATGGATCTTACTGTCTTAACACAGCTACTGGATATGAAGGATCTCCAGCTCTCGTCACTATTTGGCCTAATGATCCAACTGTCATTACTGACAGGCTGCAGCATATAAGCCAAAGGATGCCAACACAGTTAGCAACTCAATGTCAAATGGCTCAGTTGCGATTTGTGGAAAGGCTCAGTTGCAATTTGTGCCAGTACGCTACACAATGGTGTGAAAGTTCAGAAGGCAAGTATGCATTTGAAAGTCTGCCAGCTCTACACACCCAACGAAAAGCAGAAATTTAATATCTACATTTTAATCTCCTATTAGTAGTGCTTAATTAATCTCTATTGGTTTGCCAGTGCATAATGACAGAGAAGGTGTACAGACTTCACTGATGTGCTATGGAAGGGGGAAAATTCAACATAAAAGGCATGATAATTGGCCTTACATTTAACATTATTTTCCTTGTGCTCTTCTTTATGAAGAGAATAGTGTATTAGTCATGTCAGAACTTCCAACAGCTAGTTGAAAGAGAAAAACATGGCTCTGGATTTAAATTCAGTCTGATGCTTTTAGCAAAACACTGAGCACGATTTTCACATGTAGGCATGTTTGGAAAAATGGCAAGAGCATTAAAATTTCAGCCTGGTTTATTTAAATAAAGACTTGAAGTCCCAGACTACATCTTTTATGCAAGGGCTTCTTTATTTTCACAGATTATAGGTCAATAAAGAGGTACAGGCAAAGTATTTTAATTGTGCAGCTAAAAATAGAACGTGTCAGTATGGTAAACAGATGGCAGCAATTGATAGCTAAGCAATCAGTTACTATCAGCAGCAGAGTCAACCTGGGGATTCAGCCCTTGAATTTTTGGACTGGGCAGCTGAACACGTTTCCCCCTTTAGAATGGAGCCACATGCATATATTTTTTATTCCAGGAAAACAAGAACGCTAATATTTATTGGACAATACGTGTGAAGATAGGAAAGATAACAGGAACTCCAGTGTGGGTTACTTAAGTCATAAATGCAGGAAGTGATGGCTGCCCCCTCACTTCCTGAGGATTAAAGAAAAATGCTGCCTCTGTCCCTTCACAGACTGGACCAAGAAAGAAATATGGGAAGGAAGGAAGTGATATTAGCAACTGGAAGTGTAGCATAGAACAGATTATGCAAATGATAATCTAGGAAACTTGAAGAGGTCCTTGCCTTTCTTTCATTTTCCCATCCATATGCAAAGATTATCTATCACCTTCAGTGCATGTTAAATTGTACTAAGAGGCTGTACACGCTTCCATATACTGTATAATGATATATACCGGTAGATCACTGTTGGTATGGTTTGGTTCAATCTAAATAACAGAGTCCACATAAATCAATCTATTGTGCCCCCTTAAGAGCTGTCATGCACTTTTCTGGCACAGCAGTAGGTCATGCATTCTTTTCAGTATGATTCAGCACACTCCTAGTTATCTGGTTGAGACATTAAAAGGAGTAGAGAGACACTCCCTCCCGTATTTTTATCATGTTAAAAATGTTCCCCTAACTGATTCAACAAAACCCTAATACCATGTTAGGCCAACAAACTGCAGTTTTGTCATGCCACTTTGTTTAGGAACAACAACAAAAAGGAAAGCCAGCACAGTTCCCTCTATACAGGCATAAGAAAATGCAGGGAAGGTCACTGTGCTGACTCCATGGACTCCTGTTTTTGCCATACTATTCTAGATAAAGCTGCCTAGATATCCTAAGCACATTCGATCTTGCCTAATTTCAGAAGCTAAGCAGGGATGGCTACTTGGATGGGAGACCATCAGGGAATACCAGGTGCTGTAGGCACCTGGAGTAGAAACTGGCAAACCACTCCAGTATTCCTGCCAAGATAACTCCATGGACATGGGGTCACGAAGAGTCAGTCACGACTGTAACAACGCAACACACAGAGAGACATTCTAGATAAACAAGATACATTGGCAGTGTTATTATTTATTTGCTTAAAATATTTTAACCCACCTTTCTTCTTAAAAAGGACCCAAGGCAGCTTACAGCAAATACAAGAAAGCATTTAAGTTAATAAGTAAAATACTAAAGGATCAACAAATATAACCCAAAAAGCATAAGCAAGACCAAAACACATTCAATTCAGTAATCCATTTAAAAAACAAACACCAACTGGGAGCCGTTCATGCAGGGAAAGCTTGCCTGAAGGGAAAGGTCTTTGCCTGCTTACAAAATGACAGGAAAGTTGGGGCAAGTCTGGTCTCCTGTGGGAGGGAGTACCAGAGTCTGGGAGCAGAGAAGGCCATCTCCCATGAAGCTATTGATTTTGGGTGTCCCAGTTGGACTTTATTAGCCCCTTAATTTGTCACCTGAGTGCATCACTGGGGGCAAATGTTATACCTTTCTGTATTTTGGTAATTTCCAGATGTGCTAGATTACCATTCACATTCTTCCCAGCTGGCACAAAAAACAGCAACCAGCCATTGTAGCTAGGAGTGATTGGCACTGGAATCCAATATGCCTGGAGGATATTGGAAGCACCGGATTTCCTGCTCCCTACTGCTCCTTCTGCAACCAAATAATTCCCCGACATGCCAAAATGATCCTTCTCATGGTATGAAAGGCGGGGTAAAAATACTCTAAAACAGGGGTGTCCAAACTTTTTGCAAGAAACACCAGATTTGGTGAGGTGAAAATGTGTGTGGGCCGACCATTCAGCCACACTTGGCCCCCGGGCCGGACTTTGGTCAAGCCTCTAGGACAGTGATGGCAAACCTTTTAGAGACCGAGTGCCCAAACTGCAATTCGAAACCCACTAGTTTTTTGCAAAGTGCCAATACAGCAATTTAACCTGTATACAGGTGGCTATGAAGGGGCAATGTCGGATGTCCACAGAAAGGGCTCTGAATGCCACCTTTGGCACCCTTGCCATAGGTTCGCCAACACTGCTCTAGGACATGCAAGGAGGTGGGGAGAATGCTGCAGCAATGGAGCCAGGAGCAGGTAGGCTGGGCAGGTGGCTGGGAGGACAGATGTAGGCAGGGACAGCAGGCAAACCATAAAACTGCAAGCTGACATCTCCGATATTAGGAGGGGCCAGCTGGTGGGGATTCGTGGCAGGCTGAGCCAGTGGGGAGAAGAGGCTTCGGGCTGCTCAAAATTTGAAAATGGACCACATTAAGCCCCCGGGCCTGACTTTGGACATGCCTGCTCTAAAACAAACAAACAAACAAACAAACAAACAAATAAAGTGAGCGCTGAGGGTTCTGAACTGGGGTTACAGTGAATTTGGAAGTTTTGCCAACAGTTCCTGGAGCCCACATGCCCACCTCTAAATATTAACTGAAGAAAACCAAGTCCACTAAGATTTATAGAAGCAGTAGTAAGGTTTTTTTTTTTTTTTTGGCAGAACTCGGGATTTTGCTTTTCTGGAAGGAAGCACGAGTCTTTACAAGAAGGGTTAATTCCACATGGTGTGCCGATCCATGCAACTTGGCCCCAGAGCATACTTCAGTTGAAGGAGGGAATATGGAGGAGTATGGAAGCAGCAGGAGGGAACTTATCCTTCTCTTTTCTTTCGCTTGCCCAACTACCTTCTGCACAGAGACATACTCCAGTTCTTTGTGTGCCTGCATTAAAAACACAGATGGGAAGAAAAGTGATGAGGGTGGGAGGATTTACAGCAGGGAATCAGTTGGTACATTGGTTCCTCTCCCACTTCTTCTCTGTTTTAAATACCTTCTTCTCAATGCTGACTTCATTTTAGTTCATTTTAGTTCATTTTAGCTCATTTTATTTTTTTTAAAAAACACTGTAGCTCTTTTATATTGACAGGTGTACAATGAAGTTAAAGCAGCATGAAAGGTGAAATGCAAAAACAACTCAAAACGTCTGTCTCTGCCTGGTTAAACCTGTTAATTGTTCGGTGGAATTAGCCTGGTGTGTAAGCAGCATGCCATTTTTTTCCTGGAGAAAAAGGATAGAAACCAATTTTCTTCTAAAATTAAAGTAGCCCAACTCCAGTGGTTGCAAAAGAGCTGAGGAATAGTTCTTCCTTGGTAGATGACTATGCATGGAATCAACACTAAGTCCCATGAACCACGTGGCAAAGTGGTTAAACTGCTGTACTGCAGCTAGAACTCTGCTCTTGACTGGGGATTCAATTCCAGGTAGCAGAATCAAGGTTCACTCAGCCTTCCAGCCTTCCAAGCTCCATAAAATGAGTATGTAGCTTGCTGGGGTGGAGGTAGCAATGCTTAGCTTGCATAGTTACTTGTAAATTGCCCAGAGAGTGCTTTAAGCACTATGGGGTGGTAAATAAGCAGCGTCTCTCTCTCTCTCTCTCTCTCTCTCTCTCTCTCATAGACCGAAGGTTGGTTATATGCTTCTTACAGTTAGCAGCAGTGCCTTGGAATTTTATATGAGGAAAGGTGAAAAATATGGGTAAGACACCTTGCAGAGTTCAGTGGAATACATATATATCGTTTGTTCTTTAGAGAGAGCTCATTATGAACTAAATTTCTCTCTCTCTCTCATTCAGAGACAGCCAAAGAGATGTATGAGACAAAGAGATGCAAGATAAATTGCGTTCTTTTCTTGGGACTTGAAGCAGTACAGCTGACAATTGCAGACTGTACTCAAACAAGGCTGTTTTACAAAACAATGGCGAGAGATAACCCTTTTTCTTGATGTTTAAAGATTATTCTTTGGCATTTAAATATACAGTCCTATACAATCTGGACACGAGACCTAAACATCCGTTCTCTGCACAGATGCATTGCAATGGGGTGGAGTTTTCCAGAGAATGTAATCTAAATACATTTTTAAAACACAGGTGTGAAATGTTTTTCACTGTGATTCCACTCACCATCACCCAACAGTTCACTTTATGGCCACAAAGGGAAATGATTTCATTGCTGCATTCTATTCAACCATAAAGCTCACTGTGTGGCTTCAGCCTCTTAGCCTAATCTACCTTGTAGGGTTGTTATGGAGACAAATGAAATCATGACCAAGAGCTATAGAAACAATTAATAAGATAGTACTGTACTTCCCTTGGGGCTTGCTTCCAATCTAGGGCATGATCTTAATGATCCATACTTAATACAGTATCAGGAAACAATATAGACCCCACACTGCTACAGATTGCAGCTGTTACCGTCAAAGGATGCTCAAGCAATTTCTGAAGACACGGCTAGAGACACTGTTGTTTGTGCTTCAGTTCTCGCTGTCAATTTCCTTTCCTTCATTTTTCTTTCTTCTTCTTCTTCTTCTTTTTCGGCATCACTTACGTACTTGACATAAACCTAGTCATGAGCAGACCTAGTTTTTTTCTGTTGGGTATTCAACACATTTCAGCTGCAGAACTGTTTCTTTTTAACTTTTTAAAAAGCAGCTTCCACTCACATTATCTTATCTTGTTTTCTTGCTTGTGAGATCACCTGTATCAGTCCTGATCACACTGAGGCTGACTCTTCAGTGGAGTGGGTTGCAATGGTTCAGCAATAGTTCCTTCCTGCTGACACCCATCAACATCTCCTGTGTTTCCTAAAATGGAGAGGGGGGAGGAAATATCCTAGTTTAGTGCTATATCAGATCACTGCTTGGGACTACTCAGAGGCAAGACACTGAGTCCAGGCTTTCCTCCTTCACTATTTACTCTTTACTATTTACCCTAAAAACTGTGTGGGGGTGGTGGAATTTGCTACAAGCAAGGCAAGATTTAAAGATTAGATCTGTGGAAGGGATGAAGGAGGTAAATCCTTTGGCACTTCTTATGGGTCTGGATCAAGTTCAGGGAGATTATACTGGACTATCTAAAAAACCATGGAGAGATTCCCAAATAAAATAATTTGGGTTACAATAAGTTATTTGGAAGAATATGAGTTGGGAAGTGTTTCAGTACTAAGTAATCCAAATCCTTCCCAAATAGGTACTGTATTATTTATCCATTGAGATCTAACATTTATAAAGGACTTTGACTCTATCTGGAAGGGGAAATGGCCTTAAAGATTTACAACTGGAGGGAAAGTTGCTGACAAGTAATAACATTCCTCACAACTGTTGAGTTCCAGTTCCCGTCACACTGAGGCAGACAACTCCAGAAATCTTTTGGCTTATCAGGTTGAATTTCTCCAGATTTGGCCTCTTAGATAAGAGGCAAGTCTCCTTGGAGGGGAGACGAAGAGAGGCTGTGCCTGTTTCTACCATGGAAAAAGTGGCAGCAGATTTTGTTTGGTGCAGGAAATGTCTTTCTTCAAATAAGCCCTAACCCCCTATTTAAAATAATGCCTTTCAGTGTGTGTGTGTGTGGGGGGGGACCTTTACCTTTACTTTATTAGTTGCAATTAATAATGGGGGGGGGGCACTGGACAGTGCAAAGGAGCTTTTTTGACTGATGGGGAAAATGTTTCTTTCAGCTAACAAAACTCCTTTGCAGCCATGCCTACAGTACAGCACATAGTATTTTTAAAATTGTAAGCAAATGAAATGCACACATTAGCCCTGCTCTGTTCAGAGTGCCACCCCCAAGCTGCCAGCCAGGCTAAAAAATGACCATCAGTCCAACTGGGATTGCATTCAAGAAATCAAAGGTGCACTGCAGAAAATTGCACAAGGGAGAATAAATGCTGATGGCCATATATTACCTCTGCTTCCAGAGGACCAAAAATGATCAGGGGGCCATTATTGCATCCATTTCTGTTCCAAAGCTTAGAAAATTCCTTTTGAGAAGGATGAATGTAATGAAGTGTTGAAGTCATCTATAATTGAGCAGAGGTTGGTTTTAATATATCATTTTACTCATTTTATGTCATGAGAATAATGTCACCTTCCAGATTTTTATTCTTCTTGGTCTGATAGTCCTCCAATCTCCACTCCAGCTGTGTGAAGAAAATGCCAAGGTAGCGGGGCCAGTAAATAAATATCAAGTTTTCAAATCAAACGGTTACGTTTTCTGTTTTTCTCCGTGCTTTGATATGGACTGTTATGGGAAGTGCCCTGTACAGATTGTCAGCTTGCAAATTTCTTCTGTCATGGAGTGCTGCCCAGGATTTGAAAATTAAGGTACTCCGTAAATTGCCAGAAGACTCCTTGGCTTTCCCCCCAAAGCAACAGACTAACGCAGCTATTCCACTGAGGGGTGGGGTGGGGCGACACAGGGTAGGAATGCTTGCCACCACAAAAACTTCATATTTGAAGATATGCATTGGGCAAAACATGGAGCTTTCATATAGGTGACACCAGGGTGATAATTCCTTTCTCATCTGGATCTTCACTGCAGCTGTCTTTCTGCTCCCCTGATTTTCAGGGGCGTATCTAGGGGGGCAGAAGGGTACATCTGCCCTGGGCACAGCAATCTGGGGGCAGCTGGAGGGGGAGCAGGAGGAGGAAGCTCTGCAACCTCCTGCCACCCAGCAGTCCTCCTTTCCCCTAAGGCTTGGTGACGGCGCCCCCTCCGCCCCCTCCGCTGCCGCATGCCAGGTGAGCGATGAAGCAGGCAAGCAGGCAAGCAGGCAGGTGCCCTCCACCTCCTCTTCCTTGCCTTGGTGGGGGATGTGGAAGGCGCACGCATGCCCGCAGGGTTCGGCCCCGTCTTGGTGGGTGGGTGCAATATGGTGGGCAGCAGGAAGGGCGCGAAAAAGGAATGTTGTCCCTGGGCGCTCCAAATCCTGGCTACACCTCTGCCACTTTCTCCTTCTTGTAATGCTTAGAGATGCTATGATGGGCTGCAGCCTGTTATTGATGAGCAATGACTAACCTACCCCATCTCTATCACTTTGTTGGCCTGTTTCCCATTACATGTGCACTGTAACTCAGTAGGTGAGAGAACATCACAACTGAATGATAAAGCACAGGCCTTGCATTCGTATTTAACAACCCATTAGTGGCAGAGAACAGAAGTGCTATACAGAAGAAAGCAAGGCTATGGATCCTCTTTCATAACATAGAAAAGTTATAAGACCAGATTCTACGTGTGGTTGGTCTTTCTTTAAAACTCAGAATTTGAGATTTTACACATAATTTTAGTAATTCATTGCCTCTTAGTATAGAAATGCCCTTAATATGCTAACTTGGCTAAGTAGAATTTATGATAATGTTGTCCCACTTAAAGCAACATTTATGCCATTAGCTATGATTAGGCAGGCTCGGCTCTCTTGAAAATGATTCAGTCATACAGCTCTCTGGATAATAGCTTTGGAGTACCATGGGCAGGGAATTATGAGTACTGTACTTGAGGTGTTTGTTAGGATCTTTGTCTAAGCCAATTAAGTACTCAGTTTGATGTCTTAACTACAAAATATTTCAAAATGGTTTGCATGTCCAAAGCTAAATAATCACTTGGTAAGCTGGTATTAGTTGTTATTGCCTTGTTTCAAGCAATATATCTCGGGCTGGTGCTCCCTGTTCTGTTTCTTATGCATATCAGAAAGCATTTTTCCAATGTAAGAGGGGGCAATGATTATAATTTGCAACGACTGTGATTCACTACATAAGTATCTCTATAATTATTCCAGCCTTCACTGTAAATGTGAACAGGGGCCTTTAGCAATAAAAGCTAGCATCATTTATGCTCGTCTTCCTGCCAGGCAACCAAGGTGACCATTATGGTTTCATGGCAATATCCGTCTCTTGCATCTTCTCCTTCCTCCGTGATCAGAGGCAGGCCTTTCTGAAGTCCCTGTCGACATCAAAACACGATTTCCCACTTAACATTTAAATAATGTGTGCACCATGTGCATGCAGGAGAGGGTGGAAGAACCCACCAACATTTCTTGCACTGCTTCTAAGCAAATGCAAGCGCCTCGGCACTGACCCCGTGAGTTGCGGTGATGGCAGAGAAAGGGGAAGGGAAGGGCATCCAGTGGCTGCAAAAAATAAAAATATCACACTTCATCTTCCTCCAGTCCCGCTACTAATCTTGCTTGGAGACCTGAGAAAGCACAGCCATATCTCAAGGTTGCCGGGGAACCCTGTGTGTGTGTGTGTGTGTGTTGTGTCGTTACAGTTGTGACCGACTCTTCGTGACTCCATGTCCATGGAGTTTTCTTGGCAGGAATACTGGAGTGGCTTGCCAGTTCCTATTCCAGGCGCCTACAGCATCTGGTATTCCCTGGTGGTCTCCCATCCAAGGACTAACCAGGGCCAACCCTGCTTAGCTTCCGAAATCAGGCGAGATCGGATGTGCTTAGGGCATCTAGGCAACTGCCGGGGAACCCTAGTAGCCTACATAAATAAGAAATGAAAGCCTATAGCTGAGATGGCAGTGAAAGAAGCTCTGTGTTGCCACGAATACTAGGGACACTTCCATACCTGACTATTAACAACATTTTGCTGCCTGCAGTGAAGAATAGGGCGAACAACATTCTATGGACGTTGAATCTTTCTTCCACACGGAAATTTTTCGAGTATCCTCAATTGATCCTGAACGCTGCAGACTACTTTAGCAGGTGGCCCAGATTTGTCTGCTGACACTTTGCTCCTGCCTCCCAGCATCTGTTGACTGGGGCTGGTTCCATGGAGCAAAATAGCGCCCCTGTTACAGCAGCTTCACTGGCTACCAATCTGTTTCTAACTAGGGATGGGCACCAAACGGAAAATGAAATGATTCATTGGTTCGTTTCGTTAGTAATGAAATGAACCAGTGGTTTTTTTAGTCTAAAACAAACCGATTCATTTCTCTGTAAAACAGATCTCCTGGGTCCTAGAGGCACCAAATTTGGTGTGCACATTCCTTGGACTTAAAGCCTTCCAAATTTGGAGAAATTTGGGGTTCAGGGGGCCGAGTTATTCAACTTCAAGGGGGGTGCCCCCAGAAAAAAACATTTCTAATTGCAATGTTATGTGCTTGAAAATAGTGATCCCAGGCAGCAGTGTGGAAATTACAGTGGAGCTTCAAGCTCTCCCCTTGAAGCACCCCCAATTTGGAGAGGTTTGGGGTACAGGGAATAGAGTTATTGAGCTCCAAAGTGGCTGCAGGGGGTACTTAATTGAAGGAGTGTAGATCGGCATGCTAAGGGGAAGCTGTCAATTAGCTGTATAATTGGTAAAGCACGCCAGACACACTCCTTCCATTAAGTACCAACACCACCTCCTTTGGAGCTTAATATCTCTGCCCCCAGAAACCCTAACTATTCCAAATTTCAAAGGTTCCCTAAAATCACTTGGGAAAGCAAAGCCTGCCATTCACATGTCTGGGATCAGTAATTTTCCATTTAATATTTTAAAAACAATTATTATTATTTTAAAAAAATATTATATAATATACATGTTCATTGTTCTAAGCATGTAACTTTTTTGCATTTTCCACCCATTTCTATTACCTTTCTTTTGTCCACCAAAAAAAAGATGGAACAGATGAACAATATTTAGAAAAACAAAAAAAGACAAAAACAAAGGATACTTCACTTGCCTCTTAGGATGAATAAGACAATAAGCACAACCTGCTATCCTCATCCCCCCACAACACTGAGGAAAAGTGTCCTGCAAAATGTCCTTAAATAAGTCTTGATGTACTCGTTAAAGTAACTAGAAATAGTTGCTATTTATTTATTTATTTGTTTGTTTGTTTATTATTAATATTTTTACCCCACCTTTCTTCTTGGAAAAGGACCCAAGGTGGCTTACAATAATGAGGGACACCTGAATGAGGGACTACCTGCTATGTGACTTTTATATGGATTACCATGCATGATTACATTGACTGATTTCATAAGAACACCAGTATTTTCCATGCTAGTTTCCACCCCTCAAAATGTATTTTTTACTTTTTGTGTGCTCTTTGTAGCTTTAATGTTACCTTTTAATGTTCTAAGATGCCTCTTCTAATTCCCTGTTCTTAACTTGAATATATTTTAAATGTCCCTCATTATTGTAAGCCACCTTGCCTAAACATTGCTTTTGACTATTTATTATGTTTACTATGATTTAGCAAGTAATGGTTACAATACTTGTGGCTCAAAAGGTAATTACTTATAGGCAATCCCCTGTTCTATTATTGAAAAGCAATCACAAAACCAAAGGCAAGCTAATTTGCAACTTGTGAAGCTGCAGAAACCTTGTATTTTAGGGTAAACACTTGTCCTTGACTCCTTAAGCGAGCTGCATTTCAGATTGTGGAGCAAGCCAGAGCCTTATACAGTTTGGCCTGCATTTTCACTTTAGCACTGATGATGATGAGCTAGTATCTTCCACTGTACCCGAGGACGATCGGTTAGCTCAGAAGGTTTTCAAGGCCCACTTATGCAGCATACTTAGCCCTACCTTTCAAGGTTTCACCGCCTTTCCCTGGTTTACCAGCACCTATCACCTAAAGTGGCTGCCTCAATCTTATCTCATGATAGCGACAGCTTTGCAACACTGTTGTACCCAGCACATAGTGTTCTTCACTGGACCTCTAGGTACCCAAGGGTCATGAATCTGCAAGCTCCAGCTCCAATTTCCTGGTGGTCCAGGATCTCCAAGGTCAAGCACATCTTCTACTCCATCAGGCTTTGGGGTCTTCAGTTCTTCAAGCTCAGCCTCACTGGAGGATGCCTCTGGTGACGCCATGAGATAATACTGTACAGCCTAGTAAAATCTGAGCTAACTGGAAACCTTCCCGGGACTTCTTTTGACATTCCATCACATTAAATCTCATCTAGCAAATAACAATGGCACAGACATAAGGTGATGGTTCTTCAGATAGTGATCTACATTATTGTATTTAATGTAAATGTAATAAGCAAGGTGGTAAGCAAGCCCTGCTGCATTTGGGAGCCTCCTTACTCCTTTAACTGAATGGAATCAGGAATGCCTGCCCCAAAGTCCTGCCTGGTAGCTCCAGTGAACAAGGAAAGAAAATGAATAAGAACAGTGTGGTTGCTATGATACCACATCAGTTGATCCTACCCATTGACCTGTACGTGAAATATATTGTCCTGATACAGCAGCATGGTAGGACCAGACAGGTCTGCTGGCGAATAGGACTGGTGGTATCTAGGAAGAGGGAATTGACAGCAACCTTACACCATCCAGACAATATCCTGATCAAGACAATCTGTTGCTGTGTTCATACTCCAATGATTCCTCCTAGCAATTTGTTTTTGATTTTAATAGGTTTACATTTATTCTTGTTCTTTTTAAGCCTTCCCAAGCATTGGCAAAAATCAATTAATGGGTACCTATATCTCTGAATTTTCCACCTTTCTAAGGGCCTTTTCACACGACCCCTAAGATCCGCTGGCCACTTAAATTTGGACCAGAGATCTTGCGGGTTCGTTGCTCTTCCTGCATCCCCACCCCTCCGCACTTCCTTGCTCCTGTCTGCGTGAGGGGAGAGAGAGAAAAAGGTACAAAAGAATGCAGGCTCACCTCCGTGCCGGTTCAAGCCGCCCCGAGCCCCGTTGTCGTCCTGATTCCTTCTCTTAAAGGGGCGGGAGGCAAAAAAAAAAAAAAACAGAAGCGAGGAGAGCCCGGCACTCTAGGTTACATCCGGATCTGGGATTTTTCACCCTCCAAGAGCAGGTACCTGAAAAGTGCGCTGGGACATGCTTAGGTGGGCATGGTCACACTTAATTTTCTGTAAACTCCGGAGCTGGTGGGGAAACAATTTTAAGCTCCGGAGATGGGAGCCATTTGCGGCGGAGTTTAGGGGTCATGTACAAATACCCAAAGTCATTGGTTTTACCTAACAACTAGACCAGCCTAGATCAGTACTCTTTGATTTGTTTCTTCCTTCTGTACTGTGATATTTACCCTATTTATATGTTCTCAGAATTACATATATTTTACAAATGTTATTAATTCGAGTCCAACATCTGGAGGGTCACTAGTCCCCCCATTTGGATTACGCGGCACACGTAAAAATGTATCCTGTATGAAAGGAAGGGAAAACCTGATAAAGCCACAGTTCTGGGATCATGGGATAAGGCAGAAGACATGCTCTTATTTTGCATAGCAAAATATTTTCTGAAGGTAAACTACAAATCAAGAACTCCCGTGTAATGTGGCCTGGGTTTCAGTTGCACAGAGGTTGGGTCAGTGGCAGAGCAGAGGAGGATATGGGAATGTATCACATGAAAGACACACCCTTGCTTTTTTGTTTAAACAATAAACATCACCTCTAACCCATACGCACTCTAGGGTTAATCAATCTTTCCTCAAAAATAACAGGAAAAGCAATGCTGAGGTAGCTCACAAAACTGTGTGCCCAGCATCAAGCACCATGTATGATATTAAAATAAGCAGTTATTCAGGGCTTCTCTTATCTATGCATGAATTTTCTAGAAGCAATTAAAATTGCTGCACACCATATATTCAGGCACTGCTGAAAATACATATTTTAAAAACACATACAGTACAGTACATTGCATTATTCTCCAGTCATAAAAGGACTTCATACTGCACCTGAATGTTTTTTCCATTTTTTTTTAGTAGCAAATAAAAAAGCAGTCAAAGTCAATGTTGTAGTACTCTCTTTGGAGGTTAGGAGGGGGCGTGCACAGTTTCTGAAACCAGATTGGCAATTCAGTTTTATTGTATTGTGTTTAAAGCATCACATCTATTGTTCCTCCTAACCTGGGTAGGTGGCTCCTGCAAAATGTGGATTCCCTTCTACCCACTTTATCTTGTTCTTAGTATGTTGTTGGAATGCTGGCACTAGAACAGAAAGCTAGGCAGTGGCTTCATCCGTGCCCGATACTGCACTAGCTGCTCACTGACTCCTGAATAAGGTTCCAGGTGTTGGTTTTGGTTTACAAAACCCTCCATGGCTTCTGACCTGAATATCTGACAGAGCGTATCTCCCAAAGGTCAGAGCTGGCCAGACCCACCAGAGCCTTATTGGCCTTCTCGCTTTGGGTGGCCACCCCCAGGGAGGCCCGTAAGGTTGCAACGCGCAATCGGGCCTTTTTGGTAGTTGACCCATTCATGTGGAATAAACTGCCCACTGAGATGCGCCTGCCTCCTTCCCTCACAGCCTTGAAGAAATGATTGAAAACGTGGCTGTTCAAAGAACCTTGTGGCGATCGCTAATGTCTGTTTGTGCCCCTTGTGATTCGTTTGTGTTCTGTTAGTATTTTTTTTTGTGTGCCTCTTGCCAGATTCTTTTCCTTTTCTTTATTTTGTTATGTTCTCTTTTGATTTGTATTAGGGTGCTTTTAATTGCTTGTTGCTTTGCTTGTAAACCACCCAGAGCTCCCTTGGAAAAATCAGTGTGGTATATAAACTTAAAAATAAATAATAAATCAATAAACCTCATTTAAAACTTGCAGGTGGGAACCAAACGTTGTATAACCTTAAGGAGTGATGACTTAATGGCAGAGTTTGTGCTCTTCAAGTTGGACTCATAGCGTTGATAGGAGAGTAGGTCAGGAAGAAAGCTCGCCCTAAAAAACCTGGAGAGCTGTAGCCAGGCAGTTTTGACAATGCTGGGTGTGATGAACTAATGGTCTAGTCTAGCAGAAGACAGCATTAGTATTGGCATAATAACCAGAGAGCATGTTCTGCTCTCCATGGGCTTTTGCAGGAAAGACCCATTTGATGCTAATGGTCCCTGTAACATACTGCAGACATGCTCAGGTAGGAAGCTGTTGAGTTCGGGAAACATTTCTCCTTGTACTGCATGAGTACTTTGTGTGTGTCTGTGTGTGGAGAGAGAGAGAAAGACAGCATCCACATCCATTGTTGTCAGCTTTAAATATATTGCCATCTTCATTTTCATGTAAATGTCGTCGTTCCTGTTACTAAGCATCTTCAGACAAATGTTCATATTACATGATTTCTTAGCTCCTGATGAGAACTGAACATTTTCTCTCCCCCCCCCCCTCCATTCAGCAGAAGGCAAATCATCCTTCTCTCTCTCTCTCTTCTAATGCAAGAGATTCCTTTCTGGGTGAAGAAATTGTGAAAGGCAAAGAAAAGGCAAGAGAATATAAAGGTTACATAACATGATAAGGAAAAGAGGATACAAAGGTTCATAAAAAGCTACCCATTACTTCAGATCCAGCTTCACAACATCTCAGCTCCCGGCCTCAACTACCTGGATTTTTTTTTTTCATCTTGCCAAGAACTAAGAATTAACTCCTGGCAACTCCATCTTTTGCCATGTTTGAACTTTTGGTACAGCTCTGCGGAAGAGGGTTTTGCCCTCAAAATATTAGCAGAGTATAACAGTCCATGTATGTTGACCTTCTGTTACTGTTTGTAGACTTTATTGTGCTCCTCAGTGTTTCACTGGCAGCAAAGAAATACATGTGTCCAAAGTTAGAAGCATTTATTGAATAGCTTCATTAATACTTTGGCTGGATTAGTGTTAAAATAATTTCTGAACTGGGAAAAATATATGTTGCCAGATATACAATGTGATAGGAATCACATTCTCCCACCCTACCATGGCATAGTTTTATGAGTCTGAGGTACCAGGACAGAGCCCAACGGCCCAAGGGACAGTTGCCACTATGGATGGGATTTTTGGATTATTATTTTTTGGACTATAAATCTCATAGTTCTCCATTCTGGGAAATCTACCTGACAGAGACCTTTCAGACACCTAAATGTTCCTCAGCTTGGAGAAAGACCTCAGCTGGAAATTTCCTTTTTCCTGCCTAGAACTAGCTGGGAGCTCTCTTTCTGAACATTATTTTTGTATCTGCTCACTTCTGGCCCTTGATTGTGAAGATTCTCAGTCATTCAGGTAAGGTTATCTGGAAGTTGAGTCATGGCAACTGGACTTCTTGTGAGATTGAAACAAGAAAGCAAGGTGAACCCTAAATTGGACGACTCGCCACCACTAACTTTCCTCAGACTGACAAAGCTGCTTGGATGAATAGAGAAACTTTTCGTTCTGACAAGAAAAGAAGTCCAGTTGCCATGACTCGTCTTCCAGATTCTGGCACTTGACTTCATACTGGATTAAATACTCATACTGTTATTTCTGAGTGTTTTCACCAGCACACGAATGGTCCATCTGGCATTCTGCTGTAATAACAAGACTTCCACTGAATCCTGTTGCCTCTCCTGAAATGGATCTCAGTACAGAATTGCTCCCTTATGCGTCCTGTGTAAAACCACCCAGTCTTACTATTGCTGATATTTCATCATGACGCTAAAATATTTGGAATTACTGGAGTATCTGGATGTCATCATTTTTGGTAAAAGGGCTTCTGTTTCTAACACCAGAAAAGATTTGCAGGACAGAACTTACGGGGGGGGGGGGGAGGGCAGAGTTCGTGTTCCAGTACATAGCTCCCGAATTCCCCCAGCAAGTGACTAAGCTACCTCATGGGTTCTAGGAGTTGCAGTCCTGATTAGTGTTGCTGTTGTTCCCAAAAGTTGTGGAGCAGTTGTAAGGTTGACAACTAATTCCGTAATGGATTGATTATTCCTCAATTTCTGTGCTTCAGAAGGAAACCTATTATAGAAAGATTTTGATGCTTGGAGTTTACAGTGTTTATTCCAGGTATCAGAACTAGACTTTAACAAACTCTTTGCCTGACTAATGGAATCCATTAATTCCATTACATAAACCTTTAATGCCATTAAAACAAAGGAAGTACCCAAATAATGACTAAACAGTTACACAGAACATTATAAAATAAATCACATCAATGGTCTAACTAAAGTTAACAGAGGGCTATTCTCTCTCTCTTTTTAATACAGCTGTTAGAAATTCAGCCACCCAAGCAGTGACTACTGTAGTTCAGAATTGTCCTGAAGGAGAAAGCCTGGGAAATCAAGGAGGATTTGCTCCAAGAAGAGATTGCGTATCTTATTGTGTTCTGGACAATGACTCAAGATGTGGGAGACTGTGTCGGGTTCTAACTGGCAAAAGTTACAAATCCTCTGAGCGAGAGGGATATTGTGGTATCTTCCAGACAACACTGAAGAAGGAAAAATGTTAAGTCTAGCTAACATCAAGGCACGCCTCTTATTTGGGTTTAGTAATTTGTGAAAATAACACGAGTCTTGTCCAAAAGAGGGGGGTAAAGCACACTGAATTAAGACTAGAGGTAAGTGACTAAGTTTCTACTTCCAGTAATTTTGTCTTTATGATCAAATATGATCAAATGAGCTCTGTTAAGTTCAATATCTGCGAAAGTTGAAAGTAAAATCTAAAATTTGAAGTTTAATTACAAAAAGACTGTCCCAAGTGGAAGTAAAAGGGTCTTTTAAAAGATCATACAGTAAGGAATTAGGAGGAGTATTATAGTAAAGGCTTAACCAGTATTTAAAAGCCAAGGTAGGTGGATACCCAACTCAAGATCATAGTTGATAGTTTAATCATATTAGGAACGCCTAAAATATGTCTTAAAAAGGAGGCCATAACCAGGTCTACTTTCTCATTTACCACTTTGATCCAAATTGGGACACCATACAGAAATTGGCTCATGGTCATTGTCTGTAAAACTTTGAGAACTGCAGGGATATACTGGTTGCCGCTATTATAACAGAAGTGGGTGGCTGCATTTAGGTGAAGTGTTGTTAGTGATACTGCCGAATTTCTACATAAAGTCCAGTCAAGACGATGGAGAATTATCCCTAGTTATTTAAATGATTTAGCTTGTTCAATAGGGCTATTATTGATACTCCAGGGCACCAGGTTCCAGGATTTTGAAAAGACCAATATTTTAGTTTTCTCTGAATTGATTATGAAATCATTGGATGCACAGTAGGCTTGAAATGCTGTCAACAGGTGTTGCACCCCAGTTCTGGAAACAGAAAGAAGAACCGAGTCATCGGCACAGAGCAGCATGGGTAGTGGAGAGTTATTCAGGCAAAGGGCAAACTTTTCATATTAGGATAACTAGGTACATACTGGGTACATACAGCAGCTAAAAAAAGATTAAATAATAGCGTAGGTAGTATACAGCCCTGGCGCACACCTTTAGCTATTGGAATCCTATCTGAAAGGGTGCCACTACGACTAGTCTGTACCTGGCAAGAGTTAGACGAGTGAAGTTTTCTAATTAAAAAGAGCAACGAGGAAAAATTCCCCAGAAAGCTAATTTGTTCCATAAAAGTTCTCTGTTGATTGAGTCAAAGGCACCCCGCAAATCAATGAAGGCTGCATCGAGTTTGCCCTTAAAGTGAATGGAGTATTTTTCAGCAAGAAAGGATAATACGAGTTCATGATCTAAGGTCAAGGATCCCGGACGGAAGCCAATTTGTTCATTACCAGGAAGACGCTTTTCCTGGGCCCAATCTGTTAGACGTTTTAATAGGTGCCAGGCATAAACTTTCCCTATTGTAGAGAGCAGATTAATTGGGGAAGAAGGATCATCTTTTTAAAAAATTGGGACTAGAATTGAGGATAGCCAAGAGTCAGGTAAGGTCCCAGTTTGATCAATCAAGGTGAATAGATTAGCCAAGGGAGCTGCCCGCCAACTAGGGTCATTAATTAAAAGTTTGCATAGGACCCCATCAGGTCCCGGAGCTTTCCCAGGTTTCAAGGAACTTATTAATTCTAATATTTCATCTTCCAGAACTGGGGGCCAGGAAGGAATGACAGAGGTCAAATGAGTGGATGTAAAAACCAAATCTGAGGCAGCAAAAATTTTAGTATACTGTTTTATCCAGGCAGCGGGAGAAATGGGGCGGGGGGAGTCAGTTGGAGAGGAAAGTGGGTTAGAACAGGAAACCAATTGCCAAAAGACTCTGCTGTTCTTAGAAGAAATGCCTTCAAGCAGTCTGGACCATTTATTCTGAGCAAAATCATGTCGCTTCTCTTCCAGAAATAACTGGCAGGTCTTTCTAGCTGTAAAATAAAGGGCCAGTAGCTCAGGAGAAGGTTGGGTCTGGAGAAGATGGAATAATTGTTTCACCTTATGTTTCGCAACCCAGCATTCCATATCAAGCCAGGAGGCTGGGCCGTTATTACCTATAGAGAGACGAGTGTTGCTGATCATCTGCATTAAACGTTGGGTGATCATGGAATATGCTTGAATAGCAGCTTTAGGAGAATTAGTCAATTGGTAAGCACTGGTAATCTTGTCCATTGTTCAAAGGCTAGTAAGGTTCTTGGTGTCCACTTGGTACATAAGAAAAGATTTGAGGAGAGGTCCCTAGTATCATTTTCCATAAGAGAGTTCAGTATTGGCAGCTGCACTGGAAGATGATCACTATCAGTACGGGGCATCATCACAAAATCAGAAATCTTTATGAGGAGGCCGGAGGAAATTAGAATATCCACGAGCCTGCTTAGGTGAGTGGTGTTGTTTTGATAATAAATTAGCCACAGTGGCTGACAGTTGTCTTTAGAATAATGCAAAGAAAAGAGTGGGAAGCATGTCATTGATGAAAGAAAGGGATCATCCAGCAAAGAAGACTAAACAGACAAAAGAGGCATTTGCTGCAAAAGGAGAGCTCCCTGTAGAGAAATAGATGGCTTACTGCCCACGCTTCCATTTACTTCTGCTGAGATTTGGCTAAGATACAGTGCAATATAATTCCCACTGTGGTTCCATATTCTTAGTTTTTCAACAGTAGACTCTTTATTCCAGTGGGAAAAGCAGAGAACATTACAGATCTTTACCACTACTCCTACAGAAATGGGAGAAAAATTAAGTACAGAAGTATTTATATTCTTTCTGCTCTGTCCTCTCATCTGCCGTCAGAGAGGGAAAGAGATATACCCAAAAATGACTTGTAAGAAACAGAATACATGTACTCAGATGGTCTAACTCTAACATATCAATGATATAGTATGTTGTGTGAGTGGTGCTGTAAAGCACAGGTTCTGAAGCTCATTTGTGAACCACTAGAGGCCCACCCGATATATCCACCCAACACGTGGAAAACCAGTAGAACAGTGGAGTATAACTGCACTTGACAATAAGAAATGTCACGCCAAATGTAAAATCACATTGCTTACAAAAATGGTCACATCCACCACATTAGAAAGGCAAGACCTGGTTATTAAATTACAAACAGAGTTAAATACAGACTTTGTAAATGTTACATTTTCTGACCACAGCTTTTAAATTCCCTCAGCAGTGCTTACTGGTGGATTCTGGAAATTAGGGAAACCTACACACAAACAAGCCCCCCAAAATACCCTATTCCCAAACTCAGATTATGTATGTGCTTTCCTCTGTAGAATGAAATAAAAATTTTGGGAGTATCTCAGGGTCTATGAGGTTAAAAAAGAGGTAAAGGTTCCCCCACACTTGCATGCTAGTTGTGTCCGACTCCAAGTGTGGTGCTCATCTCCGTTTTTAAGCCAAAGAGCCAGTGTTGCGCATATCTGTGGCCATGTGGCCGGCATGGCTAAACACATTTCTGCACACAGAACACTGTTTACCTTCCTGTTTTTTTTAAAATACTAATAATTTATTGTCATTGTGTGTATATACACAGTATACACATACAACGAAATTCAGACACCCAGAGACCAGATTACACACACACACACACACACATACACACACAAATCCCCAGACACTCTCACACACAATAAAAACCCTTCAACACACACACACACAGAGAGAGACCAGATTCCACACACACATCAACACACACATGCTACCAAATTTCTACCTGTGTTTGCATGCTTTCAAATCAGTAGGTTGGCAGGAGCTGGGGTTAACAGCAGGAGCACACTCTGCTGTGTGGCACCCGGGATTTGAACCACCAAGCTGCTGACTTTGCAGCCAACAATTTCAGCACTCTAGCCCAATGACAACTTTCTGCACATGACATGGTTTCTGCCAATGTCAGCTTTCATGTTGTGGATGAATCATGTGCAGAAACAGTTTTCATTATAAGATGCAGTGTATAAAGCTTTGCTAAGGAACAGTCCACTGCCTGAAGCTTAAAACTGAACAAGCAAAAGTCATAGAACTCCAGTTCAGTAAGGCGGTTACTTCACGGCCGTTTTGTCTGTCTAAGTGTTGTGCTTCGGAGCGGTACAAAAAAAAATCTTATTTCAGTTCTATCACGCAACAGCTGAAATTTGTCTCGACCACGCTCCTGGAACGGGTGCTAAGCGAGACAAATTTGTACCTGGCTCTGGGGTAGGATATTTCTTTTTCCCAGTTTGTTCCTGGTTTCTGCTCCAAGACAAGACACCGTGAGGTAACAACTGTCATGCAACAAAACATTCATTTATCTCAGAAAACTGTGTCCCAAGTACTGGGTTGGGTGTTACGTTCAAAGTGCCCACCCGCCCCAGACGATCACCACCCCCTTGCCCTCCTCTTTTAAATATCAATAAAACAAACCAAACTTCAAAGCCAGGCAAGAGGGACACCAGACAGACAATTAATTAGCAAGCAAAGGGAATAAATAACAAAGAAAGCCCAAAGGCTATCACCTGGAGCATTCCAGCGCAGACAAGCCGCAGACTCCTTCCCTGCCTGCAAATATTTTGACTTTTCAGAAGTGAAATATCGAAAAAGAATTTTTAACCCCCCCCCCAACGGAAAAGGAAGGTAGACAAACTCAGTGTTTGTCATGGTACAAGACCGTGAGGTAACACTTGTCACGAGACAAGTTATCATGGCCATGGGAACACTGAAATGGGGACAAAAACACATGATCATGACCAACACTCTCACGGTACAAAACTAGTTGCGGAACAAAGTGTTGCGTTTCAAATAAGCTAAAAATTACCTTCCAGTCAGGCTAGTCCTGCTGAGTTCCGCTGGACCCCCAGTTGCCAATAAAAGTCCAGCGAGAGAGAGATCCTGAGACAAATACTGTGTTTATTAGGCCTAATAAAGCAGCAGGCGAACACCCACGCCAGAGACAGAGCGAAGGTGTTCAGCAACTGAGCACATGGAAATCCCAAACTTTTATTGTTTCTCCCTCCCACCCATCTCAGGACGGCGCCTGTCCAGAGATTGGCTGAAGGAAGTTCAAATGTTCCAATCAGAAGGGTTTGGGGGTGGGTTGGGGGCAGTCCTGGGTGGTCCCTGGCAGCAGCCAGGGGCTTATGCAAATGTTAGACAGAATGTCACAGTGGGAACAGGGAAGTGTGGCATTGTTTTTGGGTGTTGGTAAACTGAAAAGACCAGTGAGTCAATAGGAGGTGGCAGAAAGCAATTATCGACACCAGTGGGGGGACAGGAAGGGCCGATGGGTCTACACACAAGCATTTGGGAGACACAATGGTTTGGATGCATGGGGATACAGGTCATAATAGGATTACATTCAGGTATGTTGGAAAGGTACAAAGGGTATAAAGAAACAAGGATGTAAACTCTTATGGAATTACATATGAGTGCTTTGGTGGTTGCAGAAACTGTAAACATGAGAATACGAGTCCTCTTCCAGGTGTGGATGAAACAATGGGAAGTGTCCTCAGGCTTCGATAACAATCTGGGTAGGCAGACAGGAATGTTGATTTCTGGCTTCTCCATGTTGGAAGAATGGAGGCTGGATGATCTGTTCCTTCAGTTTGAGCTGGTAACCCCTCTTGCTGCCCAAAAAGGTGACTCAGGTCCAGAAAGCAAAGAAACATGAGAACACACAGTCCCAAGTGTCTAGGTTTAGTGGGATAGAATGGAGAGAAATAGGAGAGGCCAGAAAGGAGGGAGGAAAAGGAAAGAAGGAGAGAAAGATTTGGCTGGATAGAGGAAGGGGGGGTGTTGGTTCTATGGAGGTAATGTGGCTGGATTGTTAACCATTTGGGATTGATAGCTGAGAACCATTCCCTTGGCTGGTTGGGGCAGGGGGCAAGTAATCTCCCACTTAGAGTTTGCCCAGCCTGAGCCCTGTCTTCTAGCTGCAAGTTTTGGGGTTTGGGGATGAGCAAGGCAATGGAAGGGTTAGATAGTGAGGTTGGCAGAAGGGTTAGGTGACAGAATTGGGGTGAGAGAGAGAGAGAGAGAGAGAGAGAAAGGAAGATGGGGGGAAGGGGGGTAGGAAGGATTATTGTCAAAGTCAATGTGAGGCAGGAAAACCCATGGGATTATTCAAAGGAGTTTGCCAGTCTTTTGTGAGTGCAGGAAAGTGATAATGGAAAATAATCCCTCAACCCAGGATCCATTGGCCAGGGTCTTGCCTCTGGCTGTGGTTTTGGTGGGATTGAAAGATGGGCATGGGGGGGGGGGTTAAAGGACAGTGCCCAGTTCTATAATTCTATGTTTGCTCATCAGGGAACCAAGCAGTTTGAAATGGTTTTGCCATGTGGCAGGCTGACGGTCCTTGATTTGGAATGGAGGTCACTCCCCATTGTCCAGGCCTTGAGATACGTGAAGGAGGGAGGAATTGGGGGAATGGAGGGGTAAACCTTTATTTGGGGAATTGAGAGAGAGAGAAAGAAGGAGAAGAAGAAGGAAGGAAGGGAGGGAAGGAGGAAAAACTTCTTGGTGCCTTTTTGGCTGTGCAGGGAACGATGCAGTGATGAGAAGGGATTAATATGATGTGATCCCCCATTCCCCCCAGTGTGCCAAGGTCTGGTCTACTGGGGAGTAAGGGGTTGCCCCATTTCCCCTACTTCCCTGAGGCTCTGGGGGGACACATGTCCAGGGGAAACAAAGTATGGAATCCACTGTCAATCACCCCTAACCTTTGTTACCAAGCCTGTTCGCTTGTAGGGAAAGGAACCGGGGCTTCTTAGCCACACCTTTTGGGGAACGGCTGGGCCAATATGGACCAGGTTTGTTTGCATTGTGCTGGTGAGATATCAAGGATTGCAGCCGGATGCGGGGGTTAAATTTTGTCTTTGCCTAATTGACATGTGCTCTTAGGAGCAGGTGCGGGTCTGCCTCCGCAGACACGTGTCTGCTCCCAATTCACACACACACATGTGTTTGTTTTCTTTTCTGTGTCCTCTACAAAAGAAGGACGTGAAGTAGCCGCCTAAGAATGCAATGAGGAAGTTGTATTGTGCACCATTCTCTGCGACACAGGACTAGCCCAAGACATCCTATTATCTGAAGCACAGTAGCAGATGGTACCTCCCCATTACCCCAGTCAAGGCAGATAATACTGACAGTCAGCCATATTATTTTGGTCCATGAATCAGAAAAGCCCACAAGCACCTCTCTCCAATCCTGACAGTAAAAACTAAGTACTGTAAAAAGAAATTAAAGAACTAAAAGCTTTATCTCCTTTCATGACACCCATAACCTGCCATCTGAGGTGACCATCTCAATCCGACCGAAAATGAGGGCAGCCTAGCAATGGCAGTCTCTAAAGGAGACTGAGAAGAGCTTGAGTCTGCCTGGCAAACTGCAATGTGGAAGATGCTACAGTGGCCCAAGTACTATGTACACTCTTCTTACCCTTCTGTCATGTTGTGCAAATTCTGAAGGACTTTTCTTCCCTCTCGTCTTTTTCACATCTTCTCAGTTCCTTGACAAGTAGAAATGATATCAGAAAGCAATTTTGCTCTCTGTTTACAAAATATGTTGCTATTATTAGTTTCACCTTTCTTCAGCTAATTACCAATGCTATGACTTCCGTTTTTTACATTTTCCTGACAGGGCTGTCCCTTCAACTGTTAGGAAATGTGAGACAATTACCTCAGGTGGCAGAGGCAGCAGGGTGGGGATGGGGGTGGGGTGCAATGATTCACATCAGAAAGCCCCTCAGATTACTTTTTCCTTAGCTCCCCAGCTATTCCCCCTCGGCTGGCAGGCAAATAAATGATAGCTTGTGACCTATCCTGAGCCCTTCAAACCAGCCCAGTACCACAGATGCAATGGGGACATCATTCCATCCACAGTCTATCTGGTCAACTTCTGTATGTGGGATGGAGAAAGGGTGTCCTTTTGTTTTCGTCTCCTCCAACAAAACATCTTGGGACAGGCCTTTTCTTGGCACAGCCTTCTTAAAACTTGAGAGGATCATTATGGCAACTACCTCCTCAGATAGCCACAATTTTCAAATATTATGCAGCTGTCCAAAGCACAGGAATTTTTTTAAGAAAGAAAGAAAGAAAGAAAGAAAGAAAGAAAGAAAGAAAGAAAGAAAGAAAGAAAAGCACAGGAGTTTTATGAGAAAGAACATAGCAAGCCTCTCGATTCCAAACCACTTTTCTTCTGTGTGGTTTAGGGCAAAAAATAAAACCATTTAGTCCAGGACCTTTCCCCTCCCTTCTGACCCTATGTTAAAAATATATCAATGAGTTTTTGAAAGAACCCGTTGCCTTGGAGTTTCATTTGGTCGTTCCTGGTCTTGAGGTATTATGTGAAAGTGTAAATAGCAATAACTATTTGCTTTTGGTGCACCTTTCGCTATATTAGACATCTCTGCCCTTTCTTTGTAAAATAAACAGTGCTCATATTTTGAGTCTCACATTCCTTTCCCAGCCTTTTTAATCACTGTTACCTATTCAGGAGTCACTCTATCTCATTTGTTTTCTTTCTTATATATTTTTCAATTGAAAAGTCAGCTAAACAAACAAGTAATATACGTTTTCAGGGGGCATTGAGACCTCCTTTATGATGGTCAGGGTGGCAGCATGATTGTTCCCAAGAATTTGGGAGGGCTGTATATATCAGGAGCAAAAAGTATCAACATGTACTATATAACAAATATCTAGTGGAGGAAGTAAGATACAGACCAGTAGTAAAATGGTCTGTATCTCACAGACCATTTTAAAGTAACAATTTTATTTATTTATTTATTTTCCTTCAGAGCTAGTTAGTTAATTAGTTGTATTTTCATTCATCAGAGGGAGTGCCACACATGGGGATCCTCTCCATTATGGTTATCAGCAGAGACACATGGACAGAAACCAGCCATGGGATTCTGCAGAGTCCAGAGATTTGAAATTTCCTGCAACAATCAAACTGACTTTTCTGTCTTGAATAAAGCAGTAGTTGAGGATCATTGGAGTTAAAGATCTAAACAGCTGGAGACCTGCAGGTACTTGCTCTAGATTATTAGATCCTATTGGCCCAAATACTATCCTGTACATTGCCACCATTCTAAAGAACCAATGCATTTTATGTATACTAAGTGATTTGTGCTGAAGGCTATAACCAGCAAGATATTTTTTGTTTATTGTCTAGTGTTGCCTGTCTGTTGTGCATCTATTAAAGAAACTTCCTCTGATCCTATACTGCACAGACCCATGTGATAATATAGACCCAGAGAAGCACCACAATTAGCGGACCCCACCACCAAGTGGGACAGATAAGAAGAAGAAGAAGAAGAAGAAGAAGAAGAAGAAGAAGAAGAAGAAGAAGAAGAAGAAGAAGAAGAAGAAGAAGAAGAAGAAGAAGAAGAAGAAGAAAGAGAGGTATCACAATGCTCCAAGAGTCTCTGTTCAGTTTAATGGATGTGCCTTCTTCAGCAGGGGATTGTTCCTACCTACCACAGAGCTATTACATTTATTCCTTGCTCCTTTCCTTAAGGGTTTTAACTGAAATGTTAATCTATCTGGGTTCTCTAGTTGTTTGAAAAGGAGAACAGTTACAGATGGAAGTGCCTGAAACATTTTTCTGTCAAGTTGTGAACGACAGGACAAATGTCTGATTCTATGTGTGTAACCTATTCACTTAAAACAGAATTTTTGGTGGCTGCCTATAATTAACAGAGGAATTTCATATGCATGGCCTTTTTCCAACACAATGTTAGGACGGCAAGGACAACATTCTGAAAAGAAGGAAGCTTCATGTTGTTTCTAAGGTTTACTGTAAAAGGTAACACAGATGGTTCTGCCCTTAAATAGCTTTATTGTTGCAATTGTTAACATCTGAGTGACAGAATCACATAGACTGGGAAGTCATTGCCACATGTCACCAGTTTGGGTATGAGTTCATGCAGGTGACATATTTCCCCTAGGTTCAATAGGATACATAGGATGGCTGGCTCATTTGTAAAAATTAATCCAGAACAGTTCTATTGAAAAATAATTATTCTTTGCCATTTCAAACCATTGGACATCCTCCCACAAGATGCAGTGATGGCTTCCAACTTGTCCTTGACAACATGGTGTTTGCTGCCACAAGATGTAATCCTATACTTAACAGAGGAATGTTACAGGTATGACCTTTTCCCTAGACAATGTTAGGATGACAGAGAGTAGCCACACATAAGGCTATAAGGGAAGATGAAGTATACATTGACACAAAGCTTTTGAGCAGCAGTGGCCCTCAAGGGAGGTGGTAAAGGTGGAAGATCAACAAGGAAAGGCAGAGGAGAAAAATGTCAAGGAGAGAGTAAAGATAAGGGAAGAAGCACCATGGAAAAGAGTCTATTGTCTCTAGTGGAACTGCAAAACTGCTTTCAGGTTCTTGATGAGGATTCAAGCAGACAGCAAGAAGATGAAATCAAAGAAAAGATTTCAGTCTATGAGAGGGACTGAAACCAGCACAGACACTGAACCCACTCCCTATAAAAAGATGGAGAGGAGTATTTGTAATAGGAGACTCCCTATTGCGTGGGATTGGAACTGACCTTTGCTGTTCCTGACACTTGTTGTTAGGGAGAGAGTTACAGCTGTGTAGAGGAGGACATGGATGCAAAAGGCCACAGAGTTCATCCCTGACACACTGGAGTTCCTTTCCCGTTAAATCCGTCTTTCCAGGCTTGTGATCTCCAGACATTCTTAACCATATATGAGTTCATGTTCTGGGAATGTACCATTTGGATTTATTTATTTATTTATTTATTTGCATTCCAGCTCTGAGATTTCTTCATTCTAGGGATTCCACACCTACAGATGCTGTACTTACATTTTTCTCACCAAGGGAAAGCAAACTACGCAAAGGCTCCAGGGCCTACCTTTGGCCTGCTATGAAGACATCAAGCTAGGCTTTCTCCAGGGAGGAAACGTTAGGTGTCTGTGTCAAGATATGTAAAAGTTGATAAAACATATGTTATGTATATTTAACAGAATGTGTAAAGAGAATTGTAAAATGGAGGCAGTTAGATTCTGCAGTGTCATGATGGTAATCCACAAGTGTTAGAGATAAGTAATCACAGGCATGTTAAGTGATGAAGTGCAGGTGGAACTGATTGTAACATCATGATGTGTAATGGTTAGATCAGATTGCATCAGATTGTTAATTAGTGATTGCATCAGATCTTATGAGTGCTGATTTGTATAAAAAGCACTAGCTTGCCATTTGTAACTTGGGGACTGTTATGGTGAGAACAGTTTACCCCACACTCTGTTTGTTTGTTTGCTATATTGTATATAATGCTTGGTTGTTATGCTGTGTATATTTTTGATGTATATATGAATATATGAGTTTTTACTCTATTCATTGTCATTGTTTTCCTGTTAGCCTAACTCTGCAACCCTTTATATCAATACTGACATTTTATCTACGTTACTGCTGCACTGCTCTGTGGCAAACACATTTAATTTATATATTATATGTAACTGCCCATTCAGTATAGTCTGTTGACAGTAAGCATGGTTCATTCATATGAAACTTTCAGAATGGATAATTCAGGTAGTTGGAATTCTTAAAAAATGGCATACCGCTATGCTTATTATCACTGACCATCACTGACCATTCGGTGGTTGGAGCTCTTGAAAGTTGTAATCCAGAATATCCAAAAGGACTAATCACAGAATGATAAATCAAAGGATCCTTACATTACAGGGGAAAATGATCCACTGTTATAATTCCAGAAAATCACATCTTAATAAGAAGCTGAGCATGCTTATTGATTGAAACTTAACCAATCCTGTTTTGGCTGCCATTCTGTGAAAATATGAAAGGCAGTCACAATATGGTGAATCAGTGGGAAACTATCCAACCAGAAGTATTCCAGCTGAGAAAATGCTAAAAATTCCCCAACAAATTGCATTGTTGTTTTTTTTAAAAGAGCCAGTTAACATCATATGATGTTTAACTTTTGGCATGCAAATAGCAAACAACAATTCCTGAAAAGGGGAGAGAGAATAGAGGCAGTAAATGCAAACTTTTCCTGCCTACTGTCACCCTGTAAATTATGCAACAAAACTAAGCCTACTGATATTTTTTCAAGTTATTAACATGCATAAAAGCAATTCAAGTGTTTTCTCATAACCTTCTCTAGAGACTCTAGTGCTCTCACACATATAGCAGAAGCTGCTAATTAACCAAAGTGCCTCCAAAACATGGAGGAGGGCTGTACCAATGAGGCACACAAAATTGCACCAACTCATTCTTATTTATCATATTTGTTGCCTTTGATATTATAATTCTCATCCCTGCCTGTGTCAATCATTTAAAAATACTGATAGTATTTTCAAAATGATTACCAATAAGAATCAGTGGTCATGTGGCTTCCCCCTACACTGCAGTAATAATAGTGCATGATTCATGGAATTGTAGTTCACTAGATGTTTAAAACCACATGCTTGGACCAGTCACGTGACATACCACCATATCATAGGAAGTTGTTGTATGCCGAATCATGCCATTGGTCCATCTAGTCCAGTGTTATTAAGAAGGACTGGCAGTTGCTGTCCTGTGTTTCCAGCATAATCCTTCCTTGGCCATATCTAGACATATCAGGGATTAGATCTGAAAGCTTCTGCATGGAAGCTGGCGAAAGCCTCTGCACTTTTCTGCTCTATCAGCTTCCTTTCTCCCAGTTAGGTTATGATCAGGTACAAAGACCTGTGCATGTGACTAAGACACTGGGTCAGCCCAAGGTATTTTGCTATCTGAGGTAAAGAACAAGATGGCGCCTTTCCCATTTGATGTGCAAAAGCTATCTGGATCAGCTGCCGGATTTGTATTCAGTTCTGGTAATGCGAAAGCATCCATCACTGCTCCTGATGGTGCCTTATAGACTAGAGAATATGCAGCAGCCACTTCCCATATATTGATGGCATTTCTCCACAGTGGCTGCCACAGGTGGCCACCTCCCTCTGCTTAATATAGAGATGGCTCTGTCAAACCAATATGGGTGCCAAGCTGTTACTAGTGTGGAAAGCCACAAAGAACAGCTCCTGCAGCACCGCAGACAAATGACTATGCTATTTTTTATTGTTCAAGAGGACCTGCACACATGTAAAGCACAGAGGATGTCTGAAACATCCAGCCTACACCAACCCACCACCTGTAGCTTTTGTCTCTCAGCCCTTCTTTAGTAATAAAAATGTTAGAGGGAAAGAGCCAAAATGATATGAAAAGTTGGTGAATGTACCCTCTTAGGTATTGTTCTTTGTGACATTAAATTACACACATGGGCCAAAAAACTACTGAAGATTTATGTCTGCATAAGTATGTTAGCATAAACTGCACTGGCAAATTGCCACTAATTAATGCGTTGCCGCTCACATTCCTGCTACGTGCCAAATAGCACAACTGGCACATGACCTAGAATGTGAGCAATGCTACCAATTCATCATTGAATTTTATACAGCTATGCTGATATAAGGGTAAATTTCTAGTTCAATTCAGTTCGGGTCATTTGTTTATATGTGATGATGACTAGCATGGTAGGGCGCATTTTGTCCTAATACTTCAGTTGTCTGAACAGGACTCTCTGCCTTTCATGTTTACCTTTCTGAACTGGGTCTCAAAAAGTCATGTTCTCATTGAAATACCCAGTTTCATCATGCTTATACTCCACTGCAAAATCTTAGCAGCGTGCCCTTTTAAAACAACAGATTGGCACATCTAATTGCTGCACATTCTGTATCTTTGTATAATGTGTCAGTGTTAAAATTGCTCAGGTTGTTAATTTTTTTATTGCTTAACTAAATGATTGGCAGAGCTAGCACAGAAATGCCTGTCACTAGGCTGGAAAAAAATAGCTTATTCCATCTTTGCTCTGCATCCATATGTGTCTCGTTACACAGGTCATCTGAAAACTGGCAATTAGAGATGGGCAGGAAACAAGCATGTAGCATTTCGTTTTGTTTCATTTCTCCTTTAGTTGCTTTTTGTTTTGTTACTAATAATTTTAAAATAATTTTTGGACTGAAACAAAATGATTTGTTATGCTATATAGCTTCCCTGGGCCCTAGAGGCACCAAATTTGGAAAGTAGCTTAATTGGAGTCTTCCCTTTAAGCCCCCCAGATTTGGAGAGGTTTGGCATTCAGGGGGTTGAGTTATTAAACTCTAAAGGTGGTCTCCCCAGACTCAATTATAAGTGATTTTCACCTGGGGGGGGACACCTTTAGAGCTTAATAACTCAGTCCCCTGAACCCCAAGCCTCTCCAAATTTGAGGGAGGGCTTAAAGGAAAGAGTACAAAGAAGCTACAGTATTTGATTCCTCTAGGATGAATTGTTTCATTACTAGATGGAAAAATGTGTTTTGTTTCGTAACAAAGCAGGTCCTACAAAATGATTTGTTATGTAACGAAATGACAAAACAGCATTTCATTTTTCATTTTGTGTCCATCTTTACTAGCTATCATTTGCAACAGGAATAATCAATAGTAGCTCTGACCATGAACAGAGTGCATTTCCTCTCCATTAAATAGTAATAGTGCACGTAACACCTCTAGGAAGAGTTTGGGAGACCAAGATGCCCTAACCACATCCGATCTCACCTGATTTCAAAAGCTAAGCAGGGTCGGCCCTGGTTAGTACTTGGATGGGAGACCACCAGGGAATACCAGGTGCTGTAGGTGCCTGGAGTAGGAACTGGCAAACCACTCCAGTATTCCTGCCGAGAAGACTCCATGGACATGGGGTCACAAAGAGTCGGTCACAACTGTAACGACACAGCACACACATACACATGCATGGGGGGAGCTTTCATTTAGAATCCTGGTATGTCTCTTTAGTTCATAAGCAATGTATTATTGCACTACCTAGTACGAATACTATGATGGGGTCAAGCAAACCTATTGACATTAAAGCCGTGAATGTTCAATTCAAGCATTTTACTTATATTGCACATATTCCCTGAAGTACGACTTGTCCAGCTGATTGCCACTGTTCTCTGCAGGTAGGAAGCAGTAATCAAAATTACTCCTCATTGAGCACAATCTGATCATTAACTATATAACTGATTTCAGCAGGGGTGTAAAGCATGTGCTTAACACACTCCTGGTGGGATGTCAAAAAGCACTGAACATTGGCCGTGCTTCTTACACGGCACAGCATAGGTCTGTATCTGATATGAAAAGAGCTGGCTCAACATGTAACCTTCTGAGGTTTTCAGCTGTGCACCAAACACTGGAACCCTCGGGTGCTGTTTTTGCTTTATGCTAACATAACATGGCAGTACAATTGTACCTGCCTACCTTTGGGACTGGTGCTCAGTTCAGAGGCAAAAGCATAGGTGCAAAGATGCCCTGGATCATCTCCTTTCAAATACCAGAGGTTAAGGGGGGCGGGGGGTGTCTGTTTGTATGCACATAACCCACAGTGCAAGATACAAAAGCACCTACTGCATTAGCAAGTGGGAATGCATATCGCTCTCCCAGTCTCCAATCAACCTGCAATATTTAAGAACATTATTAAATCTCATCTGCTGTTTCCTACAGCTCTTCCTCCTGACCCCAGTGCAGCAGCGCTGTAATCAAATAAAAGAGGCAACAAGAAGTAAACATTTAAAGGCAACCAGGGAGGTTAGATGCGAGAAATAACAAGGAGGCGGAAATTATGTGTTTGGAGCTGAGACTCAAGATAATAAAATACCCATCTAATACACAGAAGAATTCAGTGAAATCTCAGCTGGAAAAGGAAACGTAGAGGCCTGGTCTGCAGAAACCTAAGAGGTATTGTATTGTCTCATCTATAAGACAACGCCCATGGAGATGAGCCCCACTTTTCCAAACCAAAATGACAGTTTCACAACCATAAGTACTTCCAGCCCCTGATTATTTTCTTGAGCAACATCCTAGTGACCACTGAATGGTCCTGGTGGTTCTGCTATTTAAAGAAATTGTGCCTCACAATCATACCAAATGAAATTCGTTTGAGGATGGGACCTACAGCCAGGCCTCAGAAGGCAACCCTGGCTGATGAGCAACTTTGTGAGGGAGGTGAAAGCCTTTTCAGACATCCTTAAACAATTTAGCAACGTATAGATAAACACCCAGCCGCTCCTTAAAATGAGCCCTGAAACTGATCAGAAAGCATTTGATAGAATACAGTGGACCCTTGTATAACAAACGGTTTGTATAACATAAAATTTGTACAACATAAAACATTCCAGAGATAGGGGAAATCTGCTTAACATAATTGCCTATTGGGCGAATCTGTACAACATAAAATGGGATTACTCCATTTTCAATGCATTCCTATGGGAAATTTGTATAAAGGAAAATTTGCTTAACATAATTTCATTTGGAATGAATTAATTCCTTTATACAAGGTACCACTGTACCTCCTTTTGCTTACAGTTAAGTATCTGTGAAAGCAATTGATTAATCATTATGCTGTGGAGCTAGACGCTTGGTATAAGATGATGGCACTCTGTTTTTGCTGAGTACCAGTTTGGGGGAAAACAACCGAGCTTGAACAACAGATCCCAGAGGTTTTCTGGCCAGAGGATTCTTGAAGTTGTTGTCCCCAACTTTTCCAAGCTCTGGGGAACAATGCAGTAATCTAAGTTTTTCCAGCTGGGTGCCTTCTTGAGACATAGCTGGAACTTATTGGAATAGAACTTCTATCATCCCCAGCCAGTCTTACTCATTTAATCTAACACATCTGGAAGGTGCCTGGAAGAAGGTTAGAGTGAGTAAAGTGAGCCCAGTATTAGATCTTCCATTATCATAATAATTGCTTATAACCTGAGAACATGTCCTAAGAATCATGTAGCCCGGTCCTAACAGTTCTGGAAAACTATTGCATTAGTTTCCTCACTAAAGTCCCATTTTTGTCCATCAAGAAAGGCCCTGCAGAATGCCATTGGGTGGTGAGAGAAATGGCTGTCTCTCTAAAACTTTGTGTTTGGCTATTAGTGGGAGGAGTTGTAACTTTAATTGTGTTCCAGCCTTCAATGGTGTAATCCTCAATCATCTGTGTGTCCTGTTAGGCAACAGAAAAGTTAAGAGACATGCTTATCTGGATATAGTTTTCTTTCTCCTGGACAGCCTGTCATTAAATTGATACCATGAGGAATCAGATTCCAAAACATTTATTCTGGCTAGATAAATTATAGGAACTTGAATACATTAAGAATGTAAATTAACTGGAAGTATACAAGGGCTCCAGGAAGTGGCAGAACACCTGGATGAGAGGATTATCCCCAGGGTAAACTGTGCCTAAGGGACAAGAGATTATCCTATTGTCTGGAATACCACATTCCCTGTCTCAGCCAGACTGGGCTCAGTTGAACAATAGGACACAACCTATGGAACATTTACTCAAGGATTTGGACCATCAAGAACTTAATAGCCCAGGAAACTGGATCATCAGGACAATTGTGAACAATCACCCACCAATGCAGATTGAGGGAAACCTTGAACTGGTTTGTATGTATAAAAAACTGATGTTGAACCAACAATCATGGCTCACTCACACCATTCAGGGTGAGACCATTGACTGCTACCTATTGGCTCGGCTTCAATAAATCAGACTTAAACAGTACAGTGTTTGCGCTTCCTTCATTTATTTCAGTTTAATTATTGGACATTGGTTCTGAGCCAAGCACGGACTGAAAAATAATCTGTAAAAACTGGTACCAAAATTGACAGGTGGGATCGAGTGGTTCTGAGCCAAGCATGGACTGAAAAATAATCTGTAAAAACTGGTACCAAAATTGACAGGTGGGATCGAGAGGTTCAAATCTGTCTTACTCAACCACAGTCCACACCGCACACATACTCATTTGCCAGGCGGAGTCTGGCACTGAGCCATTCAGAAAGAGACCATCCTTTAAACTTCATGAAGGATGCTGTACAAAATCCAGGTTGAACATATGGTGTTCTTTCATCCATATGATGGCTACATGAGCATGAAATCCAAAGTGATAGATTTGGACAAGGCATCAACAGAAGAGCAATCAGCTTAACTGGGAGTGTCTGTTCAAACCCTAGATGAAAAAAGGGAGGCACACGTAAATAGAAATCACTTCCTGAAAATGCTTAGGAATACATTAACTTCTTGCTCTTATTTGTTAAAATGTTCAACAATGAAGTCAAAATGCATTATTTTAATTGCTAAAATAAAAGTTGTTGTTATTTTCGGTTCTGTATCACATTAACTCCTTTCAGTTATTTTCAGCAATTCTATTTTGACGCTTGAAGGATATTTTTAAAAAGAACAAATGAATTAAAATTCTTAGCTTGTTAAGAAAGATGAATTAGTTTTCCTTAATAATTGAACATTCATGGATTAGCATTGCCATGAACATGACAACATTCTGATTTGAGCCCACACTCTGAGAATCGTAAAGTGGGGGGTGCTACGAAATGCTCATCTGAATTATGCAGACTGCACAGTTGTCTCCTTAATGACACCTGTCTTCCAGATAGTAGCTGTTTCCTTCAGTTTAACTTTCCACTCAGAAGAAAACCAAGTGGAACATTCCACGGGATCTGTGGAGCATTGATAGGAGGTCATCCCTAAGAGAAAAGGAAGGGAAATAAGGAGGGCTGAAGTTCCCCCGTTTAATAGGGAGGTGACCAGCTGGATCAGTCCATGCTTGACAGTATTAAATCAGCTTAGCTTATTTTTGTATCAAAGATTCCAACTGTATTCGGATTTACGTTGCAACCAGACAGGTGCTTTCAGTTCTAAAGATAGCACAGTGACCTTTTCCATACAATGAGCATTCTGTTATACATATCCAGCTGCAATCAAACACCAGCTATTGTACAGCCCTTTGTCCCATACGTGACCTCTCTCTCATTCCTGGATTTTCCTTCTATAAATGTGCATTTTCCATTAACACTTGTCAGGGGTTAATGGAAAGAGGAGCCTTGGGGCAGCAGGAAGTATCCAGTGTACTGTTTCCACCTTTATATTAGTTACTTTATTTTCTCTTGGTAGTGTGCTTTCCTGTTGGTAGTTCAGTATTGCTAAGCTAGGCTTCAATATCCATTTGATTTCCTGGATCTTCTGGAGAAGATCTCATTCTCTCATTTTTCCCCCTTTTGTTTTGTTTCCTCTGCACTGGTTGTTGTAATTGTCATTCTATGTGACAGTCACTGAAAGACCTCATTCAGGGTTCTGGCCCTATTTCTGTCACCTATTACTGTTGCTTCACACCTCTCCTTACAATTTTTAAGTGTTTTTTCACCCCATCATACATCAAGGTTTTTTTTTTCTTTTTAGACAAGAAAAATACAGGAACTGTATTTTGGCATTCTTCCCTAATAATATGTCTGGTTTTAATGTTCTTCAGGTTCATGGTCAGTTGACTATAGTAGTGCAGTTATGTTCTTTAATTAGGGCTCTATCACACATCCTTTAAAATGCTGATTAAATTTCAAGATAAAGTGTTTTCAAAAATATTGTCCCCACAGCAATGGGCTTTTAAAAAAACTGGTTATGTCTCCTCTAGCAAATTTTCCATGACCTGCTGGAGAAGTTGGAAATTTTTTGCTCGAGTAAAAAATGTGAGCCAGAAGTCCATGGGAGCTCACATATGATCCGGTTTTCTGCTCCCCCCCACCTCCGACCAGCTCATCCCGGGGCTGGTCAGCACTTTTAAAATGATTTTTTAAAATTTCTCCTCCCCCCCAGTGCTGATCAGCCGGCCTTTGGGCTGTCAGCACTGTTTTTGTTTGTTTGCTTGTTTTCATATTTTCCTAGCCCCACCAGCTTCTGGGGCTGGTTGGCACTTTTTTTTTTTTAATTTCCCCTCCCCCCCCCAAGCACTGATCAGCTGGCCTTCAGGCTGTCAGCGCTGGGTTTTTAAATTATTCTTCATTATCCCTAGCACAACCTGCTGGCTGTGGGGCTGAATGGCACTTTTAAAAAAAATCTTTGTATGTGACCAAGAAAGTCATGTGACCAAGAAAGAAGAAAAGCCGGACTTTCACAATATCCGGATCTTCCCCCAGGTGAGATAGCAGCCTAAGTGGACTTTAAATTCATCAGAAATGTACTGTAATTTAAATTATATTATAGCGATACCATGAGGAATCAGGCTCCAAAACATTTATTCTCACTAGATAAATTATAGGAACTTGAATACATTAAGAATGCAAATTAACTGGAAGTATATGACTCCAGGAAGTGGTAGAACACCTGGGTGAGAGGATTATCCCCAGGGTAAAATGTGCCTGAGGGACAGGAGATTGTCCCATTTTCTGGAGTTCCACATTCCCTGTCTCAGCCAGACTGGGCCCAGTTGAACAATAGGACACCAGTCTATGGAACATTTACTCCAGGATTTGGACCATCAAACACTTAATGGCGCCAGGAAATTGGTTCATCAGGACAATTGTGAACAATCACCCACCAATGCAGATTGAGGGAAACCTTGAACTGGTTTGTATGTATAAAAACTGATGTTGAACCAATGTTCATCACTCACTCACACCGTGCAGGGTGAGACCACAGACTGTTACTTTTGGCTTGGCTTCAATAAATCAGACTTAAACAGTACAGTGTTTGCACTTCCTTATTTTATTTCAATTTAATTATTGGACACTGGTTCCGAGCCGAGCACGGACTGAAAAATAATCTGTAAAAACTGGTAACAATAGCACTACAATACTTTTAGTGTCCTTTGTCAACTTTACTCTAATGTTGGATACTAACAGTTCATAATCAGTATCTGTTCCTGGTCATGTTGTGGCAGGGAGAATGTAGCTTCTTCATCTCCTGTTTCCACATACATAGACAATTTGAAGGAATCCTCTGTTTTGGACTAGGGACCATTTTTGTCATCACTGCATGGGGCTTTTTCTCTGGCTTGTGCAAGATACGCATGTGCACAACTCCCCCCACCATCCTCAGTTCCATTGCAACCAAAACAAAAAATAATTATAACATGTGCATAGGGGAGGAAAATCCCTGCATGGGTGGGGTGTAATGCCTACTTGGGCACATGCCTTACAAGGAACTTTATTAACTGTGCAGCTCAGTTCCTAACAGGCCAGGGGGACCAGTACCAGTCTGTGGCTAGGGGGGGGTGTTGATCGGGACCCATGGTCTGTTTGGTTTCTGTTTTTCCTCTTCCTCCTTCCCTGCTCAAACAGCCATTTAATGGAGCTGTTTCTCAGCTCAGATGTCTTCAGATGTGCCTGGCTACAACTCCCAACCATGCCAAACCAAAGTAAGTTGGGGATGATGGGAGTCATAGTCCAGTGCCTCTGCTGGAGGGCATGAGCTTGGGAGCACCCATGGGCAAAAATACTTGGCAGGGAAAAACATCTTGCAGAGAGTCTTCCTCCGACCTAATCCTGCATTTCATTATCTGCCTCATGTGAAGTCAAGGAAACCCAGTGGCATAGTGTTGACCCATCAAGTGACCCAAATATCATATTAGAGGAAATGCCACACTGGCCATGAACCTGTTCTAACCATGAGTCATAATAAGCGCTGCTTTGTGACCACTTTTCGAAAGCTTATTCTGGAAACCAAATGGAAGAAATTCTACTCCAATTCAATTTCTGTGCTATTTACTTTCTCATATTTTAAGGCCCTGCTCTACTCTCTGTCTTTTATCCAAGGCAGAATGCTGAATTTTAATTAGCAGATCAGTTCTGCATCTCAAAAGTTTTTATTTTTATTTTTACTATATGCCATATGTAACCCAGGTAGGAGGTGCTAGGTAGAATCCTCAGTCATAGTTTTGCTTCAGTCATAGTTTATAATCTCCTATATTGTTAACGTCAACATCATCAAGAAATTCACAAACTAACAGCTGTACTACAAAGATTTGGCACAATATGTTACCTGGCCAAACCAGGATAGATTTCCTCAGTCTTTCAATTAAATTGGAGACGTGTGAGAGTTGTTCAGGGTGAACCTCTCATTAAACAGCGGTACAAAACAATAAAGCCATCAACTCCACTGGCTTTTGTGGCAGCAGCCAATTAGTAGAAAATTTATCCCTCATCCCCAGAAACAAGATCTGTAGAATGACCTTGTGTTTAAGGATTTGGGCTGGAGGGTAGAGGCTGCATTTGAAATGGCCATATGTGCCATAGCATGAAACATGGCACCACACTGCAATGAAACCAAAGTTGCATCTCATGCTTTCTCAGCAAGAATATTCTATGCCTCCTACATTTTAGGAACATTTAGCCACTTGGCTGCTCTGTGCCAGTACCATCCATGATGAGTAGGGATGGGCACAAACTGAAAAAATGGCAATTTGTTTTGGTTCATTTGGGGGGTTTTTTGTTTTTAATTTTTTTTGAAATATTCATTTTGTTGGTTCATTTTGATTTGTTATTTGTTTTTTTTCCCTTCAAGCACTGACTGCACAGCCCCTTGGGTCAGGTCGGCGCTTCTTTTCTTAATTATTATTTTCTTTATTTTAGAGTGCCACCCCGGCCACCCCTGGGGCTGGGTCGGCACTCCTTTTGGGGGAGGGTTAAAAGTTCCCACCCCACCCCTTGGGCCAGCGCCTAGGTTTTTTTTTTAAGTGCCGACCGCACGGCCCCTGGGGCCGATCGGTACTGGTTTTATTTTTTTCATTTTTTCCTTTATTTTAGAGCACTGACTCAGCCACCACTAGGCCCAGGTTGGTGCTCCTTTTTTTTTTTTTCAAGCGCCAACCGTGAGGCCCCTGGGGCCAGATCGGCACTTATTTATTTATTTATTTATTTATTTTCATTTTAGAGTGCTGACCTGGCCACCCCTGGGTTCTACATAACTACGCTCAGCAGACTAAGGCTCTAAAACTGTTGACAGCAAAGTTGGCAGCTCGGCAGTTCAAATCCTGGGTGTCACGCAGTGGAGCGAGCTCCTGCTGATAACCCCAGCTCCTGCCAACCTAGCAGTTTGAAAGCATGTAAATGCAAGTAGATAAATAGGTACCACCGTAAAAAGCGGGAAGGGGAAACAGTGTTTCCTTGCAGCCATGCCGGCCTCATGGCCACGGACTTGCACAACACTGGCTCTTCGGCTTGAATACGGAGATGAGCACTGTCCCTAGAGTCAGACACAACTAGCACGCATGTGCAGGGGGAACCTTTGCCTTTACCTTTACCACTTCCAATACAATAAAATGGACTCTTTTTATCTGAGGTGGCTTTTTCACTCTGGTTCATGAATGGTAGGGCAGCCTCTGAGCTGTATTAGAAGCCCAGGGTGGACAGAATGGACTCTGGAAGCCAGAAATACATGCTCATGGTTCATTTGGCTGAAGCACAAAATTACCTACTATTTACAAACAGTGCAAAAAGCTTCTAAAAGGAGGCAGAGATGTACAGTTTTGGACAGGCTCTTTGAAAAGAAGAAAGACAACATACGAAATGTTAAGACAGAAGACAGGAACCAGGCTGCTGGTAGAAGACCAGGACTTGGAACGACAAGTGGATTCTCCAGCAAATCTCATATGGTGTGTTCTTGTTCATTAGTACAATGAATCATATCTAGATTCCTCCAGAGACCAGCTGGCATTTTGATCTGCACATTTGTTGCTGCAGATTACACAGGAAAAGATCAAAGCTTCACGGAATTGCTTGTCAGATTTGGAAAGAGTTCTCCTTTTGTTCTCTTAACTACAAATGTCGTGATTTCCAGAAAACTGTTCATATTTTCTGTACTGAGATCAGGCCTGTTTGCTCTCAGAAGCTCATGTACTCGGAACTCCTCTGAGTCTCTCAGGCACTAGTCTCTCTCTCTCTCTCTCTCTTTCTCCTTTTACACAGTTGTATTGTTGATTATTTGAATATCTCTGCTGTATAAGTTGGGACCAACCTTGCCTGAGTGATTTCAAGGCAGCCTTAAAAGTCATAAGGAAGACAAGAGAAAGCATTTGTTGATGTATGGGAGACATCATCTTTGACATAAGAAACCTGGCTTGCCCATGTGTGACCTCTCACTACCCAACCCAGCTATTTCGCACTCATCATTTCTGGAACAGGTATGCATGTATGCACAGCAAGGAAAAGATTATGCAAATACAAGCCAAGTGTTCTGCTTATATACCACCCTATAGTACTTAAAGCAGTCTCTGGATGGTTTACAGCTTAATTATGCAGGCTATACACTGCCTCCCTCCAGCAACCTGAGTACAGTATTTAATTTACCATCCTTGGAAGGATGGAAGGCTGAGTCTACCTCAAGCCAGGTACCTGAGATCAAATTCAGGTTGTGAGCAGATGTTCCTGCAGTACTGCAGTTTAGCCACTGCACCATGAGTAATTTAAGTCAAACAAAGGTAGTGGCATACACTACAGATATACTGTAAATAAGTAGAAAATAGGGGCCGGCAAACAAAGCTGTTAGTGCTACTTTGACCAATGAAAGCCCAAACAAGTAAGATTGTAGTATATCCATACCACCTTAGAAATCTTACATTGCAGTCACACTGGCCATAAGAATTCTGCTATATGAAATTAAGCATTATTTAAACAAATGTGTAAATTGTCGGCCCTGTGATACAAGGGGGAAATCCAATTTATTTGTGCTGCAAAGTGATGATTCTTTTTCAACTGGCTGGCAGAGGTTTTTAGAATATCTTGCTTCTAAATCCATTCAATTCAGTGCTGTTTCGTGAATGCCAATTCTTTCTTAAAATGTACACTGCTGCATCACTTCATTAATATGTTTAATATGACAACCATCTACTGTTCTCCACATTCTACCATTGAATGAGCCCATCGAGCAGCAGAAGAGCAGCAGGCAGAGTGGCCCCATGTCCTGGCACACTCATCCTGTGGGCAGAGTGGGCGCAGATTGTTTTGGCGCACCTACTCTGCACCTGCAGAGCGAGTGAGAACATGGAAGATGATCTGTACCCACTCTCTGCCCATATAGTGAGCCTGGCAGGACACGGAGGATGGTGGGTGTGCCAGAAGCACCACTACAAGTCTCAATTTAATGATGTGTCACTTATACTTAAAAAGAAAATAGTGTGGTCTGCAAATAGAACAGAAATCAAGTCAAACTCCCAAACTTCCATTATTTAACCCAAAAGCCTACATTGTTTTCATTTCCCGGTGGAATATATGTTCCCCTTCAGATATAACTTTTGATTAAACTTTGTAGATGCAAAAACTAAGAAATCACATAATCCTTGCCTGAGGCTAATGTTCTATGGCTTTCATTTTTCACTGTCCAGAAGAAATTTCACACATTGAGGCTGCGATCCGGTGCTCATTTGCCTGGCAGCAAGTTTCACAAAGAACTCAGTGGGTCTTCCTTGTGATCAGACATGTATGCAGCTGCATCGTAAACATGTCTGATGCTAATGCTTGTGACTACTGCATTTTTGTGGTGTTGGACCTGCAGCTGCTTATCACAGAAGGTGCTAATCCCCCACACCATAGCAACTGGAAATATTCCTCCCCACTGGAAATATTTTCTACCCCTGGCCACTGACTGTGCCTGGTAAACAATATATTTGGAGTGCAAAGGACTATGAAGTTAGAAGATCAACTTGCAAGGGGAAAGGCTGCCCTATCACAGTCGTTCAAAGCCAGTTCAAAACATGTGTCCTTCCCATTACAGCAAATAAGCAGTGAACATTAGGGACAAGAATGCAGACATAAAAGAAAACAAAATTATTTAAAATCAAGGTTGGGTAATATTTTATTGTACAATTAAAGTAGCATAGGAAAGTGAGTGTGGGAATCCTGCATTACTCTTTATTGGGCTGTGTATTTCAGAGGTTCGAGTGAGGACAAAGGAGAAAGAACACCCCAAAACTTGTTTAATGTAGAGGTCCACAGAACTTGAAACCAAGACTTTTAAAAAAAAATGGTCCTTTTGTGGTTTGATAAAAGCACTCACCGTCCCCAATTTTTACAGCAATGTATGTTATTTTGGCAGAAAGCAGCTTCATAGAGTGGGAGGATACTTCGCTCACAACTGCACAGCCAACACTCCGCTCGCAAAATGATCCAAGTTGTATTCTTTGGCATCTCCAGCTACGTAGCATGACTCCTAAGAGCGACTGCCAGAGCAAACATTACTTAGCTTGTTTGACAGTCTGGCCTAGTCTGAAGCAGCTTCCCCTATTGCTATCCATTACAGCAGAAGTGGACAGAAGGCAGATTTGGAGCTACTGGAAGATTTGAGGGTGAAGGAACTGACTCACCAAACTCCCACTGATTCAACAGGCCTACCTGAGCGGAATTTAATATATTAAGCAACAGGTTTTTGGTCAGTCTGTGGGGAGTTCTTAAATTAGGGGAATTTGCTTCTAAATGTTATGCTTTTTGCATAAGTGCTCAACAGGATTTTAGGCCACTTTCTGAGAGGCATCACTCTAGAGAATGAGTAGCCCACATTTCATGGTGAACAGGAACTTGAACCTGGATCTTACCACTACACAAACAAACCTCTTGTATTCCTCTCCTAAAGAGTACTAGGTTTCAGTCAAGAATTGTCTGCCTATGCTGGGGCATTTAGAGATGATTAACTACAGAGCTCCCTCCTTTCAGACTCTGACAACAGGAAAGAGGCACATTCTATTGTCAAAGAATCTTTATTACAACAGGCAATATTTTAAAAATGTTCTAAGCATTCTTCAGGCTTAGAAAAGAAAACATTCTATTGGCATGTGCACAAGTAGAACAAGATAATGGGTTTTCCTTGACTCTTCCTTCTCAGTCCTTTTATAAACTGCCTTCCATTTTTCCCCACAAAGGGCTCATCTTTCATAAGGAGCTGGGGAATGAACCACGAGGGGCTGCAATGGACGCAAAGCTCTGTCCATACCCAGTTCACCGCGGGCCATCTGAGAAAGGATCCCATCCACCTGCATGGGAAGGAATGGTTTTAGCAGCTCTACATCATGATCCCGTGTACGCCATAAATCAGGGATGGGTCACACCCATTTCTGAAGGCCCCCCTGAGAACCGTTGCCTCCCTCCCAATACTTTTCAATTAAAAAGGTTTCTTTCCACTTCTAGGCATGATGATTCCACATGAAAACAAGACGCAATGCCTTCTCTCCACTGTGTTTTGCTCCCAAACCCAGAAAAAATGATCATAGGAAAGGACTTCTGGCCAGTTCTAGTTTGGGATTTTGAGCAATTTTTTGTATATAGTAGCCTAATGCTGCCTCCTGTGTCTCTGAGCTCAGCTGAACCCCGGCTCTTCTCCAAAGATGCCCCTCCCTAGCAGAAATCCTTAGGATATCCTCATACAGTTTTTACTTGTTTGTCATCAAGTCAATTATGACTTACGGCTACCCATTCCAGGGTTTTCTAAGGTAGAGAACACACCAAAGTGGTTTTCCATTTCCTTCTTCTTGAGGTGCCCTGTGGCTGTGCAGCTTACCCAAGGACACACAGGCTGGCTTTCCTCAGAAGAAGCACAGTTGGAAACTGAGCATCCAACCTCTGGCTCTGAAGCAAGATATTAAACTGTCTGGCCAACTTATCCTCATATAGCAAGTTAACTCGGAGTAAAAAATCTGAGTAACTCTAAAGAAATCAACTATCCTGCTGTTGATTTCACTTGAAGGACAAAGGGCATTCATTCAAAGATGAACTTGTACACAGACATATTAGACATAATAGACAGAGAAGATACATGGTTTGAGAGATGGGTCAGGGAAGCCATTGATGTGAGTATTGTGAACCCCTCTCTCAACAGAGGTGGGGGGCTCAGGCACAATCTGTCTGCTACTTATCCATTTCAACAATCCCCAGACAAATCAAGAATACTTCACACCTCCACCAACAAGGCCATGGCTAACGACTCATACTTTATGGATGTTCGGAAGGTTAAAGGTGGGACTTTCACAAACCTTAGGTCATTGTCCACCTAATGAGCCTATTGAGACTATTGTCCACCTAATGAGCCTATTCAGGCCATTGTTCATCTCATAAACCTATTTCAGATCAGGGCGACATAAGATTAAGTGAACTATAAAATGGAGGACTCACAACTAGCTTTCCTCAGACTGACAAAGCTGTTTGGATGAACAGTGAAACGTTTCATTGTCTCAGGAAAAAAAGTCCAGTTACCATGACTCAACTTCCAGATAAACTTACCTGGATGACTGAGAATCTTCACAGACATATCCTGTTCAAATTAACCAGACCTGATTAACTTTTTGATAGGGCAGCTCCACATGATCTGAGGAAAGCCATTCCCCTTTTCAGGTTTAGGTCCTCTCACAGAAGAAAGGCTCAGAGATTAGAGCAGATGCTCATAAGAACATGCAAAAGTCTAAACAGATGCAGCTTGGAAAAAGAGTTGTGCCCAGATCCTATCTAAGCCTATCTTACTCCACATCCTGTTCCCCACACTGATCTATCAAATGCTCTGGCTACCTTAGAATGATAATGGCCCTCACCTACTGCTGTTCCTCAGAATTGACATTCAGAGGCTTACCACCTCTGATAAGTGGAAATAAGATGCAACATTGCAACTTGTAGCCATCACCACTACTGCTGGCCAATCCCACTGGAGTTTACCTAAAAGCCATGTGCATCAATGGGCTTCTCAGTCTGTGGCAATGGATTTCCTTCATGAAAGGACCTTCCCCACAGCCATGAGCTTTGTCAGCTCCATCTTTGAGACAAGGCCACTTCTCCCATTCCCCAACACTCACCCGCTGGGCATAAGCCTGATCTTCTTGGGGCTGGTATAGTTTCCTAATTTCTGTGGTCCTGTGAAAACCAAAACAGGGTCAAAGGTTAACCGAATATTGTTGGAACATCTTTCCTCTGAGCCAACACAATTCTCAGCAGCCGCCATTTTCAAACACTAGGAAAGCAGAGGAGGGGGTGGGCAGAGAGTTCGGTGATCATGTCTGAGAGCTGTAACTCAAAAATAAAGGGTGTTTCCTAAGTTCTGGTTTTAGCACCCTGCTGTCAAGAGTGAACAAAGCCATGGTGGAAGAAGCAAAGCCGTGTGCTCTCTTAAGAGAAGGAAGTCACACTGGGCTGGATCTCCTGGTGCTTGGGCACTTTATTTGTAGTGCATACAAATATAAATAGCATCCACCATACTCTGAACAACTCTTATCCTTAAACCAACCCTTTTGACCTAACTGGAGCGTGCATGGACAAAATTAAATTTTAGATTGCAAATGAACTTTGGGTTGTCAATGAGTTGGACTACAACTCCCTCACCCCAACTGCTTCTCAAGCTAGTTAGGGATGAAACAGATTAAAGAATAAAACACCTGAAGGGTCCCAGGTCACGTGTTTCTCTACCAATGCTGAACCAAAGGGTGGGTTAGCCAGGAAAGCAGTGAGTGGCTTCTGTGAATGACTCCCCGTACATTGTGGGAAATGTAATGAACTTCTCATGACCACTAAACATAGGATTTGCTGCCGGAAACCCCTCATCCATTCAAGGCAGTATATATTGTTTTCTTCTTTCCCAAGTGAACCTTGCAACAGCAATTCTGTGAGATAGGTCAGAAACTAGTCCGAAGCCATCCTGTGAGCTTTGAGGACTTGACTCTAGGCATTTCCTAATCCCAGTGCTACATTCTGGTTGTCATAACAGGTATATACACTGGAAACGCGCAGCTCTTCTTACCTTCTTTTATATTTAGAGCCATTAGTTGCAAGGAGTGAAAGTTCAGATGGATTACTCTGAGGCGGGGTGAGGTTCTTCAAGAAATTCTGAGATAGGCAAGCCTGATTGCCTTTCTCTGGCATTTGCCGGCACAACAGACATCTCTTTGGCTTCTCGCGGTTCCTAAAGCGGCCAAACAGGAAAGAATTAGTGCTGGGACAGAGCTCAGAATACAAGCAGAGGGGAGTAGGCCTTCTTACCTCAGAACACAGTCCTCGCAGACATAGTTGTCTGACAAGCCTTCGGGGACAGAAATGTTTAGTGGGGGAAGGTGAAATGGGACAACGTTATTCCCATCTTGGACACAAACCAAGCCTCCACGAAGCAGGAGAGGGGCCCAGCTGGATGCGGGGCGGTACAGCACCATTCCATGGACCACACACCATCCACGAATCATATCTAAAACAAAAAAGAGGGCTATTTCAACAGCACCCCAGAGACCTGGATTCACCCCAGGCCCTTTACCCAGTTCCACAGGTTAACGCATCTACCACCAGTCCTAAATTCCTTCCTATTGTAAATTTTAGCACCTATATTCTGTCCCCTCCGACTCACTTCACAAATGACCTGGTCACCTGTTTTCTCTTCAAAGGTCTCTGTTTTTACATCCTTTGTCAGGTCCAGAGGAGGGACCGTCTGTGTGGCCTATAAAGGGAAAGTGTTAGAATGAGTGTAGAATCGACTGCCTCCCTTCTGACTTTACAGTGGAACCTTGACTTACATGCTGCTTGACTTGCATCATATTTGACTTGCAGCAAGAAGGGGCCTGTTTGACTTGAGTCGCAGGCTTTGACTTACATATTGGAGCCCCGGCGCAAGGCACCGGAATTGGGCGGCAGCCACGACCCAGCATCGCGGCTGCCTCCTCCAAACTGCTCCTGCCTTCCTCCCCTCCTCCGGCAACGGCGGCTTCGGCGAGGCCAGCTCCGAGCACCTGGAGCTGGTCCTCAGCCTCGCTGAAGCCGCCATTGCCACCAGAGGAGAAGAAGGGCCAGGAGCTCGGGGCTGGCCTCGCTGGTTAGACAGTCGGCTCAGTCTTGTAAAAAACCTGGCTGCAGAAGTCTGGACCACAATGGAAGCATTTTAGTTGGGGAGCTGTACAGTTGTGGGACTCTAATGGTAAGCATAGAGTTCTTCAGAACTTGGAACGTCAGGTTAAAAATCAGTAAAACTTAAATGTTAGACATTGTTGCTATGAACATTAAAAAGTGGAGGCGTATAACTGGTGGACTATAATTCCACTGCCTCCTCCTCTCTTTGAAGAGACATTTCATTTACATCCCCAGAAGGAATCTCCTATCCCAGTCAAATTTGTGTTAAATAGCTGTTTTCAGGGGTCTTTTTCATCATCTGGAACGGATTAATCCACTTTCCCATTACTTTCTATGGGAAAAGTTCATTTGACTTAAGTCATGTTTGACTTAAGTCTAGACCTCTGGAATGGATTAATGACGTAAGTCAAGGTTCCACTGTATGCTGTTCCTTATTGCAAAAATAAGGAAAATTGTCTTTGGGTCCAATGCTCCATGAAACCAAATCCACCTCCCTTTAAATAAAGTTAGAAAACCCACTTTAATGGCAAGCCCACATTTCCATAACATTCATTCAGAATTCTCATTTCCAATCCAGTGGGATTTCCGACCCCCCCCTCCGACCCCCAAAACTAAGTATTTCAAAAGAACACAGAATTACCATCCTAGACCTGTGATAACTAACCTCGTGATTCTGGCTATGCTCTTCAGCTTTGACTATTTTCTCTTCTTTCCTGTTCACCATCTTCAGCAAAGGCTTTGCATGAAAGGTTTTCAGCCGTTCCACAAGTTCAGCGTTCTGTGTGGGGAAAGCAAGTAGAGAAAAAGGTAGATGTGAGAGATGGAACACAAAGAGATGGCTCCAGGTTTGAGGAGGACTTGGTCTAAGTGGTAAGGTTCACGAGCGGCAGAAGCTGCAGTGGTCCAAAGAGTACCATCTGCTGGGAGATGCTATTTTAATTTCCCACAATGCCCTTGCAGTAATGGCCTTTTCGTGGTATTATGGGAACGTAAGATGGCAGTTAGGCAGAAATGTATACGTGAAGAGGGGATCACAGCAGGTCCCAGTGGTGGGGCTGCCAAGACAGTGGGCTTCAACAGCTACTCAAGGATCCTGAGGGATGACAGCAGTGTTGTTCACTGTTGTTTTGTGGTTAAACATGTTTGAGGGTAGGCCTCATCCTCCTGTCTGTCAATGTATATGTGTGCATGGTCTCAGGTTCTATCTCTTGAGTCTCTCAATATCTTGTGGGAGCATTTGTGTGATCATGATCAAGGGCTGAATATTACAGCACAGAATGGGTAGCATTAGAGATTGGTTACTTCTGAGCAAGCCTGGCTCCCTATTTTGCTATCAAGACACAAAAGAGGAAAACAGAACTCTCGTTTACCAGTTTTCAACACAAGGATGCAATCCAGAGGTGGCCAAATATGCCTCGTACGGTCCCATTACCTTCAGCCGGCATAGCAAAGGGGAGTGTTTAGGAGAGCTGAAGACGGCAGCATCTGGAGGACAACCAGTTGCCCATTCCTGAGGTGACCAGATGAGAATTTAGAACTGTGCAGTTGTTTCTCCTTAAATGTCAAGTAGTGGGAGGAAGACATGAGAAGATTTAGGACAGACTGAGACAATATCTTCTCACCTTTCCTGTGGCACGAATCCCCAGCTTCTTGCATTGCTGTTGCAGCTGGGCCCTTTTTAAACTGCTGTAGTCCACTGAGGAAGTTTCACTGGCTGATGGACAAGCAGAGCTCTTGGCGGGTTTGCGCGAAGGAGGAGTGGAAGCCGATTTGGCCATTTTGCGTGCCAGGCGGGGCATTCTGAGAACTATAAACAAGAAGCAAGATAACAGAAATCAGAGCGGAGACCAGCCATCATTTCTCTCTATCCATCTGCGTTAAGAGCCTTCATGAAGGAGAACTGTGTGGCAGCCACATCTTTTTCTTTCCTACGGGAAAAAACCGTTAATGATTAAATAGTTCTATGAGATGAACCCAACAAAAAGAGAATAGAAATGAACTCAAACCTAAAAATCAGAATGATGATGCCATGGCTTGTTCCTGTACTTGACCCACAGAATGGCACACAGGTAAGAAACATGCGGACCCCAAAAGCCTTCATTTCCAGGGCCCTGATGATGGAAAACCTTTATGTGGGAAGCACACAGCTCGGTCCTTCAACAGAGCAGTATGTCCAAGGGGTCGGGGGGGGCAGCTAAGGAACTGCCTTTGCTGGGCCCCCAGTATCCACTGCCTGAGGGAGCTACTTGCTTCGGAACAATGTTCTCACTAGTCCAAGACCTGCAAGAAGAGTGAAAGAGTGCCGAGTGTTCCCGTTCCATGTTACAGCCAGCAAGCCCCATCAGCAGACACTCAATATATTGTGGCCCCTCTGTTTACAGTATGAAGTTCTCATTGGGGTCTCTTTCTCTTTATGTATTACTTCCACACAACCCGGGTTTTCTTCAGACAAGCTGATACCTCCCTCTTGATCCTCAACAATACCATTTGGCCTATCTAACCATCATACTTGAGTACCTCTGTTTGCCATTCCACAATGGCTTTTCACCACCTGATGCTTATTTTTGTATTGCTTTTTAAGTCGTGAGTCACAATGGCAAAAGCAATCTAAAATATTCCAAATCCCTTTTGTAACTATCACGTGATTGATTAAACCATAAGTGCAAGTGAGAAGATGAACACATCACGGTCAATATCCTGTTCAATATTTATTATGTACAGTACTCCCAACTATGCCAATTGCCATGGCATGTAATACAGTGCTCCTTGTACATAATTTATTTAGGCATAATCACATATGCAACCACATGACCTGTGAGATGACCACAGAAACTTCCACAGTTGGAATTGCGTGCACATAAATATGCAGCAGAAGACTGGTCAGGGTAGAGGATTCATGCAGAATCATACCAATTTTATTGTGTGGGCTGATCCAAGGGGGAAAGTGTTTAACTTTGCTAGTAATTCTGGCATCCATTTGAGGATCCATTTGGGATCACTCCTCTGTATGTTGCACCACAGCTTTTTGTGAATTTGCAATTTAATTGCATCAGTAGGAAGAAGACTGGGAAAAGTAACGGGGCAGGGGTTACAGAACTGATTCATCCTGAAAGTGAACCAGAGATTCAAGGACACGGGTAAAATATGAGGCTGTGAAGGATTAAAGCATAATGGAAAGGAGGGGTGAGAACAGTTTCCTCCTAATGCTTGTCCCTCAGCAAAGGCTTTCAGCATCTGATTGCCCTGCGTGGGTACTCTTTTAAACTAGCCGCAGAATGCCTTTTACATCACAGAGAACAGGCTGGCTTCTAAGGTACATATTCATTTTGTTCAAAATTCAAAGTTCACATTTTTTTTAAACTACAAGGTTCCAGGTGAACCGACTGAACCTAGGTCTGGCAAAGAGCTTGCACATTTTTTTAACTACAACTCCCAGACTGGGTCTCTAACCAGAGGCCATATGGGCTGAGAATTCTGAGAATTATAGTTCCCAAAGCTAATACCTGCAAGCTTTGGTTCCACACAATCTGATTCTTTTCTATAATATCTATCTATCTATCTATCTATCTATCTATCTATCTATCTATCTATCTAT
>JAHTLZ010003542.1:40034426-40068343 GCA_023846285.1 Phrynocephalus versicolor
TATCTATCTATCTATCTATCTATCTATCTATCTATCTATCTATCTATCTATCTATCTATCTGTCTGTCTGTCTGTCTGTCTGTCTATCTATCTATCTATCTATCTGATTTATAGGTGTGTACCCTTTTGTGATTTGTTGTTTTTGTCAATATTTGTTACGCCTCTTGCCAGACTCTTTTATTTTTATCTCCCCTCTGTTGTGCATTATTTGAGTTGAATTGTGATGGTTTTAATGGTTTGTGTTGCCCTGTTTGTAAACCGCTCAGAGTTCCTTTGGGAAAATCAGTGTGGTATATAAACTTAAAAATAAAATAAAATAAATAAATAAAATGTCTCTTGCAACCAGACATTGTCGGGGGGGGGGCGCGGCGGCACCATATTGATGTGCAAGTTACTACTGGAACAATGTGCCTACCCGTGTTTCCCCGAAAATAAGACACTGTCTAATTATTATTTTTTCCCAAAAAGATAGACTAGGGCTTATTTTTGGGGTAGGTCTTATTTTCGGGGAAACAGGGTACCTTGAGGAATCCCAAGGTATCTGGTAGCATGGCTTAAGCACAACTTGGTCAGAGGCAAATTAGGTGAATATGAAAATTCACTTTTCTGAAAGGATTCGGTGTGGCTTGAGTGGCTGGTAACTGGTTGGAGGGCTCAGTGATTTCAGATATCTGTCTGCAGAGCCAGTGGTTGGGAGTTCGGTTCCTCAAGAGCCAGCCAACTAGGGGCAAGCTGCACACTCCCAGGGTGTGCCCTCCCTCCGCAGAAGGGACTAATAATCTACTTCTTAGTACCCTTTAACTAGAAAACCCTGAAAAAGATGGCCATAAGTCAGAACTGACTTGACGGCATACCCTTTTTGAGTGTTTTTGCTGCTATTTACAAGATCCTGTTTACCCAGCTTGATTTTTTTCCAGTATCCATTATAACATACAAACTCAGGATGGCAGAGCATTTCTTACCCAGGTGGGGGTGCAACTAGGTCATCAAATGAACTTGATAAAAAGCATTTTGTCCACAGCAGCTATTTGTGTCCCTGTAAAATGAGCAGGACCCAAGAGTACATCCAAGCTGCAAACCCAGTCGTTCAAGAAGAGTGTAACCCCATCAAGGCCAGGTAAGTAAGAAGCCCTGACCATTGACCCCAGGAAGTGCTCAAGGATCTGTACAACCTCACTGCAGATGAAGAAAAAGAGAGCTAGAGCTATGTATCATCCCCATCCTGATGACAACAAATTATGTAAGACTTCTCCCAGTGGCTTAACATAGATATACTGGGAAACATTGGGAAATGGCTGATCCTTGAGGGACCTCATAAAAGAGGTCCCAAGGGGTGGACACTGCCTCCCCAAGCTGTAACATCTATTGTCAGCACTCAAGAAAGGACTGCAATCACTGAAGAACAGAACCACCACCACCCTAAGTCATTGACTTGATAGCCATCTCAGAAAGATACCATGGCCAATGATATCAAAAGCTGCAGAAAGATCCAGAAGGAAGGGCAGGATTACATGCCCCCTTCCCTTTGCCTCTAAAACATCATCTTGCAGGGTGACCAGTGCTGTGGTACCTCCTGAACCCCAAACTGAACCAGAGCTAGGCTATCCCTTTCCATCTAGAACAGGTACTGTTGGTGGACCACCACCCTCTCAGTCAACTTGCCCAAGAACTGAATAGTGGCAATCGGACAGAACATCTAGCAAAATAAAATACTTTTTAATAGAGAGCAGAACTTCCAAACTAACCCTCCTCTCCTATCCGTGCAGGCTCAGTACAGCTGACGTTCCGGATTCAAATAGATTTATCCCAGCATGCCACAATTGCCTGTGACATAAGGAAAGCGGGCAGACCAGGAATACTCCGCATTTCTGCTGCCAGCTCAGAAGCCTCTAAAATAGAATAACGGAACAAGTGCTGGGAACAACGATCTGTATTGCTAGGGGAAAACTTCCGTTACCACGGAACCTATCTAGTTAACAAACTCCAAGGGCAGGCAACGACCTACAACTGTTTTGCAGAAGCAAGCAAGCGATGGAAGGTGCAATTCCGTCTCTGAAGCAGGACGAGATTGCGCCAGGCAGGACTAGAAACTTGGCAAGAGATTTGGCAAAGGATAGGAAGCGGAGCAACCAATCCAGAGAAAGGCGACAGCTTGCTCCTTGTAGGGAAATCGGAACGAATTTTATTCTCCTCTGCAAGCAAGAGCTAAGCAGGGCTGATTTGCCCAGGATATTTTGGAGACTGCTTATTCATAAGGTCGCCATAAGTCGGAGGCGACCTGCCAGCACACTCAACCACAATTTGGAACATAAGAGTTAATAGTCCTTTGATTTCACCAGAGGGGGAAATAAGAAAAATATAGGAAAGGGGCGAAAGAAAATGGAAGAAGACAGGGAAGGGAATAAGAAAAGTCAAGACTTTTCGACCCACCGTGACCCTCGATGCAATGGGTTGTGCTGATTGCAAAAATCTTTTTTCAAACTGCGCGCGCACTCCTTCGCCCGGCGGCCAAATGGCCGCTCCCAGCTCACGCCCCTTTTCTGCCGATTGCGATGCGCATGCGCCACTCGCTCTCGCCTTCCCTTTTAAGGAGGGGGTGGAGAGAAAGATGGCGGCGCCCATCTGAACCAAGGGAGAGCAGAAGGTGTGGCCGGCATCAAGTGGCCCTTCTTTGGTACACAGGTACGGGTGCGCTTATTTCCTCCGCGATGGCCATATAGGAGTGAGGAATCGCGGCGGTGAGGTTAGGAAACAACACCGAGGGGCCGCAGTGGGGTAGCGTGGTGGTTTGCAGAGCCTAGGCAGCTACATAGAATAAGGAAAGGGGGGTGTAAATAAAAAAACGAGCGTTTAATCGTTTAAAGAAGCACTTAAAGATAAAACTGGCGGCCTAAAAGGCACAATATATAAGGGTGGGAGGTTCTGGGAGGATCGTATGCATTTTAAGTGTCCTTTTCCTTCTGTTCGTGTTTGAGGTTCAGATGGGACTTGGTTGAGTTTAACCGAAATAAAAAAAGAATTGTATCATCCTTAATCTCTTTTCGCGTGGAGTTTAGTCGATTCCAATCCTATTTTTTTCATGGACATGACTTTGGGGTTGTTTTTGCCCTAATCAGCTGCTTAGGCAAAGAGGCAGTAGTAGCTGCTTCACCTTACCTGTGTTTCCAGACAGTAATGTAATCAGAAAAGCTGTTCAGGTATCCTCTATGTTCAATGTCTTACTGCCACTTTTTCTCTTGTTTTTCCTTTGGTACATCTTCCTTCTGGCCAGTTCAGAAAGAAGCATGTGGATACTGGTGTTTGGTTAGGCTGGCTAGCACTGTTTGGCTGGGAGAGCAGAACAAGAAAAACAAATGTTATTTAATTTTTTATCATTTGACACACAGCTAAAACCACAAGGAACAGATATGTAAAATGGTATGGCACATTGCTGTAGTCAAGCTACATCATGCAACCAGGCAATATAAATAGGGACAGTTACAACAATAATAAATGGCATAGCCTTGACCTCCATTTGTTGTGAACATGACTCAAGATACTTTTTGTAACCTCTCTTGAAGCATCCCTCTCTCAACTAGCGTGTAAGTTGAAGGCTAGGGTATAACCTTTCTTTGCAGACAGTTCATGCTTCCACCAGCACGGAGTTTTTAGTTTGGGGAACAGCAGTCATGCAACTTCCACATTTTTTATTTCAATTTGCCAATGGAAGAGTTTCACATTTCCAACAAGGCTGTATGTAGGATTCTTCATACAGCACATTGCTGCATTTGAATTCATGTCCACAAGAAGTAGCGTTGCTTCAACTTGGATTGACTTTAAAGACATTAGACGTGAGATTTCTTAGGCAGTGTGGCTCTGGGAGAGTGTTGTGGTTGTCAAAGTTTATTTCAAAATACAGTGGACCCTTGTATAACAAACAGCTTGTATAACATAAAATCTGTACAACATAAAAAATTCCAGAGATAGGGGAAATTTGCTTAACAGAATCGCCTATGGGGAAAATTTGTACAACGTAAAAATGGGATTACTCCATTTTCAATGCATTCCTATGGGAATTTGTATAAAGGAAAATTTGCTTAACATAATTTCATTTGGAACGAATTAATTCCTTTATACAAGGTACCACTGTATGCCAACCTGCTTTCCACCTAGAACTCAGTTGAGGATGTGGTCCATTATAAAATAAGGAAAATAACCTTGACTGTTAGTAGCACAGCAGCAAACACCTCAACTTGCAGCATCCCAAGGAAAAGACCATCACTCGGTTTCCAAGACACATGAAGCTAATGCTCATTATCATAAACTTTTTACAATCACACAGAGATGGGGTGTCCAGATGTGGAATAAATTACTTGAAAGCCTATACCCCATCCAAGATAAATTCCTCATCCCTTTCTGTATAAGTGTCTTAATGGACAGGGCCAATAAGATAAGCTCTTTCTTGAACATACCAGCAAATAAGGGCATATTTCTTTCTTAATCCATACTTGACCCAATACTTTCCCTGGTTAGTTTCCATATCTTCTAACAAGAACATTTCATTAGTGGAAGTTATCTGAAGAGCAAGCTTGTTGTTGTTTTAACTAAAAATTTCATCTGTATCAGGCTGCTAATTATCACAGAAAATTAACATTCCTGTATTTTTTTTAAAAAAACAGGACCATCAATAAATGCTGAAGAATGTGGTGCCTTTACTCTAGTTTTCGTATGTATCCCTCATGCTGGACGAAAGAATTAACTGGAGTACTGGACCCAATCCAGTGGCAGAAGACACTGCTTCCAAGATGCATCAGATCTATTTGTAGTGAAACAGGGAAGTGGGAAAATACCTATACAGTGGAGACTAGGAAGAAAGTTGAAAGTTGGTGGCATTCAAGAGTAAAGGACCAGTTCAACAAAACAATTGAAATAGATGTAAGGATTATGGCAGCATATTATTGGATTTTGGAATACGTATTTTCATTTGCTTTTGGAATTACTGACTAGTATCCTATTCAACATTAATACATTTGCAGAGCTCTGATTGTGGAAGGTGCCACCATAATCTGATGAGCCATCAGTTGCACGCAACAATGCACACAACTGACAACTCATCAGATTGTTGTGATAGCTTACATAATTGGATTTCCTGCATGTAGATATTGAACGGGATGCTAACCATTGATTAGTGACCACATATGAAATTGTTTCTACCCTGTAGTTTCTTACCGGCTCTAACCCATGTGTTTCCATTTAATTTTTTTTTAGCATATACTGTACCTATTTAGATTGCAGATTGTTATCAATCCACTTTCCACCCACTATCTTAGTCTCTTGTGGCCCTCAGAATATCCTCTTTCAACTTGGTAGCATGTGGGCAGATGGCTTTTAAAAATTTGACCCTGGATTCAAATGAAGCAAAGAAAAAGAACAGATGCACGATTAGAGAATCATGCACACTAAAACACTTCCTCAATTATATCATAGAACCTTAGAGTTGGAAGTCATTGTTTCTGACTCCACCAACCCTGGCAAAACAGGAAATCCACAGCTAAAACAACTGGCATATGGCCAGCTAGCCTCTGTTTAATAACCTCTGGTGAAAGAGAGTCCAGTCCACCACCCTCTGAGGCAGCCCATTCCAATGTCAAGCAGCTCTTGCTAGCAAAACACCAGCTTATATAAAATAGTTGAATTCATTCTTCATAATTCAAAAGTGTTTTCAGAAAAGTTACAAAGTGGTGCTAAATTACACTGTAGTACTATACAAACTGATACGGAGATTATGTAGTTGTCCAGATATAGCATATTACTGTAATCCAGTCTTCCCCAACCTGTTAGCTTCTGGCTATGTTGGAACACAACACACATGGTCATAGACATAACAGGTCATGCAGTGATACCCTGAGATTGGTGAAGTCATAATTTACTGAGCCCAAAGATCACCAGATTCGTTAAGGATAAGGTTAGTTTCTTACACTGAATATGCTTGTATATTACTGGAACTTCAGCATAGATCTCTTTGAACATTTTGTTTTGTCGTTCTGTACACGTCTATCACAGTTATTACCTTCTAAAAAATCTAAATGTGGAGAATACTGTACATGTTGCCAACTTACAGTTCACATACTGCGTATTCGTCTGGCTTTCCCCTAGAAATCAAGACCGAAGTTTTACGTCCTGTCAATGTTTCCATATCCCTCTGGAAAACTTCACATGGGCCATGTTCGAGTCTACACCATCAGTGACACAGTGGCACGGTTCCAGAAAATGAGAGGCTGTCAGGTACTGTTAACTTGGTGGCCCTGTTGACATTTGCTTGGAGAACTCTTAGGGGCATGGAAAGATCATGCTACCTCTAATTTTAGAGAATACACTACTAGTTTTTAAGAGCAAATCAATGCAAAAACTTTATTTGAGAATAGCTAATGATAATAAATTGTGTGCACTTGAGCAAAATTATGAAGAAGTTACAAGCTAGTTTATATTTTAAAGTGACTAATTCTTCCCAATATTCTTTTTAAACAATTAGCCAAGTTCTCACTTTTGTTCTGTACACCAGCCAACATCCCCTCTGCTAAGAACAGCATACTCAGTTTAATGTTTACCAATCTGAGTATATAATATAGTCTGTTTTCCCCCTGAATAGAAATATGTGATGAAACCCCTGTACATGTTACAAGCTTGCAGTTATTTCAGCTACCTGATGGCCCAGGAAAAGGAGTTAGTTAAGTAAATTCTGTTTATCTTATTTTGTGGGACTTTGAGAAGAAGAAATCGACACTGAAAGCAATAGAGTTCTTTATAGATCTCATTAAAATAAACAGAACCGGTAGATTTTCAAGGGTTTTTTTTTGGTACCATGTATCTCATTTAATTAAGTGCTGTAAAATAAGTTGTTAACATTTATGTAACTTGATTTTCTGTACTTGTCCACCAACGAATCATGTGGACAACCTCATGCATGGAACATTTATCCATTCCTAATTTGAATAGTGCTGAGAATAGCAATGGTACCATTTTACTTGCCATTAAAATGGCTGCTTCATTTGGAAGATATTTTTCTTTCATTGAAAAACATATTGGCCAAAATCCCATGGAGCAGTTATTCAAAAGGTGCTGTTTCTCCCCTGAGGGTAATGGGAGGGGGCATAGATCAGAGCACCAGTACATGCTACCCAGATTCCCAAGCATCTTCAGATGCTTTTTTCCATCTGCGTCAAATTGCCCAGATTTATCCATACCTTGATGGGGACGCCCTGAGAACTGTAGTGCAAGTGCTGGTGATCTCGAGAATAGATTATTGCAACGCTCTCTACATGGGGCTGCCCTTGACTCACCTTCGGCGACTGCAGCGGGTGCAAAATGCAGTGGCCAGACTGGTGGCGGGTGTACGCCGGTATGACCACATCACCCCAGTTTTGGCCTGTCTGCATTGGTTACCCGTTGCGTCCCGAATCAGATTCAAGGTCCTGGTTTTAATTTATAAAACCCTCCTTGGCCTAGGCCCTGACTACCTGGCACAGCGGATCACCCAGCAGTTAACTTCGGTCCGACCAACTAGGGTGATGCGGGCGCACACGCTACGGGTGGCCACCCCCAGGGAGGCTCGAAAAACTTCGAGCCTTCTCTGTGGCTGGCCCCACCTTATGGAACCACCTCCCTAGCGAAGTGCGCCTTGCACAGTCCCTGCCAACCTTTTCTGCAAGGCGTTTGGTGACTTACATTAAGTTGTTCTCCCCCCCCGCCGCTATCTGCTCCCTGCTTTTATGTCATTAGTTAAATTGTTTAATTGTTGTTGTGTGTTTATTGTTTGATCTGAGTATTTGTTGTTTTTATATTGTTGTGAACCGCCCAGAGTTCCTTTGGGAAGATGGGCGGTATATAAGCCTTTAAATAAATAAATAAATAAATAAATAAATAAATAAATAAATAAATAAGGCTAATCTGTGTGTCCACAGATGTGTACAGTTGTGTTTAATTGCACACAGTAGAGGTAGGATTATATAAATAGCTCACAGCTTATTTGACTACCTGTATTAAGGTGTGGCCCCATCCTGTTATCAGCAAGCGATCAGCTCATGGTTCCATGAACGGCAATATATGTTTCACCCGGCAACTGGATCAGGTAGAAGGAAAGAGGAAGAGATAGAGGTTGGCAGCCAGAGATACTGGGAGAGTGAAACAGGTGGTTGAAGAAGGGATGGATGAGAGAGGGAATGGTGTTAGGTGAAGAAAGGATGGCAGAAAGAGAAATGGAGAGAGAGAGAAGGAAGTGATAGAAGATGAGATGGGGAAAAGAGAAAGGGAAACTGAGAAAATGGATTGTGGTCCATGGAAATTCACATGGAAACTATTTTGTTGGTGTTTAAGGTGTCACAACACTTACCTTTTTGTTTTTGTTGTCAATGTACAGAAAAAGGAGGCACAGTAGTACAAAAAAGCAATAATGTTGCACAGAGTGCTTGGGATAATTGATCACAGTAAATGGAGTTCAGGTGTATAAATGGAAACTAAGGATGTATTTGGTGCTGTCTTTATAGAAAAAATGTTATATTTGTACATGTCATAGGTGGCAGTTTTTTAGTGGTTTCGGTATATGATTCTGCCCTAATAAAGCAAAGTGTTCTGCTTATATACCACCCCATACTACTTCAAGTAGTCTCTGGGCGGTTTTAATTATGCAGACTACACAATACAAGGTTGGTCCATGTTCTTACTTGCGTGTCTGTGTTATTTGACAATGCTAAGAGATTCTTTAGCAAGGAGCAGTGATTCAGAAATTAAGAAGAACATGGTGTGAGTATCTGTATGTTGTCTTCTGTGGTTTTATGCCTCTCCTCCTGAGCTTATGAATTAAAACTGTGTCTGTAACTTTGCCCGAGTGCCTTCTTATTATACACAGTACCATTACTTGTTTGATCTTTACACTCAAGTCACTTTAAATATCATATTCTCACTGAATGCTAGCCAATCACAAATTCAGAAGAGTGTGTTTTATAACACTTAGATTTTTTTTTCACAGCCTTGAATGAAGAGCCAATGGATTTGAAACAATTGTTTCTCTAATGTATTTTAAAGGTTACATTAGTCCCCATGGCAACAAATATATATATATATATATATCTACCGCTTCTGAGAAAAGTTTACTGATGGTGGACTGGAATGGTTTCTTTTACTAATGCATCTTGTGCAGTATATGTACCTCTGCAATGAGATGACTGAATACTTCTGCCCTGGAGAGTAATGAATGCTGATTTTTATACAAAAACTTCACACGATCCGTATTTAGATAAACCAATTGAATGCAGAGATCTAAGCACTTGGGATTTTGTTCATTAGTTGGGCAATTGTGTTTTATTTTCTTGTACATCGTGTTCAGTCTTTGTTCTGGGTGGGGTTTTGTAGGAAATGGCAGCAGCGCTTCCATGAAACTCATGCCGATCCTGTTCATTAAAGAGCTAAAAGAACACCAGGCTCCGTGTGATATGAAAATATAAGAGGAAAAGAAACAAAGGCCTGGTCCCAAGGTTGCAATTAGACACACAAATGCCAGAGGAAGAAAGAGGCAAAGGGAAATATTAAATTAGAATGGATCGGTTAGTTGGAAAGAGCATGTGGGAAAAAGTTGTGCTGAGGCACTTCTTTAAAAAAATGGGACAGATAGGTTTGAACACGCTTTTGAGGGAAAATTAGTTGAAAAGGTAGCATATTGCTGTGTGTGTGTGTGTGTGACAGATGAAGCATGAGACAACAGAAGTAATTTTATGCCACTTGTGCAGCTTTTGTACTTTACATTTTGGATATGGCTTGTTTTGATTGGTTCACTTTTAGAACTCTCTCAAACCAATATGAAGGAGCCACAGCGGTCAAGAATGAATATGGCAGACACATTTGAAAGTGTAGGAAATAATGCCATCTGATCCTTCACAGAGGACTTATTCTAGAATAAGTAAGTTTTAGGGTTACTGCCTTAATATCTAGTTTTTGAGCCACAGGTAATTTTTGTTGATAGTGGGCCTCTGGTGTTGTGTTGACAGTGCCCTTGGAATATGTCACTTAAAAATCCTGAACCTATAGTTTTCAAATATTTATAGGGCCGAAAGGAATTCCCACTAAACGGTTGTGATCTCGGAAGATACAGATATGGGGTGGATTTGAGACCTATTTGATATGCCTAAAGAAAAGGTACCTTGTTTTTTAGGTTTACATTGTACTACAGAATGTTGGTCAGTAAATATTATTTGCAAGGCATGTGCATGTTTTCTAATGATGTAAGAGCTTCTGGTGTATTAACAGAAGAGTAAAGTACAGTGACTGATTCGAGTGGAAAAGAAGGCATACTGAATTGATAACTAGTGTGGAAACTGTACTGTGGATATATTAAGATTATATTACAGATGTATTACAATAGGAACTAAATACAAAGGCCAAAAAGGCAGATTTTCTGTCTTTGATATGTATTTGACACTATCATCATTCAAGTCAGGCTAGTGTTAGTCATTGACTAATGAAGCCTTCATTAGTGCAGGCTTCTGCCTCACCGCCTGGAAAACTTTGCAGAGACTTAAAGATCCTGATAAAGTTTTGACCATTAAACCCAAACCATGTAGGTATACGTTGTTTGAAGAACCATCTTTGGAATTTGCGGTGTTTTGTGTTCCTTGGGAGAGGCACTTAATTGGCAAGCAGAAAAGAGCAGGCTGCGGAATTCTCTTTTGAGCTCAACAGCTGGTCCAATCTGTTACTATTTCTAAGAGGATTTTAAACATATATTTGTTTTCTTTAACTGAAAAGTTTTTGCTTTGTATGTGTCCTTTCATAACATACTGCTTCTGCTGTTTACATTTTGGATTTTGCTTGTTTTTATTGGTTCACTTTTAAATCTCTTTCAAAATGATGTATGGCCTTTTTGTTTATGACTTTGTCATTGTGGAGAGATTAAATCAATGCAGCATTTATGTACATGCAATTTATGTCCCACCACATGCACAAAAAAGATATTGCAAGTGGCCAAATTAATCCCATTGAAGTAGGCTACTTCTGGTCAAAGATAGTTTCAATATCTTCAGATATTAATTTTGTTTTAATTTTACCATTTGGAATTTTAATTCTAATTTTAATTTTGTTTCATATATATCTATAATTCAATATTGTCCAATACTCTGATACAAATAAAGAAAAGTCAATAGTATGTCTTCTAAGCATGATATATCTTTATAAGCTCTCTTGGGACAGGAGCAATCTCTTAAAAGGTAGCTAAAGGATCATATCTAGACAAGGGCAGGAACCACTAAACCAGTAGTTAGTGCTGGTTCTTTTCTCAGCCATGCAGGTGTTTGGTGCTTCCTAACCCCACATATTCTGGAGGGCACTCAGAGGCAGCACCCCAGCTTCATTGTTCCAAGCCCTTCTGAACACTGCCTCTGGGTGGGCAACTGCCAGAGGGGGCAGGTTTGGGAAGTCCCAGGCACCTGTTCAGCTGAGAACCTGACCCTTGTTTTCTCTTCTTGCAATGCAATCCCCCCAGCCATGTGAATCTTCCAATTGCACATTCTCAACATATTGATCCTGCTGGCGATGTTGTTTTGATTCCCAACTGGCCACTTCCACACCCAAAGAAGGCCAATTCCCTTAATGTTAGGATACAGAAACAGTGTCTGTCTTCCTCTAATGATGCGCCGCTTCTAGATATGGAACCAGCGTCTCATCTAATGATGCACTAAGAAATACATTTAGCAATGATAGCATGTGGCTTTCTGATCATCTCATTAATCAGGATGATCTTTGATTTATGAGGCAAACCCTCCCTCTCTCCTGCCCTCTTGGGCTGTGTGTTTGTGTAGAGCAAACAGAACCTTTTCCGAGGCCTAAGGAAGACAAAAAAAAACAAAAACTGACTGTTTTTTTTTTTGCTTCAAATCAAGTTGTTTTGGATGGACGTAATTTGACCGATTCAATGAGAGAGGGAAAATGCCAAATTTGGAAAGGTGCTTCATTATTTTGAGCACTGAAGATACAATTAAATCAACCCTGGAAAGTGACGAAAGATGACATGTCTCGTTTTTGTTTCAGGTGATAAATCCAATGGGATGGGATGCTTTTGGACTCCCTGCTGAGAACGCCGCAATTGAGCATAAATTGCACCCGGCAAACTGGACGCAAAGGTGTTTGTTTCTCTAGTTACTTGACAAATACTTACAAAGCAGAAAGTTGTAGTACATCAACTTTTGTGTTTGCTTTTTTTCAAAAGTCTAAAAGAGAAGATGTCTGTTAAATAATGCATCGCTCATTAGGTAAAGGTAAAGGTTCCCCCCTGCACATGCGTGTTAGTCGTGTCTGACTCTCGGAGCGGTGCTCATCTCCGTATTCAAGCCGTAACTTTTTCTAAAATAATGTTTCTCTTTAAAGACAGCTTTCTTCTTCTTCTTACAGTAACATTCAGCACATGCGCAAACAGCTTGAGGTATTGGGCCTGTCTTTTAGCTGGGATCGGGTAAGTTCTTAAAAATGATATATTTTAATGCTATTGGGGAACTTAACCTATGCTAGTCATACCCCACCTGGTGCCCACCAGATATGTGAGACTACAGTTCCCATTGTTCCTATTGACACAGATAGTGGCGATGTCTGCTGGAGGCAATGAGAGTTGTAGTAGTGCAACACATCTTGAAAATTCCTGTTTGGAAAGGGTTGGCTTAGTTAATATTTTAAATTTTCTATATTTGTAAGATACATTACATTTTTCTTTTGAGTTGTTTAAAAATGCAGCTTTCACATGTTGTTTTACGTTTGACATCGTTTCTATCTCAGTTTTTCTTTTAGTTAGCATAAGACATGGCTGATTCCTTACTAATTCATTCTTTCCCGCAGACCCGTGAGGTCTGCCAGGCTAAGCAAGGCCCAAGGACACTGAGTGAGTTTCATCACTCAGTGAGGCTTTGAAGCTAGAGCTCTGACGTCCTAGTCCACAACTCTCACTGCTACACCACACTTGTACAGTGCTAGTGTGCCAGATTATTGACAGGCCCTTGCTCCATAGAGCTTCTAGCCTAGAAAGGGAAGGGAAGGGGAAATCAGTGATAAACAGCGGGATTATGATATGATTTTTTTCAGTAACATGTGCTTAGATTTAGTTCCAGTTGAGCACAAGGAAAGGTGATGCTACCTGTTAGCCAGAATTCTGTTCTCACAGTTTCATGCTCAATAAGGTTGAAGATATCATCAGCCATGGATTTTAATTTTGAATTAGGAAATTTATTTATTTATTTATTTATTTATTTATTTATTTATTTATTTATTTATTTATTTATTTATTTATTTATTTATTGGATTTTTTTATACCGCCCATCTGGCAGCGAGGTTACCCATCTGGTTCTTAGACTCCCTAGGGAACTCTTTTGACTAGGAAAAGCCTTTGGAGTCCTCAGGATAGTGATGGGTAAGCGACAGCACTTTTTAGGCATTATTAAAGGCAGAGGGTGTGTATAGGAAACTTCAATTGATGTCTATGGCTGAGGACATCCTCCTCTTCATGTACGCAGAGCTGCACAAATAGGATTCCCGCCGGTGTTCGTTAATCACTAGAAGGGCTTTGTCGAACATAAGGGGAACAGAGGCAAAACCCCATGCCTGGCTTGCAGTCTAGGTTAACAGGCGCATGAAGGGAGAAAAGGAGAGAGGGAGGCAATAACCAGAGAAAGCACTTGAGAACTAGTCATTTATTTGTGTTTCTCACTGGTGAGGAAATAGATTGGTGTTGTTTGTTTTGCCTTAAGCTGGAAAACAGGCTTTTTGCTTTTTGTGCATGGCCACAGTACATGTTGATGCTCAAGCAGCTTACAGTATTGCACATCAGTTAGAGACGTCGAGTCCTGTACAGTAACTCCCCGCCTATTGCAGGGGTTAGGGACCGACCAGACCAGCGGTCATTGAAAATCTGCGATATGCCAATGCAGGTCAGGTCGGGCTGGGGAGGGGCGCGCGCAATGTTTAAAATGTCTTTAAGCAACGGAGCCAAGCGCTTGGCTCCATTGCTGAAAGTCATTTCAAACATTGCACGCCGTTTCTCCCCACCTCCACCCCTGGGCGTGGGGGAGCGGCGAGCAATGCCTCCAGAGAAGCAAGCCCTGGGCTCCAGCTGATTGGCGCTGGGGTGAGGGAGAAAAACTTTTTATTTCCCCAACCCCGCACCAATCAGCTGGAACCTGGGGCTTGGGGAAGAGGGGGGAAAGTTTAAAAAGCCCCAGTGGGACCGCAGTATATAAGCCGTGAAAGGGTGGGGGACCACTGTATATGAGATTTGTCTGTATCGCCTGCCTAATCAAACTGACTTCAGTGTAAAGATTATGCAAGGGTGAGAAACCTCATACTCTAGAACAGCAGTAGATTCTGTATCTTGCAGAATGAATCAAATGCGGGTATATTTCTCTTCATGCTTGACTGTGGCACCTTAAAGGGCCTTCTTGTTTATTTTAATGGCAGAAAAAGCATCAGCTTTGCCTGTTCATTAGAGTGTAGGTAGAACTGGGGAATCAAATGGGAGTCTTTTGGGTACGCAACTGACACAATGCTGATTTGATATTGAAACTATCCTTCCATTTGCAGGAAATAACTACTTGTTTACCAGAATACTATAAGTGGACACAGTATATTTTCCTTAAACTTCATGAAGCTGGATTAGTGTACCAGAATGAAGTAAGTAGAGTTGTATCTTTTACAAACTATGGAGTGCCTTTAAAAGTCTTGTGTAAATATTTTGTTGATGATAACTTTCACAATATAACTTGCACACTTATATGTGTAAACAGCCATGTTAGGGTCGGGGTGCATATGTATGAGAGAAAGAGTGAGTGAGATGGGCATGAGGAATATTTTGCCTCACGTTTTATAGGAAAAGAGGATAAATGTAAAACATTTCTACCTTAGCTCTCCTTATTAATTTTTTCCAATAAAAGTAACAAGGAACAATAAATTGGCAGGAATAAATTGTTGAATGATAGAACCATAAAGTCTCAGTTGCAGGATTAAAGTGTAAGAGAGATATTTCAGATTAATTAAAATATTGAAACAGTCTACCATGTAATATATTGTAATGGTCAAATTCTGTGGCTGATGACCAATCAGCTTTTTGTGCCCAATGTAATATTACCAGCTGCTACTTTAAAACGGAAGTGGTATTTGCTCCTAGTGTGAATTTGGTCTCTGAAAGATTTAGATATGCCAAAGGAATTACAGTAATACCTTGGTTTAGGAGTAATGGTTTAAGAGCGTTTTGCAGGACAAACAAACATTTCTTCTAAATTTTGCCTTGATCAACAAACACTGTCTTGCAATATAAGCACGGGAGCAGATCACATGATCTCAAATGAGCCAGTGATGGCTCTCGCTCTCCCCTGGCTGGAATGCAGGTGATTGTCTGGAACATTCCATCTCAGGCAGCTTCCAAAACAGAGGGAGGAGGGAGGAACGGAGGTCTCCTTTGCACCAGCCATGAACATTTTCAAAAGAAGTTGTGGGTTGTTGTGTTATTTTTCTTTATACTATATTTATATTTTGATTTAACTTTTTTTCAACATCCTTTCTTATTTTTCAATCCATTTCTAGTCATGGGGCAGCTAGTAAAGTGTGTATAGGGCTCCAAATTGCACTTTTTATTTATTTATTTATTTATTTATTTAATAGTATTTTTTACCCTGCCTTTCTCCTTGGAAAAGGACCCAAGGCAGCTTACAGTAATGAGGGATAATATACAGTCCAGTACAGTTAAGACATGTTCAGGTATTGAGAACAGGGAAATGAGGGACATCTTACAGCATTAATAGACAGCATTGCATTAAATCTACAAGAAAACGCGAGCAGTTAAAAAGAGAGTAAAATTATATGTAAAAGTTATGAGTGATGGAAACTAGCATTGAAAACATAGTGTCAGTGTAAACACATAAGGTTATAAGTAGTTATAAACACGAAGTCTATGTGATCCTATTGAGTCATATAAAAGACATTATCATCATTATCATCACTATCACATTAAAAATACAGAGTAAAATCCAGTTGTTAGTCCCAAGCAGAGCAGATTCTGCAGCCAGGTACCTAAACCATGGTGTGGATGTGGACTTCTAGCCAACTTATTTTGTGAGTTTTGGCATTTTGTGTGTACAGTATGTGGTCTACTGGACCCTAGAATGAATCATCCTAGTTTCCATTATTTCTTATGGGGAATTAGCTTTGATATAAGTTTTGGTTTACAAGCGAGTTTCCAGAACAAATTATGCTGTAAACCAAGAAGGCAATCCTGTGTATGTTTACTCAAACACGTCCCATCAATCTAAACAAGTCTTAATTCTCCATTAGAAAGTATAAGAGTGCCTTAATGCTCAAAAAGAAATATTTCCTTCTAGACTCAGCTTTTTTCCATTACTGAAGTTTGCATCTGTTTTCAGTCGAGATATAAGATATTTGGAAACCTTGGGGAAACCAACAGAAAAAACTGTTTTTCTTTCCTCCAGTTTTTCAATTTTTTTTCATTCAGTTATTTTTCAAAATTTCCTGAAATTTTACACCAGTAGTTTGTTTTGGTGATCAGGGTGTTCCAGATGTCTACTAACAAGAACAGCTCATTACCTGTGTATGTGGGATTTAAGGTTTTTTTAAATCACAAAACTGTCTTCATATTTTTAGACCCTAAGGGTTGGTGGATTATTGCGGTTTCATCTATCAAACCCTTAAACGACAATGGGTGACGAAAAGGCAGGCTTTGATGTGCAAATACATTTTTTCCTAATAGTCTGAGGATGTCATTTAGTGAGGCCCAAAAAGGCCATTCTGTATGGCAGCTGCTTTCTCTATTCACACAGAACATTCCTTTCTCGAAAGGGAGGTAGTGTGAAGGAATGAGGTCTGGAGTAGAGTATGAAGAATGAGAAGAGGGGAAAACGGGGGCTTCATTTGGTTGAAGGATCAGCGTGGCTGCTGTTTTCATAGTTAGAGGTCAGCTGTCTAACATTTGTGAAAAGCAGGATAGCAGAGGAAAGGGACATGCAGAGTGCATTTACTTTGCCTGAGTATCTTCAGTGAGGCTCTGTGGCTGGCCAAATTATTTAAAACTTTTTAAAATTAATCAGAGTTCTCTAGGCACTTTATGAATAAGTTAAGAGTACAATAAAACAGTAAAGCAGTGACACTAAATAAAGCATAAGATAAAAACAAGATAAATCCAGAATCCGAGATGGAATGCTGCACAGATTGTCTGCTGGTGCCAGATGATTGTTCCTGGCAAGAGGTCGCTGAGATGGCCAGAGAGAGTTTGGAAAAAGTTACTTCTAAAGCAGGCATGTCCAAACTTCAGCCCTCCAGATGTTTTGGACCACAACTCCCACAGTCCTTTGTCATTGGAAATACAGGCTTGGATTTCTGGGAATTGTGGTGCAAAACAGCCGGAGGGCCAAAGTTTGGGCATGCCTGTTCTAAAGACTGTAAACCTCTGGCTGCATGACCACTGGACACAGTAGCTGTAGGGGGATTTTAGGGGTTACCACCTAAACAAACAAGCATTGCATTAAATATCGGCTGGAATCCTGTTGGGCAGAATCCACCTGCACAATATGAATGATAACAGCAGCAGCAGTAGATTTCCACTGATTAAAGGTTTCCTTTTGCAATTTCAGCACAATCTACCCGTTATGCATCCCAAGATCATGTGGTCTTTTCCATTGCACCAACAGATTTGTGCAACAGAATATTAGTTGTACAGTAATTTATTAAGACCACATACTGTGTTTCCCACCTGAAGGGCCCTTTTTTGTTTGTGCTGTCGAGACAGTCCCCACCAAGGAATATTGTGGTGAAGAGAAACCCTTTTCCCATTTGTCTGAACAAAGCTTTTGTTTGCAGAAGCAAAGGTTTGGATCCAGTCTAAGTGATGGTCTAAACACAGATTTTTAATAATGCATCTGAATTCTAATTTCCCTTGAATAGAGAAGGATAAGACAAATGTGTTGTACTTACAGCCTTGTTCCTCCTGTGCTAAGTTCCTAACATCACGTATTCACGTTGAGTTGCTTTAATTTATGTCATTATACTGTATTGCCTTTGAGCAATCAGGGTTTCATGTAGAAAGCTTTGTGCTGTAACTCTACACAGTCAACTTTCTTCCTTGCAGTGATCATGTATAGATATTAACTGGCCTGACCAGCATGCAGATATGATCAAGATAAGATAAATCTTTATTAATCACACATTTACTTGTTACACAGCTCCCAATATAAAGAACAAGTAAAGAAGGGTAGGTGCACAAAAAGTGTGAGAAAGAAAAAATAGATAATAGAGATTAAAATAAAAAAAATAAAAATCCAACATATACACTATAAAATTTGGATATAAAAATTAAATGTGTAAAAAAAAAGAAACTACAATATAGCCCATACAGTATGAATAGCATATTAGACTTTAGAGTTGTAGAGTGTAACAACAGTGGGAACAAAAGAGCTGCAGTAGTGCTCCTTCCCATACCAAGGATGTCTGAGTCTGCCACAGAAGGAGCCATGCAGAGCTCATCTCCTCTGCTGATGTAGCCAATAACAAGCAGATCAGTCAAGCTATTTCCACCTCCCCCTCTTAAGAGAACTATAAATCCTCTGCAAATTTGTGAGGAGGGATATATCACAATCCAGAAGAAAGGAAAGGATCGTGCTGCCTCTTAATATTGGCATTTATAATTAGCACTCAAGCCAAATAGTACGGTTTCTTCATCTACCGGGAGTTTAGTCATGGCAACTGGACTTCTTTTCTTGTGGGATCGAAACGTTTCACTGCTCATTCAAGTAGCTTCTTCAGTCTGAGAAAAAGTTGGTGGAAGGCTTCCAATTTGTAGTTGGTTTCATCCCACCCTGGTCTGAATTTGCCTTGTTAGATGGACAATGTTGTAGGGTATGTGAAAGTCACACCAATGCAAACCTTCCCAAAACCCATTAAGTATGGGCCATTAGCAGTGGCCTTCCTGTTGGAGGTGCGAAGTGGTTCTGGTTTATTTGGGGATTGGTGAAAAGACAGCATGCTATAGCAAGCCATTTAAAAATAGAGTAACCCGTCAAAGGTAATTTGAAGTCCTCCATGGGAATCAGTTGTTTGAAAAGAAACCATCAAAATGTTCACTGGCTACATGTGAGCTGTTGGAACCCATCTAAGCATCTCTGCCCACTTTCAGCCAGTGACATCTGTGACTATTTTTGGATCCATTAGAAGCCCTCTGAACATTTGTACTAATCTATTGTCACTTGATTTTATCAAGGAGAGTTCAAATATATATATATTTGTGAGGGATCTTTTTAAAAACATTCTGACATATGGTCTTCAGTCGGGTTTTGAACAAGAGACAATTGGTTGTGTCTCCAATTGGCATTTGCTTTTCCAAATTGCCCTGTGCGTTGGGAGCCACAATGAAGATATTTATACAAAACAACTCTCTGAGAAGCTGGCTGCACATTTTTGTGACATGCTCACTCATACCAGCTTTTCCTCTCTGTTGGTTCTTGGCACCATTTAGGCAGCAGTTAATTGGGACCCTGTGGACCAGACCGTCCTTGCTAATGAACAAGTGGATGAAAATGGCTGTTCGTGGCGTTCAGGAGCAAAAGTGGAAAAGAAATACCTCAAGCAGTGGTTCATTCGGTCATCTGCCTATGCTAAGGTATGAGTGCTAGTGAGATTAGCAAGGTGGTGGTATCCTGAAAAGGGCTTTCCAAATAATTTTCAAAGTAATATCTCTAAAGAGTCCCCCACCCCTTTTAGCTTTGTTAAAACAAGGATGCTTCCATTGCAACTGTACCAGCACAAAACTTGACAGTGTTTCATCATCTTGGTGTTCCTAACACCTCATTTAGCTTTCTGTTATTCACTCTTAAAGCGTAGCCTGGTCTTCTAAATGTACTAACCCAGCACATCATGCTAACATAACTTTCAGGTTAGTTAGATCTCTAACCTTTTAACAGCACAATTACAAGCTGACTTTGCATATGGTGGTGAATGAATGTTTCCCAGAACCATTTTTTTCTGAGCCACTGTTTGTTTTTCTCCCCAGTCTCTGTAGTATGGCAAAAAACACAAATATTATTTGACATCTGTGCAGAAAGTGATTTTTTTAAAAAATATATTTTTTGGACCACAGGCCCATGCAAACTGGAAGATGTTCGGAGTCGCATTCCAAAAAAAGTAACTTTGTTCTGCAGATGTGCCCTCACCCTCAGATTAACCTCCTCAGGGTCTGACAGACTCCTTTGAAGGGGAAGGGCTGGATTTCTTTAACACCTGTGGTGCCGATATTAACATTCGTATCCTCAGAGATACAAATATGAATGAGCCTTCTCTACCCCCTCCTCTTTTGCCAGAGTATTCTTTAGGAAACTGTAAAAATAACATCAGTGTCTGAACAGCAGTAACAGCAGCAGGCACTTCTTCAGAACTCTTCCTCTCAATTTTTATTACCTGCAATTAATTGACAAGATAAGTTTAAATACTTGAGCTACAACTGTAAGCGCTCATGTGGGAAATCTCTGTGGGAAATGAATAGTGGTGCATTTTGCTGTAATATGGAATTATGAAATGATAAAGACACTGCTACAACCTGTGTTTTTCCTGAAAACGGTGTGGCTCAGTATTTTCAGGAGTTAGAAGAGAATGTCATACAGGAAAATCTTGTCTTTTTCCTCTCTTTTTATATTATGCTTCTTGGTGCACAAAGTACTTTGCCAAGCTTATTTGAGTTACTGCACAACCATAAAGGGGAAGATAGGACTTTTCTCTATGGTTGGATGGCACTCGGGAGCAATTAGACTGCTTTTTCCTCGTTATTTTCAGCCATGATATAAGATACAGTACTCCTTACTCCTCTCTGTATCCCAGATGATTTAAGATAGGAGCATTATCTCTTCCCCTGAGCATGAAATCTAGGACAACTTGTATTATAATGATCATTTGCTGGCAAGTAAATGCTGACTTGTGGCAACCCTTCCATGGTTTTTTCCCTAGGTAAAGTATTCAGAAGAGGTTTACTAATCCCTCCTGCTGGTGGCACTCGGGACTGCAGCTTCTCCAAGGCCACACTGATAGCAGGCACATAACCTCAGCAGTCACATGAGTTCCTCATTACCTCAACTGGCCCCTTCCCTAGAACATAAGATATCTGTCTCCTGATACCACTCCCCTGCAGCTGGCCCTTGAAATACCCCGTTTTTAAGCCTGCAGATTACACATCTCAATTATGGTTTGTAACCTGTGATGGACTTTTCCTCCAGGAATTTGTCCAATCCCCTTTTGAAGGCATCCAGACCAGATGTCATCACCACATCCTGTGGCAGGGAGTTCCACGGACTAACAACACACTGGATTAAAAAAAATTCTTTTCTCTGTTCTCACTCTCCCAACCCTAAATTTGAGTGGATGTTACCTAGTTCTGGTATTTTGTGAGAGGGAGAAGAAGAGTGTTATAGAAAGTTCAGAGCCCATGAGTTGATAGATAAAGTTTTGATTTTTTTTCTGCCCCAATATCCATTACTTTACATTTTCCTACATTGAAACACATTTACCATTTTGCAGCCCATTCTCCCAGTTTGGAGAGAGCCTTCTGGAGCTCTTCACAATCTTCTCTGGTTTTTACCACACGGAAAAAAGTGTTCTGCTTATATAAAAGTGTTCTGCTTATATACCGCCCCATACCACGACAAGTAGTCTCTGGGCGGTTTACAATTTTAATTACAGCGTGCAGGCTACACATTGCCCCCCCCCCCCAGCAAGCTGGGTACTCATTTTACCGACCTCGGAAGGATGGAAGGCTGAGTGAACCTTGAGCCTGCTACCGGGGATTGAACCCAGGTCGTGAGCACAGTTTTACCTGCAGTACAGGCATTTAACCACTGCGCCACGAGACTTTTGTGTCATCCGCAAACTTGGCCACCTCACTGCTTATCCCTGTCTCCAGGTCATTTATGAACAGATTGAAAAGCACCAGTCCCGGGACAGATCCCTGGGGCACACCTCTCTTCATTCTGAAAATTGCCCTACTCAACTAGTTCTCGATCCATAGGAGGACCTGCCTTCTTATCCCCTGACTGCAATTTTCTCAGCAGCCTTTGTTGAGGTTTTCTACTTCTAACATATTCAAAGAAGCTTTTATTATTTCCCTTTATATTGCTAGCCATACATTCCTCAAAGTCTTTCTTTTCCTCTCATCATCTTCTTGCATTTCTTTTGCCAGAATTTGTGTTCCTTTTTATTTTCCTCATTTGGGGAGGATTTCCATTTACAGAAAGACCTCTCCTTGGGCTTTAGAGTCTCTCTAACTCGTTAACCATGCCGGTGCCCTCTTGGACTTAGAGGAGCTCTTCTTTCTTTATGGTATGCACTTCTGCTGGTTCTCTACTACTGTTTTTTTTTAAACAGGCTCCATGCGCTCTGGAGAGATTGGATTCATTTTACCACCCCTTTCATTTTCTTTCTAGCTAGTTTCCTCATCTGAGGGAAGTTCACCCTGTGGCAATCAAGGGTTTTTGTGTGAGATTTGCTTGACACTCTTCTCCCAACATGCATGGCAAAGGAGATTGCAGCATGGCTACTGTCCCACAGAGGTTCAGTGACAGTTACATCAGTGACCAGGTCTTGAGTATCACGTAATATTAGATCCAGAGTTGCCTGTTCTTGGGTGGTCTCCATGACAAGTTGCTCTAAGGCATAGTCATTCAGCATTTCTCTTTCTTGTCCTGAGCTCGCATTGGCCCATTCAATTGAAGTCCCCCATGATTATTATCCTGTCCCTCTTAGACACCTCCATGATTTGTCTCCTCATTTCAATGTCCCCCTCAGTTTGTTCTCTGGTGATATTCTGTTTTTAATCCTTTTCTTGTAAACCGCCCTGAGTTCCCGCTCTGGGAAGAAGGAGCGGTATAGAAATCTGAAAATAAATAAATAAATAAATAAATTTTTGATCTGGTGGACAATAGCACACCCTCACTATCACATTGCTCCTTGGACCTGGTAGCTTAACCCACAGTGATTCTATGGCACTGTGGGGTTTTGATCTCCTCGGCCCAGAAACTGAACCACCCCAAAACAGATGCATTTTTCGTCCATGTATTTTTTACACAATGCAAAGTTTGTGAGGCAAGTGATCCCTGGAGTCAGAGAATAGTGCACTGCGTTTTTGTCCTCGTTCCACGGCTAAGTTGAATTGGGACCTGAGTGTTCGGTAGCTTTTGGGAGCCTTGGGATGGTGAAGAGGGGAGCCTTTAAAACTTACAGCTGGGTCAGCTAAAGAGGACCCAGCAGCAGCTCTTTGGCTTAGATTTTCAACTTGTTAAGACACCACCCCTCCATGCTGGAGTTCCCAGAGGCTTCCCCAGGGCAAAAGGGAGCACTAAGAGTTCTTAGTGCCTAAAACAGGGGTATTAGCAGCTTTGAATGAGTGTAAATGCAATGTTTCGGCACCCAATCCAAATTATACTAGGTACAAAATTACACAACAGGATTTTGCCTAATGTGGAGTGTCGGAAATGAAGTGTGTCCATGACTCTTAACAAAACAGAGAAGGTCATTTGAAAAGAGAGGAGGGGGGGGGTTGACCCAAAGGTCTTAAAACATGTCTGGAATTTTAAAGTAAAACAAAGGCTCACGGGAACGCAAAACATGTCAGCCAGGTTCCAGAAGTACTTCAGACCAACCCTCTGGTGTGTAGGATCTGCCACATGTTCTGATCTACAGTCTTGTGATTCCGAGAGAGCATGACCAGAGGAGTTGTAGTCAACAATGGCTCAAAGGCATCAGGTTAGAAAATGCTACTTTAGGCATGTCCAGGATTTTTTGTGGGAAAGGTGGAGGTGGATGCCTTTTAATTTTTGTTTTAGCAAAGTTGCTATTGAACTGGGACTTATTGGTGGGCTTTGAGGAACACTTTGTATGTCAGGCTGTGTTTTAAAAGCTATCAGGGAAGTAATTGGCCTTTCAGCTGCCTAATTGTGTTGATTTGTCCCCCCCCCCAAAAAAAAAGCATTTTTAGTTACATATATTGTGATTATTTTACCCTTTTCCCTATATTGTATGATGGATGAACCTTGACAGTAACAAGCTCCAGATAACATAGGCTGCTATCTCACTTGGGGAAGATCCTGATCTTCTGAAGGTCTGGCTTTTCCTCTTCCTCCTGTCATGTGACTGAATATGTGGGATAGCAGTTCCCACATACAAATGTTTTTTTTAAAGTGCATTTCAGCTCCATGGCCAGCAGGTGGCATTAAGATTAAAAAAAGGACTAGCTGGCAGGCAGAAATTAAAACAAAGAGCACCCGATCCAGCTTCCTGGTGTTCCGAGGGTGGGGGAAATTTTAAAAATAAATATAAAACCAGTGCCAATCAGCCCCAGGAACAGCCGGTCACACTATGAGGGGGGAAAAAGAAAAGAAAAATGGATGATCTACGCGGTCCCACGACATCTGCCTCTTTAAAAGGTGGATTTTTTAAGTGAGGCAAAAAATTTCCTACCTCTCCTGTAAGTCTTGGAAACCTCGCTTAAGGGGGCATTACCAGGTTTTCTTTTTTCTTCCCAAAAAGCCCACTGGCCGTGGGGACGGCATTTTTGGACACAGTTTATCTACAAATTTAATCTGCATTTAAAGGGATGTGGAATAGAGGCATTAGACACGTTTTTGGGTAACAAAGTTCTAATGACTTTATGGTTTAAAAGAAGCATGACAAGTGGGAATGAACTACTATATTATTTTGGTCTAATAAGTAGTTTAAGAAGCACTTTGATAGGCAATTTTCAAGTTTTGTACCATTTCCCCTCAAAACCAATAATGTAAAAATAACAAATACTCTGACATTCCGCCCCCCATACTTTAATGAATGATTACAATGTATTCTGTTTTCTTTTGAGGACCACAATCATTAACAGGAATGAAATGCGTATTTAAAAGTAACTTATTCTTCTACCCAGTGGACAGAAGAATACTATCTAATCCAAACAGTGTTGGGTTTTAAAGCTGTTTATACAGTATAAAGTCATCAGTAGAATGCCAGTTTCTTTCCCCCAACCCAAGGGTCCCCAGAAGTCAGAACTGACTTGATAGCCCACAACTATTATTTATTCTACTTCAGCTCTTTAATAGAGTTTAAAAACCTCTGATTTTTCTTCTTTCATCAGACCTACTCCATTTAAACTGTTTATGCAGCCTGTGTGTCTGCATAAGCAATGAATACAGTTTCAAATGTTCACTTCTAAGATATTAATCCTTTCTCTCTGCAACATCTCAGATGTGTTTTTAATCTAGGTCATCATTTTGCTAGCTACGCCCAGCTCCATAATTCTCTCTTCTCTCTGTTTCTTAGCAACTGGTGCAATTGACTGTGATTTCCATACGATATCAAAATTTCTCCCTTGTATTTCTCGAGTTTCTTTTCCATAGTTTTTGTTGCCCTGCTATTCACCTGTTGCCACTCTTTTGGTCAGAAAAAAATATTTAGAATAATGCTCACATCTTCATAACTAATGTAAGCGCTTCTCAGTCATCTGAATATATATGCAATTTCAACTGTTCCTGTAGATGAGGATATATTTTATGGTTTATGCTTTTTTGTGAGCTCCTTTTACAAAGAGTTTCAAATTTTGGCATTTCATTGTGTAAAGCTGTTGCTTTCATAACCACTTCTCTACCCATAAGTTCTTATCTGTGAGCTATCATTCTCAGAAGAGTGTTTTATATCGTGCCATTTTGCTAAATTCTAGATTGCTTTCTGGACTCCTGTTGATCATTTTATCTGAATGGCCTTTCCTTTCCAGTGTTTTAGAATTCCTTTAGCATGGCTATTCTCTCTCAAGTTTAACCTTCTGAATCTCATTTGAGACTGTTTTAGGGCCACCAGAGAGTGAAACTGGCAGATTGAGTTCTTCCTTTTTACTTTTATCCCTCTTTTCCTCTATGTCCTGGTTTTAGCTCTAATGCAGAGAGTTTGATAAAATATGACCGCTTAAGCTAGGAATTGAAGAAACAGACTTTGACCGAGTCAGAGTCTTAGTCCGTCTAGCTCAGAGTGATAGATGCTGGCTGGCAAGGGGTCTCAGTGGTTTCAGACAAGCATATTTTCCCAATTGGAGCTGCTGAGGAATGAATCTGCCATTTTCTGGGTGCCAGTGTGTAAAACATGTTTCGCCATTCAGGTGCTGCAGCCTGGGTCTAGATACACTCTCCTCTCCTGCTCCTTTCTCACTTGAATTGAGTATTTAGCGTAGTCAGAGCTTTGTAGAGTTGCTTTGATTGTCTTCCAGTTGGACAACAGTAAAATACTGCCCATCAAGCTGCTTTTGGGAAGTTTTTGGAAGCTACAGATAATGCAAAATGCAACCACCAGACTACTGTCAGGTGTGCACTTTAAAGGAGATGCATCATCAATCTTGAACCCTCTGCACTTCCTTCCGGTTTGTTTCCCAGTTCAATTCAAGGCAGTAGTTTGGCCTACAAAGCCCTAGGTGGCTTGGCTTGAAGCCGGAGCAACTGGAAAGAGTAACCCCTTCTGTGTGCCTGCCCAATATATGAAGTCTTAGCAACGGTATTGCTGCAAGTCTCATGCTGAGAAACTTGGCTAGGAAATACATAAGACTGGGCTTTCTCTACAAACGTGCTATAGCGATGGAATCCCTCCCAAAGGAAACTCCGGCTGCCCGTGTCCCTGGTGACATTTCATTGGAAAACCAAGACTGTATTGTTTGGCAGAACTTTCATTGTTTGAAACTGGTTCTAAAGCTGGCCCTTTCAGTTCTTGATCTGAATTTTTTTTTTGTTGGTTTTAAAAACTGGTTTTTAAGCATGGCTTTTTATCTTTTTTAAGTTATTTTTTTGTTGTGCTGCATTGGGGATGAGAAGTGGTCAATATGTTTAATAAGTAATAGGCATTTTTGATGAATAGGAAGTTTTTAGTAACATCAGAATGAGGAAAACACTTTAGAGTTATTTCCAAAACAAGATATGTAATTTGTTGTTCAGTCATCTAGTCATATCTGACTCTTCGTGACCCCCATGGACTAGAGCATGCCAGGCCCTTCTGTCTTCCACTTCCTTCCAGAGATCGGTCAAATTCATGTTGGTTGCATCGATGACACCATCCAACCATCTCATTCTCTGCCGTCCCCCTTTCCTTTTGCCTTCAATCTTTCCCAACATCAGGGACTTTTCCAAGGAGTCCTCTCTCATTGTGAGGTGGCCAAAGTATTGGAATCTCAGCTTCAAAATCTGTCCTTCCAGTGAACATTCAGGGTTGATTTCCTTCAGGATAGATAGGTTTGATCTTGCAGTCCAGGGGACTCTCAAGAGTCTCCTCCAGCACCACAGCTCAAAAGCATCAATTCGTAATACCCTGATTTATATACCACAATATTTTTAATTTCAGAAATTGTGTGAAACAACGTTTTAACTAAACTGATTTGGAAATGGGAGGTAGGGTTGCATGGAAACTGAATTCACTTTGAGGGCACAATAAACCACAATTCAGCAGACTAAGTGACTAAATTGGGACCAGCCTAGTCTAGCATGCACTGTGCCTCCCCCCCCCCCCCCAATATCCCTTTTCTTTAGGTTGGATAATCTAGGACATTGGTTTCCAACCTTGGCTTCCCAGTTATTCTTCTATGGCAGTTCCCAGAAATCCTGGCCAGCACAGCTAGTGTTGACCAAGGCTTCTAGGAGTTTTAGTCGCAGAATTCCTGTGGATTCAAGGTTGGGTCTAGAAGCTGAATTTTGATCTCTAGGTCTGAGATCCCTGAAACACATCCCTTTTCTCCCCTAGATTTGTTGTGTGAGGCTAGCCTGAGGAGCAGGTACCTTTTAGCTCCTTGGAGTATGAAACGGGACTTGAGATGGCAAGGGACTTGTTTGCAGGGTGCTGTGCTATATTTGTTATTGATTGTTTCCTTGGTCTTACTTAGTTAGCTGTTTCTTGTTCAACAGGCAGCTTCACGAGGAAGCACAGTTTGTCCCAGTACTGCATCTTCTTGTCCCCATCCTCCGCATTCTAAAGATAGTTGGGTCGCTCAATAATCACAGTAGTGTGTATTGAAACAGCTGTGGCCGCGTCCAAATTAAGTGAGAGCCATAATGATAACTGAAATCACATTCTGATATTCTACTGCCAAGTATTTTGTACATAAATAGCCTCCCTCCTTTTGTGGCTTAGCAAGCCTTTGAAGTGGACATAGAAACATTTTTCTTGGCATGTCTTATCAAGACTCATGTCCAGTTTATTTATGTCTGCTTTGAGGCATTTCTATACTTTGGAGATTATTATTTTTTTAATTTCCAAATCCCTTAAAAGTATTGCAGTGTTCAAGAACTTCCTGATGGATACAGCTGTCCGGCAGTGGAATATGCTGCTACAGAGGGTGGTGGAGTCTCCTTCTTTGGAGGTTTTTAAGCAGAGGCTGGATGGCCATCTGTCGGGAGTACTGTAATGGGGGTTCCTGCATGGCAGGGGGTTGGACTGGATGGCCCTTGAGGTCTCTTCCAACTCTATGATTCTAAGACTGTAATAAATATACAATAAATAATGAAGAAAGCAATATAACGACCAGATGTTTCATTAAAATCCCATGGAATGACTGATTAGGTTAATGATCAGGAAAATGTGTATCCAAACAACTCTGTCTACAGTGGGGAAAGGAAATATATTGGGAACTGATTTGATCTCAGTGGAGAGATCATTGCAGATGTGACCTCCCTAGCAGAGAATTGTGTAACAGTTGCATCTGAAAGTTAGTACCATACCTAATACTCTTAATTACTCTTTTGGCACCAGTACAAAGTCATGGATATGTCTATAATGTTATGGCAGAGCACAAATAAATATGGCATGGTGTTGGTTGAGCCAGATTAGTTAAATAAGGTAGGCATTTGTGAAACTGAGTCCGCTAATTATTAGATTTCTGGTGTATTGAGCAAAGATATGCTTGGCGTAGAGAGTAATAGTGCTTCTAAGTTTCTGTTGGATACATGTTTTGCAGTGTAGAACAATCTAGTCTCTTTTTTTGTTTTTTAAAACTCTTTGCAACATCTGCATGCTGTAATACCCCTACATTTCATCCCATCGTTGGTTTGATGTAGCATTTTAAGAAATCTGATAGTTGTTGTGACTTTTTCAGGCTGTTTGGCTATGTTCTGGAAGTTTTTCTTCCTGACATTTCACGAGACTCTGTGGCTGGCACCTGCAGAGGGCAAGGAGCTCAGGTTCCCTGAGCCACGGAAAAATCCCAGGGCAGCCTGCAAGTCTTGTGGTACCTGACTTTTCTTTGTACAAACTTCTGGTTTTTGTAATGGCTCTTTCTTGCTTCTGAAGATACAGATTGTTCTAATATCCGCTGTTCCCATTTTCAATACAAATAATGACTTATTACTTCCTTTGTTGCCTTGGTGCATTATGTCAGCGCTGCCGACTGCTGATTTGCTCTTAATGTGTGCTAGATTACATTTTAACCTTTAGCTACATCCGTATTTACCCTTTGGATTCATTTCCGTATATTAAATCTCTGTTCCTATTATTTTGTGAAAATTCTGTTTAGTCATTTGTGAACGCTTCTTAGGCTCTGTCAAAGTACAATATCCATGTCTTTTCTTTACACAAAATTGGATTGCTTGCCTATTCAATTAAATTTTCTCCCAGTGGGTTGACTTACTGTTAGACGGAACAATCATCAACCAGTCAGTGATCAGCATGTTGGTGCTATTAGACGGCAGCAAATGGTCAACTGGTGAAAAAACAAAATTAGAGGTCTACATAAATCATTCTTTACAGCTTCCCCTTTTCAAGTGTACTTTATGAAGGCAGATTATGAATTGCTCTGCACTCTTTTGAGGAAGGACAAAATGTAAATTTCTCAGTTTAATAATAGCAACAATAAAGAATTACTTTTCGTTTTGTTCCTATCTCACCTTTCTCATCCTAGACGGATCCAAAGCTTATAATGTATTTAAAAGATCAATATTAATACACACAAAAATACAGTGAACAAAATCCAGTTGGCATAAAATTAAATGGGGCAAGATGGATGCCAGTAATTTGGCATAATAACATTTAAACAAACTGAAAGCTTCCTACCTGGGGTCCCTTTTGCCCCAAGGAAACCTTTGGGAGTCATGGAATGGTACTTCACCCAAAAAGCAACACTGGATGAGGGATTATCCATTGTGGTTCCGATCCCATCTCCAGCATCTGGTATCTATTTTTGTTTGTTAAGGATTCCCCGCCCCCATCCCAAGACTTGCAAAAGCCTCCTGAGGACAAAAAGGAGCCACGTGGAGCCTCAGAACCTGAAAGGGGGGAAAATATGACATTTTCAATTCACTCTAATTACACATTGCAGGCATGAGATGATAACTTCATACAGTTTTTCACATAATGCCCCCTCCCAAATTACTATAATTACAATAATAAAAACATAAGGAGATTACATATTGGAACTTGAATAAAAACTGTAGAATATAAAAGATGACAATGACAACATGCCGTATGTAAATTCCATCTGTGGTAGGCGGATCTTTGTTTACTTACAGAAAGAAAGATGGCAGGGAGAAGGTGAATCTGAGTTCTACAACTGAGGACCAGCTACTTATAAAGGCCCTGCCTCACATCCTTACCAAGGGCTCATGTTAGGGTTGAAGAAGGAACAGGAAAATGGACTCCTTCAAAGATCTGGACGTTCCTGTGAGGGCATATGGTCCTTCAGATAGCCCAGTCTCACTTAGATCAAAAGCAGCAGCCATTGAAACTGTAATAAAAAGAGATTTCTTTCTTCCCTCTTGTAGTTGATTCTAGTCAGCGGTCTAGCTGCTGCATAGTAAATGCCTTGAAGCCATTGTTGTTGTGGCAACAGAACAGACTAACTTTGCCACCTTTTGGGAAATTGTTTCAGTTATTGAGCTTATCTTTGTAACCACTTGGTGGAATGCCAAGTGCTATTTGTACTTCCTTTCTGAGGCAACAGATATCTTGGGTCATCTTTTTTTCTGCACTTCTGCATTTGTAAGTTTTGATCTTAAACTCAGTGCCCATGCCAAGCATAGTTTTCAAGTAACCTGAATCCTAGGTCAGCATTTTTGCCACCTCGCCCATGTACATTCACTTTTATTTGGGGACCGGAAGTGAAGACCTTTTGAGCAAGTCAAACCCAGCTTCTATGGAGGAAAAGATGGAATAAGACATGAGGCCAGCCTTATTAATTGAGAATTGATAACATTTTTTAAACACTAAAATATTTTTATATTTTTATTTTGCCGACATTTTGACAGAATAATAAATAAGAAAAATATAATAATTAGGTTTTCAAGCAGGAAGAAAATATTGTTTCAATTATATTTCCGTTTGCAATGTTTGTTAGATGTTTCAGATTTTCTGTATCTCTTAGATGTTAACTAAATGCAAGGGAGGCAACCATTTCCATGTTACAGGCTCCCACTTCTTCAATGCTGTTTTGCAACTTTAAAGATTTGCAGATCATATTGGGCTGTCACAGTGGTTCTCAACCTGTGGGTCCCCAGATGTTCCTGGACTGCAACTCCCAGAAGTCTTCATCACTAGCTGACCTGGCCAGGATTTCTGGGAGTTGCAGTCCAGGAACATCTGGGGACCCACAGGTTGAGAACCACTGGGCTGCCATGCCTGTGATTTCAGCCACTGGCAGAAGCATTATGGAAGTTGTGGTCCAGCATGTCAGGAGGAGAGAAAGTTGTGGAATGTCACTCTGCACCATGGGTTCTGTCCAGTTTCCAGGAGTTGAGGTTGATGTTCTGGGTGTTCATTTTTTCTCTGCATGAGTGGGGGGGGGGAAAGGGGGGGAGAGAGAAAATAAAAGGTGGGTATGGAGAGAGATGCTTCCAGATTGGAGAGGTGCATTCCCTGTCAGGAAGAGACTGCAGAAGCATGTCTGGACAGTCATAAGCACATACGTAAGAACATAAGAAGAGCCATGCTAGAACAGGCCAACGGCCCATCTAGTCCAGCTGCCTGTATCTCACAATGGTCCCACCAAATGTGTTCAGGAACGCACGAGGCTAGATATCTGTCTCTTCATACCACTCCCCTGCATCTGGTCCTTGAAGTACCCTGGTTTTAAGCCTGAAGATTACACATCTCCATTATGGTTTGTAACCTGTGATGGACTTCTCCAGGAATCTGTCCAGTCCCCCTTTGAAGGCATCCAGGCTAGGTGACATCACCACATCTTGTGGTAGGGAGTTCCACAGACTAATAACATGCTGGGTAAAAAAAAAATCTTTACCTATGTTTTAATTCTTTAATCATTTCTTCTTTCAGGCAATGCTTGATGGTTTATCAGATCTCCCCAAGTGGTATGGAATAAAGGAAATGCAAGCCAATTGGCTAGGGGAGTGCTCAGGGTGCTATTTTGACTTTATGTTAAAGGTGAGTCCAGTGATTGAAAATTGCAATACTATTTATCATCGACTGCTACAGATGGCTGCAAGTGTTAGAATAGAACTCTGGTATTAGAACTTATAACATCCGGTCAGAGCAGAATGTCAATTTTCTGAATGCAATATTTTGGGATACCAACATATGATTTAAAAATACCTGTTTTATCACAATGGAGTGTAGACAATGAGTCCGGGAGCACTGCCCACTTTTCTAATGGTGCTTAAGAGTTCAGGCATGTTTTTAAGTTACATGCTCTTCACCCACTTTTGCTGAAATCCACTTTTCCTGTTATTAGACCTAACCAACCATGTTTGTGCTGCTGCCTTTGCGTTAAGGTTAGGTAGTTACTCTACGGTTTGTAACCACAGGTGAAAGCAGTTTTATAAATGATGACTTAAACTTGTATCTTGTCTGTTTGTCTACAAGCTATTTCCAATAACAGTTTCATTTAAAATTGGATATCAGTAGCTTGTATTGGCTTTTTGCTGCAGAAATGGACCAGAAGGTAACTCTTAAGATCTCAATGATCAGCATCTGTTCTAAGAACGTTGGGTATCAATGCTTTCTTTGAAATACTGTTGTTGTCGTCGTCATCATTAAACTGGAGAGTTTAAACTGCATCATTAAACTGTTTGACATAATTTGTGTAACTAAGATTGTTTTGAAAACCATTATCTCTGCTAACATTGTACTCGTGGCTGCAATCCTAAAGACACCACTGAGCATTAGAGGATTGACATCTGAGTAAACATCCATAGAATCATATTCTAGGTAATTAGGTAATTGCCCTGTTTTGATTGTAATACTAAGCCATAGAGTGTTAGGCAGACATCCCTGGTGGGGGGGAAAGTAACATCTGCCTCTCGGACAGTCAAATAAACCAGAGTTTCTCCCTCTAATGTTTTCTTGCACATCCGTTGCCTCTGCAAATACCTGGTTGCTATACCAAAATCTTTTGTAGCACAGCAGTCCAGCAGTTTTAACATTGTTTGCTTGCGTAATTAATTGGGAAACATCATGAATATTCTCTTCAGAGAGACTGTACTATTTTCTCACTTAAAAGCAGTCCTAATTTCATCACACCTTTGTCCCTAAACAAAAATCCTGTCTGGGTGACTATTATTTCAGTGAGATTCAGCGGGTTTTGTAAATTTCTAAAACTTTCCCAGTAAACAAGAAGAGGGGTCAGTGCCACAACTGGAGTTCTTAGAGGCTAAGAGAGTATGGGTTGATAGCTGCAGAAACAGTTTCATGTAGGGCTGGTTGAGACTTTTTTTTTGCACTACTGAAGTTAAAGCGAGCCTTTTAACACATAATGAAAATACTTGTGGTCCCTTTAAAAAAATCTTCTCATTTTCAATCATGGAAACTTGCATAATAGTAATAATAATTTAATAATAATAAATTTTTTACTCATAAGTGTTAGACTACAGACCTGCTCTTGTTACTTACGATGTTGAAAAAAGATAATTTGTTACTTT
>JAHTLZ010003542.1:40068353-40085071 GCA_023846285.1 Phrynocephalus versicolor
AGTACCTCTTGAATGTTAACTGGGAAACATTACTTTGGTTTCTCTTCAGATCGTATAAATCTTTCGCCTTTTACTAAAGATTTCCATGGGAGAGGAACATTTATGAGTTTGTAACCAATTTTTGAGCCTCTGCTTTAGAATTATGTATTACTTTGTAAATTTGAACCATGGTACTTTGGAAATGTAACTTGGTTACATCTTTGTTGACCATAAAAAACTAACTAATTACAGTATCTGTGATCCCTAGTCACTTGCTTCTTCCAGGCTTTGCTGACAGCACTGCAGCAGGGCTTGGAAATGGTGAGCTGGCGAGGGACAGCGTATCAGGAAGAAGGTGGCAGAGAAAAAGAAGGCTAGAGAAGTAATTTCTGATTGGTTTAATCCCAGTCCTCCTTCATGTCTAAGTAACCAAATAAGCAATCAGGACAGAACAATCAACAGGCTGGGATTTAGCCAGGACACTTGAGTTTCGGTGTAACAATAAAACATGGTTAATACAATCTGAGCATTAAAGGCCAGCTTCAAACCATTGTTTATAATCCTGATTTCTTGGCCCAGAATAACAATGAATGAACCTGTCCCAAGTCTGAATGTGCAAACAAATGAAAGTTAAGATGAAGAAACCATGGTTTGGGATTATGTTTAAACTGAGCCATGTTGCGCTCCGTTGCAAAATATGGCCTTCCAAACATAATCTGTTTGCAGAATTCATAAACGGGTAAAGCATGTAAAGGTGCCTGCAAGTGGAAATTGTATGGGTTCTTCCAAAGAAAAATGCAGTAATTTTTCCTGTTTTTATCCTCCTCAGATTAATACCAAGCCAACAGGAGAGAGAGTAGCAGCTTATACGTATACGCCTGAAGCCATATATGGCATGTCCCATTTACATATCTTGCCTAGCCACAGACTGCTACATGGAAATAGCTGCTTAAAGGAAGTCCTTCAAAAGGAGTTAATTCCAGGCAAAGGTGATTTTTGTTATCGTTATTTGAGGCAGTAAATGCTTTGTGTGGCCGGACAGAATCAGACTTGAATGAAATGGTTCTGCTTACATATAATGTTTCAAAAATATAGCAGCATATCTTCCAAAAGATAGCTCATGTGCATAGCCCAGTGTTGGCAAATCTATGGACCCGGTGCCAACGTTTGCACGTGGAGCCCTTTCTGTGGGCACACGACATCGCCGCACCCCCCCCCCAGCCACAGCACTTCCCCCTCCGCTCGGAGCACGCCACTGTGCTTCATGCAGAGAGCCAGGTAAAGGGGAGGCAGAGGCTTGTGGGCTCATTCATAACCCCAGTTTACCCTCCAGCAACATTGCTCTGGGCATCCCAAAGGTGGCATGGCTGGAGAGTAAACTGGGGCAAGCGCACAACAACCCAAGGTGTGAATTCACAGATGTCCACTCGAAGAACAAAAGTTACAGGTAAGTAACCCACTTTTTTGAAACCATCTTAAGTCCTGATTTGTCTTCACTTCTACATTAGTATCATTTGTGATTTCTACAATAGTTTAATGTATCCTTAAAGAATAACAAGGATTTTCTCAAGGGGCAGGAAGAAGAGAAGTGAATGGTACAAAATGATTTTTAAAAAGCTTTGAACAGCTTTTGAAGATTTAGTAGCAAAACAGGGATATACTTCTGTTGTAGTAAGTGAGGATTCTTGACATTGTGTTTCAGTTATTATTATTTACTCTTTCGTAGAATCTCTTACTTCAGTCACAGCTGTCAACTTGCTTACCAATCAGGAAATTCCTGTTGTCATATCAGCCGATTCAGAATTTGATGGGCGTCTTGACGCTAAAATAGGTGAGCATAAATTCCCAGCACTAAGTTTTTTACAATAATGTATTTAAATAATAGGAGTGAGAGTTGGAGCTGCTGAAATTTCCATTTCTATTGTTTTTATTTATCTATTCAATGTCTGTACTGCCCATCTGACCAATGGTCACTGTATGTGGTATACAGCAATAACAAATAACATATAATGCCACAAACATTGGTACATAGTTAAAAAATAAAAAAAATGAATTAAGATTGCATTTATTATTTAATTATTATTTATTCTAAATTAATCTAATTTTGCAGCAGTTTCCTTTATGCTGTAATTTACTATATATGTAAGTCAGGTTCCTAGGAAACCATCTGATGGAAACAGGAGACAACTCTAAAGTAATCTGCCAGATTTGAAGCTTCTAGGAGCATCTGTGGAAGGAGAAATAAAGGACTGTGCTTTGTGCATCTATTCTAGATTTGCTACGTTCAAAACGGGAAAACACTCAGGTGATTTGAAATCTTCTGGTGCAGCAAGAAATAAGGCAGTCATGCTTTTTTCTTGCCTCCTTGTTCCTCTCATCAGTCTTCCTTCCTGACTTGCCGTAACTGATCAGGGCTCTGTGAGCCAGGGACCAGAAGGACTATAGTGAGAAAGCTGAGGAAAGAAGCATGAGAGGAGTCCTGCTGGATCAAGCCACAGGCCCTGTGTATCCCACCAACACAGCAGCCAGCCAGATGTCTGTGAGAAACTCGTAAGCAGCACATGCATGGGAGAACACCTCTTTGCTCATAACCCTCCACAACTTGTAAAAGAGAGGCACATATTTATTTTATTTTATCTTAGCACTTATATACCGCCCATCATCTGGTGGAACTCTGGGCGGTTTACAACAAAGTGAGAACATAACAATAGACAAAATAAATACGACACCAACAATAAAAACAATAAAAAGGAAAAAAAAGGCAATCAATGGCAAGATAATCAATAGTCAAGATGCAAACAAACAAAAATTAACAGTCACCAAACACCTCACGAAAAAGCATGGTCTTTAAAGCCTTTTTGAAGGCTGGCAGGGACTGCGCAAGGCGCAACTCATTTGGGAGGTGATTCCATAACACAGGACCAGCCACAGAGAAGGCTCTGTCTCAGAGAAGACACTGTCTCTGAGACTGGTCGCCATGGCCGGTGGCCATTGATAGCCATATCCCACATGAAATTAGCCAGTCCTTTTAAAAACTGTCCAGATTGGCAGCAATCACCTGGGGTAGTAATAAATTTCACATTTTTGCTAGGAGTATTGTGGAGAAACGAAGTCTCCTGTTTGTCTTCAGAGGATGACCCCAAATGCTAGTATCATAAGATAAGGAAAAAGAGACCGAAGTTCTCCACCTCATACCTAATTTATTTTACAGATTTCCATACATGCCCCCTACTTGCCTTTTTCCTAAACTAAGCTACTGTATGGTTGTCATAGCAGAATTGTTCCATCTCCTGGTTGTCTTTTTCTATACCTTTTCTGGCCCTGCTTTGTTCCTTTTGAGGCAAAAACAAAAATGGCTGCCTTGCCCTCATGCATGGGGAGGTCTGAGCGTAGGGGATTGTTCTTCAGCGTTGAACTGTCGGTCTTGAGTATTATGTCTTTTGTGTGGCAGTCTCCGTTTTTATATTACGATTAAGAGCACTGTGCAGAAATGTGTGTGTGTTCATTTTTGGTAAGCGGTGATGTTGATTTCCTTTTAAGTAAACCAGAATGTTCAAGTAATGATTCTCAGGTTCAAACAGGAGCCAGATGAGGTTGTTAAATACAGAAAAATATTATTTCCCCTGTTCTATTTTTCTAATTCAAAGCTTTAAAGAAACAAAAATAAAAAATTTCTTTCAAATATCATTAAAAATAAATATAAATACCGTATATGCAAAATGTAATATTGTTGAAATAAATTAATTGTAGGATCCATCCATCTCATGGAATACTAATGGCAAACTTGCTTTTCCATGTTCAGATATAGTCCTTAAGACAGTGAAACAATACCTCTCACAACATTGAGGTGGTATCAGATGTCCCAGAAACCAAAGGCTTATAGAAATACAAACATATGAAGAAGGTCCCTCATCAGGGGAAGGCAGACCTTAAAAATCCCAGTAAGCACTAAGCATATTCAGTAACCAGGGGTTGCTGATTAATTATTGGAGGAACAAACAAGAATATCATGGAGGAATAGGCAGCAGCATGGAATATTCTGAAATAAGGCAGGATTGGCTGGCTGAGTAGAATCCTAAACAGCAGGACTCCACACACTATAACAGTGAGTTGCAAGACGCCCTTGTTAATCCTAATTAGCTGACATCCATCCCGGGCTAGTCACACAAATAGGGTTTGAAGCATCCTTCCACTTCAGAAGCATATTTACCATACAGCGTATAAGGTTGTTGTTTTAAAGAAGGACATGTGGAAGCCATACTCACCCCCTTCTTGGACTCGGAGAAGTAGCGTCCTCGTGGATCTTTAAATCTAATCTGTGCTTGCAATCGGAGAAAGCCTTGTAAACAAGTATGTTGAGATTGGTATTGCAATAGAAATTTAACTTGTTCAGGTGAAAGCCGGTACAAAACAGTTGAAGTGTAAGGCAGTGGAAGGAAAAAACTGGCTGAGATAAGAGAGATTGTGCTTTATATATCTTCTGCTTTGCCATATGAAGCCCAAGATTATAAGAAGGACAGATTCATCTGTCAATACATATTGAATTGCACCTTCTTAGGATTATGATGGCGATGAATGCCCAGCATTTCAGTTTAATGGAGGTAGAGACAGTTTTGATTTTAAGGCTGATTTTGTAAGCTGAAAAGAAGAAATACATATATCCTTGTGTACACACACACACACACACACACTCAGAGAGAGAGAGAGAGAGAGAGACTCGTAGGGCTGGCTAAACTCTGAGTAGGAAAGCTGCTTGAATATGCCCTTGGATTATTCCTGATTATTCCTGAAGGTACCCCAATCTCCTTTGAGAATCGTGTAAGAAATGCTTTCCTTTTTCTCCCTGATTTCCCAGGAATCCCTTGCACTAGACCAAATGATGCTGAAGTAGCCAGGAATTTGAACCTGTCTTTTGAAGCAGCAATTGAAACATTGGCAGATGGCTCAGAGAGGTTGATCAACTCTGGAGAGGTTGGTGCACTACTGTGAGTTTCTGCATTGATCATCTGTCCTCCTCCCTGCTGTCTGAGGTCAGCCTGACAAATTGAACCCTTGAAATGTTTAAAAAGAAGCATGTGCTCTTCTCACCCGAATTGACGCCACGAGAACGAGGACCACATCAACTGCTTGCAGTGATGGCTTTTGTCATGGCCAAGTTGAGTTCTCGGCTAGGGATTCTGTATGTTAGCTTTTGACAAAAGAGCTAAACTGATTGGTTTGGATCCGGATTTGGCAATATTTAGAGAAGACCCATTGACATCAGTAAGCCTTTGTCATAATTAACTATTTCAGTTACAGTTTCAGTTGTAGCAGTTTACCATATGCACCCTCAGAATCTGAACCTAGAGGTTCGGGGAGCAAATTTTCAAACAGTACTAAAGACTTAGCAGGTTTGAATAGAAGATAGTCCTTTTTCTTGAAAACAAACTACGTATGTTTTACACACTGTTGAATGGGTCCTGGTTGTGGCTGAATCTGGATCTTGCCCATTTTAAAAAGCAAATGTATACCCTGTTGTATGATATGTCTTAATGTGACTCTTGGTCAAGATGGGTCTCAGAGAACATGGCGCAAGTAAAAGGAATTAATTCAAAGCATTAGGTATTTTTTCTAGGGTTTGGTAGCATATTTTCTAAAATAGGTGAAAAATATATTCTGGGTGCCCAAACATGGATCATTTTGTATTCTCTAAGGCTTTAATGCCTTGCTCAAAAAGGGTGCTCCATAATATAAGGCAGATGTTGGTCGGTTTGGCTCTCCAGATGTTTTTGCCAGCAGGACCATCTGCCATGTCATTAGCATAGTTAGTTGTGGAGGGCTGTGGTCGAAATATGTTTACAGAATCACGGTATATATACCCCTGTGTTAGGGAATATCGGTGTGCTCTGGTTTTGGTGTGCTTTTTTTTTTAAAAATCATACTTGAATGGGGAGTGTGTGGCCTTCTGTATGTAACTGAACTTCAGTTCCCGTTCACCCTAAGCAGCATATCCAGTATTGTGTGGGTGTGGGTGTGTGTTTATGGAATTTGTAGTCCCACAAAAGATAAAGGGGCTGTGAAGATTCTCAGTCATCCAGGTGAGGTTATCCGGAAGTTGAGTTATGCCAGCTGGATTTCTTGTTACATCAAAATGTTTCACTACTCATCCAAAGAGTTTCTTCAGCAGAAGGCCATTGTCCATCTAACAAGCCTATTCAGACCAGGGTGAAGTGAAACCAATGTGGTGTATAAATTGGAGGTTCCCTGCCAACCTTCCTCAGACTGACGAAACTTCTTGGATGATGAGTGAAATGTTTCGATCTATCAACAAAAAACCCTCCAGTTGTCATGGCTCAACTTCCAGATGACATCTGAAGGATCACAGTTCCCTTGTTAAACAGCTTGATCAAGATGTGGATTACCCAGTTATGCAGAAAAATCAGTAGAATACCAGAATCTCAGAATCTCTGTGTGCCTGTACTGCATGGTTTGAAAGCACTTTAAAAATATAGACATTAAACCAAAGATAAATGTGATTGGGTGGGATGTGCTTTTGGGGGTGGGGATCTTCTTTTAAGGGATGACCCGAGACGTTTTGCTTCCATAGGTGGCAAATGTGTCTGTCCCATTGCACCTATTTCTGCTCTCTAGATTGGCAGGTGAAATGTACATTAAGACTTTCCGTGGGATGGTGTCCTGTACATCTGAGGGAGCAGGCTAGCTGATGGAGCCCAAAACAGATGGTGTGTCTTCTATAGGTCTGTTCCCCTTTTCAGCAGAGGGGAGTCAAGAATCCATGAGGAAAATGAGGGAGGCTGTTACTGCTGTGCCCCAGCATCTTCTCCTTTAGGCCATTTTCTCATTGTCTTTAATGGCAGGACCATCCCTAAGAGTTTCCAGACGTTCAGTAGCAGTAATGGGGAGTATAGGAAGTGCATACAATACAAAACATAATGCATAGCCATTTGTCGCTTGGCCTCCAAATATTAATTTTAAATATTTAAGGAAATGTCCTATGATGGTTTTTATATAGTTACCACATTACATTTTTTAAAAAAAATAAGGCATAAGTCTTAATTAAGACGCTTTAAATCTTTCTAAGTCCATCAGGTAAGTTGAATTATTTGTTTAGAGAAAGAAACTCTTTTAGCTATTAGACTCTAAAGGAGACTACTGTAATTTAAGAGTCTTTAGCTCAAAAAAGAGAAGCTGTTCAGACTGTGGATCTAGGATTCTAGATGATGATGATGATGGTTGTTGTTGTTGTTGACTTTTTATCCTTTTGTTTGGGGCCAAGATGCCCAGAGGAGCTTACACAATCGTAATAACTCTTAACGTATGCTATTTTCAAACTTGCCATACATAAGAACGTGGCTGTGACAGTATGAACAGGGGAGTGTATCAATGGAAGCTCTGTCTCTCTCTTTTTAATCAGTTCACAGGCATGAGCAGACAAAAAGCTTTAAATGCAATCACTGAGCAAGCCAGAAATCAAGGAATTGGAGGACATCTCATGAGTGATAAGTTAAAAGATTGGCTGATCTCCCGGCAGCGTTACTGGGGAACACCTATTCCCATCATTCATTGCCAGAATTGTGGCTCTGTTCCTGTTCCCTATGAGGACTTACCTGTGCAGCTGCCTAGTGTCACGTCCTTCACAGGAAAGGATGGCTCGCCCTTAGCTTCCGTTTCCCACTGGGTGAACTGCACGTGTCCAAGGTGAGCATGTCTTCTGTACCCCAGGAGAATATACAATTTTATATAAGTAGTTTAGTTGGTTGAAATATATTCTGATGCTTCTCGTTTTTATTTTGTTTATATTGGTTATTTTTGTCACGGGAGATAGTGTTGAAAAATTTGGGGTGGGGTGGGGAGGGGAGCCTGAAATGTTTGGAAATTGCCAGTGCTGGCCACTGTAGGACTGCAGCTGTGATTTTTAAGCATTTAAGTATTTCCTTTCCCACATCCTGTTGTCCTGAGGGGCTTCCCCAGGAGCAAAGGGATTCTGAGAGAGACTAGGGGGCAAGACTTTTTCATAACAAAATATGGCCCCAGTTTATAGGACACAACTGTGTACATTACTGGATTTCAGCCAATGGATCTGTTCTAACTGGGATTGGAAATGAAATTTGGCCCAAAGTAAGATCTATGGACCTCCATCTCTTACTCTCTCTGAGACAATGAGATATCGTTATTCAGCTTCTCGTATGTGTTCCCAGCAAAATCTGCAGTTCAGATTATTTTCTTTTACACTTTGTAGGGAAAAGTTACTGCTCTATGTACCACAAGATTATCTTCACACTAGAAAATTAGACTCTGTGAAGTCATCCTTAAAACCAGCATTTTTAATGAGTAGCTGAGCTCTGTGTTGTTCATGGCAGACAGCTCTTTAGATCAGAAAGGGATTTGGTGCCTACTAGATTTAAGCCTTTTATTTGCTTGGTCAACAGTCTCTTGTATAGACTGAGCGAATTACATATTCATTAGGGAAATGAGAGTTGTACTCTCAATGGCTATGTGAAGGCTGGATGGAAAGGGCCAGAATGTACCTTTATCCCCGAGAGGCTGTTTCCTCATCATGCCTCTGATGGAACATTGCTCTCAGCAGAGTTGATACAATGAATTCTCTATTGTTAAGCTGCCTGGTTGGAGCCCTATGTGATCTCAAGCCACCCACAGTTCAGAACACTGTGGCTATAAACCTGCCCCATTCTCAGGATGTGCAAATGCTTGTGAGAAATTCAGAGTGGTAATGAGGTGCCTCAGCAAGGCTCACTCCACTTTGTTTAAAAAAATGTTGAAAAAGGCATTTCAGAATAAAAGAGGAATTCATGCACTGGGAAACGGCAGTAACAAAAACCCCTTGTGATCTATGTCTCTCTCTCTGTAATGTGGACAAGAGGGATCCCTTTTTTAAAAAGATCACGGCAAAACAATGTCAGGGTGTGGATGTAACAGAAAGCCTTTTCCCCGAACTTAAGCAGGTCTTGAACATTAATTTCAGTGCTTGGTTTTAACTAACGATAATTCAAGCTAACAATGTTTAGTTACTTGAAAAACCCTGCTGGAGAGGGCTGCTCCCATGTGGCACTGCTGTCACCCACAGCTTCAGTCTGTTCCCTTCTCCTCCATTAGCCAGAGCAAATAACTTGCCCCTAAGGCCTGACCTTCATGTTCAAAGGAATCGTATGTTTCCGTCCATCTGAGAACTGTTCCCATTCAGGATGAAGCTGCTGCACAGCTGGGTTGGAACAATCGACAGCATTCATTCCACGGACCCCAGAAACGTAGCTTGTCAGTTAGCATATCTGTCCTAAAATTTGATCTGATAGTTTAAAGTTTGGATTAAAAAAAAGATTAGAGCAGTATTTGGTAAACCTACAGAGTTAACTTCATTATCTCGTGCCAAAGCCAGAAGGGTAGGAATGAACAAGTAGACCAGAAACGTAACTGGCACTCTCCTGCAAATGGAGGGCATAAAACAGTGACAGATTGTCTTTGTGTGTGCAGGCTTCTTACAAGATGACGCATTCAGATCTATACCTTCCCCAGCAGTCTCAGAAAACTTGTACTTATTATTTTTCTTCTGAACATACTGATAATGTTAGAATGGGCAGACCCATGCCACAGACATCTTGGGAAACTGCCTGTTAGTTCACAGATTAATTGGGAAGGATATTTATTTTATTCATTACTTCTTTTGAGTTATACACTGCCACATTAGTGCAAGGCACTATTCTGGGCTGTCTAAAAGAACAGATAAAACATACAGTGCTAAATAATAAATATGCGAGAATTTAAACATTAATTAAATAAGAACAGGCAGCACCAAGGACATTTATCTGATTGACAGCCGGACAAGGAGTGTAAAATCAAAACCAAAAAAGGTTGGTGTGGAAAGCATTCTTGAAAAGCAACATTTTAGATAGTAGGAATGTACCATTTGCTTTTGGTTTTTTTTTTTTTTACTCCAGCTCTCAGAATTCTCCAAAAACTCCCTGAACAGAATTCTGGGATTTACAGCACACAGATCCACTCCTACAGCTACCTACATTTCACTCCCCAGAAACACAGCCTATCAGACAGGTTGCATGGTTGTCTTAGGCCTTGCATCCTGTTTTAAATGTACAAAATACGACATTGCCACAGTACTCCCTGGGAGTCATAGATTTGCTGCCTTGTTTTATTGTTAGCCGCCCAGAGTTCCTCTCTGGAAGATGGGTGGGATATAAGTATAATAAATAAATAAATAAATAAATAAGGCACTATACAGGTGCCTCCCAAAAAACTGCAATTCCCAGAAAGCACGGTTCCTTCTTTGTACATTAACAGGAAGCAAGGCCCAAGAGGGTCAGATGAACAAAACATAAATGTTTGTGAGTGCCTGTAGATGTGAGTTTCCGGTTTGAACAGTGGAGGGGGGTGGGTAGGGAGAAGACAAAGAAATTCTCAGAATTCTGCCTGTGAAATGCCTGGAAAACTCTAGGAACTGGAGTCCAAAACCAGCACACAAATCTGTAGAAACAAATTAGTACATCTCTGCTCCCTAAACCTAGCAAATGCCATTCCACAAGGCGAGTGTAGACATCCACAGCCTTCCTTGCCAGGAGCATCTGTTCCTGACTCCTGCTGTGCTGTAACATGGTCACAACCTTCCGTGTTTGTTGCAAAGACTAGACAACAAAGCTCGAAACGATGCTTTCTTTGGCGGAGCTGTTTTGATTTTTCTATGACATCCACCCACTAACCTCCTGCAGGTATGAGGTCATAGACGAAAGATGAAAAACAGGGTGCCTTACCTGTAACTAGGGGGTTATTTTTGGTGATGGAGTTATACATCCAATCTTCTCCCCTCTTTAAATGTCCCACTATAGGTAGACCTTTCAGACTTTGAATAGTTGATGGGTAATGGAGGGGAAAGGAGAACAAGTCTTGGATATGTGCAGTCTCATGAGTGGGACACCCACCAAAACACTGCAATCAGTGCTACAAAATCATAATGAGCACAGTTAGACACAGGTTCACAGCTGACAGCTCAAAAATTAATACAGATAAGCAACCTGATTTTGTTGTTTGTTTTGTTTAGGGGGACCTTGACCTGGAATGATAAACACACACACACACACACAACCTTTCTTTGTAAAAAGGACCCAACACGGTTTACATCATTAAAAGACAGTACTTAAAGCTAAAACCAATCAGTATACAAATGTGACTTGCAACATTAAAAGGCAATACAGCATTTAAAGCTAAAAACAAGATGTATACAAATGCTAAAAAGGATCAAACAAATACCACTCTCCTCAATGGTAAGCAAAAGCATTACTAAAAACACATTCACAGGAGCAAGGCATAATAATCCTTGTAAAAATTCCACTACCCACTGGTGACGGTGATGATGATGTCATAAATACTTGTTTAATGACCCAGTCATGGAGGTTTGAAGAGAGAAAGGTGGCACAGGATTGCTGTTAAACAAGCAACACAATAGGAATTCCTGTGCTTTCATTTCTGACCCCTCTTCTGATGTGAGGGGACTTGTGTATCACCATCTCTACCAAGACCAGGGCTTTCATTTTGTGTGTGCCTAGTTAGAAATAGGTTTGCACAATAATTGAGGATTATTATTCATAGTTATTTATTTATTTTTGTATTTGTAGACCACTCTGATTTTCCCAAAGGCACTCTGGGCAGTTTACACGAAATATTACAGACTGTACGCACGGTGGCTCTTATGTGACTACTTCAGACTCAAGCGAAGAGCAGGCAAATAAAAGCTCCCCAGGTTGTTCTTTTTCATCTCAATCAAACCCTAATAGTAATGTTTTGTGTTTCTTAGATGTAAGAAGCCTGCAAAAAGAGAAACAGACACCATGGATACCTTTGTTGATTCGGCCTGGTATTATTTGAGGTACACTGATCCTCATAACTCTGAGAGGTAAGTTGTGTAGGGCACCCTGCTTTCAACACATGTAATCCTATCAACTGGCTCTGTCTTTTATAATGCAGGTTGTAAAAACAAACAAGTATCTTCTGTAGATAATCCTTTTGTCTTCAGCTTATGCAGAGCACATTGGGAAGAGGATTCCTGCTAGGGAATGAATCGATTGTGAATCTACTATTGCTATCCTTTCTCAGGATACAATGAAGTTGGCAGGATGGCGCTTCTGAAGTGTGCCAGCCACGAAGTAGTTTCAAATCTCAGAATGTATAACCAAATTTGTAGAAACCTCCTGTGATCTGAAGAGCCGGCTCGCTAATTCGGGTCTTGAGCTCAGCCTGTGTGAATGAACCCTGCTAGTGATATCAGAATAAGGTGCGGTGGGCTTTTGCCCTAAATTGATTGTGTATAATTAGGCGAGCTCTACCATCTTCGGTCATAATCTGCTGTCAGGGTAATAGAACAGAATGGTGTTGCAGGATTGTTAGTTGTCACAGTGAGAAAACAGAACATTTTCGCCCTCTTTGTCTCCTGAGTCTGGGGCATTAATGTTTAACACAGTGTCGTGTTTTTAGAAATGAAAAATGGATACAAAGTGGCATCTCTAGCCTGACTATAAAGGGGAAAGAACATGTATTTTTTTCCCCTGACAGCTTCTTATTAAACTTTATGTAAGCAATTTGCAAGGTCCCCAGGACTCTGCAGCTACAATAATAGATACATAACCTTCAATCTTCTGTGCCAGTGAGAAAGCTCCTGGTGCCACAATTTAGATCTGAACGAGGTAGCTTGGAAATGGCTGCTTCTACTATTTATACGTGTACGTGTGTACACACACGCTTTGTTTGCCGGAAACCCAGACTTTAAAAGTGGTACAGTACAGTGGACCCTTGTATAACAAACAGCTTGTATAACATAAAATCTGTACAACATAAAAAATTCCGGAGATAGGGGAAATTTGCTTAACATAATCGCCTATGGGAAAAATCCGTACAACATAAAAATGGGATTACTCCATTTTCAATGCATTCCTATGGGAATTTGTATAAAAGAAAATTTGCTTAACATAATTTCATTTGGAACGAATTAATTCCTTTATACAAGGTACCACTGTATATGGTCATTGACTGGGCTGGATCCAGGCCTCATTAGTAGTAATTAAAGCAGTGGAATATATTAGCCATGACTAGAGATGGGCACGATCAGCTGGGGGTTGGGTGCCTGCACAGAGGCAGTGCCAAGACACCAGGAAGGGAAGCCGGTTGCTGCCGCTTCATCGGTGCAGTCAGCTGTGGGTGAGGGGCATGTGTGGAGGCAGCAGCCAGGCTCCTTGCAGGGAAACCCTGCTGCTACTGCATCTCTGGGAGCCCAGGTGCCATGTGCCGAGGCAGTGACTGGCTTCCCTGCAAGGGGCCTGGGTGCAGCCTCTACGAATGACACCAAGGTGGCAGTGTGGCTGCAGGAGCATCAACTAAAAACAACCAGTGAACCAGTTCCGTTTTTCGGTTAGTGATGGGTCACTGTTGTTCAGTCGTTCAGTCGTGTCCGACTCTTCGTGACCCCATGGACCAGAGCTCGCCAGGCCTTCCTATCTTCTACTGCCTCCCGGAGTTTGGTCAAATCCATATTGGTTGCATCAATAACGCCACCCAACCATCTCATTCTCTGCTGTCCTCTTTTCCTTTTGCCTTCAATCTTTCCCAACATCACGGACTTTTCCAAATGATGGGTCTTGGGTGGTGGCTGATAACGAACCACCACTATTCAAGTTCATGCCCACCTCCAGTCGTGACTTGCTTAAGTCTGCATGATTTTGTAATTGCAACCTATTTTTGATCCAGCAGTGAGCAGAGTAATAAATCAGGTTTTTAGCAAGTATTCTCAGATGTGTGTGATTCTTTATTCAATTGATGCCTCATTTTTTCTCATAAGCAAGATCCACTATATCTTGGATAATTTCCCACTAACATAGATCCACATATGAAACATGCATACAGTACATATACATCCACAAAAAGCTCACATTAAAATATAGCAGTCTTTAAGGTGCCACAAGGTTTTTGTCTTTTTTTTTTTCATCTTTGGGTTTTATCTGAAATGGTATGGTAGACTAGCATGGCTACCTCTTCTAAATATGTTTTAATAAATAACCATGGCAGGTGTGTTAAACAACTTTGCTTTTTATTAAGATGATATGGTATAAAGGAGAGGCTGGTTTTAGTGCCTATAACAGTTAAAACTACTGTTTTATTTGTATATGTTCTATTTTTCAAATTCAAAATAACTTCTTTGCAGACTCTTTTACATTTTGACGGCAGACACACTAGACTGTCCAGACACGTTTTTAAGTGACTCTACAACAAACTACTACTTCTTCCTGGCTCTAAAACAGACTTTCACTTCTAACAAAAAAGTACACTCAGTCTAAACTCTAGGCTATTCTCTTAACTAACACCTAGACTACACCAGATTCCTCCCCATTACATTCTAGTCACACACGCCAGTCAGCCATTGGTCCCACACTCAACATTACATCATTCAACTGCTGATTACACTACCACTCTGCCCATACACAATCGAGGTATCTAAAATTATTTAACATACAAACCTGGCACTGTTGTTTATAAATATATATACAGAATACGTAAAGGTTCAGAATGGGTGGAATATCATAGTTCTTACATTCAGGAAAAATGAATAGTGGGATCATGATGGGAAATACATAATACAAGGAGCTCTACATCAGTAAAAAGAGCAACCACAGTTGTGCTATGTGAAATCTAAACAGAGAGCAAGACAACCGAGTGCATAGTTAACTCGAGTAAATCTTGCTAAGTTGAATGGGGCTTACTCTCCAGTAAGTGCACTTTAGGACTGTAGCCTAATTTCTATTCTGTTTTACTAAGCTGAAAGCCATTCCTAGACAGGAAAAGAATTAGAGTTAGAAGGAAAGAGGTTGATATCTTTAAAGGTAGGGGTCTTTAAAAACTGGACCATTATCTATAAAATGTTAAACCTAGCCCTGCAAAGATAGACAGAAATAAAAGCAAAGCAAAGCGTTCTGCTTATATATCGTAGTCTCTGGGTGGTTTACAGTTTTTAATTACAGTATGCAGGCTACACATTGCCCCCCCCCCTCCAGCAAGGTGGGTACTCATTTTACCAACCTTGGAAGGATGGAAGGCTGAGTCAACCATGAGCCTGCTACCTGAGATTGAACTCCAGGTCGTGAGCACAGTTTTAGCTGCAGTACAGGCATTTAACCACTGCACCATGGGGCTCCTAACTGGGCATGTGTAGCCGGGGATGGGGAGAAGACTGGGGGGAGGTATGATGGCACTTTTCAAACATTTGATAGGTAGTTATGCAGAGGAGGAGCAGAATCTGTTCTCCATCAGTTGAGAGTGCAGGACATGTAACATTGGACTCAAGTTACAGCAAGGCAGATTTCAGTTGAATATCAGGAAAACTTCCTAACTGTTAGGGCAATATGGCAATGGCTCCAGTTACCTCTAGAGACGGTGAGTGCTCCAACACTGGAGGCATTCAAGAGAAATTCAGACAACCACTTGGCAGATATCCTTGTATCCCTGCATTGAGCAGGGTGGGGTGGGGGCTCAGTGGCCTTTTAGGGCCCTTCCAACTATACCATTCAGTGACTTTAAAATTCCTTTGCCCAAACAGCTGGCAGAACGGTTTGCATACAATAAATGGTCGTCCCTGTTCACAGATTTACAATCTGAAAGATGTTGTGCTAATGGAAAACCAGGGTTGGAGGGAAGGGTGTGTTCATATTTGCGGCTTAGTCTCCCCGGGGAAGATGATCACTAAGTCATGCCCACTGGCTATATGCCTCTTTGGGTAGCTCTGGCTGTTGCTGTTTTGTTTTGTTTTGTGTTTTGGCACGAGCCCCGACTAGAAATGAGACCCGTGCACAAACACCAATAATCTAGCAGTAGATTTGCAACACACCAAGCGACTCTTTTTGTGCATTTGGAGCCCAGGAAATCAAACACATTTGCCTGCCAGAATCTGTTGTTTATTGGTCTCTCGCCATCTGTTTAGAGGCATTTGCTTGTTTTTACAATTGTTGGGTGTATTTTTAAATGGTCTTGCTGTTTACTGTGGCGTGTTTACTGTGAAATCACGTAGGGACTTTAAGCACATAAATGTATTTTTGGGTGACTTTGCTAACTGTGACCTCCCTGGTTGTACATTCCGTGGCTTGTATATATTTCTCGGCAGTCCGATATGCAAAACCCAATAACCCTACAAAGCTCTGATATCCTTGGCCATTGTTCAAGGGAGCACAGGCAATATGAAGATTGGATTTTGTAATCAAACCCTGTAATTCAAAGTTCAGATCGTAGAGGCCACTGAGAGCGCAGAATAAATTTTGCTGTAAAGTAGTAACACTGTGTTGCCACCTAATGGTAGCATTCAAATCTAAGACATTTTTAATATATGTATTTTTAATATGTGTATTTATACACACACACACACACACACACACACACACACACACACAGTGGTACCTTGTATAAAGGAATTAATTCGTTCCAAATGAAATTCTGTTAAGCAAATTTTCCTTTATAGAAATTTCCCATAGGAATGCATTGAAAACAGAGGAATTCCTAATCGCGACCATTTTTATGTTATACGGATTCGCCCCATAGGCGATTCTGTTAAGCAAATTTCCCCTATCACCAGAATTTTTTATGCTGTACATATTTTATCTTATACAAACCATTCTTTCTATGAGGGTCCACTTATGTGTGTGTGTGTGTGTGTGTGTGTGTGTGTGTGTGTGTGTGTGTGT